>CM076917.1:5995449-7238319 GCA_039566165.1 Maruca vitrata
AGGGCCGTGTTAAAAATTGTTGCAACTAAGTAATGGACCTGTCAGAATGAAGCTTCTTTTTCTAAATTTCAAGTTACCTAATAAGCAAGCAAAACGCAACAATTAAAAATCTCACCAAAAACATTTGACCTACTAAGGCCCTATTAGGATCGGAAATGTCCATCACATGAACATGTTATTAAACTCTAATTGTTACAACGATACCTAAATGACGTATTAATTTGAACAAATAAACCATCCACACAGTTGCATTAGTACTTATAGTCTTTTAACTCAAATAGTTCAAGAAGACTAATTAAACGCTGTATAGCAATTTGCTTTCACACGACAACAAAAAGGTATGACTGAAAATCGAACGTGCTTTCTAAAGCACGGAATAATTACTCAGTGATATCTTATTGCCACTCATCTTTCACGTGGGTCTCGACTATGCTAACACTAGAAAAAAGATGAAGCAATAAGAGCCTTTAATAAGAGTCCATAATTTAGATACATGAATTAAAAATAAAGTTTTTTATGACTTTATAAAATAGTATAAAGTAAAATAGCTTCCCGCGTTTGTCTGTGTTTGTTTTAATCTTCAAAACTACACAAAAGATTTTCATGCGTTTTTTTTAATAGATAAAGGGATTTAATGGGAAAGTTTCTAAGTATAATATACCCGAAACGCAGTGAGGGCGGGTTACTAGTGTCTTTATAGAATAAAACAAAATTCACATTGTTTTGCATACTTACTGAATAAATAATCATTACAACGATTACTTAATTCACGCACAGTTTTCACCACTAAACTAGTACGGCACTGTTTTATCTGTTAGGTCGTTTTTTGTCCATTCATTTGAATTTGTGTCATTACTACACTGAACCTTGCATAATTGCCTGATAATAACTGAACTGTGGCAATGTCATACCGAGTGTAAATAGGCACCGAATAATGCTTTTACGAAATATCTCAATAGCTGCATACTAAGATCGTAAATAATATTTTAATGCACTTTTAGTGTACCGGTATCACCTTGACTACCCTTGCGTTTTATATAAATGCCGGGGGTTACAATTGATTGGTATCAGTTTGCAATTTGATTTAGTATCATTAACACCTCAATCAACTATAACAAAATGTTTTCTAAGGTAATTCGTCTTTAGTATCTATAAAATACTTGCCTCGACCTCGCCTTCACTTGCAGGTTCAGTGAGAGTTTAAGTGTCATCGCGATCATTCATATGACCCACAGGGTCAATGAACTTTGAAAAAAGTTGATTCTATTTCAGATTTGGGATACGATTTGAAATAAATTTTATCAAAAGATGACAATTAACTGTTTGATCGTAGATGGAACCAAATTAGATATTAAACTTTTACTTAACTGTAAATAAATTTAAAGAATCAATTGTCTCTTGTCAAAAACTATTCGTATTAAAATGAAATATAGATTTTAAAGGACAAAGAAAATTCAAATCAATGCTTCCATTTTATTTTTCCATTTCTCTGGTACCTAAAGATGGTAGCTCCGTGGCATAATACCATCTACTTCATTTCCTTGCATTCTTTTCATCCTGACCGATTTTGGCCACAATGACTAATAATGTTAATGAGAGCGACACTCGTGTGCTCTACCATTATATACATACATTTCTTTCATTCTTTCTTGATACCTGTTTTCTAACATTATCTTCCTTTTCCAGGTGGTTTGCCTCTTTGCCGTCATCGCCGTGGTAGCTGGAGAGCACGGCCATGCGTTCTCGTCACAGCTCATCTCAAGACACGACGGGCCTGCGGAGCATGTGGCGGTCCATGGACATGACGGACACGGGAAGAACTATGACTACTATGTAAGTTGAACTCTTATAGCAGGCGAATAAGGGGTGAGAGACATCCGCACCCCTGCAGGTCCGGTGATGATGATAAGGCTACTTCGCCATCTTCGTAGTCAGTAAGGAAGGAATCAAAGATCTTCAATCTCAAATTCAAATATCAACAATCGGACTTTGCTGAAACATTCAAAATACACGAGATTTTTACCAGATCGTTTTTACCATATTATAAGATGCAACGCAGTAGCTCATGCTTACCATACATAATCCAATTTTGGTGAATAGAAAACTGTAAAAGCCTCGCATAGTTAGTTCTTATTACTTCTTTAAGCTCAATTGAACAATAAATGTAAATTTTCAGCAATTATATCCTCACTTTCCGAGTTTGAAATGCATGATACTCACGTGTATTGATACAGCTCATCTCGTGTTCGTCTCACAACATGAAGATTACATTCATGACGGACACCATGTGTTTTCAACTGACCATTGCAACTTCATTTTCAGGCTTACCCGAAATATGAGTTCGAGTACAAAGTAGAAGACCCACACACAGGTGACTTCAAGAGCCAGCATGAGAGCCGGGACGGCGATGTCGTGAAGGGCTACTACTCGCTGCACCAGCCCGACGGATCCATCCGACACGTCGACTATCATGGAGACAAGCACACCGGGTCAGTTATTCAACTTAACCTTTCATCTAGATCAGCGGTCCGCGAAGGGTCTGACCCCTGACCTCGAAATATAGAAATCCATAACGAATACGATACATTACAAAAGTAAGGACATAGGTACTTCTTACCTTATAGGAAAGGGGGGGAAGGAGGGTACGCTACCACGTTTTCTGGACCTCATTCAGATTATCCCACAGGACCCCACCTTAAACTACTTGCCGACCCCTGGCCTAGGTGTTTGTAACTTTGAAAATATAGAAAAACTTAAACTATCTTAGTTCAGCACAAACAGATGACCAGAGATCATGGCGCTTCCAACAGCCCCGAAATATCATGAACTCATCCAAATAATTGAAAATTTTCAGTTTTCTAAGAAATTAAGTTTTTCTTACACTTTATTACAAACTACTCTTAGCATTGACCAACTTTATAGTACTGGTAATTACTATGTAATAGAGTATGGGTCAATTTCAACAAGTCCATATTTTTTAACATTTCGGTGAACTTTTTTATTTGTTACTTTTTTGAAAATACAACCATGTAGAATTGTTATTTACGCTATCGTTATAATTAATTTTAACACGACATTAAATTAAATTCATATACTTAAGAGATATAGTACTTTGAAATTTTGGTGTCACCGAAATGAAAGAAGAGTTCACCGAAATGAAAGAAGAGTTCACCGAAATGAAACTTCTCATCACCGAAATGAGAAACGCAATACACCGAAATGAAATTACTTATGTAGTCACCGAAAAAAAGTAAACTGTTACCAAGTATACAGCCTACAACCTACGTTTTGAAGAGTGTATTCATCACACAGTAACAGATTTTTTCTTACTAAAATTAAAACTTCGGCCTTATCAATAAAAATGCATCTCCGTTAATCGTTTAACAGTGGTCGATGGAAACGTGGATACAACCCAGTCTTGATCTTTGTCAGTTCCAGATTCAGCTCTCAATGCATAAAGTCCATCTACCAATCAATACCCCTAACCTTACATAGACCGATTAAGTGCAATATGCAGTAGTGCAATAATTCGTTAAACAATTGACAAAGCCATTATAAAGCTAGCTTCATTACCGAACTACGAACGATTCGTAGGTATCATCTGGAAATCGTCGTGCCAACATATCCCAAGAGGCTGTCGTACTTCTAACGTCCCGGATTTGACTCAAGAGTCATCTGCGCCATTTAAAAATTATGAATCCGCCTATAATGCCGATCCATTTTCACAAGACACATGTGATGCTTGTGAAATCTTAATGCTGTCTATCCATGCAAACCAGCGAACCAAATGGATTAATACAGTCACCAGCATTGACATGACCCACAATAGTAAAAAGGCCTAGACCACAATCCGTAAATGGACCGGTGAGCCCTCTCCTCCAAAGTTCCAAGTAAAGTTACTGCAAACAAAATTGCTCATCAACTGTTGCTGAATAAGAAATCGTACACTCGCCTTCCCAGAATTCAACTTGTACAATGCCTTCCGAAAGAGAATTTACTGAGCCAGCCTTTTGACGATATCATTTTTAGTGTTAGATACTTGAAATCTGGTAAAGCATCGAGTGTTGATAACATTTCCACAGAACAACTTAAAAACTTGGATCCTATGACTATTTGCTGGTTACAACCGAAGTTCAATGATTGTCTACAATCTGCGAAATTATCACGTCTATGGATCTTGATATTGCCATTCCAAAACCGGGAAAAGTTCTAGATGACCCTAAAAACCTTCCGCCCATTATCCTTGCTCAGTCACACATACAAATTACCTCAACGACTTTTGCTTAACCGCCTATCACCTATTAGATCAGCACTTAATTCCAGAACAGGTAGGATTCAGACCTAAAAATCATGTTGTAACCAGACGTTAAACCTCACCCAACACATGCCATTTTATCATAAACGTCTAGTCCATAAGATTTGTATTTGTAATTCAGAAGCTACACTGATGTTATTCTGTTTTGTGAACCAAAATAAATAACACAAAGAGGATAGTTTTGAAATGGGAATGATTACAGCGCTGTATGCGTGGATCTGACAGCAGCTTATGATACAGTGAACCTGAAGCGTCTCTTGTGGAAAGTCTACTCGATGGTCAATGACTAGAAATTTATAAAAATACTTGGTGAGCTGCTCCGCAACCGTAGCTTTCAGGTCCATTTGTCTGAAGAAATAAGCAGATGGCGATCCCAAAAAAACGGTAATCCCCAGGGTCTCTACCCTGGGGATGACCGTTTTGTTGGAATCACTACTTTTCAACATCTACACAAAAGACCGACCATGTTGCCGATGACCTGGCGCTCATATCACAAACACAATCCTGTGAAAACATAGAAATAAACCTCACTTCAGCTTTAAGGTTCAGACACTCTCAGACTAAATATAACATGGCAGGGACAACCACAGAAGTTAAAGTCGGCATAGCTTTATATTTAGATTTAGAAAGTATCGAATCTTGACACAGATCCACCTTCTGCTCGTCTTAACCTCTGGTCTAACACGTTTGCTCCACCCGTCCCCTTGGTTCTACCTTCAGAAAGCCTTCCAACAGGACACGATTTGCCATGGTTAACCTGAAGGTCCCTGGACAGACTCCGTAGCCAGGTTGGCCAATGCAAAGATAATATGTTTAGGTGGGGGTTTCCTGGACAGGAGGATATCGCGTGCCTATGTGGTCTCTCACCATTGTCCATGGCTCACCTCACTTCATGCCCCGCCTGTCCCGACTCCTGTACACAAATTGAGCTGATAGAAGGGTCAACAACCGCGGTCCGGGTGGCGGAATTATCCAAAATAATTTTAAGTGTTTTGCCATCGACACGAAAAGAAGAAGAAGAAGAATAACTTACCATTTTGAACTTCATCATTTGACTTTAGATGCTGTTGACAAACATTTCAAGTTAATCTGTTATTACTTTAATCCAGAGTCTTAAATATATAAAAGAAGAATCACTGACTGACATATCGATGCACAGTCTAAACGGCTAAACGTAGGCACTTGAAATTTGGTAAGGACGTAGTTTAGGTACCGTAGAGGTGCATTAAGAAAGGAATTCCCGAAATTCTCACGGGAACGGGAATAATCCTGAAAATCCTTTTGTATGAAAAATCGCCCACGCAAACGAAGTCGCGGGCACAGCTAGTGAAAAATAAAGGTATTGATTACAACCACACATAGATTTTAATAATTTAATCTGAAATTCATTTGGGAACATGTAAGAATAAATCAACAAATATATTGTAATTATCAACAATAAAAATAAAAATATATTCCTTTCGAAATTACAATGTAACAAAATAAATTAAGGTCTTTATTCACCGAAATGAAGTAATTTGACACCGGAATGACAAAAGAAATCACCGAAATGAAGATAATAATCACCGAAATGAAGATAATAATCACCGAAATTACCAAATTCTCACCGAAATGAAAAAAGTCACTGGAATGATATTTTTCTCATTCCGGTGGTCAATTTAGGTCACCGAATTCACCGGAATGAGGTCACCGATATTATATACAGCCCATAAAAATAAGCACAACAAGGAAAATATAAATAAAAGAAATAAATTGATACGACCTACTTAATTGAGCGACATTTAGTAATAGTACATAGATTTTATAGACATACCGAATGATTGGATCACAACTTATATCCATTCACGTGAATGACAAAAACGGTACGCAGTCACCGAAACCGACTTACTTACGTTTTTGGCGGGAACTGCAAACAGCAATACACGTCCTCTTACGTTAAGCGCTTAGGCGGCACTGATGCGCAGATTTACTGCGCAGTGGCAAGAAGCTAGTGTTTTTCGATGCCTAGATATTCGCGTACAACGAAAATTCACCGCGATGACATATCTCATTTGGACACGTGAATTTGTACTTACCATTCATTAAATATAACAGATTTTGTATTGAACTTTCCGCAATAAGGTACTGTCATTATTAAGGATTTAAATAAAAAAAGTTAAATCCCTAAAAATCAACTGTTTTTAAAATATGATTAAAAGTATACTGAAAAACAAATTGTGCCGCGTCACCGATATGATACAATTGGGGGTTTAAGATTTTTTTACCTAATTAGCGATAATCATAATTTAAAAATATTTATAGTCACCTATAGGAGACAACATCTTTTATCTAAAAAAAATATTACAAGTTAAAAGTGCCATCCTGCACTAGCAGTTTCAGCCGTGCCGTTTACGATTTGGTGTCGGGAAATTCACCCGTATATCACTGCGCTCCCCTTTTAGAATGTTTTATTCGAAACAATAAAAACAGCAAAATTAGTTACTTTAATAAATAAGCATAGACTATATAAACATTTCAGTCGTATAATAAAAAGTAGAAGCGTTACTAAACAAAAATAGTTTTATACCCTATTGCTTAATTCACACCTTCTTAATTGAATAGAAGGATCAGTTGTTGGTATACCAACCATTTGAGTTATCATTTCTCTTTGACTTAATTGACCTTAAATCTTAGGCCCGTCACATACACGGACCTCTCTTGCAGTCATAGTCAACAGTTATGACTGCAAGAGCGGTAACTGCACGGAGTAGTCACGACTGCTCGAGTGGTTCCGTGTATGTGTGCACAATCTGTAGTTTACTACCTAGCGCAGCTTCAAGCAGTCTGTCCTGAAGCTGTCCGTGTATGTTGGCATATAGGGCGCGTTATATTACCCGCAAAATGTCTTTCCATAGTAATAACAACACGAGATACTTTATCTCATTTGATAGTACAATTATTTTAACTTAGTGTGTGTTTTCTTGCAGATTCCACGCCGATGTGAAACACAGCACCCACCACATCGTCCCCCACCACCATTAAACTAAAGACTAAATCGAACTGTTTGTTATATATTGGTTGTATGACTGGTTTGATATTTTTATACCAAATAAAGTTATTATTTTACTTTGATATTATTTTATTGATTTAAGCTAAACTTGTACGAGAGTACCTACTGTCGAAAATCTAGTAGGTACCTATTTAGTTGTAATCCAAGAGATCACTCTCATTAGCGAAGTTCAATATAAATCTATGCATTAAAATAGGTACTCAGGAACAACGTTATAAACTGAAACTGAATAAAAAATTTAAATATCTTAAGTCAAGCTTATTTTTCTTCATAATCAATTTATATTTTATTGAGAATATTTTGTTTGACAAGGTAACAAAAGAGATTAGTGCCATGTCGGAGCAATTAGATTTATGTTGTGAGTAGCCATGTGAGGTCTTAAGATTGGCCATTGATATAGCGTCAAAAACTACATCATTGTATAAGGTATATTCTGTAAGGATTATCCAATCAAAAACATAAATGTGAAATGAGAGCCAAGTTCAATATTATGATAATTGCCTTGGTTGTTGACTTCAACGACAAAGAAGTGAGATCTAAATGGGTGCCAAGTTCAGTGGTCAACCCTGAAATTTATTTATAAGTAACACTATAACATACCTATCATATCTTCTTATAACATAAGATAATGTATGGTGGTAGCCTATGAAGGTCTGTCTTGGCTAGTTTTCTTTAGTTAGTTAGTTAGTAGTCTAGTTAGTTGTCTTGGTTAGTTTGGTATTTGTCGGTATTTATTTTATAATTCAGAAAATTTGGATTGTTGGTAGAAACTAGCGAGCGAACATAATAATTCGTTGGTAGGTTTATAGAAACTAGCCAAGACAGACCTTCATAGGCTACCACCATACATTATCTTATGTTATAAGAAGATATGATAGGTATGTTATAGTGTTACTTATAAATAAATTTCAGGGTTGACCACTGAACTTGGCACCCATTTAGATCTCACTTCTTTTGTCGTTGAAGTCAACAACCAAGGCAATTATCATAATATTGAACTTGGCTCTCATTTCACATTTATGTTTTTGATTGGATATCATTACTTTTTGTAGAAAAGTATACACCGTGAAATTTTAGTGGTTGTTTTCCCGTGGCAGAACGATTTGCCTTTAGTAATACTATCGAATCATGCAAATTATTCCTCGAAAAAAAAAATTTTTTTTTCGATTTTTCAGAATAATAATTTTTCAACTCGAAAACGAGAGAAGCTATCGTTGTTTTTGAAGATGTGACGTATTCAGGTACTGCTTGCCGCATGAAATCGATGCTTAAAGCTAAAGAAGCTCTACACCCTAAGTCATAAAGCGGTTCGAACGTGCTTTCGAGTTACGGTTAAATCTTTCGTAAAACCGGCATTTATTGATTTTACCAAAAAAGAACTGCACACATCTTTTGTACTACTAAGATAGAATCATTTTACTGCGGGAAAACAACCACTAAAATTTCACGGTGTATATCATCGTAACGCCGTGGGTCCTTTGAAAAGGACAAATTCAAAACTAAAACTAGACTTTATAAATATAAAACAATTGAATCAGTTACTGTATTTTCCTACGTTTACGGGGTATAACCCTAAGTAATAAATATGAAAACCGACTATAAGTACCTACTCTTAATTGTAAATAAGTAAGTATGTATACCTAAATATATACTTAGTGCTCTGCCTTCCCCGGTATATAGGCGTGATTAGGCACTAATTAGGTATTTATGTTAAGCGTTCATAACAGAACCTAACCGCAGCAGTGGTCTCCTTTTTCACGGCTTTCAGGGTGAGTGCGACAGGCTCAACATGGTCTATTGTGCCTGTCGACCTCATATGTGGATCTCACTACCGCTTACCATCAGGTGGAGTGAGGTCATCTTGTTAGCCTCTTATAAAAATAAAAAAAAAATAAAAAACAACCTAATTATCAAAAAATTGCCAGTTTTTTATTTTTTCCTTTGTATTCATGTAATTACCTATCTGCATACCAAATTTTAACTCTCTAGGTCATTTGGAACTGGGTTAGAATTTTGATCTGTCAGTCAGTCAATGATAAAAATGAGGATTTTTGGACATTAATATCTAAATAACTGTTTGAGATAAGCTTATGAAATTTAGAACACATACTTATCTCGCAAGTCACAATATATGAGCCAAATTTGATACGTTTATGTGAAATAGTTTTAGATTTATGAGGGGTTCAAAAGTGGTTCCAAATGGTTCGTGTAATATTACACACGGTGCGGCTCGCCAGTTCTGTTTCTTGAACTTGGCTTGACACGCTACCGCGTGTCTAGATGTATATATGTTTTAAATAAATAAATCGTTAAATAAAATATGTGACTATATATTTATTAGGAGATCTAGCATATAGTGATTTGCCGTACCTTGGAATATCTTTATTGACTTGAACTTTAATCTACTTATATTTTTAATACTGGATTGTAAATAAACCTAGAACAAAAACTTGATTTATGACTACTAAGAAAGATTTCGCATTGAATCATTTTGTTTGTTTTATGTTAATTGTTTATTCCTTGAACTAAATGTGTTGTTTGCATGTAAAACGCATCCCTAATTATTTTTTTCTGCGCGCGACTCCGGCCGCGTAATATTGTTCTTTGATATCGTACCTTTATAAACATGTATATATGGACGGATGACATGAAAAAAACACTAAAGTATAAATTATGCTCATCATAATGCATTACCGCATTAATTTTTTTGAGATAAACGTTTCTTTTTTAGGCCCCCACAATTATAGAAGTAGTTTTTCTATATATTTCAATTTAGACGCAGTTACATTATAAAAAGTATTGATGAGAATGTGTAGTAACTATTAAGAATTAGTATAGTTTTTGATACTCATACCAAATGAAACAGACATTTACGAAAAACCAATCTATATGTCGTGCTGTTTTCTGCTATAAAGTTAATTTTATTTTAAGATTAAATACTTATTTTTATAATATTTATTTTTAATAACAAGTCAATAGTACTAAAAGATTCGAAATTAATGCTAATCGGAGTAAATTCGATTTGATATGTAAAACAATATTCCTAAAATCTGAATTATCCAAGTTTTTTTTTTTTATCATTATCCGTAGAATGAACCCACCCAATGTATAATCATATAATGTAGCTCAGTTCCAAACGAATTCCATCATTCTAAAAAAGCTCCTATAAATAAAACAGCCACTGTTCCATGTTTACGAGCAATAATGTTTAGTGTGTGAAAGATGTCTTGCACATACAAATGCCTGCAATCGATACTTGTCGTTTTTGTTTTCGCACAAAACGCAAAGAGCGTAGCGTGTTCACCGCAAGGTCACGGTTACGTTGCGAGTGATATCGTGAGGTAATTTAGTTTTTTAAACGTTAACAGCTTTTCACCAGCCTGTTATTGACATTAATTTATTGTTCTTAGAAAAAAAAGTCATCACATATGAGTGTGTCACATCGAACACAAGAAAAAAATATTGTTGATACTTAAACAGACTACGTTCCCAAGTTGATCAGGATACGAAAAGAGTTTCAGTTGTAGTTTAGGGGTCGGATGGCCCTCTAAAAATTAATTGTCAGTCATCCACTGTTGGACGTATGCGTCTCTACGTCTTCGTTACTCCGACTATTCCCGGCCACACGACTCCAGCTCCTACCAGCCGTCCTGCATAGATCATCACTCTACCTGGCCTGAGGGTGAAACACAGCACGTTCGTACTATAAAGGATGAACTGACTATAATTATGTAAAAACCGTGTTCCCGCTGCCCATTATGACCGATCGCTATGTAGGTCAATGAGGGAAGACTATGTCTAGCAGTGTCTTTCAACTGATTAGAAGAAGTGGTTCAAGGGGAGAGACAAGTCTTGCCTGCAAGTTCGATCTCAATTATGAGTGACTAGCTTTCCGCCCGCTACTTTGTCCGCTGGATCTTGTTTATCTAGCAAAACAAAACTTACGTATAGAGAAGTCTGTTAAAAAAAAAATAGCATATGGCCTCTTTCAGTCTCTTAAGTGTAGGTACCAAAGTTCATTTAAATCGGTTAAGTAGTTTTGGCGTGAAAGCACGAAAGACAGACAGACAGAAGAATGTTCTATAGAATAATTTGTGTTATTGTTATTTTTATAAAACTAAATTAGTACTTATAAACATTCCATGGAAAATTTTGATGTCACTGCCATTTAATATGCAAACGAAAAAATTTATCAATGCTATCTCTCATTGGAACGTTTAAGGCTACAGTTTTAATAGTTTGTTATTTTACTCATTGCGCTACTAGCCGGAGAGCTGACAGGCATTTTTGAGTACATCCTTGAGGCACATTGAAAATATTATTGTTGATTAGTTGCGAATGTGTGGATGATGAAATGGCCGACCTGGCTGGGAGGTTGCGGGGCGTTAATGAGCTATGAATTTTTAATTTGCAATTTTTCTCATGCAGAAAATGTCCTTGAGGCACTTTGAATCTTACAGCATTTTAAAGTCTTATGTTTAATTAAACGATATATCATAACGCCAGGCGATTTGGTTGGGATTTAAATGGTGACAGGCGATTTAAAGTTATATTTTTTTTGCGCAAAAATGTACTTGAGGCAAGCTGGGATCTATACACAATAATTGTTGTGTTGATAAGATGCCATATATCAAATGACAGGCCGTTCTGGCGGTTATTTAATCTTGCCAGGTGATATCATTTAATTATTATTTATTATAAAAAATAAATTTTTACAAAACATTTTTGATATACTTTTTATGTAATTTTTTCTATTCATCGATATCTGATGGAATCTCTTCGTCGCTTGTGAACTCGTCCATAGAGTTGAGTTCTATGAACTCTTCTTCATTGTTTGAAAATAAATAAAAAAATTTAACAAATGTGAGATACAATTAATAGTGCGAGTATTTAACAAATTATTATTACATACCTGTAGCATTTTCATCAGAGTGTTCAAATGTCCCAGGATCAATTGCATCGATAACTAATTGCGGCATGCAATCCCCATCAAACCAATAAAAATCCAGTTTATCCTCCTTCAGCTGCCATCCATGTTCAGTGGGTACTAGGTTACTTGGAAAACGTAAATGTGCATTTCTCCAGATACTTGTAACATATTGAGCTCTTAAAAGCTGTTGGTGCAACTCTGCTTTACATGGTGGTAACGTAGACGGATCATAGTTTTTGACAGTTTTTTTGAAAGGCTCTTCCGTGCTCTTAGCTTTAAATGTCTTGCAAAATTTTTCAAACCGTGCTATGTTTATATCTGCGATATTATTGACACCGTACATTTCACACACGAACTTCTCAAGCATGTTAAAAACCTCATTGCGTAAATCTGTCGTATGCGCACATCCTAGATCAATAAACGCTTTTTGATAACTTTAAATCGCCTGTCACCATTTAAATCCCAACCAAATCGCCTGGCATTATGATATATCGTTTAATTAAACATCAGACTTTAAAATGCTGTAAGATTCAAAGTGCCTCAAGAACATTTTCTGCATGAGAAAAATTGCGAATTAAAAAATTCATAGCTCATTAACGCCCCGCAACCTCCCAGCCAGGTCGGCCATTTCATCATCCACACATTCGCAACTAATCAACAATAATATTTTCAATGTGCCTCAAGGATGTACTCAAAAATGCCTGTCAGCTCTTGGGGTATACGTTATACTCGTATTTATTTTATTGGTGTTAAACTTGATTACCAACAGAATCATAAATGAAAAAAGTTTTAGCTTTAACATACTATTATTTTAATTTAAAGCTCAAATAACAAACTATAATGTTAAAGCTGCAAACAAACTAGATTAATATCAAAAATGTAACAAGTTAAGCAAATTATGAGTAGACTCAATGTTTCTAAAGGCCCTGTTTTAAATAAGTTCATTCCCATGTCAGTGTCAGTATATTATGTGAAGTATTAAATAAGTACTATTATAAATTCGAGAAAAATCAAACTGTAAGCGTTGCTAGCTATGCAAAGGGATTGAATGAACGCTGATTGCATTGGGCTGTTATTAAAAATATTATATTGTCCTTAATAAAGATAGTATTGTCTATTTTATTTGCGCGAGCACTACACATACTTAATAAAGTTATTAATTGAGATCAACCAAGTGCGCATGACATACATATCTATCCCCTACACTCACAGTTCAGTGAGATAAAAATCCGACATAACCGATGAGAGATCGGGCGCAGGACCACCGGCTTAACGTGGTTTCCGAGGCACGGACCTCTCCGTCCTTGCGTACCAATAGACCAACGTGGCAGTTGTTCTGAATCAACAATACGTATAAGTGTGCTTAAAATTAAAATTGTCTGTGTTAATAATTTTTCCCATTACGTGCCTTAATAACGCCTATAAAATCATTAATTTATCAACAGCTTTTCAAAATAAAATGACCATTAATTAACTTGCTATAGAACTAAGTATTGCACGGCACGCAATAGCTACGAGTATCAGGCCATTGTCACACTGATCTGAAACGTACAACATGTAAAACGAAATTGTTTTTACGAAATTGATTGCAACCACTGCATTCTGAGCTTAGTGAATATTTAAATGCTTATACTACGAAGTGAAACCAATTTTTACCTTGGCTGCCCTTGTTGCTGATATAAAAGACGTAGACTCCGATCGATATGTATCAGTTTACTTCTGTTATTAGAAACATTAGCACAAGAATAGCTGAAAATGTTCTCTAAGGTAAATTTTGATTTTATAATATTTTTTCATAATCGATATTCATAACGGGAGCAAAGCAGTTTTAATAATAACAATAGTTTTTCATCCTAGGTATCTACAGACGATTCTTGCGGTGATTTTAATATAAATTAGATATACATTTTTTTTCGGCCTAAGCCGTTTTTGAACTTTTTGAGCAATGCATCTGAAATTTGCCTGTCTTTAGCAGTAACAAAGCATCCTCTTGCATAATTACTTACCCTTTTGAAACTTTAAACTAGAAACTCATTCCTGTTCCCTTGAACACGTGGAATATCCTGGTATCGGGATAAGTTATTCATCTATGTATTTAGTTATTTATGTATCCCACTGTAGTTTTTCATCCTAAGCAAAAATGCTTAAGCTACTTCACTCATTTTGAAATCGATACAATATTAGTGGTTTTGTTGGTAACTACTAAAAATATAATTGCCTCAAAGGAATAAATAACTATAAATTGAACCCTCAGGAGTATTATCTTGCCACGGTCAAGTCGAATAATCGTCTCACCGAACTATGGGCACTCTCATCCTCAGTCTTTTCGCGCACACTTGGGCACTATAATATTAAATGTCCTGCACAGTTTGCTGATTACAAATAAATCGGACGCCAAGGACTAAATCAGTCAGACTAACTAACTAACTAGGTTGGCGCAGCGACCCAAAATGAGTCTTGGCCTCCGATAATTAGGTCCTCCACCTAGGCCGGTCCTGCGCCACCTCCCGCCAGTCGACCACATAGAGTTGGCGGAGATCTTACACAACCTCGTCCTCCCAGCGGTACCTGGGATGTCCAACTGGCCGCCGATCAGTCAGACGCTTTATTACATTTCCTTGTCAATTCTTAGAGTTTCTTCTTCCAGGTGGTTTGCTTCATTGCCCTCGCGACTGTGGTGGCGGCCCACGGCCACGCGTACTCCTCTCAACACATCAGCCGGCACGACGGACATCCCACGCCTGTTCATGTCGGCCACGGACACGGCCATGGACACGGCCACGATGTTGACTACCATGTGAGTACTATGAGTTCCTACATACCCATGAGTTTACAATGAGTAGCTGCTGCCATGAGAAGGCATTTTAATACGTATTATTAAACCTAATATGTCTTGCAAACAACATGTGATTCGTTCTGCAATTTTCTCAATATGAGAAATAATACAAAGTTTTACCATAAGTCTCTGCAATGAGATGATGCATAGTTCTCGATTTGGTTATTATCCCAATATACTTACAACGTAAAATTTACATCTACTCTTACAACGAACTAGAATCGTGATTAAATTCATACTCAGTTGCCAACCCTTGTTAAATCTGTCTTAATTTGGTATCAGAAACATATTTTACCTTTTTTAAATTAATAAAAAGCCCTTTTTTTGGCTAGGAATAATTCCAGTTGCTTACCAATAAAATAACCGTTAGGGTTATTCACTTCTCCACAGGTGTGTGAATAAAAAATTATAACGCAAAAATAGTGGAACAGTTGACAACTTGTTTAAATAATACGTTCCTTCACAGGCCCATCCTAAATACGAGTTCGAGTACAAAGTGGAGGACCCCCACACTGGCGACATCAAGAGCCAGCATGAGAGCCGCGACGGAGACGTGGTGAAGGGCTACTACGCGCTGCACCAGCCCGACGGCTCCGTGCGACATGTCGATTACCACGGGGACCACCACACTGGGTACGATACATACATTTGAAGTGTTTTTTTAATATAAAACACTAACGAGATGGCCTCACTTCACCTGATGGTAAGCGTTAGTGAGATTCACATATGAGATCGACAGGCACAGTAGACCATATTGGTTCTATCGCACTCCCTTCCGGTCCTTCCGGTCCTGAAGGCCTGCTTAAATCCCGTTTCACGCCCCGCCTGAACAGCCCGGGATCATAAGAGGAAGGGAGAACATGAGCTGGAAAGGCACGTGGCAGAAAAGAGGAACTAAACCTCTTGGTCCTAGCCACCAGCGCCTGCATTGAAGTTTCTGAGAAGGGAATCGACACACGACCCTTGAATCTTGATGCAAGGATAGGGGCTACCACATGCGCTTTCGACCCCTAACTAATATAATCATAAATTTATAATAGCTTCCCCAACTGAGTTGGTTTATGGCGTAAAATATTAATCCCGTACAGCGAATCCGCTAAAAGTAGCCTGTCCTTTACAGCCTCTGAACTCTCTGTCTACCATATTTCATTTCAATTAACTCAATAGATGAAGCCGCGAAAGACAAACAAACATAACTATGCATTAATGATATTGTGTAAGGATCCTCTTATAAATTACGTAATAATAGCATAAAAAAATTAGTAAAATACAAATAACGACAATTCTAGACAAATACAAAACAATGCGATTTTAGGATGTGTTAAACGTATTTTCACCTGGTATGTGTACAAATGTTTCATGTTAACCTTATGTTTCTTTTTCAGCTTCCATGCTGACGTGAAGTACAGCACCCACCACATCGTGCCCCACCACGCGCCCGTCCACCATGCGCCCGTCCACCACGCTCCCATCCACCACATCCCCCACCACCACTATTAGACCACTATACGATCTAAAGACTAACTGTGATACTGCCAATCAATGATTGTAGCAATCTTGTTTCTAATAATTATGTTTTCTGTTGAATACTTTGGTACAATTTTGTATGGAATAAATCTTTCTATAAATTATTTTTTGTTTTCTTTTCCGATCTAATAGAGTCGGTATAAATAAGTTAATAACAGTGTTATGACCAAACCAAACCAGCCCTAGCTTTCCTTAAAATATCTTGTTTTAATGGTTGTGAAAGAAACAATAGAGATGATTAAGCTTTTTTATTTTGGTGTAGCTGGGTGGGCAACACAACATTAAAATACATATTAAAATAATTATTGTCATAACTTCAAAACTCAATACGCAAAATTCAAAACTCAATACAAAAAGTGAATCAGAAGTTTGCTCGGCAAGTATAAAAAATATTGCTTAATAATAATAATAAAAAATTCTGTAATTTGAAACATTGTATTTTTTTTATTAATTATTTTGGAGATTTTATTAGGGACTCGCCCACCCAAATTTTAACGTATTTGTAGTCTCAATTCCAAAAAAAATTACTCACTTCCACAAATAGTTCTAACTAACACACTAAAATCGCGTGCAGCAAAATCAAATACTGTCGCCTTTCCTATTACCTGGACTACTACGATATCCTCTAGGTTATTATTGAAATTCTCTTTTAAGAGATTGGGCGTCTTAAATGATAACCAGCCGGTGCCTTTCAAAAGCTGCAACTTTAACAACATACATTATAATAATAAAGAGTAGTTGATGGTTTTATTTCTCCTTTAAAAAATACGACCTAGGTTTATTGAAATTTTGTTTACAAATCTATATATATAAAAGAAAGTCGTGTTAGTTACACCACTTATAACTCAAGAACGGCTGAACAGATTTGGCTGAATTGGTAGGGAGGTAGCTTAGAGCCAGGAAACGGACATAAAATACTTTTTATCTTGTTCGACAGTGTTCTCGTGGGACTTGACATGAAACGTCAGTCATTATGTCAAATTTTATATAGTCCTTTTCAGCTAAGATGATCCCTGTGATAATATTTTTTTATATGGAAATTAAATGGATTTTATTAAACTACCAAATTTGAAAGCATGATTTTTATTTATGTATCATAGTGAACGTTTATTGTACATATATATATGTTTTACATAGCGCTATTCGGTTAAGTGAAATAATAAGAAGAGAGTAAATGTTTTCATTGAGTATTTGAAAAATCACTGTCAGAAGAATCGCTTGATGAGTCACCATCCCCGACATTTATTTTAAGTTGGTCTTTCCAGTCCTCTATGGTACTTTTTGTCTTTTCGACTACTTTCGTCCAATCTTTACGAGTGACTGAACTGACTTCATTAAATTAAACTAAACGATACTGTTTCTCTTTCAAAAATATATATTTTTTTTAAATTTTTCCTAATGACGCCGCAATAAAAATGAAAAAGTGTGCAATAAAATTATTTTCGTTTGTCAAACATAAAATTCGTAATTCAAAACACAATGAAGTGTCACAGAACTCATCTTAGCTGAAAATTACTATAGTTGTCCAATCCTGTCAAATACTGTAACAACTATTCATGTGTGCGTTCAGAAATTATTTTTTTGTTAAATGTCTCGAAAGTTTAGGTACTGTTATATTTGTTTGTTTTAGACATTAATTTGTCTAAGTTATTAATTTGATTTTTAATTTTCGAAAATTATACCTCAGATATTAGAAGGGTTTTGAATCGACAACATGCATCTGTATTATTCAATTATTGTCTATTCCAGAGATTTTCATTTAGCAAAATAGTGACATCTAATTGACATGTTCATTGTTCGTTTATTACCCGACTACGGCAAAGCAAAAGGAGGGTTATGATTTTGACAGGCTATGTATGTATGTATGTATGTTCATCTGTTCCCACATAACTTCTAAATTGCTTGTCAGAATTCGACAAATGACATATCATTAGAAGCGTCTTAATTGTCCGCTGGTTATAGGCTATATAGGGTTTCACAAAATCTAATGTGGCGCCCACTAGCGGACAAAACATACAGAGTAAAAAAATAAAGTTAAGATAAATACGCCGTGTTTGGTATCATTGGAAAGCGCTTTACTTGTACATTTTAAATATATATATATTACTAGCATTTGCATGTGACTTTACGTATATTCATGGACTGATTGCATATAGTTCACATCTTTTCGTTCATAGCTTCTTTACTACGTCCCCTTAAAATATAAAACATGTTGGTTCATCAATTTAACTTTTGATAATATTATGCGCCACAAATACACTTTAACACCAAAATAGTACAAATAATAAAAAGTTAAAAACTAAAACCCAACTACGACAAAAAACGACGCTGAAAAAGTATAAAACAAGACTTTTAGAACACTGAACTGAACAAAGTTGCTTATGTAGTTCCAACTATGTAGAGATAAGTTTTCATGTTTGGAAAGGCGTAGTCACACGTTCCATACACAAGTACCTACCTACCGTAGCACTTTGACAACGTGTGACTGCGGTTTTCCAAACATGAAAACTTATCTCTACATAGTTGGAACTACATAAGCAACTTTGTTCAGTTCAGTGTTCTAAAAGTCTTGTTTTATACTTTTTCAGCGTCGTTTTTTGTCGTAGTTGGGTTTTAGTTTTTAACTTTTTATTATTGAATAATATTTCGATATCTATGTATAGTGACCAAATTAAAGAAGGTTCTTTGTCAAACATTTTACCATCATCACGGTTTTGGTTTAGAAGGAAAGGTCAGCTGATCGCATTACAATAAATACGGTTCATATACCTGTATTAAACGGTTAAGTAGATATTTAATCTCTTAAACAAGAAATTTTCGCAAATATATTTTATGGGCAATTCAGCAAAAGAAGTTGATCAGCGTTTGCACAACAATTTGGTGAAGATCTATTGTGGAACATCATCACACATATTTTGATCGACACAATAGGGTAATTGCCTAAGTCAGATTTTACATGCGATTTCACAATTAATAGTAAGATATAGGTAAATTAATAACATTAGTCAAATTGAAATTAAAATTTCTGACGAAATGAGACAATAATAGACATTTGAAGTTGGGTCGGAAAGTCCATTTCAAAACTGCAAAAATTCTTCAAAAATGCTATGCCATCGTAATAAATACAAAATTCGTAGTAACATTCGCTATGAAAATATATTCGTAAACGCAACATTTGATATAGCTGCTGATCAAAGTTCTTACGACATGCATACAGTCACACGTTGTGACGTCATAGTGTGCTGCGACATTTGTATGAAGCGTTTTTTTGAGCTCACCCAAATGATGTGCTATTGAAACTGTAATATCTCAGGGAGTTATCCAAATATCAAACCATACTTTTAACAGTACCTTCTTTATCCAGCTATATCAAAATTGTAATATTGGGTAGAAGAGTTACCAAAATCGATATTATGCTGTGAACTTAATGTGATCAACAAACACTTATTAGCAAACAAAAAACTTCTTAGTCTTTAAAAAACAAAAAAAACTATGTCAAAAACTCTAAATATAAGCTATGCGAAGTTTGTATATGGGTTCTGAAATTTAACTCATAGTATTTGCCATTATCCTTATTTACCTTGAAAGAAGGCCAAAAACAGTCTCGAATAAATTTTGATGCGCCAAATGAAGTCATTTGAAAGCAATTATTGTATTGCTGGAAATGAGTAAAGATTACTAAAGTTCTTCTCAGCTATGACGAGACCAGGGAAATAAGGATTAAATTTTATATGGAGGATATTATGGATTCCAGTTCAAATTGAATAGGGACTTACTCATACCTAAGATGGGACAACTGTCAGTTATAAAAAGCATATTTACGGTCAAATTGAGAGACCCCTCCTTTTTTGAAGTCGGTTAACAAAATAAAGTAGTGCATCAAAGCTACGTTAAGGCGGTACAAAGTTTGCCGGGTCAGCTAGTAGGTTATAAATATTCAATCTAGTTAACTCAGTAGAATAAAAATTATTAGATCAAGAAAATATGATTATAGATTTCCTTTATTGACTAAAAATAACAAAACAAAATATCAGTAGTTAACAGTATCATTCCATTCGTTCAGTGATGAGAGTGTTTTTCAGGGACGATATGTTGGGCGTGCCCATCGCGTTGTACGACAGCGTTGAACCTAAAACAAGATAGAAAAAATAATAAGTTAATAGCAGACATTTTCCGGAGAGGAACTATTTTTTCTACGGAAAATTTTCTCTTACTCTTACTCCCTAAAATCTTATGTTAGTTAAACTTTGCAAACCATAGGATAGGATAGGATTTTATTAGTCATTCCAGCGTTCAGTTGGATAATGCGTAGATGAATAAACCGTTAGGTGAGTCGAGCGTAGTCGAACTCTCCTTTGGGGATTGCGTGCATTAGTTATTATGAAGTTATGTGAAACGATTACTAGGTATTTCAAACATTAAGTGAGTCGAGCATAGTTGAATCGGCAGTAGTTGAAACAACTTTAGTTATTTTGATATGTTACCGACTTATCGATTCAGTCAAATATGTGTGTATCTAAACTATGACTAATTTGACACAATAACGTGCAAGGTGACATAACAGATTGTGATGCTACTTGGCTTCTAACACTTGTCCACAAAAATACCTAAGTAGTGGTAAGAAGTGGTAAACTCATAACATACCCGCTGTGTTTGTCGGCGGTGTAGTGCACGGTGCGGCGCGTGCCGTCACTCTCCTTCAGGCTGTAGATGCCCTGCACCGCGTCCCCGTCGCGGCTCTCGTGCTGGTACTTGCTGTCGCCAGTATGGGGATCCTCCACGCTGTACTCGAATGAGTACTTAGGGTGACCCTGGAATAAACGGGGATTAGATTATCCAGTAAATTGCGATAGAGTTTAATTCGTACGATGTAGATACTTGCTGCCGTAAAATTTGAGTACAAAAAAGAACAATTTTACTAAATGTAAATATGAGGCTGTAGGTGAAACTCGATTTCAGATGAAAAAAATACAACTTTAAGCCTTGGCCAATATAGGTTGGTCTACTTACATAGTAGTCGACATGCTGGTCGTGAGAGGGTTGGTGAGCTACGATAGTGGGTTGATGATGAGCAACAATCGTGGGCTGATGGTGAGCCACAATAGTAGGTTGGTGGTGAGTTATGATAGCTGGTTGCTGGTGAGCTACAATAGTAGGCTGATGGGCTACAATAGCGGGTTGGTGTTGATGCTGGATCCCTTGAGCTCCGTGTCCATGTCCGGTGTGCAAGACGATGCTCTGCATCTTGTGACTGCGATGTGGCGACAGCGACCAGAGCGCTGATCAAGATTATCTATTGAACACGAACTATTATCTTAGAAAAATCTTGGCAATGATAACTATGATATACTAAGTTTTGCAGAAAAAATCTTTGCGTTATTTACATCTATTTTTAATCAGAATGATCAAATTAAAAATACTGTATATTTTAATTTAATACCTTTGAATGCATATTTCCGATTTTTACTCCGAAAAGGTTGAAAGCAAAATGATACGACACACAACAAACCACAGATCTTTTATACATTTAATCGTTGAGAAATTGCAGTGAGTGTTTAAAAGAAAGTGGTTTTGAACCTGTTTATTTAAATGTTCTGTTAATTGTGCATGAGTGTGACCCTTGTCTAAAATGTGTCTGATTATGACATTTGTGATACTTATTTTTATCTTTACTTTAAATCATAAACTAAAGCAGGTAACAGCAGTTTTGTTTACAACTGTATCTAATTTTGGGCCACCACGGACCTCTCTATATTTTTTATATTTTTATCGTACGAATTAAAAGACAAAATAAGGGATAATAATCATTTTATTTACATCTCAAATAACACATGAAGGTAATAATAACAAACTCAACATAATATAAATGAATCAATGGTGGTGGTGATGCTCCGGCACGATGTGATGGGTGCTGTGTTTCACATCGGCGTGGAACCTGCAAACAATAATCAAGACTTAGTAATGTTGACATTTACCATGCATGCAATAATCTTACACCAAACTAGCTTCTTTTTTTACGGGCAGAATGAAAATGCTAAACCAAATGGTGGTTTGGAATAAACTAGACATTGTGTCTATGTCAATTCCGGTGTCTGTGGTGTTGGTGTTGTAACAAGATGAAACAGTTACCGTCTTATCATCTATCATCATACAGAACGGACACATCGAATCAAACGGGTTGTAGCAACCTTTGAATCAGCGAGTAAAATCAGCGTTCCGAACTGGTGGTAGTATCACTTATCTATAAGTTATTTATTTACTGTACCGACGATTTAAAATTGCATATAAATGCCTATATAAATAAAGGAATTTTGACTTTGACTCCTAGATTATCCCGTTTACTTACCACATTTAGGTGACGCCTAACTTATTTATATAAAAATTGTTAAGTTAGTTATTAGTACTTAAAATACTAGAAATGAGCTTTATAAATTTTAAAATCTGCTTTTCACGATATAGTAGAGATACAAACCCAGTGTGGTGATCTCCGTGGTAGTGGACGTGTCGCTCGGAGCCGTCGGGCTGGTGCAGCGCGTAGGAGCCCTTCACCACGTCTCCGTCGCGGCTCTCGTGCTGGCTCTTGATGTCACCAGTGTGCTTGTCCTCCACTTTGTACTCGAACTCGTACTTGGGGTGAGCCTGGGAAGGTTACGTGAATATACTTGTAATTTTACACAATATTGTCTACTGGGCTATTGCTGCAATAAGGCACTTAGTTGGAACAGTGAGCAGGTAAAGTTCTATCTTTAGAAGTACCGCTTAAAGATGAAATTCCTGTTGTAGATAAGCAAGCACCCAGGAAAATTCAGGTATTGGCATGTTTCTAGTATCCCGTGCCGGGAGTATCTCGTTAAACCATTATTAAGGCTCCTTTCATTCTATGTCCGTTTTGAGTTTCAATGTTTCAAAAAAAAGAGTCAAGAGTACCTACATGACCCTACTTTAAGTCTTTGAAAATTTACCACAGTGCAATAAACGAGGAGAAGATCAATTAACTAGTTTGTATATTATCATTTATCGTACATAGTAGTCGTGGTGTTCCCCGTGGTGCACCGGCTCGTGGTGGTGGTCGTGGCGCGCGATGTGCTGCGACGAGAACCCGTGGCCAACCGAGTGCCCGCCCCACTGCGCGGCCGCCAGGGCGGCTAGGGCGGCGAAGCACAGGACCTATAATTTTATAATAATATTCGAACCAGCACAAAGATTATTATCTAACTTTAGAAGATGCTATTTCGAAAAAAAAATGTTTTAACATCTTCTAAATAGAGAAAGGCTAAAGGGTAAAGGTGTATTTTTAATCAATATTTGCGTATTTTATCCCAAAAAAAGAAAGAATAATTTATGTATTCGTAGCATTATTCGTAAACGTATGGTAGTTTATACAAATTAAATGTATTAATTTTTTTGATTACCTTAGAGAACATTTTTACGGTAGCTGTTGATGTGGCTAAGTGCAATGAATAACTGATACAAATTGCTAAAACTAATTCTTTTTATACGAGTTATTAGATTAGGTATGTTAATACGATCGATTTCTTTCTAAATTATGGGCAGTTAAAAATTATGCATGCATTGTGGTATGCAGTATGTATTGCAATTTGTAAAGCGCAGCGAGCTAGAATGAGGCAACCCTATGCGATGGTGTAAGTGGTGTGACGTAGATCATTCAGTAAATTTATTAACTGAATAGTTAGTAAGAATATTTTAGCAATAATTATCTAAAATCGTAGTTGTACAAAAAGTAAACAAATTGACCGTTTTGTTTTATAATTCTCATAATTTAATCTACATCAATGTATTAATAAATTGTAGCGAATGATAAATATGTAATTTAATGAATAATTTTATAATAAAAATTTATAATTTAGAGCAGTGGTTAGTGACCCAGAATCACTACCAACGGTTCCAAGAGTCGTGAGTTCGATTCCCCCAGGACAAATATCTATGTGACGAACATCGGTATTTGTTCCGTGTCTGGGTGTGTTATTAAATATATCTAATTATTTTTGTGTATCCACTGTTGATTTCGATATTCGTAACACTTGTGCGTAAGCAACTTACCACGCGATCAGATCAATGTAGTGATGTAGTGTTATATTTATTATTTCATTTACCAAATTTTCTCCGATTTTTGTCTCACGCAAGCGCAAATCAAACATTTTACAAACCCATTTGCATGTTCTGTTTCGTGCTAATTGCTTTACGGTCGATAATATAGTTAGGTTTATCAATCGTTGTCTCAATCAATACATTTACATGATATATAAGGATTAGCTTTTTTATTAACAGTATCAGTTCACTTTTGAACGTACTGAAAAAATAACAACAAACTAAAAATGTTTTCTAAGGTTGATATTTATTACCTTATCTATGTAATACCTTTCCTGTATATTGACAAGCCGAACCGTCAATTAATACTTCAAATTACTTTTCATAAAAAAAATATCTTATTAAGAAATCGTTTTACTTAAATTAATATTCATACAACGTAAGGAATTACGGGAAAAACACAAAATAAATAAAGGGAATCAAGAAGTGCGACCACGTTTCGATCCATGTTTTTTAAATGCAACAAATGCACTTATCTATACTTTTTTTTCTTTTTTATGTCATACAGGTCCTGTTCTTCGCCGCTCTAGCCACCCTGGCTACCGCGCAGTGGGATAGTCACTCACACGGCCACGGGTTCTCGTCGCAGCACATCGCGCGCCACGACCACCACCACGAGCCGGTGCACCACGGAGAACACCACGACTACTATGTACGATATACAGACAGTAGTTAATTTTAACGTATGAAAGTTTGAGCTTATTCCTGTAATCCGTTTTTTATTCGGTTTATACGACTGCCCGATATGACTGGGAGCTGATAAGAAACAGAATCAAAGATTTCAGGAGATACATTTGGCGTAGTAGCCGTGCTGTCCGCAAAAAATTTCATTTTTACTCAATCTTGTAAAATAGGTCACTTATCCAATCAAATTATCAGTCTGGTAAATGATGTATGTCACAATTACAACCATTGCATTATATTTCCAGGCTCATCCCAAGTACGAGTTCGAGTATAAAGTGGAGGACAAGCACACTGGCGATATCAAGAGCCAGCACGAGAGCCGCGACGGAGACGTGGTGAAGGGCTCCTACGCGCTGCACCAGCCCGACGGCTCCGAGCGACACGTCTACTACCACGGGGACCACCACACTGGGTCCGTACCTTTGTAATATCGTGAAAAGTAGATTTTAAAATTAAATTCAGTTTTCTTTAAACTTCATAATCTAGATCATTGTCAAAGATCTAAGAGTCTCACCGTTTAAAGGTAGAAACAGGCCGCAGGCCCGTCCACCGATAAAGTTAAAGGAGGGACGGTAAGGAGGTTAAAGGACATTATTATTCAGTCTTTGTTATTGTTTGCAGGTTTCACGCCGATGTGAAACACAGCACCCACCACATCGTGCCGGAGCATCACCACCACCATTGATTCATTTATATTATGTTGAATTTGTTATTATTACCTTCATGTGTTACCTGATACGTAAATAAAATTATTATCTCTTATTTTGCCTTTTAAATCATACAAAATGTATTTTTATATATTTTTGAACAATCAAATTCAGACCCGTAAGGTATATTCCACCAAAAACATAAATGGAATAAAGGAGAGCCAAGTTCAACACAAAAATGGTGTGTGACTATGGGTTTCGCAGCAAAAATAATGGAGAACTAAATGAGTAGGTACCAAGCTCAATGAGAATTGCTGTTATTTTTGAAAAATGAATTGATTAGACTTGACTTTGTAAGGTTTTTATCAGCATCAAAGTATAATATACATTTGGGTGTCCCAAAAACAATTGTGTCAAGCGGAAGTCCTGAGATAGAACACCCCGTGGGGCATCCGAAACACCCCCATGTAATAGGAAACTGAAACTGTTCGGGATATTTACCATGTTGTTTTGTTTTAATGAGCTCCCGATATTTCGGCACTGTTACAAGCGCACGAACAACATGGAAAACAACATGGTAAATATCCCGGACACTTTCAGTTTTCTAAAGTGTGTAATCATGACAGTTTAAAACCCCCATTTATGTTCCACGATCTTTTATAGTTTTCGAGTTATGATTTTTTTTTTAATTTTTGAGAATAATACAAATCATCATTTTATAAAATTCCACCTAAGTTATGAAGAATATTTTAAGCATTTATGAAGTACTCATGAAAATCGATTTGCAAAAAGAATTTCTCAGAAAAGACACATCCTTTTTTGAAATTTTTTTAGTCGGCTAGGTCAATTATTTTCAAAATTTAAGAAAAAAAACTTAGCTTTATCTAGGAGTATATAAATTTAAACTGCTATGGTTACACATATAAGAAAACTGAAAATCAGTGCCGAAATATCGGGAACTCCATAAAATAGACAAATATGGCAAATATCCCGAAAATTTTCAGGGAGGTCCACCTCAAACTTGATAAAGTTTTAAGCAGCAGTACTGTTTCTTCATTATGATATGATTTGAACTGAAGTCAGACTATTTTTAAACAAAGGTCACCCTTACTCCCAAAATCAGATAAATTCAAGAAACAGGTTCAAAACCACTTTCTTATGAAAACACTCATTGCAATTCCTCACCGATTAAATGTATAAAAGATCTGTGTTTTATTGTGAGTAGTATCATTTTGTTTTCAACCTTTCCGGAGTAAATATCGAAAGCATGTATTCAAAGGTACAATCAATTAAAAATATTTTACATTTTAAATCTTCCTAGAAATCAAAGTTCAGAAATATTGTGTCTGACTGGAATAAAGTTTTTTTGTTTGTTTTAATATTGCAAACCTTTTTAAGATAATATTTTGTGTTCAACAGATATTCTTGATCAGCGCTCTGGTCGCTGTCGCTACATCGCAGTCACAAGATGGCCACGGTCACGGTCATGGCCACGCCTACTCATCGCAGAGCATCGTCTTGCACACCGGACATGGACACGGGGCGCAAGGGATCCAGCATCAACACCAACCCGCTATTGTAGCCCATCAGCCTACTATTGTAGCTCACCAGCAACCAGCTATCATAACTCACCACCAACCTACTATTGTGGCTCACCATCAGCCCACGATTGTAACTCACCATCAACCTACTATCGTTGCCCACCAACCCTCTCACGACCAGCATGTCGACTATTATGTAAGTAGACAAACCTATATTGGCCAAGTATTATGTCCTTAAAGTTGTAATGGTCTTATATCCTATCACTCAGTAAATTTGATTTTTTAAATCGAATTTGACGACAATAAGTTTAATATACTCAATACATTTTAATGAAATTGAGACACTTCTGCATCGTCCAAATAAAACTCTATCGGAATTTACTAGACGATCTTAACTCTGTTTTTTCCAGGGTCACCCCAAGTACTCATTCGAGTACAGTGTTGAGGATCCCCATACTGGTGACAGCAAGTACCAGCACGAGAGCCGCGACGGGGACGCGGTGCAGGGCGTCTACAGCCTGAAGGAGAGCGACGGCACGCGCCGCACCGTGCACTACACCGCCGACAAACACAGCGGGTATGTTTGAAAATCGATTCTTACTAATATGTACCTTGGTGGAAAATTACTGTACGACACCAATTAGGATCATAATCTGTAATTTCTACGCAAAACATATGGAAAAACGTCCGAAAAAATTCAACCACATTACATACAAGGTTACCATTTCAAGATACATTAACATTAAACTAGTCTGAAATTGTAGACATATTTCTGAACGGTGAAATGAAAATTAGGGGATCGTGATGAATATCTTTGAAAACCGAAGTTTGTAACCTTTACTGATATATTATGTAAGATTTACGGGTCTGTAATGAATTACCTAATTATTGTTTTATCTCGTTTCAGATTCAACGCCATAGTAGAACGCGAAGGCCACGCCCAACACATCGTCCCCGTAAAACAATCTCATCATTGAAGAAATAAGATCTGTGATACTGTTAACTACTGACGTTTAATATTGTTGTTTAATAAATAAAAAGTCCACTATAACATGATTCTTTTTATTTAAATAATTCTTCTCACCAAATTACGAGACTAGGTACTTCCACTGCCATGTCTATAAATATTGGTTTTCCTAATGACGAACTGTCAAACATTAGTTATTTTAAACTGATGATGACAATTTGGGAGTGCCTAGTAACCGTGGTTACCAAAGCGACAAAACTACTCAAAATCTGATTCTGATAGTAATATTTTGGCGTTTCCATAAAACTTCAAGAAAACATGACTACCAAAACTCTACCTTACTGTAACTTTACAATGATGAAAAAAACTGGTTTTATATTATGCATAATGATGATATAACTTTATGAGAATGAAAGTGCAACCTGGTTTGGGCGGTCACATATTACAAGTTTTTTGACCGCCTTTCTCATTTCTTTGACCTTGTCCCTAAATGCTGATTGTTTTTGGTTTATTTATTGCCATTGAGCAATGCAATTTGCAAAGCAATATATATATTTAGGGATACTATTTCTAAGCTTATATTTTTAATTAATATAAAATAATAATCATGTATTTTTCGAGTGCACTTTAATATAATTTTAAACAGGTAGATAACAGCAATAATTCAACGATAAATTAAATCAATAATGGTGGTGATGCTCTGGCACAATATGGTGAGTGCTGTGTTTCACATCGGCGTGGAACCTGCAAAGACAAATAATTGATTGCCATCAAAATATACCACCACAATTCTTACATTAATATTGACAAATGTATGACAAATTGACTACAGGTATAGATCAGGTAATAACAATAATTTACTGAATTTTTGCTTTACTAGTAATAGTAGTCACGAGTAATATAAAAGCTTGAAATCATCTCATGACTAAAGTGTCTACCGAACTTTACGTTTAGTTACTACCTAGTACGATTATAATATGCTATGTAGTTTTGTTTGTACGGACCCGGTGTGGTGATCCCCGTGGTAGTGGACGTGTCGCTCGGAGCCGTCGGGCTGGTGCAGCGCGTAGGAGCCCTTCACCACGTCTCCGTCGCGGCTCTCGTGCTGGCTCTTGATGTCACCAGTGTGCTTGTCCTCCACTTTATAATCGAACTCGTACTTTGGGTGAGCCTAGAAAACGCACGTGATATTTATAATATTGTAACATTAATATAAGCAAAAAAGAGCTGTTTATTTGGCTAATTGATTAAATCGTTGACCTATACCTAGAACATAGTTATATAGTACTATAGTAGCCTGACTTAAGTTAAAATCCCTTAGAGACCTATAAATTCTTTATGCGGACAAGCGCTGATACTGCCCAAATAAAATAAAGACTCAAAGTAAAAGAGTTAGGTCACATATCTGTGTGATACAATTGAGAGTTTGTTGGTAAATCGTACATAGTAGTCGTGGTGTTCCCCGTGGTGCACCGGCTCGTGGTGGTGGTCGTGGCGCGCGATGTGCTGCGACGAGAACCCGTGGCCAGCCGAGTGCCCGCCCCACTGCGCGGCTGCCAGGGCGGCTAGGGCGGCGAAGCACAGGACCTGCAAAGTTATTAAAATAATCGATCACGCTAAAAATAACTATATTACTAAACTTTATTTGAAACTTTTGCTTTTGCATAACGTTTATAACATATATTATTGTATTATTATTGTAACGGCTTTAAGAGCGACCTGTACCCTGTAATATTCTTTAAGTTGACTTTAGTAAATTTAAAATAATTCCATAATAATATTATTCAGTAATATTTTTTGTAGCTGTATTTAACAATTATTTCCTTTACCTTGGAAAACATTTTAGGATAGTAGTTGTTGTTGTTGTGGCTAAGAACAATGAATAAATGATGCAGATTTCTAACAATAATGCCTTTTATATGAGTCACAAGACTAGATACGATAATATGATCGATTTCTTTCTACATTATGGGCAGTTAAAAATTATACATGGACTATTTTATACGGTATTGCAATATGGTAGCGCGCCGACCGAGAATGGGGAAACCCCTTTTGATAGTGTAAGTAGTGTTATGTCGAATTTTCAATAAATTGTAACTAGATATATGATTATAAAAATAATTGAAGAATAAAATAAGAACAAGATAAAAAAATAACACTAAAATATTTAACTCTTTTTGAGCACGAATGAAAAATTATACTCTGGTAGTTATAAATTAAAAACATTAGTTTCAATTCATATGCACTGAACCTTTTTATTTGGCAATCAAATTATTTATGTAGAGTGTAATTACACACGGTGTCAACAAAACTGCATATATTTGGTCATCAATATTATTTTTTGATTGTTTGTCGCGTGCACGTGCGAATCAAACGTTTTACGAAACCAATGCAAACTGTTTCGTGCATAATTGCTTTACGGTCGATAACTTAGAGTTAGGTTTATCAAACTTTATCTCTACCAACACATTTACGTGGTATAAAAGGCTTGGTTTTTTGGACAATAGTATCAGTTTGCTTCTGAACTTATTGGAAACAATAACATAAACACCAAAATGTTCTCTAAGGTCTGTATTTCATAATAGGTTTTAATCCTTATAAATTGAAATTCAATGTAGAATGTAACATTTATAATCGTATGTTACTTACTAGCTTATCTAGCAAAAGCTTTTTTTCATCTATAGTTTATAAAACTGAAAGGATAACTACTAATTAAAAAGTACTCACGAGAACTTTGAACAATTCTTAAATTATTTGTGGAACAAACAGAAAACGTAACTTACTGTTTTTTTCATACTTTAATGGTACTCATTGAAATTTGTTATGCATAGGTCGTATGCTTCGCCGCCCTAGCCGCCCTGGCGTCCGCGCAGTGGGGCGGGCACTCGGCCGGCCACGGGTTCTCGTCGCAGCACATCGCGCGCCACGACCACCACCACGAGCCGGTGCACCACGGGGAACACCACGACTACTATGTACGATATACTCAAATTGTCTTAAATCTGCCAGTCTAGCGCACAAATTTTACGCGGAGACTAAAGGAAAAAATGGAGAAGGAACAGAATTTCACCAGGTGGTAAAAATGTCGACTCTAAACCTCTGCTGAATAATTATTTTTATTCTAAGCGCTTATCTGGGAATATGTATAGGGATTCCATCTTTAGTCGCAATTTTAAAGATAGAGCATTGCATACACAATAACCTAACCAAGCCATCATAATTATAGTTTCCGAGTGTGTATTGTTATTGTTAATTGATATTTATATTAAGCCAACGCTGTAATATTAGATACAATAATTACAACGTTATCTTCACAGGCTCACCCCAAGTACGAGTTCGAGTACAAAGTGGAAGACAAGCACACTGGTGACATCAAGAGCCAGCACGAGAGCCGCGACGGAGACGTGGTGAAGGGCTCCTACGCGCTGCACCAGCCCGACGGCTCCGAGCGACACGTCCACTACCACGGGGATCACCACACTGGGTCAGTATTACCGTCACATCAAAAAAATATATATATATTCTTATCAATAAGTACTATTTGTAGAGTAAACAAATACACTTACGTATAATACTAGACACTTACAGCAAGGAAGTAAACGCGATATGACTCTATACAAATTGAATGTTACTACGAACCGTTTAATGTGATACGTTCGGTGTGTATGATGTTAGATGCTTAGATTGCTTAGCACTTGAATCCAGCTAGGGATGTGAGCCTCCCCCGCCAGTCCGGTGAAACTGCAGAAACCGTTTGAGGCTAATAGCTAAGTCCTCCCGAAAAAAAAACTTGAATCCAGTGGCAGTAACTACCAAATATTGCAGCCATAGATTGACACCCTGATTGGGCCTGAAATTCAAAGACAGTGTCCTATTTATTCCTATTCTTCGCAAAGTTCGTTGTTTATTCTGACCTAAAGCATTTTGATGGAATTGGTGAATCTACCTTGGCTTATGCTAGTGTTATAGAATACTAATTTAACATACTAAAAATAACTTATATCATTTGTTTGCAGGTTCCATGCTGATGTAAAACACAGCACCCACCACATTGTGCCAGAGCATCACCACCACCATTAATTGTTTTAAATTGTGTTGAATTTGTTTTTACTACCTTCATGTGTAAATTGATACGTAAATAAAGATTTTTATCCCTCACTCTGCCTTTGCATCATTCCAATTTAAGATTTCTATAAAAAAAAACCTTAAATTAAAAAAAGCGAGTCGTCTAAAATTAGACACCGCCTTAATTCCTCTGTCATTTTTGTTTATGATTTTATATTGATATCAATATTCAAGTAAGTAACAAAATTAATGGAGTGTTATAAACGGGTCCATTTTAAAATAAAGGTTACGCCCAAAACTGACCATTTCAATAAACAGGTTCAAAACCACTTTCTTATGAAAACACTTGTACTGCAATTCCTCAACGATTTATTGTATAAAAGATCTGTGCTTTATTGGGAGTAGTATCATTTTGATTTCAACCTTTCCAGAGTAAATATTGAAACATGTATTCAAAGGTGCATATTTTAATTTTAATATTATTACTGTAATATATTTAGTTACCTTAAAATGGCCAGAAAGCACTGGTCAGGAATAATTTGTAACTAAATGTCCTAAGTACAGCAGTGAACTAAGCTAAAGATTGACGACAGTGAAATGGACACCGTAGCAAATTTTGTTTTTAAATCCTTTTTAAGATAATTATTTTTGTGTTCTACAGATAATTTTGATTAGCGCTCTGGTCACGATCGCCACATCGCGGCCACAAGATGGTCACGGTCACGGCCACGCCTACTCGTCGCAGAGCATCGTCTTGCACACCGGACATGGACACGGAGTGCAAGGGATCCAGGTTCAACACCAACCCGCTATTGTAGCTCATCAACCCACTATCATATCCCATCAACAACCGATTGTGGCTCATCAACCCACTATCGTAGCTCACCAGCAACCAGCTATCATAACTAATCACCAACCTACTATTGTGGCTCACCATCAGCCCACGATTGTAGCTCACCATCAACCCACTATTGTAGCCCACCAACCCTCTCACGACCAGCACGTCGACTACTATGTAAGTAAAACCTTTACGTATATTGACCGACTAATCCGTATTTAAACTTATGATCACTTGCAATTTTCATACTTTGAGGCTTAAGTATGACTTTATATGCCCACAATCAGTAGACACCTTAATGTTTTTGGGATTTCTTGTTGTATATAAATTAAAATCTGTTTTCCAAGAAATATATTAATTCAAGCGGGGCGTTTAAGCAGGTCTTCAGGGTGAGTGCGATGGCATAATGTGCCTGTCTACCTGCCGTCTGACTGCCGCTTTTCATTAGGTCGAGCGGGGTCATCTTGTTAGCCTATTTGATAAAAATAAAATTTTGATCCTGTATTCTGTAATTAAATTGAGGCACAGAACCTAACATTTAGCATTTTCCGATGCCTCCTTTATTGAATGTACCTACGTGCTCACAATTGGACCGCAACTTGATCCAGGGTCACCCTAAGTACTCATTCGAGTACAGCGTGGAGGATCCCCATACTGGCGACAGCAAGTACCAGCACGAGAGCCGCGACGGGGACGCGGTGCAGGGCGTCTACAGCCTGAGGGAGAGTGACGGCACGCGCCGCACCGTGCACTACACCGCCGACAAACACAGCGGGTATGTTTTGAAACCAATTCTTAGTGATTGATTGCTTCCGACCGATTTCGGCCATGGCGACCATTTCTACTCCTAATTGAGACTGCGCTGATGCGAACGAAGATGACTTACATAGCCGATCTTCGCAGCAAACTCCCGTGCCGCCGACAAACACATCGGGTATGTTTTGAAACCAATTCTTAGTAATACTGTGGTAATACTAAGGTACTTTGGTGGACTACAGTATTGCACTTATTCTGGTCACAGCATGTAATTTTATCTTGTACCTCGTAGGCAATCATTTTGTCATAATATGCAGAACGCTGATTATTCTGATCACAACATGTAATATCTTGTATATCTTAGGTCATAATTTACTGTGTCATACACAATTTTGCTATATTAGTATTTGACTAGCTTTATGGCACATAAAATAGTGCCCCTATCCCTGGCTTCAAGAATAGTGGGTTCGATTTTCACTCAGGACAAATTTTTATGTCACATACCACTTTTGTTTTTGATATTCGTAACACAAGTGCTTAAGCAACTTAGCACGGAATAAGATCAATGTAATTGACGTTGTGTATTATTTATTTATATACCTATCTATTTATCGTGTTTCAGATTCAACGCCGTCGTGCAACGCGAGGGCCACGCGCAACACGTCGTTCCCGTTAAAAATTCTCATCATTGAACAAAAAGAATCTGTGATACTGTTAACTACTGATGTTTTATATTGTTATGATTGATTAGTCAATAAAGGAAGACCATAATATTAATTTTTGTGTATTATTATCACCTTACTCGCTAAAGTACTTACCATCTCCAGTGTCGCATATTATGATAACTCAACGAACTTCCAAAGATAAAAAGATTTCAAATTTCTTATACAAATATTGACTAAGGCGATAAGTTCTTGATGTACAGAAACAATAAGATATTTCTATGTCAGTATCAACATAAAATTTTACTATTATGTGGTTTTTATGTATTTTCATTAATAAATTAACAAGTCTATGTAGTTGCTCTACCATGGCGTCAGCGTAAAAAAAGGTGATTCCAAAACTGGTTCCAAATTGTGCATGATGATGTAACTTCATGAGAACGAAAGTGCAACCAGTGCAGGTTTGGGCGGTTTTATTGTTCCAGATTTTCGACCGCCTTTCGCCTTTCTTTGACCTTGTCTTTAAAGTCTGTTTCGGTTTTGGTTTTGATTAATTTAACTGTTCCTGAACACAACAAAAAACTCTATATATAGTTATAAATTTGATCATATATGAATGTTTATTAAATGATTGAATTAAATAAAGATTTTTCAAGTCTAGGTAATTATAAATACTGTAAGTACAGTTTACTCTTTCTGTTTGTGTATTATTGTAACATAAATGCTTATATAATAATTATTATCAATCTTATGAAAAAGTCCTACAAATTCGACCAAGTATATTTATTTAGACAGTATTTTTTTTAAACTCACTTTTCAGCTCAACGCCTATAGCGAGACTCCCAGCAATTACTGTAACATGGAAAATGTTGAGGAAATTGTACGAAAATGGTAAGAGAAATACAGTTTCGAACATTGATGTCAGAGCAATGGGCTTGAAAAGAATATTTTGATTCGATTAACAAGAGATAAGCAAAATCAAAAATCAAAATCAAAATCAAAATGTCTTTATTCATATAGGCAATTTGCATGCGCTTATAAATCGTCACATTAGTAATAATAAGATTCTACCACCGGTTCGGAAAGCCGTATCTATCGAGAAGACTCCGGCAAGAAACTCGATAGTCGCTCTTTTTAAACATGTTATACATTGTAAATGAGCCAAGTCATACAGTCTGGGTGTGCCATAGTAAAAGGTACCATATACTTTATTTACTACTATTTAAAATTACTATAATTAAAATCAAAAGAAAGAGAGCCAAGATAACAATGTTCAAAATACCATAACAAATCCAACCTGCATGACAAAGCTTACATAGGGTAGGTAGAATTTTAATAATTACAGCCATTGCCTAATTATAAATTAAACTGAATATAATAATAAAAGAACAAAAAGTTCATCATGAATGTCAAAATTAATAATAAAAAAATTAATAACAATAGAATGTCAAGAATTTAACTTAAACTATTTGTCCATGCATATTTATCACTGAGATAATCTTCTACTTTATAGTAGCCTTTTTTAAGAAGACCATTCTTAATACATGATTTGAATTGTTGTATAGGTAGTTTAGTAACACAAGCAGGTAATTTATTGAACATTTTTACACCTAGTCCAACAAAGGAGCTATTAACTTTATTTAGTCTAAAATGTGAAATAGCAAGTTTATGTTTATTTCTTGTATTGAATTGGTGACTATCAGATTTTTTAGGAATGTATTGTATATTTTTATACACATACATTAAGCAGTCAAGAATGTATTGGGAGGCTACTGTGAGAATACTATACTCCTTGAAACGTTCTCTGAGGGAATCGCGCCGTTTGAGGTTATATATGGCTCTTACTGCTCGTTTTTGCAATACAAATATACTATAGATATCAGCAGCTGATCCCCATAAAAGCAAACCATAGGACAAAACACTGTGAAAGTAACTGAAATAAACTAATCTTGCCGTTTCAACATCAGTCAATTGTCTAATTTTTCTAACAGCATATGCCGCGGAGCTAAGTCTTCCTGCCAGGGTACCTATATGGGGTCCCCATTGTAATTTAGAATCTAGAGTGATTCCAAGGAACACCGTTGAGTTTAGGACTTCAATGGGTTCGTTATTCATTTTGATATTAGTACTTACTTGCTTTACATTGGGCATAGTAAACTTGACACATTTGGTTTTTTTGGCATTCAACATTAGATTGTTAGTATTAAACCAGTGCAGGACTCGTGAGAGAGCTTTGTTTACATCGTCAACATTTTCTTGCTGTCTATCCATCTTAAATAGAAGTGATGTATCATCTGCAAACAGAACTATCTCACATGTGTCTTTAGTAAAGAAAGGAAGATCGTTAATGTAAATAATGAATAAAAGAGGACCCAATATCGAGCCCTGGGGCACTCCCATAATCAATGGGGCGCCAGAAGAACTAGTCCCGTTTACATTAACTTTTTGGGTTCTACCAGTGAGGTATGATTGAACTAGACTAAGTGCGTTACCCGAGATGCCATAATGGCGCAATTTGAGTAGCAGGGTTTGATGGTTAACACAATCAAACGCCTTGGATAGGTCGCAGAAAATGCCTATGGCATCCTGCTTACTTTCCCATGCATCAAAAATATGTTTCATAAGAGCTACTCCAGCATCTGTGGTGGATTTACCTTTAGTGAATCCGTATTGATTTTTATGTAATAAATTGTTTAAATTAAAATGGCATAGCAATTGATTAAATACAACCCTTTCGAAAATTTTACTAAACGCTGGTAGTAAGGATATAGGTCTGTAATTAGATGGGTCACTGTCATCACCTGATTTGAACAAGGGAATTATTTTGCTTAACTTCATCAAATCAGGAAAACTGCCTTCATTAACACATTTATTGAACGTTACTGCTAAAAGTGGAGCGACTGTGTATATTATGTTTTTTAGTACGTCCACTGAGAGTCCCCATAAATCCTCAGACTTTTTTAAGTTGAGTTCTTTAAACGTTTTCACAACTATTTGCGCATTGATGTAGTCAAAAGTGAAGGAAGATGCGCATTCACTTACATGAGTCTTTAAAAGAGAATGAGCAAGAGACGGACTAGAAGCTAAACTACTTGTCGTTGTAACGGCTATATTTGAGAAATATGATTGAAATACATTAGCTACATCAGCATCAGAATCTAATATTACATCATTTACTTTAAGAGAAACCTTGTGATTTTGAGTATTGTTTTTACAAGTCTCTTTATTAATGATTTGCCAGGTGGCCTTGCTTTTGTTAGTAGCTCTATGTATTTTATTTTTCAGATAGAGCGATTTAGCTACGGCACACGATTTTTTAAAAATTTTGGAATAGTTTCTAATGTAATCTGTTAGGGTCGGGTCTATGGAGTTGGCTCTGAGATCATACAGTTCAAAAAGTCTCCGTCTACTTGTCAAAATCCCTGTTGTAGCCCAATCACTAAATTTTATTTTAGAGCTATTAATTTTAATTTCTCTTTTGGTGAATATTCCATTAAATTCTTTTTCTACAGCATTAAACAATTTTTCATATAACTGATTACTATCTAGGTTTGATTGAAAGTCCATTACAGAAACTTTATAGCTAATATTATTTTTAAACTTTTCTATTCGACATGTAGTTACTGGTCTGCATGTTATGACAGATGGCATAGGAGTCCAGTGATGCTCAAAAGTAGCCATTTGACCGCAGTGGTCAGAGTTAATAAAATTAACTATAGATTTACTTTCTACAGAACCATTACAAAAAATATTATCTATACATGTGGCTGAGGTAGGAGTGATGCGAGTTGGTTCATTAAAAATGTGAGATAAGTTATATGATTTAAAAAGATTTATGAACCTTTGGGAGTTCAACGAATTTTCTAAAATATTTATATTAAAATCTCCACATACAATCACCTTTTTATTGCTGGCACATGCTTTTCTTAAGGCTTCCTCCATAGGGGCCTCAAATAGTAAGTAGTTAGCTAGTGGAGGCCTATATACACAAATTATAATACATAGTTCTATTTCAATGCAAGACAGCTCAATTGTCCTTTCAATAGACAATGAGACAATGTCTCGACGCTCTTTATATTTGAGCGATTTTTTTAACAAAATTAGTGACCCCTCTCTATTTAAAGTTTTTCTAGTAAAAGAGCTACTCAGTATGTAATCATTAATGCTAATAATTAATTCATGTTGTCTCAACCAATGCTCAGTGAGACATAACACATGGACATTCTTTTCATTTAAAAACAATTCTAATTCTAATTCTTTGCCAGATAGACCCTGAATATTTTGGTGAATAATAATAAAATTACTAGGTTTCTCCTTTGTCATGGAATGGCTAGAGACATCCTCTATTGTCTTACAATTAAATTTAAATTATTTGGAACATATTCCAAAGTCTTAATATATAAATTATTTATATTATATGCTAACAATGCTGTTAGCTGTTTTTTAATTTTTGTAGGCAAATAAAAGGTTTTGCCAGTCAACAAAAACTTATTATCTATAAATTTGTTTGTGTCAAAAAACACAAATTTGTCGCTATGACTATATGATAGATTATACAATTGTGTATTCAATATGTGAATACTGTTATTTTGTTCATATGTATAACATTTTGAAAACGGAATAGCACACATAAATACCTTTTTAACATTAAGTGTCAGAAGTTTAGAAAAAGCAAATAATAAGTCTTTTTACAAAGATTTTGGCCTTGACCTATCATAAGTATTATCTTAATTTGAAACAAAAAAATTTTGTAATTAGTAGTTTTGTTTTAGTTATATGTTTTCCTATTGAACTCCAATAAACATTTTTTTTATTTGTTGTTTTCAATGCTATTAAAGCTAAATTTTTGTTCAAATTTTAAATGGATACTACTTAGTTATTAACAGCAATTTTCAAAAAATTATAGAGTTGAGAATTCATTATTAAGTAATCAATAACACAACATCTTCTGATGTTGTGCTGATTCAGAACCGCCGCTTGGTCTTAGGTATTTTATATCAACATAAATGGGACAAGAGTGAGGCACTTAATATACTTACCAGAATTCCGATGTTAACCGCATTTTTTTCGGGTGAGGATCGAATGAGGACTCCGGTCGAAGGAAGAGCGCGCATAATTTTTTTTATGGTAGACATCAGGATATCAGAATGACCTCACTCACCTGAGGGCAAGCAGTTGTGAGGTCCATATACACCGTGAAATTCGGTGGTTGTTTTCCCGTGGCAGAACGATTTGCCTTTAGTAATACTATCGAATCATGCAAATTATTCCTTAAAAAAAATTTTTTTTTTTCGAAATTTCAAAATAATAATTTTCCAACTCGAAAACGAGAGAAGCTATCGTTGTTTATTAAGATGTGACGTATTGATTTTAATAAAAAATAAGTGCACGATTCAATATATTCTTGTGCTACTAAGGAAGACTCATTTAGCTGCGGGAAAACAACCACTCAAATTTCACGGTGTATGAGGCTGACAGGCAAAACAGACACAAAGGCCTGCATAGTTGCCATTTCATGCCCCGTTTGATGAGCCCGATACATAATTTTATTCAGATTCACTTTCAACGTGCTAACTGGCAGTAATAATTTGATACCTACCTGTTAATGATCATATCGAAAGAAGTAGGTAGGTACAGCGAATTATTTTTAAACAACACCGACGTTTGCGATCGTTATTATATTTAACATAATTGAGCAATTGAAATCGAAGCAAAAGGATATTGCTGTAAAGGATATTGATATGGAAAATACTGTTTTATCCTTTAGTATTAATGTAAATAGCATATGAAAAAACAAAAACCCGCCTGCAAAATTACGAGTGAATAGTAAAAACCGGCTAAGTGCGAACCGGACTCAAATACTTAGGGTTCCACACCACACTTATTAGTACGAGAGCGCCCCTTAAAACAATATTTTATTTTATTATTTGATGTTCTGTTCATACATCATTTTTGAAATTTTAAACAGTCTAGTTAAGTCGGCTTTTGAGATACAGCCTGGTGACAGATATACAAACAGATGGACAGACAGACAGGGCAATCGTCGTAATAGGATCCCAATTTTACCCTTTATGGAATCCTTACAATTCCAGTGGAGTCCCTATTTCGTTTCTGACTTCCTTTTGGATTTTAAGCGGACGAGAACATTTTAGTCATTAAACCAGAAGTCCGGTTGGGCTGAAAAGGGTTAATTTCGTGGTTAGTCCTGTTAACCACAGCTAAGAATGATGGGATTCAAGGTTTGATCTGGGTACTACTTTCGTTTTGGTATAATCAAAGTAATACTTTTAAAGGAGTTATTTTATTCGACGATCGAATCTACCACTCCAGTCGAAGGAAGAGTGCGCATAATTAGTTTTGACTGGCTCGGTGGATCAGTGGTGGTAGTGACTCTGGCTGGCGGTTCCGAGAGTCGTGGGTTCGATTCCCACTCGGGACGGTGTTTGTTCCCTGTCTGGGTGTGATTATGTATTTAAGTATGTTTTATAAATATATATGTATGTATATAAGTCTCCGACACCCATAGTACAAGCTTTGCTTAGTTTGGGGTCAGATGACCGTGTGTGGAAATGTCCTAGATATTTTATTATTTATTTTTATTTAATTTATTTATTTGGGTAAATCACGAACCTCTAATACTGATTTTTTTTTACTGCCTTATGAATATGTATATTTATTTAGCTATGCTGGAAATTGAGACGTCACCCATAATATATTTTGTATGTACATGTTTTCATATCCTTAAAAAAACATATTTATATCACATAAAGTAAATAACGTATGTCCGTAGAGTTTCATCAAGTTCCGTGATTACGAAAGTTATTTACTGTTCTAGTATATAAAATATTACCTCGATTTTAAAACAATCATTAGTGATTAGTGATTGTGCCGAAAAAGTAATTTATTGTAAATTGCGATGATCTCAAAAGTGAGTAATAAATTGAGTATTTCATTATTAAATCGATAGATAATTGAAACGATAGGTAATGTTCAGTAGAAGTGAGTTAAAGTTCGAAATGTATTTGTTCAACGTCTAAACTAGTTTTGTATGTCTAGAATTGTCAAGTTTTACACTGTGATAAATCGGCAGAAGCTTTCTCGGTTATACCTTCTATAAATATTGCCTTGCAATTTTTATCGGCTTCATATGATTCAAAATGGTTCTAGTTTTTAGCATCCACCCAACCATAACACTTGTAACTTCTTTTACATCCCAACATTAAAACCCAAGAGGTTGTATACAAAAAGTTAATAACACAGGATTTACTTCGAAATATTTATTTACGTCGTAAAATTCAAGTGTATTTATTGCCAACTAAGTGTGACGTATTTGCAAAGATCTTTGATATATCCGCCTATCTGTAAGCTATCTTTGTATGTAAAGGTAGGTATCGAACTCACAATATTGACAGTTTTTTTTAATCGCAGACCCTGGTCCTTTTCCTCGCCGTTGTTGCGGCGAGGGCTCAAGCCAGCCATGTTTATGGCCACGGCAAGGGACACCCAGACACGCCGTACCGACCGGTTGGCCCGATACTGTCTCCCATCAAGACGGTGGTGTCTCCCCACGGACCACCACACACGCCCAGTGTGTCTCACCACTCGCCTCCATCACACCCTGAGGTCCCGTACCAGCCACACCAGCCCCACAAGATTGTAAGAACATGAGATATTTGAGGTTTTCATAGAATAAAGTAGGAGTATACGTATACAACACCTAAAAAGTGGTAACTTTTAATTTTGAACAATATCGGCCACCTATATACATCATGGGTATAAATATCAACTCCCAGGTTATCACGGTTGACGAAATGAAGCCTGATTACAAACGGAGAGCAAAGTTTAAGTTATACTCTCGCTTTTATCGGACGCTTCAAAATTCTTTAAAATCATATTCCGAAAAGGATCCTCAAGGAATTTACTAACAACAGCCTTAATTATTTGTGTAATAAATGCACTATTAATTGTAATAATATTTTTATTGTAGTACCCTAGTTTATTTCTGCAAATATAATGGTAAATTATCGATCACGTCATCCAAATTCTAGTCTCTACCTCTACATCTTACCTAAAGGTACAATTTTTTTATTATTGTGCAGGAGCATGCCAACTATGCGTACGAATACAAGGTCAATGACCCTCACTACGGCGACAACAAATACCAGCATGAGACCAGCAACGGTGGCGTTGTGAAGGGCGTCTACAGCCTGCTGCAGCCTGATGGCACCTGGCGCATCGTGGAGTACACCGCTGATGAACACAATGGGTAAGAGAAACAGGCTAAGACGACATGTTATAGCCTACGAATGCTTTACCTTGACTGGCTCGATAGAGTATTGAACGCGCACTTGTATTATGCGCCAAGTCTCGACGTTAAGCGGTGCTAAAGACTGCTGCATCCAGATAGAACCTGGCGCATCGTGGAGTACACCGCTATGAACACAATGGGTAAGTGGAACAGGCTTAATTGATTCACCGACGTCATAGACTGGCCCTGCAGTTATTTACCCTGACCCGATAGCCCGATAGCATACCTAATCTTATATTATCACATCATCCCGTGTATGTCCCCATAGTTGAGGCATGAGTCTGCCCTATCAGGGCGAACAGTCTAACGTTGGCCAAATTTTTCGCAGTGATGCAAGTTTCCTGTTGTTTCATTTTTGACATATGCGTTGTTCTACCTTCACCATTAGAGGAATAAACGTACATGTGAATTTGAACACACATCGGTACGTGGCATGGTGTGAACTGGCTACCTCTCGTATGGAAAGCGGCGGCCTTAACCGCTCGGTCATCGACACTCTTTTCATTCATTGTCATTATTGCAAAAATAATACAAAATTTTTCATTCGCAGGTTCCAAGCAAACGTGAGGTTTGAGCATCAGAAGCCTATGTAATGGACCATAAACGTCTTTAAGTAGTGTGAAAAATATTATTAGACTTACTTTTTGTAGCGAGATCTTCAATAGTAATTTAAATACAATAAACTATTATTAACTGGAATATTTTCTATTATTTTGAACATGACAATATTACATTTTAATCGGAAATAATAAAATACTAGATTATATACATACATACATAAGAGCTTCCTACTAAATTACATCTGAAGTCAGAGCATTATTTCAACTACTTTTACATATTGCCCTTAGATACATGGACACTTTTACATATCGATTGAAATTGGGCCAGTTTTATCACCATTTTATCAAAATATTATGTCAAGGCCTTATTTTAAAACAAAATTTCAGTGTTCAGATTCAATGGGAATGTCTAATGATAATGTAAGTAATAAAAAGTATGTATACTAAATATTTCTTTAAGTTCAATGAAAATAATCATGAATATTGACTTTAGCGAAACAATTGACTTTAAGCCCAAATATATGACAGACTTAAATATAAAAAGGGCTAATTGAATATTGGTCTCATTAAAGAACTTTCACACTCATCGACCTTGCCTTGATCGAAAATTTCGTAGTATAAAAGCGGTTGTCACAGTATGTAATGCATCAGTTGATCCACATCAATATTCAAAAATGTTCTCTAAAGTGAGTGTTCTTTTTAATTTTATTGTAAAATAAAAAAAAAATAAGTGCTCAGTGAAAACAGTTGTATTAATAAAGGTGATATTTACAGGTCCTTGCCCTGAGCGCCGTCCTGGCTGTGACCGCGGCCGGTCTCCTGCCTGAGCCGCACTACTCCTCCGCCGCCGCCGTCTCCTCCCAGAGCATCGTGCGCCACGACCAGCCCGCCCACGTGGCCGCCCCAGTGGCCTACCACGCCGCCCCCGTCGCCCTCCACGCTGCCCCCGCCCAGTACTCGCACAATGCCGTCTCTTCCCAGAGCATAATTCGTCATGAGCAGCCCGCCAAGGTTGCCCTAGCAGCCGCTCCGGTCTACCACGCCCCCGCCCAAGTTGCCTACCAAGCAGCTCCCGCTCAGATTTCCTACCACTCCGCCCCCGCTCACTACTCTTCAGCTAACGCTGTCTCCTCTCAAAGCATCGTTCGCCACGAACAGCCCGCCAAGATCGCTGTAGCCGCTCCCGTCTACCACGCCCCCGCCCAAGTGGCCTACCACTCCGCTCCTGCTCCTATCTCTTACCACTCCGCCCCCGCCCCCGTTACCTACCACGCCGCTCCCGTCGCTAAAATCATCGCCCCTGTTGCCCACCATGAGGAGGCATACGTAAGTGTAAAATTATTAATGTTTTTTTTTTACTTCGGGAATAAATGGACATTTTATTAATATTGGTTGTCTTTGCAGGCTCACCCCAAATACGAGTTCTCGTACTCCGTAGCTGACGGACACACCGGCGACAACAAGTCCCAGCACGAGAGCCGCGACGGCGACATCGTGCACGGAGAGTACTCCCTGCTTGAAGCTGACGGCTCCATCCGCAAGGTCGAGTACTCCGCCGACGCGCACAGCGGCTTCAACGCCGTGGTCAGCCACTCCGCCCCCGCCCACCACGCCGCCCCCGCCGTCCACGCCGCCCCCGTTCTGCTCGCTCACCACTGATTTAGTTGAAAGATCAGCAGCACAAGTCACAACATGGATTGACGAATCTAATTATTTAAATATGGTTAGCTTTTAATAGTTTTTAGTATTTATAAAAATAAAGTAATAAATAAACCTCCGAATTTTTTTTTACCCTCTTCTACTCACCTAATATTCTGTTCAATAATACTTAATCATCTTTATCGGCCCATATACGTCCCCCCTGCTGGGTCATGGGCCTACTCTAAACTAAGGCGGTCAGGCCACAGTCATTCACGCTGGCCAAGTGCGGATTACTACACAACCTTAGAAATTCTTCATAGGTGTGCAATAGATGACATTTTTTTCTGTAATATTCTTAACAATTCGTGAACATATTTCAGTAAAATTATTTTAATTTTTATACATATAAAACTAACTGACTTGGAAATATGTACTCGTTCTATTGAATATTATATTATTTAAAGTTCATCACTACGTAGTATAAAACAAAGTCGCTTCCACAGTCCCTTTAATACGCAACGGATTTTGATGTGGTTTTTAGGGTTTCGTAGCCAAATGGAAATAAACAGCACCCTTATAGATTTGACATGACCGTCCTTCCGTCCGTCCGTCCGTCTGTATGTCCGTTCGTATGTCTTTGCGTGAAAGACGCTTCCAAAAGAAAAAAAAGTTGGTCCCCCCCCTTCTAAGTTGTAAAATAGGAAAATGAAAAAAAAAGATATAATGTACATTACTATAGAAACTAACAACATAAATTGTTTTAAACGAGATTTTAGTTTTCTTTCATACAAATAACTTGTTAGGGGGAAAGGGCTATAATTTCATAAATGGTATGGAACCCTTTGTGCGTGAATCCGACACGCACTTGGTCGGTTTTATAGATAGAGGGATTCAAGAAAAAGGTTTTTACATAAAATTCACCCGAAGCGAAGCGAGGCTAATGATAGTAATATACTTTATTTTGAACTAGTGCCCTCTAGAAATATACTCGGAATAGACAACATTAAAAAAAATATTGCTTTCAATTTAATTGCGTTAACAAGCCCATCATAATCAATTCAACCCCTGATAGGTTTTCTTACAGATACATACAACGACCCATTATGTGTTGTTTGATGATTAAGAAAGCTGTTAACAATTAGTAGTAGGAGATCCGAACTAAAACAACCCATTACTTGCCTGTCCAGAATAATTTTAGACATGGGTTGTCTAAAATTCTTGACATATTTTCTGATATGCCGAAGTTATTAAGCTATTGCATAGCTTTTATCGCTGGCTTTGAGCGTGGCGACCGAACCAAGAAATTCCGTAACGAAAAAACCTCACAATCGTTTAACGTCGTTTCACTTCGGTAGACTTCCGCACGGTGTTTGTGTGCGTGCGGTTAGACGTATTGTACGACTCTACGAAACTCGCACGAATCGAGACGAGCTGCTCCGAAATCGGACGATGCTATGCAATAGCTATACCGCGGCAGTCCCCGAGTGCCACACGTATTTTTTTTTTATTATACTTACTTTCGGTAAAGGTATAAAGCAAAGTCGCTTCCCTCGTACAGACAGCTATATGCTTGTAGTAATGCTTAAATTTATAAAATTAGTCAACAGATTTTGATGGAGTTTTTTTTTTGGTAAAAGGGATCCAAGAGGATGGTTTTGACATATAATATACCCGAAGGTAAGCGAGGGCGGGTCACTGGTAAACTAAATTTAAAATAAAATTATACTGAAATTAAAAAATATTCTGCTTTCCAAATACATTTTTGTAAAGCACACAAATTAGTTTTCCTGCCAGGACCGTAGCACATGGCCGGAAGTTAACCCTGCCTACCGCTCTGGGATGAAGGCGTGATTTTATGTATGTATGTATGTAGTTTTCCTATCCGGAATCGGAATCCTAAATACAGAATAGCATGATTTATTTTTAACTTTCTGTTACACCAAAGTTTGACCGAAGTTTATTTTCAAAATAATCATCTTAGATTCGCAAAAAAAATTATGCGTTTGCTGTAGGCCGTGCCAAAAGTAAGACAAGCTTGCCTTAAAACATTTTCTGCCATTGCCTCGCAGTTGGGTAAATATTGTTATTGTCTTTTTTGAGTGGTTCTTTGTTAAAGAAATACATTGTTATATTATTTTTAACTATTTATTTTACCATAAATATTACATACTAATAACTACGAATAGTTAACAATATTGATTTAATTCGATTCACTAAACGATGTTGTAGTGCTAGTAATCGTAGAACTATATCAGTGGTGAGCGAGCAGAACGGGGGCGGCGTGGACGGCGGGGGCGGCGTGGTGGGCGGGGGCGGAGTGGCTGACCACGGCGTTGAAGCCGCTGTGCGCGTCGGCGGAGTACTCGACCTTGCGGATGGAGCCGTCAGCTTCAAGCAGGGAGTACTCTCCGTGCACGATGTCGCCGTCGCGGCTCTCGTGCTGGGACTTGTTGTCGCCGGTGTGTCCGTCAGCTACGGAGTACGAGAACTCGTATTTGGGGTGAGCCTGTAAAGACAACCAATAAATATAAATAAATAAATATTTCACAACATCACATACATTGATCTGATCCCGTGGTAAGTAGCTTAAGCACTTGTGTTACGGTTACACATTAGAAAACTGAAAGTGACCGGGATATTTACCATGTTGTTATGAATTGGAAAACAACATGGTAAATATCCCGGTCACTTTCAGTTTTCTAACTTGTGTTACAGATATCAGAATCAACAGTGGAAACACAAATAAACTTAGATATAATAACACACCCAGACACGGAACAAACACCGATGTTCGCCGCACAAATATTTGCCCTGAGTGGGAATCGAACCCACGACTCTTGGAACCGTAAAGTAAACCTGGGTCACAAGCCACTTTTCCACCCAGCCAGTCACAATATTAATAAAATGTCCATTTATTCCCGAAGTAAAAAAAAAACATTAATAATTTTACACTTACGTATGCCTCCTCATGGTGGGCAACAGGGGCGATGATTTTAGCGACGGGAGCGGCGTGGTAGGTAACGGGGGCGGGGGCGGAGTGGTAAGAGATAGGAGCAGGAGCGGAGTGGTAGGCCACTTGAGCGGGGGCGTGGTAGACGGGAGCGGCTACAGCGATCTTGGCGGGCTGTTCGTGGCGAATGATGCTTTGAGAGGAGACAGCGTTAGCTGAAGAGTAGTGAGCGGGGGCAGAGTGGTAGGAGATTTGAGCGGGGGCCGCTTGGTAGGCAACTTGAGCGGGGGCGTGGTAGACCGGAGCGGCTGCTAGGGCAATCTTGGCGGGCTGCTCATGACGAATTATGCTCTGGGATGAGACGGCATTGTGCGAGTACTGAGCGGGGGCAGCGTGGAGGGCGACGGGGGCGGCGTGGTAGGCGACTGGGGCGGCCACGTGGGCGGGCTGGTCGTGGCGCACGATGCTCTGGGAGGAGACGGCGGCGGCGGAGGAGTAGTGCGGCTCAGGCAGGAGACCAGCCGCGGTCACAGCCAGGACGGCGCTGAAGGCAAGGATCTGAAAATAGCCCTAACTTTATAACACAATCCAGGGAGCACTAAAACTTTTTTATTTTATTTAACACGAGAACTCACTTTAGTAAACATTTTTGGAAATCACAACGACACAACTGATATGTTGCTTTAGTTAACAACAGCTTTTATACTACAAAAGTAAACTCGGGGTGTGACAAGGCCGGTGAGTAAGAAAGTAACTTTAATTAGTTCAATTATTTCAACAACTTTCCTTACATCATGATTAAACATTGACAGTACTTATTTACTTTTGAATGGCCGAAAGTATTTTCAAAAATATTTTTTTCAAGATTATGATTACTATGATAAAAAAAAATCTTAGATATTTATTACGTTTGCAGTCGTATATATAATTAAAATGATGGTTTTTCTGATACTTCATATAAAATTAAATTTATTTTATATGTAACAGCTCTTAATAATTATCGTAAATCAAAGTAACTTTTGTAAGATACATACAAATTTCGAACTTGAACTCTCTTTTACGAAGAAATCATATCTATAATTCAGGCATTCCAAATGCAGATTTTTATGAATATCTTATTTGAAAAATATCATTTCGTCTGACACATTGGAAATATGTAAGTATTGATAAAATAAAATAATTAAACAAAGTACTTTTTTAACTGAAATAAATAGTTAAAATAAATTTCATCTGTGTAAAAGTAGGCTTCATCAAAAAAATAAAATAAAACAAACTGGAAATGAATATACATCATATATCTTTATTCGAAACTGTACAAAATTAATTTTCCTTTATATAATTAAGAATGTGCGATTTAATAAACAGGTAGTATATTTTTCTTTACAAAAAGATTACAATGTGTACAAACAATTATATCCCATTAAAAAGAATACTTGTCAAAAAAATCAAGTCTCGCAACTCAGTTCTACGGTAAGAAGTTGTGAGATCCATGTAATGCCGAGTCGGTTATTAATTGACGCGGCCATCGCATGAAAACGCGTGTAAATTGATTAGTGCAATGGCCAATTGGTCATCTTTGGTTGCCATTGCTCCTATTTTTATCGATCACATATTATTGAAATGGAGGTTACAATAAAATTGTAAATTCATTATTATTCAATTAACTATGAAGAAAGTGTCAGCGTATCGAAAGACTTACTTACGAAAAGATGTTTAAATATAGATTGATCTCATTAGGTGACTTTCTGACTCGCCGACCTTGTCACACCCGAATACTTATAGTATAAAAGCGGTTGTTAATGTACGTAGTGTATCAGTTGAATCACTGTGATATACAAAAATGTTCTCCAAAGTGAGTGTTATTGGAATATTGAATCAGTTAAAAGTTAGTGTCCCTTGGATTGTTTTTTAAAGTTAGTGGTATTTTCAGATCGTTGCTCTGAGCGCCGTCCTGGCTGTGACCGCGGCTGGTCTCCTGCCCGAGCCGCACTACTCCTCCGCCGCGGCCGTCTCCTCCCAGAGCATCGTGCGCCACGACCAGCCCGCCCACGCCCTCCATGCCGCCCCCGTCGCCTACCACGCTGCCCCCGCCCCCGTCGCCTACCACGCCGCCCCTGCCGCAGTGGCCTACCACGCCGCCCCAGCCCACTACTCCTCTGCCAACGCCGTCTCTTCCCAGAGCATTGTTCGTCATGAGCAACCCGCCAAAATCGCCGTAGCCGCCGCTCCCGTCTACCACGCCCCCGCCCCCGTCGCCTACCACGCGCCCGCCCCCGTCGCCTACCACGCCGCCCCCGCCCCTATTGCCTACCACGCCGCTCCCGTCGCTAAAGTGATCGCTCCCGCTGCCAAGGTTCTCGTTGCCCACCAAGAGGAATACGTAAGTATTATATACCTGACTTAAAGCACCATTTTTTATTTCACATCAAATCAACGAGATTTTAATTGGGTTGATATTTCTAGGCTCACCCCAAATACGAGTACTCTTACTCCGTGGCTGACGGACACACCGGCGACAACAAGTCCCAGCACGAGAGCCGCGACGGTGACGCCGTGCACGGAGAGTACTCCCTGGTGGAGGCCGACGGCTCCATCCGCAAGGTCGAGTACTCCGCCGACGACCACAACGGCTTCAACGCCGTGGTCAGCCACTCCGCCCCCGCCCACCACGCCGCCCCCGCCCACGGTGTTCTGCTCGCTCACCATTAAGAAAACCAACGGACCCTAGTCTCTACATGTTAAGTGATAACATTGTTGCTGATTTATTTATTTAAGTGTAGTACACCGTGTAAATAGTGAAGTTATTTATAAAGAAAATAAATTGCAATTAATCATAAACTGCATTTTCAAAACTTCCTTCAATTTAACTATATATTTATCAACTATGAATAAGGACTAATAATTTCAATTGCAAGTTTCGACAACGAACAAATATTGTATTTTTGAAATGGTCAAACACTATCACTTGAGGCTTGTCAGCACGCAAGTAGTTGTTATAATGTCTCACACACATTACATTTCCACACACGTTTATCTACCCCAAACTAAGCAAATCTTGTAATATGGGCATCGGAGACTGATATACATACATATTTATTAATAAATACATACTTAAGTACGTAATCACACCCTGGCATGGAACAAACTCCGATTTTCACCACACAAATATTTGTCCCGAGTGGAAATCGAACTCACTACTCTTGGAACCGCCAGGCAGGGTTACTAACCACTGTTCCACTGAGAAAGTCAGTCTGCATCTCTATTTATAAACACACTATAATTTATATTAAATGGGGCACTTGTAGAGAGAAAATATCCAAGCATATATGTTAGACTTGACCTTTAATAAATACCTCATATTACTATATACATATTTATTTTACTAATGACCAAACAGTTACCCGCCCTCACTTCACTTTGAATGAGTTTTACTTAAAAATACTCCTCTTGAATCCCTAATAAAAAACCGCATCAAATCCGTTGCATAATTTTAAGCAAACATAAAAATCAAGGGGCAGAAAAAGCGACTTTGTTTTATACCTATTATGTAGTGAAGAGTAACCAGTAGCAAGTCAAATATTTCTCGAACAATAAAAATAATAACTTTTCTTTTCTTCAACTTTTAATGCCCAATCGCACAAAAAAGAGAGGTGATTCCTAACCTCGATTTTTCTTCTTTTCGCATGATTTATGTAGAGCGTTGCGAAATAATAGGTTAGACGCAGTCTTATTGAAATAGTATGACACAGATGCCGCACAAAATCTATTGACCAAAACCTGTAATTTTCGGGCAAAAGATATCCCACTTTGTGGCGCACCATTTTTGTACGGCACTGCGCCTTTTCTTATTATTTTTAATGGCTCTATCGGTGGTAACAATGCCGCACAAAAATATGTGACCGAAATCTACTCACTCTTCCTGTACTTTCAAATTCTCTCCTGCACTCAGGTAGACAGCTTACAAGTGACGGCATTGTGCTGAATCTTATTATTATTATTATTTTTTGTAAAGAGCTAACAAGATGACCTCACTCCACCTGATGGTAAGCGGTAGTGCAAATATTAGCTCGACAGGCACAATATACCATATTGAGCCTGTCGCACTCACCCTGAAAGCCGTTTCACCCCTCCCCCCCAGAACATCGTTATTAGAGGGAAAGGGGCACGTGAAAGAGGAGATCACTGCTGCGGCAACAACGAGACAAGGCGTGGAGTCTCGCATTTGTATTGAGCTGTGCGGGTCCGAGTTGACCTGTTCGCCGGACGGAAGGGCCCCCGTTTCTACGGGTCTCCCTGGCCGGCGGGCTGACCCACTCCGCTCGCACAATACCGCCGCTAGGACTCCACTGGTCCGGCGCTTGCCGCAACAATGGTCCCCCCTGGCTCCGGTTCGTACAGTGCTGATCCCGGAACGCGACCTGACCGAAAGAGGCCAGAGTCACTTGGCGGGTTTTACGCAACTCTAGGGTGGTAACAGCAACCGGTCGACAAAATGTCTCCCACCTGAATTATACCGTTCTGGATTGGTTACCTGGTGGTTCAAATGACCTATCATTTTAGTATGGGCCTGTAGTCTATTAAAGCTGTTATTAACTCTGTATTTAACACTATTAGAATGTCTTTTTCATTCGTTTCGTTATTTTAAAATAATATGGCCACCCTTCTGAGAACGTCAGTCAATTGATAACTCAATTACAAAAAAAAAACAAAACAATTTTATAGTCCTTATTTATAGTTATAATTTAAACATTAATAACTATTATCCTTATTCATAATGAATATGGAAGGTAGCCATCCATATTAAGTTTAATAATATTAGAGCAGCTTAGCTGAGTTTGAATTTTGCATATACAACAGACGATTAGGTAATCAACTACCTTTAAGGTTCTTGTTGACCATGGGGTAATTATTTTTATGTTTTAATTTAGTAGTTTACCTACATAGAATTTCGAAATAAGCTGATTAGACAATTCAAGAACTCTTCGTCTTATCATAACTAGTTTAAAGTTTGACTTACGAAAGATTCAAATTGATGTGGTCGCTAACTAGCAGTAACAAGCTCAAGGTTAATAAAGTGGTTTGATTGATGGTTATTGTTTATCAAACAAGACAATCAATCAAGACATCGTTGAGGAGACAATTGTCACATAGTCAGCCAAAAATGTGGTCTACCACCCTACGGTTGACATTCGTTTGACCTTCATGAAACAACAAGGTAAATTTTCCTTGTGTCAGTGAAAAGTCAACCTTAGCGATGGTTACATCTCGCAGAAACGTTTGTCAAAAGTGGTAGACCACTTTCATGGCTGGCTGTATTTATTTTACCCCAGTTTGAGCTTAGAAGTGAATTAGTATATTTAGAGTCCAGTGATTTTCAGATATATATTCAGAATCCTATCAGCACTCTCAGTTCAACAGCATTCAGATCTGTTCTAATTGACGATACCTACTTAAACTACCTCGAAATATTTGAACTTTTTTGTCATTCGCATCAATTTGTTCAATTCAATTCGCATTAGTCCCAAAGTATTATTAAACTATTAAGAAAAAGTTTCTGAGAAGATATTGACGCATACTAAATTTGCTATAAGACTTAAATCTGCAAATGTAGGAATAAAATATTTTTATATCAATTTGCCAGAACAAAGAATGTTTAAGACCTATACATGTTTAAGTATGTGTTTAAAATATTACATATTGTATTACATTAACAATATAATAACAGTAACAAAGTCAGTAAATTGAAGTTAAAATGGCGTATCAGGGGTGAGCAATAATTTTAATTTAGGTACAGTATTTATAATTATTATATGGGTATTTTCTATAGTTGTTTTTCTAAAAGGAATTTCCTAAAATGTTACGTTTTACTAAAACACAATTATAAAAGAATCCCTCTCCAATTGTAATATTTTGTGGCATCAAAATGTTAAAATCACAGCCCAGTCGCTTTTGACAAGCAAATTCGGAGTAAAAATAGAAGAATAACACTTGAGTATAATGTTTTGCCTTCTTTATTTATGAAATAAATAAGCACTATTTACAAAGCTTATATCTAGGTACAAATCATAGTTCAGTTCTCCGTGATTCAGAACATTGGTCTATATACAATGAATTTCAGTTGGCAGAATCAGTGGTGAGCGAGCAGAACACCATGGGCGGGGGCGGCGTGGTGGGCGGGGGCGGAGTGGCTGACCACGGCGTTGAAGCCGTTGTGGTCGTCGGCGGAGTACTCGACCTTGCGGATGGAGCCATCGGCCTCCACCAGGGAGTACTCTCCGTGCACGGCATCACCGTCGCGGCTCTCGTGCTGGGACTTGTTGTCGCCGGTGTGTCCATCAGCCACGGAGTAAGAGTAGTCGTATTTGGGGTGAGCCTGGAATAGTAAATTTAACATTGATTATGTGTCCAAAATTTCGTGTAACAAAAATTGTTGTTTAGTATCTAGTGAAACACTTACGTATTCCTCTTCCTGGTGGGCAACGAGAACTTTAGCGGCGGGGGCGATCACCTTATGGACGGGGGCGGCGTGGTAGGCGACAGCGGGAGCAGCGTGGTAGGCGACGGGGGCGGGGGCAGAGTGGTAGGCGATGGGGGCGGGGGCAGCATGGTACGCTACGGGAGCGGGAGCAGCGTGGTAGGCGACGGGGGCGGGCGCGTGGTAGGCGACAGGGGCGGCAGACAAGATCTTGGCAGCCGGCTGGTCATGGCGCACGATGCTCTGAGAAGAGACCGAGGAAGCCGGGGAGTAGTGTACGGCCGCAGGCAGAAGGCCGGCCGCAGTAACGGCGAATACGGCGCTCAAAGCAACGATCTAAAAAATAATTTAAAATGATTAGTCTCATACTAATAAAATACTTTAGTAAATATTGTTACTAGTATTATGGCTTGTCTTACTTTGGAGAACATGTTTGTGCTTGTCTGATTCACGACTGATGCATTGCTTGGGCGAAGGAGCACTTTTATACTGGTACATACATTTTGGGCGTGACAAGGTCGACGGGTCATATAGTGACTTTAGGATCATATTTCAAATGTAAATGCTTTCTTTCAAGTCTTGTCTACATAATGAGCACGTTATGTACTGCACCTACAGTAAACTTGTATAACTTGATGTACACTAATGGTACATGATTCGATTGAATGGACACTAGATTCCTTAAGACGTCATACAAATATTGCCAAGAAGTATACGTCATTTCCACATTTTGCATGATGTCGTATCGGCAAACCAGGAATTTATTATTTTATTAAAAAAAAAACAAACTAAACAGATTTTATGATTTACAGTATTTTAATTGAAATTAAAAAAAATTTAAAATTACTGTTTCCATCCATGTCAAACAATATTATAAAACGTCATCATTATTTTGACACATATAATAAATAAGGTTTGAAAAAAGAGTCCATTCTCCTTTCTTTAAATCAAACTATACCAGAGCCGCTCTAAGTTGGCCGATTTGCTACATGTCAGACTGACTGCACTAGTCTTTGAGTATAAAGCCACTGGAGATGCCATAACGTCAACGCTTCTAACTAATTTTTTCGCCACTTTTAGCGGGGGCGAGGTAAACACGTACAGCACACCACCAAAAAATTAATAACTCAACAGACACAAAATTTTGCTGTAACGATAAACATACACTACAAAAATGTTCAACTCTTCGAACAATACACGCACACAAACAAAGTTTTCACGTAACTACGCAACACACATACGAAAAAAATAGTGATGACACAAAGAATAAAATAAAATCAGTTTGGTGAATGAACTGAACTATCTTGTACTGATTATTTTAAAATTGTTAAATGTAAAAGAATTAAGATATTAAATGTTTATTTATATGTGTGTCTGTCTGTTTGTGTGCATTTATGACCTAAGCCTCTAGATTACGAAGATAAGTGCAAAAAACTAATATTTTAATTTAATCCTAAGTTTGATTGCATGGGAAAAAACTGAATATACAATGTGCTATATAGAAGCAGTAACAGATTTAAGAAAAGTAAAGAAATTAAATTACTTACCAAACAAGGACATGTTCGCAAAGAAAGTATTGCACCTTTAATCAATGTCTTTCTGCTATTAGCATTTTAGATAACACTTGTACCTACGTGTGGGTTTCCAAGAATGATTTTCGTTGTTACAAAATTTTCTCCATATATCCTTTATCTTTTGATCTTTTGGAAATCGAAAAGGACATACACTTCTATTATATAAATACTAGTTTACTAGTTTATGGTATAGTATGCATAACACATACACTCATAGCCTCGAAATATTTTATTGCTACAATTAATAATGAAATGAAATAATGAAATAATAATTAATTCTGCAAATAGATTTTCATGAAATACTTTTGCACGTCAAGTTGTAAATAAATTAATCACATATTACATAATTCATTGATGTCCAAGCGAGCAGCTCATCATGTCCATGGATTTTTATCATTTAAGTAGTCTTCTACTTTATAATATGCTTTTTTCACAAGACACGACTTAATAAAAAGTTTGAAATTATAAAAAGGTAATTCAATAACATTTTGTGGGATCTTTTTAAACAATTTTGTGCTTAAACCCAAGAACGACTTTCCAGTCTTTTGAAGCCTGAAACAGCAAACCTATGTTTATTTCTGGTGTTAAAATGGTGAGCATCCGATTTCTTATTAAATGATTGTATGTTCTTATAAACATATGAGATACAGTCCAAAATGTACTGAGAGGCTACGGTTAAAATATCTATGTCTTTAAAAATTCTCTAAGGGAGTCACAGAATTCTTTTCATATTCAGACTAAATTTCAATATCGTATGACCAGAGGAAAGAAAAGTAATTTTTCAAATTCATCTTACAAGATTTAAATATAACATTCGTTTACCTTTTATTTAATTCAAAATTAATGTAAAAAACGGATTATAAAACTAACTGCAGGGAGTGAATGATTCATTCAAATGTCGAGTCTCTTTTTTGACTTTGTAACATCACTAGCCCCTGTACCACTGTATTCTTGTTTATTTTTTCTGTCGTTTACGTATCGTAACGACTTTTTATTTTAATAGCAATTCTTCTTAAATACACGTTTAAAAGTTAATAAAAACACTTAGATATGATACGAAACGCGCTCTTGTTGCGAATTTGAACTCTCGATCGCCTTTTACATGAGAATACTGCACAACTAACCATTTTTCAAGAGAAACGTCACGCGACAGGGATCAATGCAAAATGGCAGCGACAAGTAGTTTTATTAAACGTGTTTGAACAGTTGACCAATGTACTTTGCCGGAGGGGGTCGCCCGTGTATGGCATCTCCAGTGGCTTTATACTCAAAGGCACTAGTGAGGGACAACGGTAAAATTGCCGAAGTATATAAGTAACAGTTATTTCCACTTTATAACCAAGCAAGGTCTAATTATAACAAATTTTTATTAAAAACATTAATTCACATCCAAAAGATTGAATTTAAGTTCCTTATTTATAAATATATTTATTTTTAAAATACAATACTTATTAAATCCTTCATCCTATTTAAAAAAAATACCTGGTGAGTATTACCCACTACGTCAATATGAAAACGTGTCAAACGGCGTAACCTTGTAAAAGTGTAATACAGAGTGGAAATTTTACGTTTTCTTTATACAATTCTATTATTTTAGGTAATAAAAGACAAATAATTAGATAATTAGGTGCATTTGACATTTTGAAATAACGTCTTATTTTTAAAAGTTGTTCTTTATGATTCGCTAAATATGTTTATCTTAACAAGGATAAATGCAAAATATAAAATAAAAAGTGTCAAATCAGTCTTCTAAGAACGGCTCCGGTATAATATACATACATACTTAAATACATATTCACACCCAGGCACGGAACAATCACCAATGTTCATGACACAAATATTTGTCTCGAGTGGGAATCGAACCCACGACTCTTGGAACCGCCAGCCAGGGTCACTAACCACTGTTCCACCGAGCCAGTTAACCGTTCTTAGAAGACTGATTTGACACTTTTTATTTTATATTTTGCATTTATCCTTGTTAAGAGGAACATATTTAGCGAATCATAAAGAACAACTTTTAACCTACCACCTAATTATCAAATTATTTGTCTTTTATTACCAAAAATAATTGAATTATTAACTAGATTATTAACTAGAATTTTAAACTAGATAAAATTTAAAATGTCTGTTGTCTGAAATGCATGTAGTTGTCACCTATAATTAAGTTTGCGTTTATCTAAATGTTCATCTGGTCATGTTACTTATATCATATCGTTAATGTAATCTTGTTGGTAATCTTAAATAAATAAATAAATAAATTATAAAAAGAAAACGTAAAATTTCCACTCTGTATTACGCTTTTACAAGGTTACGCCGTTTGACACATTTTCATAGTGACGTAGTGGGTAATACTCACCAGGTATTTTTTAAAAATAGGATGAAGGATTTAATAAGTAAACCATAAAGACATATTTTAGTGTAATGGAACGCGAAAGTCTAAAATCATACATTTAATAAGTATTGTATTTTAAAAATAAATATATTTATAAATAAGGAACTTAAATTCAATCTTTTGGATGTGAATTAATGTTTTTAATAAAAATTTGTTATAATTAGACCTTGCTTGGTTATAAAGTGGAAATAACTGTTACTTATATACTTCGGCAATTTTACCGTTGTCCCTCACTAGTGCAGTCAGTCTGACATGTAGCAAATCGGCCAACTTAGAGCGGCTCTGGTATAGATGTCTATTTATCTACCTTATTGATTTGAAAATTGACGGTTAATTAAAACGTAATTAATGAAGCTCGAACGTAATTGTGCGGGTCTTTACATCCGAAGAGTGTGATATATAACACTTGAAGTTCACTCTTCAATGGCAAAGGCATTGAACACAATTTAGAATACTGGAAAAATAAAATACTAAAAAGAAAAATCTTATCCTTTTAATTTTACCGGTTAGCTGTCAATAACATTTTTCTTTTTAAAGGTATTTTTTAGTACTCGAAAAAAATATTTGATGCCTAATAAATTTAAGAGGGGACCACAAGTATTACCTATATATTCATAGATTTCGAGGATGCAACGTCGAAGTACAATTACGTACGTTTGTTGCTCATCCTTGCTCTCTTTTATATTTATTTATTTAATACTTTATTGTTCGATCTTCACCTGACACACACATTCATTTATGAATATTTATGTTTATATTTATACTCAATAAATATGAATTTTAAGTTTAAATTTATAACTACGTATCCTTACTAATATCTCAACAATGTAACCCAAGGTGTAAAAAATTACCTGGAACTTTTATAATTACGTTCCCGCCACTTCGTCGGCGTGTAAAATAGGCTTTAGGCAGCTTTTTTAATACACATTTTGACATAAACCATTTACTACGACTTTGCAGAACTCTCCATCTCCATTATCTATGAAATAAGTGTCGCGACACCATATGACTAAATATTATAGTTATGTGACAGTAAGGGGTTTTTTATTCTAAAAAAATAATTTATATGTCGCCGCCTGAAAAGGCTCTTTATTTGTATCTTGGTATTAATCCTTATCAAAATAAATTTCTTTCAAGACAACTTCAGTACCTTTAAATAACTTTTTGAACTATGCAATTCGGACATTTCTTTCGGAAGATATCACGAATTTAAAAATGCAAGTATTAGAAAAAACGTGGTTGCCACTTTGATTTAAACTTGAAGGAATTTTGAATTCGCTTTAAATTCATTTCGTAGGTAAATAAGTACCTGATAATAAATATTATATTTTAATGTAATATTTTACATATATAGAGATAGTGGTATACCGAAGCGAAGCGAGGGCAGGTCGCTAGTATATTCATAGATCTCGAGGATGCAACGTCGATTTACAATTAAGCACGTTTGTTACTAAAATACTGACTGGTGATACTGAATCAAAGTATAATTATCATTCTGCTTCTGTGACTGCCCTGTTGATCTATTGGTACTTTGGTAGCAAGTGCTGCGTTAAGACCCAGAGATCCTTGGTTAGAGTCCGGGGTCAGGAAAAATTTGTATGAGTTGTTATGTTAAGACATTACTCAGCCTGGAGTCAGGAATATGGCGGTTGCAAGCCCGTGCCACGGAAAGCATTTTAAGTCGGTGGTCCTGCGCCTGATCTCTCACTGGTCATGTCGTATTGCCGTCTCACAGAACTATGAGGGTAAGGGAACAAAGAGTGCATTTGTGTTTTTTGTGCATTATAATATGTCCTGTGCAGTTGGTTAATCTCCATTGAAATCGGCTACCATGGCCGAAAGCGGTCAGACGCCTTATTTATTTACTTATCATTAGAAGTAGGTCTATGTTATAGTTGTCATACAAAACTTACTAACAGATCTAAATTCTGATCTAATAAAGAGCTGATCTAAGAATATTAGTAGTCATAATAATTGAACGTTTTTCTATAAAACTACGAGTTGAGTATACTTTACATCCAATTGTTGTTTCTTACCATTACAAATAAGAATAAAACGATATTAAAGGTCATTTTGCACAAATATACAGGGCCATTCAAACATTTTTGCCTGATTTAACCTTCATAGATTTGCTTGTTTATTGATGTACATATTATGTTATATTTCAAAGTGATTAAGCAGCTCAAGGCAAATATCAGTATAGTCATTTTTGGAATGTTCTATTAATAGGTTTAGCAGTGTATGAGATGTTTAAAAATATATAACCTAGTTGGCACATATTTTCACTCATCGCTTAGCTAAAATAATTTGGTTATATAGCTTGTTCGTGTTTCCCTATTCGTGCTTAATCTGTAGGTATCAAATTGCATTTAAATTGTTCGTTTTCATGTCAAAGAGTTTAATTGCTTACTTCCTATACATTTTATTCGGAAGAACTACTCATATTCTTGAAAAATAAGATGAATTTTTTTCTTCAAATTAATATGTGGGAATAAAACGGTATATTCAATAAATAACTTCTGTATTAATTAATGACTACTAACAGCACATTTTCGTTTGGTTCAATTAGTGGTGAGCGAGCAGAACACCGTGGGCGGGGGCGGCGTGGATGGCGGGGACAGCGTGGTGGGCGGGGGCGGAGTGGCTGACCACGGCGTTGAAACCGTTGTGGTCGTCGGCGGAGTACTCGACCTTGCGGATGGAGCCGTCGGCCTCCACTAGGGAGTACTCTCCGTGCACGGCATCACCGTCGCGGCTCTCGTGCTGGGACTTGTTGTCGCCGGTGTGTCCGTCAGCCACGGAGTAAGAGTAGTCGTATTTGGGGTGAGCCTGGAATAGTAAATTTAACCATTAATATCTATCCAATATTTCGTGTAGCAAAAGTTTTTTGTTTGGTATTTAGTGAAACACTTACGTATTCCTCTTCCTGGTGGGCAACGAGGACCTTAGCGGCGGGGGCGATCACCTTAGCGACGGGAGCGGCGTGGTAGGCGACAGCGGGAGCGGCGTGGTAGGCGACGGGGGCGGGGGCGGAGTGGTAGGCAATGGGGGCGGGCGCGTGGTAGACGGGGCCAGCGTGGTAGGCGACGGGAGCAGGGGCGGCGTGGTAGACGGGAGCGGCAGCTACGATCTTGGCAGCTGGCTGGTCATGACGCACGATGCTCTGGGAGGAGACCGAGGAGGCCGGGGAGTAGTGCACGGCCGCGGGGAGAAGGCCAGCCGCGGATACGGCGAAGACGGCGCTCAAGGCAACGATCTGTAATTGAGATACCATTAGTAATTAACAATGTAATCATTGTAATATTAAATTAATTTTATTTTAATATTTAAAATATCTTAATTGTAATAATGTCTTACTTTGGAGAACATGGTTGAGATTGTCTGATCTACAACTGATGCATTACTCGAGCGAAGGAGCGCTTATATACTAGAACCCAAATTTTGGGCGCGACAAGGTCGACGGGTCACGACGCTACTGCAACCAATAACGCAAGCTTTCTTCTAAGTGCTCTTGAGAATTAATAAGCTCTTCTGATAGACTTGTAATGATACGTGATTGTTTTATTTGTATGATATTTTTTATTGTGTTTTACATATATTTTAATAAACAGAAATTAAAATTGAATAAACTAAAGTGGCTTTATAAATAAAATTAAGGAGCGAGAGTTATTAAAGAGTGTGTATGGATTTAATTGAGTTTCTTATGTAAATTAATTAAATTGAAAACTAATCAACCAACCCAGATACTTGGGTTACCCAAGAAATCCTCTTGCAGTACTGTTTGACAATTCGTTGGGTGTGAAATGTGATTTAGGATCTAGCTAGTCCTATTGGTACAAGGTATTTTTAGTTTAAGTTTACTTAATTTTGTAGTTTTTTGTAGTAATTAAATACCATTAGATTACATAAAGAGATAGACTATTTCGACAGTGACTATTAACAATGTCGGATGTGCAAAACAGCAACTTTACAGGATAGCTAATCAAAGTTTAATTTGGATGTATCTTTTTACGTATTTGAGGCAGGATTACAAAATTTTAGGGTTATGCTAAACAAATAATGTTTGTGCAGGCCAATATTATGGGACGCCGTTATTAAATGTGTAAACATGAGAAAAGTCAGTTGCGACTTTTTTAACGGCTCTAAACTAATGTTGAATTGTCAGAAGTACCAGAACCGACATTTTTGCTTGTATAAAATTAATCATCGTTTGCCGGAACTGGTACTTACGACATTGTTTAGTGATTATATAAAAAAATATTAGGTCGTATGTGACAAGTAATGGACGAAATATTAATTAAAATCACATTAAACTAACCAAAATCAGTTCGGGGTCTCTTTCCACCTATAGACCCAGACTATGTGCCGCCACGGATGCCCTCACGTCTGAGACCTATCTTAGAATTAGAGACCATAACGCCGCTTACTCCAGAGGAGTTCGAGTCGGCTGTCCTCTGCTGCAGGGACTTCTGTGCCTCCTAAGGAAAGAGGGCCGCCCCTCAGAGTCACCTTCCGCGTATCGGTGGATTGCGGAGTGCGATTAAACGACCATCGGCGGAGCGTGGGGCCGGACCGCTCAGAGAACCAGTCCGGATTCAGGACAGGGCGATCTACCTTAGACGCCCTGTCCCGATTGAAGAACCTTGAGGAGGCTTTGAGGAGGCAGCGCAAAGAGCGACAGAGGCGAGCGCGCTGTTGGCGCAGCGTATCAGTGCTTTGGTCCTGCGTTTGGCGCCGGAGAAGACCGAGGCCGTCTATTTCCATGCGCCTCGGAAAGGACCTCTCCCCAACTCGTACATCTTGGTTGGGGGAGTTTGGGTGGCAATCCAGTGCCAAATGAAGTACTGTAGTAGTTTGTAAGTAAGAAGGACTAGTCTTAAATGCGCGGAGGTAGTTTGTCCCACACTTCAGAGGGCTGTCGCCGTGCCTCCTCAAGGCAGCGGACTCGTTGGGGTGGTTCCTTCCGAATATAAGGAGGCCTAGGGCCAGATGCCGGCAACTCTACGCCGGCATACTCAGAAGCATGACCCTTTACGGTGCTCCCATCTGTGCAGATTCCCTCCATGTCAGCGAGAACTCCGTCCTACTCCGTAGACCTCAGCGGGCGATAGCGTGTCGCATGACGCGTGCCTACCGCACTGTGGGCTTTTCAGCGGCCTGTACCTTGGCAGGCCGCCGAAAAGCCTACCTTGGAAGCTGGAGGCATAGCTGCTGGCCGCGAATTATGAGTGGCTTAAGTAGCAACGAGATCTGGGTCTTCGTCCAGTGAGGAGAGAGCGCGAGAAGTTTGCGAACGGAGCTCGCGAGTTTTTGGTGTGGGCAGATAGCTTAGCCAAGTAGGTGGCAGGGCGTCATCTGCTGGATGCGCTCGGACCAGTGCTCAACAGCTGGCTCGAACGGACGGGCGGTTTCTTGTCGTTTCGTCTGGTGCAGGTGCTGACCGGGCATGGTTGCTTCGGCCACTATCTGCACCGCATTCAGCGGGAGGACGCGCCCGTTTGTCACGAGTGCGGCGCACAGGAGGACACGACGGACCACACTCTCTTCCAGTGTCCGTCGTGGTCCGAAGAGAGGTCGGCCCTAATATTTGTGGCCGGCCCGCTGACCTCTCGCCCAATTTCTGCGAGGAATGGTAGAGGACGTAGATGTGTGGGCGGCGACTGCCTCCTTCTCCGAGTCAGTAATGACTCAAAAAACTCAGTCCTACGACGGCCGGCCGGCGGCGGGTGTGGGGACACCCCCATTGGCATTACACCAACGGCCATCGTGCCATCGTTGAGGGACGGGAGCGACCCTGTGCACGGGGTCGCCTCGTTGCCCCCCTCTGGGGACGCTTGAAGGAGACATGGAGGCTTGTCCGCCGGCGGTATTGTGAGTGAAAACTCTGCCAGGTACCATGACACTGCCAATAGGCGATGAGGTACACCCCGGTGTTTTAGTCGCTAAACCTCCTGGGCATTACATTCTGCCCAGGAGCCGCGGCTGGCATTTACCGCCTTCTCGCCAGCCGTCGGGGAGTCCGACACACCACCTGGAGAGCCCCCTCTCTGCTGTCATGGTACTACCGACATATTTATAAATCTCAAACGCGTTAAATAAAATGGGATGTGGAACTACCGTCATTTGATTTCTAAATAAAAAAAATTAACAATGACGGATGTGGTACTACCGTCATAAGACCCTTTTAGAAAGCAATTAATAAAATCAGATGTGGTACTACCGACATTTCACTTTTTTCAAAAGTAAATTAACAATGTCGGATGTGGTACTACCGACATTTAAGCCATTTGAAAAACCAATTAACAACGTCTGATGTGGTACAACTGACATTGTTAAATGCCGTACTAGGAAATACTCATAATTCATAAATTTTGCCACAAAGTTAAATAATAAACAAATTTGTCAAAATTTTAAGAGTAATATTATGATAAAAGTAATAAATAATAACATATAGCTGTTTCTACTGTAGGTTTTGCTTTGGTTTGAGAGTTATTATTGGCAGGTATACTCGAGGTAGATAGGTTCTCATCATCTTTTCTCGTGGCTAGACTAATTAAATGTGCTGATCTTGTAGGTGTCATCGTGAATAGTGTTATAAATTATGGGATAATAAATAAACTCTCTTAAAAACAAAGTTTCCACGCGACGTCCACTCATCCCGCTAACAATGACGGATCTGGGAGATCGCGCACGCACACCGGGCGCGTCCCGCTAACAACGTCGGAAGTTATTTTCCGACGTTTTTAACAACCTCTCTAGGTAAAGATCCGACTTTCTTAATGTGATTATTTCAAAAACTATGCATGGAAACATTTTTTTTATTTCACCCGATGGTAGATCTAGTTATTAGGGCATGTTTCTGAAATAAACGAAAAAGTGACATTTTGCAGATCCGACATTGTTAATAGTCACTGTCGATTTTAAATGTAACATCAAAACATCGACACACGCAAATATAAACCAATCAGAAGCTTTTATTAGTGTAATAAGATTAAGTAACCTAACACCTGTTAAACGAGCATCATTAACAAGTGATGATACTCGCGGGCTTTGACCTCAAAGCTTATATAACCAAGATGGCGTTGACTCATCCATTCACAAGTAAATCGGAGATAAACGTGCATACTACGGTGCCGGGTCGTCTGCCGGCGGTTGTGACGCAACTGCCATTTTGAAGCCTGATATTCTCGGTACTCGCATTAATTAAATCTTATATACACGTAAGAATTTCATTCAGGCAGTTTTTATTCAAAGTAGAACACAAAACTGTTAAGTTGGCGGTAAGATGTGAAGTAATAAAGTAATAATGTTATTTGGTATGCGTTTTATTTTTGGGAGTATGTAGTAGCTTATATTGTATTTATATTGTTAATTCAAAAAAATAAAGAAAAAGTTAAGAGTTGGGTTCTTTCCACACAAGGCCACCTGACCTCAATCTAAGCAGAGCTAGTACTATTGGCGTCAAAGTGTGATACTTTTATGACACATTCATACCCAGACAAGGAATAAACGTTGAATTAATGTTCGTCCGATGAATGTTTGTCAACAATAATTCGAAGTGGAGATGGAATTCCCGAGTCTTGAAACTGTAGTTAACACTGAGCCAGTTGACCACTTAAAACTATTCTGGTAAAAAGGTTTCATAACGTTCTCTTTTAGATACCGTACACAAAGAGCTAAAACGGGACCCTATTACTAAGACTTCGCTGTCCCAACGCTATTCGTTACCAGGCTGGCATCTCATGAACGGTGATAGCTAATGTGAAAGAAGTAATTGAGAGCCATCCGCTCCCCGTAAGCCCGGTGATGATGACAAGGCACCACCAAGCCACCAGCGTTAGCCAGTTAGGAAAAAAAAGAAATTCTCACAGATGATGTATTTATACTGCCGCTATAAAATATACCTTTCAAACAAAAAAAACGCATATAAAACGGATCATACACATTTACAGACACGTAAAACTTGTAACAAACCGTCGTTTTTGCGTCGGGGGTTAAAAATAAAATAAAAGATATATTCAAGACGGGCTCTTGAATACAATCGGGCTCATACAACAAATGAGAATTTTAACAATTTTAGTACAAAAACCCTACTTGCGTGAATTGGCCGGTATTTTCAATTGCTTAACCGGGTTCGGTTTCAAAAATTTTTAAGTATTCGAAATAGCCTTCTAGAACTGGTTTGCTTAAAAGCATTTTATTTAAGTAAAAGTATGAAAAGCTGCTTTTGAAACAGCTCGACATAAAAGCTTTGTTACCAATATTAAATGTATGCCGCTACCTTTCCGAAATCAATAATAATAAGGCAAAGTTCAATGACGAGACCAGTCATTACGGTGTAACATTCGACGTCGCCCGAAAGACTAAAGATTTGACCTACATTTAAGGTCAGGGATAACCACATTGCTGGTCGGTTCGCGTCAAATCGCATTACATATGCATTATATTGTATTCATAATGCGTTATACGTTGTAGTACAAGTAAAAAGTGGGAAGCGGATGACCGAATATATTCGGAAGCCCACTAACGCAAAAGGAATGTATTTAATTTCACTATAAACTTGAATGAGCTATGAAAAAAATTTAATGGAAATGTGCTTTTAAATACTACAGTAATTAAAATTAATAACCATTAGGTACATTACTTTACCTTTAGTTATTCTTTTTGTAAATTATTTTATACTAGTGCTTCATAAATCCATGGTCTTTTAAAAATAACACCAGCATGCATGTTCCTAGGAAATTTTTTACCTACTAACATGTATGAAAATATTATTAAATTTGAAATGATCGTACCTTTAAACGCTATCTCCTTTCTCTTAATACAAAGCGTTACGCCTGCGGCAATGGCCTACGTTCAACCAGGTGTCAACAACTTCTCTTCCATTTCTATCCACACACATAATTGAACTACTCAATTAGAATATTGCTTGTGTTTCAGTTTTCGTAATAGCCAAATAAATTCGGGGAAATTTATTAACGTCAATTTATTTGATTGATCTTTGATGGCTTGGTATCTACCCGTGATCAAATTATGCGCATACTACTTACGTGAATAATGTACGAATTTCTAATAAATGTATTACTATAGAAATCTGAGTGTGTCCGGAATATTTAAAGGATCAACTGTGTTAACCCGTAATCTTAGCGTTTGTAATAGTGCAGAAATATCGGGAGCTCGTTTACATAAGGAGACATGGTAAATACCCTGGACATACTCAGTTTTAAAATGCGTGTATCCATAACAGTTTAAAGTAATTTATTACTTCGATTTAAAGTAAGCATTAAGAAATTAATTATTAAAGAAGCCTGTATATGAAGAGTTACCTAAAATAAATAAATTGGAGTATTATTTAAGGTTTAACGATAATCACCACTGTATTGCTAGATTTGTTTATACATACTCGAAAAATTAAAAAGAAGTGCTGAGAAAAAGGTTTCAATCGCAATTGTTTTAATATCAGACAAGCAAATCGAGCGGCAGACATAATATCAATTTTCAATTCATCTGCAAGGTCAGTGATCGAAAGTACATGTGCAAGCCATCTGGAAAGGTGTAGGTAGGTAGATATTGTTGAAATGTTCATACTTTTTCATTAACATTTTTTTTTCGTAAGGCTAGTTTTAAGCACCACCAACGTGGCATTTCGGAAACTATACTAGTTCAAGCCAAGAGCTCTATTGGCAACAATCTAAAATAATAGCACAAAACCATGATGAGTAGAAGACTTCAAGGTGAGACTTCAAAGTGGTCAAATCATAGGAACGTTAACAGGGCACTACGTCACCAACGTGCGACCGATGTATATGAGACGATCATCAAACAGCAAATGTAGAGCCTGCTATTTTTTTCCTAACTGACTAACGATGATGGCTTGGAGGAGCCTTGTCATCATCACCGGGCTTGCGGGGAGCGGATGGCTCTCACCCCTAAAGTAGAGCCTGCAAGTAAGAAACGGAAGACATGAAACATCTCCTTGTGAATGTAAATCACTGGCCACTCTGGCCAGACATAGGCTGACACTTTTTTGAATAGCCTATCCGTAACCAAAAGAATACAGTCACCTCAGACCAAGAGGCATTTTATTTTTAGTTAGAAGGTGTATAGACGTAGGGGTAACACAAAAGATCCCTAAGGGTCGAAGTATACCTACCGAATCTTCCGAATATTTAATAAATAATATTCGTGCTATCTGGCACTAATTAGTTAATTTAGCGGAAGTGTTTCGTCTTAAAGTAATCCTTATCCTTACTTAATAATATTATAAATATGAAAGTAACTCTGTTTGTCTGTCTGTCTATCTGTCTGTCTGTTACGCTTTCACGCATAGAGTACTGAACCGATTTAAATGAAATTTGGTACAGATATAGTCCAGAGCCTGAGAAAGGACATAGGCTACTTTTTAATCGACTGCGCTATAAAGAAGTAATGTTTTACCCGTTAAACATATCTACGCGGACGAAGTCGCGGGCGGAAAGCTAGTAACAAATAAAACCTTTTTATTAAAATTATAAAATATCTTATCAATGACTGTCGGAAATAAAAGTAATGATTGATACACTTAGCGTGTATTTTTCTTTATCTTTGTAAGAAATATAATAAGTAGGTAATTATTATTTTTAGAGCATTATTGGAAAGCACCTACTAACTGTCATTTTTATAAAATACGACGATTTAAAACATTTTCATTTGCATGAAATCAAAACTTAGGTATATCCTCCAGATAAATAAGACGTACTTATTCAGATGAAACATCTCTGCAATTGAAAACGAAGACAATTGTTCGCCAGGATAGAGACATCTTGAACACCTAACAGCGAAGATGACGCAACCGTGTTCCTCATACATCAGCAAACAATAGTTATAGAGAGAAATAATAGCTCGATGTTGATATCATAGCTTAGCGAATGTAAACATCTATTACCATAAGGGCTCTGCCAATGTTCCTGACTAGACCGTTCACACGATATAGAGCATACACTAGCGTATCGCGTTTCTAAAAAAAATGGTGAAAGGTTTGGCCCAGTAGCATTGTAAAGGACCACCGCGGAAGTCGGCAACAACAATAACTTACTCCAAATACCTATCATAGTTATTCTTATGTAACAAGTGATTTCTCTTTGTGATTAGTCTACATATATAAGTGAAGCAATTTGCATCCGAGCTCAAACACTTCCGACATTCGACAGCCATCGATACATCGGAAAGATGACAGTCAAAGTGAGTCCCGCAAAGAGTGCAGTGAATTACAATACGTGTTTGAAAATAAGTGTAAAACGTGTGTTTTGTTTTCAGATCATATTAATAGTGTCGCTGTTAAAAGTATGTGCTGGTGAAGGCTCATCAAATGATCAACGGCAGTCAAACCACGCGATATCTTCCCAAAGTTTTGTACGACATGATGTCCCACTCGCTTACCAGTACAATGCCGTGCATATTTACACGACACAGAAACCAGAGCTATACAATCACAAGCCAATCATACCACAGACTCATTTGATCAAGTCGCAACTCCCAAAAGAAATTCAATATGCCCCTATTTTCAGAGGGCAGACCGATCAAAATGCTTTATACAGTGGATATCTTTCTCAAAAGGGGGAGGACGTGAAACCTAAACCTAACTTAGAACCTAGGCCACAAGAATTGCCGAATACTAAGGGTAATGAACAAGATCAATTGTCATACGTGCCCGGATATAATGTGGAATTATATCAGTCACTTAACAGGTACCCTGGTCATAACGCGGTTTACAGGAGCTACCCTAATATGCATCCAACTGATAAAATTAACAAGGTAGGTTTTCTTTTCGTAAAACCATTAATAATTATATCATGTTTTCATTAGGTACAGGTATGATATCTTTTATATAAATATTTTCTTCTTTCAACAGGTGAACTTATTGAATACATACGTACTGTATCAAAAACCGGAGGACAACTTTTTATTGACTTCAACCACTAATCAGCCGAATCAAACAAAGGCCACCTTATCACCGTTCGTGCCAAAACAACACCAGCCAACTGCGCAGGCGGCGCAAAAACCTCAGGTGTAAGTAGTTTTGTTGCTTCCTTTACAATTGTCGAAGTTGTTTTGGATAAAGTTATATGTAACTAGTTTTTAGAAAAACTAGAAATACTTTTATTATTAGCTGCTAGTAGGTACCAAATAAAAACTAAATCTCAAAAAAATAATTTAAATCTGATAAAGATATATAATCACAAATCACATGGGATTGCAAAGGAAAATATTATTAGCATCTTGAACAAATAACTTAGTGTTCCCTCGAATAACAAACTCGATGTTCCTAAAATGTTTCTTTAGATTATTATTTGGTTCTCAGTATCTAAGATATTTTCAAATTTTATCATGTTTTCCATTCCAAAGTAATCCTACCAGTTTTAATTACAACTCGATGTGACAACCAATAACCCTGGATTAGGGAAAAAGCGTTCTATCTAAAAGCTAGTTTCAACTGTTACATATTAAATGACATATAATCTTACTTCTTACATAGTGGTTATTAATTTAACCACTATAATAATTTAGGAAGTAAGTACTTCAAAAATGTAGGGATTGCCGTGGTAGATACTGTTAGATAGGACTTCATAAAATTATTTAGTCCCTTCTAGAGCATTAAAGGATTTCTATCCGAATAAGTTGTTTTTTTAGATCATTTTGAGACAACTTTTTAAAAAGTTTTAGTCTTAATTTTTTTTAAATATATTTAAATTGTTCCAGCTACAACGCAGCACACATCGCAACTGTAAAGACCGCGGTACCTTCTCAAGGGTATATGAACATTCAAGATCTAATACCTCATCCGAAAGCGCACAGAATGCTTCTCAACTTAGCACGCACCTACAACATTGCCGGGTATCCTCAGAAGGCGCAATACGCCACTCTCACCAAGCTCAAGAACGTGCCTCACACTCACGCTATCATACACATACCCAACCCTGCCGAATTAGAAAGGAACACAAGACTACTACCAATTCAAAACAAACCGATGCATCATTTAGCGCATCTATCTTCGTAACTGCATTGTCAACGTTGCATCATCGATAAATTGTTAGATGCTACACGTAACCCGGTTGACTAAGAAAGTTTGATCGCCGAAACTAAATTTGTAAATATAGGTTTAGGCTAACATTTATTTATATTGCTAGTAATATGGATGAATAAAATATTTTATTGAATTAATTTATGATACCTATTATTTATTTTGAATCATCTTGGTAAACTTGCTATTTACGCATTTTCCTAAATAGTAAATTAGGTCAATACAGAACCATATTACTCTAGATTGTAAACAACTGCTAAACTCATACACGTACACTCGTACACGTATACACCGTGAAATTTTAGTGGTTGTTTTCCCGCAGCAAAATGATTCTACCTTAGTAGCACAATAGATTTGACTTTTGACTTTTTTATTAAAATCAATAATTGCCGGTTTTACGAAAGGTTTAACCGTAACTCGAAAGTACTTTCGAACCACTTTATTACTTATTAGGGCGCAGAGCTTCTTTAGCTTTAAGCATCGATTTCATGCGGCAAGCAGTACCTGATTACCTACGTCACATCTTAAAAAACAACGATAGCATCTCTCGTTTTCCAGTTGGAAAATTATTATTTTGAAAATTTGAAAAAAAAAATTTTTTTTTTCAAGGTATAATTTACATAATTCGATAGTATTACTAAAGGCAAATCATTCCGCCACGGGAAAAGAACCACTCAAATTTCACGGTGTATATGAGCCCTATTATTTATAAAATATTATTTTTAGACTAAAGAGATACCAGACACTTATAAAGGGAACATTTTGAGTGACAATTGTTTAAAAAAATAAACAACACTGAATAATGAAATCCTGCAAAGTTGGTTATTACTTCTAGTATCTGATATTAATGTCTAAGTAAGAACTATCTGTATGTTTCAATTTATCAGGTGCCTTCTAATTAACCGATATGTATAGGTAATAATATAACTGCCCACGTTCGTATTTCATCGAGCATTAAAGACATTTTTTTCCTCTAAGGATAAGATTGTTTATATTGTGAAAGTTAGCCAGTGAATGGAGACTAGATTTGTCAAAATACGGCCCGAGGCAAGGTTGTTTGGTCGATCTGCGACCTGATCTAAGCCTACGAGACACACGAGTGACTATAAAATCGACCGACCAAAATTATAGGACATCATTCTTCTTTGATCCATCAAAACATAAACATGTTCTCCAAAGTAAGTAATCCATTACAACAAAAACAATATTATTACTTTATCTGACTAATTATATAAGAATTGCCATCTCAACTTGCGAAACTATTTCTAATATAATAAATCTATTTTTAGGTGGTAGCTCTCTGCGCCTTTGTGGCTGCCGCACAGGCTGGCCTCTTGGCCCCCGCTGTGCACTACTCCCCAGCCTCCTCGGTCTCCTCCCAGAGCATCGTGCGTCATGACCAGCCAGCTGCCAAGATCGTAGCTGCCGCTCCCGTCTACCACGCCGCCCCTGCTCCCGTCGCCTACCACGCTGCCCCCGTCTACCACGCGCCCGCCCCCGTCGCCTACCACGCCGCCCCCGCCCCCGTCGCCTACCACGCCGCTCCCGCTGTCGCTTACCACGCCGCTCCTGTCGCTAAGGTGATCGCCCCCGCCGCCAAGGTCCTCGTTGCCCACCAGGAAGAGGAATACGTAAGTATTTCACTTACATTGTAAATAGTCACTGTTATGTTCATAAATGTACAAGCAGGAGATAAATTAACTATTATTTTTTTCTTTGCTAGGCTCACCCGAAATACGACTACTCTTACTCCGTTGCTGATGGCCACACCGGCGACAACAAGTCCCAGCAAGAGTCCCGCGACGGTGACGTCGTGAAGGGCTCGTACTCGTTCCACGAGGCCGACGGCTCCGTCAGGACCGTGGAGTACTCCGCCGACGACCACAGCGGCTTCAACGCGGTGGTGCACAACACCGCCCCCACCGCCGCCCCCGTCGTCGTCAAGGCCGCCCCCGCCCTCGCCTACTACCACCACTAAATAATCGAGACTGTTGAAACGACTGTTTTTATTTATTTGAATACACGAATAAGTTAGATTAAATCGTTTTCTTTCATCATTATCATCAGCCCATTTACGTTCCTACTGTTGGGGCACGGGCCTACCCTAATCTAGGGCGATCAGTGGGGCTAACATGAGTTTAAAACTTACGCGCTCGATATCGCCTACGTAAATATGTCTATGAAAAACTTGTACAGCGCCGCCTGGTGGTTACGAGAAGAACTACAATCGGCCATATGAAAAAAAATCGGCCATATGAAAAAAACAACTCGATAGGTTTTTAACGTACGTAAGTTTACGATAGCCAACTCATGGTAGGCCCTCAGGCCTTAGTCAACTACACTGGCCAATTACGGGTTGATCGACTACACAACCTAAAAATTTTTTCATAGTGTGCAGGTTTCTTCACGATATTTTTGTTCACCGTTAAAGCGTCGAATACTCGTTCAAATTAATTTAAAATTTAAAAACACAGTGGTTCAAACCCCGCCGCGTAACATCGTGGCGGGGTTTGAACTGACGACCTCTCACATGGCAAGCAACGACCTTAACCACTCGGCCATCGACGCTTTTTCCAACACTGCGCATATTGGAAATGAATCTTTATGCGAGGATAGACGAGGACTGGTATTTAGTTTTAATTTACTTAAATAAAACTAATATTCAGCCTACGACTTACATGCGAAAGACAAAGCATGCCGTTTTGTCTTTTTAGAGTAATTTTAGTTAAAGTACAGTCAACAGGAAAAGTATATGATAAAAATCAAAAACTGTAAAACAACTTGTGGTCAGAATTCGCGCCAGAAATGTTTGACGTCCCAGTGATTTAAAAGTAGGTAAGTGATATTAAATTGTATCAAAAATATACTAATGAAATTTTATTCTAAAAGGTATAAACATAATTCACACTGGAAAAAGAAAAAAAAAGAGACTTTTTTTAAACGACAAATAAATGATGAAACTAAAGCCACAAAATTATGCCGTATATAATACACTAGCTGTGCCAGCGACCTCGTTCGCGATTTCCCCGTTTTTTACACCTTTTCCATTGCATCTTTGATACTATTGTTCGAAGCGTGATGTTATATAGCCTAAACCCTTCCTCCATAAATGGTCTATACAACGCAAAAAGATTTTTTCAAATCGAATCAGTAGTTCCTGAGATTAGCGCGTTCAAACAAACAAACAAACAAACAATCAAACAAACAAACAAACTCTTCAGCTTTATAATATTAGTATAGATACATAGGTGATTAAAAGTTTCTTTTCAAATTGTCTTAACCCTGTCGGCTACAGTTATTCAAACCAAAAGGTAGATTGAAATAAATAGGTACCAATCATTCTAATGAAGTATTCAATATGTGCTTTTTTGATAAAAATTAAAATTATTTGGGAGAAAAACTGACTCAATTAAAATTATTCATTTCCTTTCAAGATGTTCTAACTATACTGTACTGTCATAACTACAATATTGTAACAAGAAGACACAGGACCTACAAACACAAATGAGCATTAGAATGAGTTTATTACTCACTTAGTTCATTCAACATAAAAAAATAAGGCGTCCGACGGAATTACGGCCTATGTCAATTGAGATCAGCCAAGTACGCAGGACATATTATAGTGCACGCACAAGTATGCGTGCAAATACAAGTACACTCTCTGTTCCTATACTCTCATATTTCGGCTGACCGATCACCGGCTTAAAACGTGCTTTTCGAAGCACGCGCGTGCAACCGCCAACTTCTCAAGTCCGAGCTCAGTAATTTCTTTACAGAAAAACTCACATATTTATTTTTTTTCTCTTTATTTGGGTAACAAAACAGTGATAAATTAGAAAAATCTTAACATAATAATAATGTTGAACAGTACTTAAACATTTGACACCAACATCTTTTACCACAGATTAAATACATGGGTTTGTGTTAAAGTTTAGTACATTTAAATTTGTTAATTACTAATACAAGTTACACCCTATTATAATTAAGTTCGAATGTTACTTGCAAAAGTGATTCAAACTGATATTGAGTTAATATTATAGGTACTGAGTTAATTGTTACATGTATTTTTTTTCTAATGTGGACAATATTAATCTCTTAAATGCGGCAGGCTGTGCCGCTAAAATATTCTCTGACCTCGGACTCGAATCGGGGTCCTCTAGGTCCTTACGCAGCGCTTGCTACCACGCAGTTACGAGGCAGTTAATATAACATAATATACAAAAAGAAACATGTAATGAGCAAATGAAAGTGGCGCAGCATGGGGCGAGATCTTTGCCAGCACTGGTTTTTTTAGCCACTCCAATGTCATCAAAGATGGTAGGTGTGACTATTGAAAATTAGGGCTACTGATCCTGTAATTGTTCAGTTCAAGGTCAGTGAAACACTACAACGCAATTTTATTTTTGGATAGATAGTAAACTGGGTAACCGGGACTATGGGAAGGACTACGGCACCTGCCTGGATCGTAAAGTGGATTCAATTTATGATGTAAATAATAAAAAAAAGGTATCTGAAGTTATAAGTAGTATGTATTTCAATAAATAAATAAATCAGTCTGGATTATTCAGTGGTGGTAGTAGGCGAGGGCGGGGGCGGCCTTGACCAGCACGGGGGCGGCCTTGACGACGACGGGGGCGGCGGTGGGGGCGGTGTTGTGCACCACCGCGTTGAAGCCGCTGTGGTCGTCGGCGGAGTACTCCACGGTCCTGACGGAGCCGTCGGCCTCGTGGAACGAGTACGAGCCCTTCACGACGTCACCGTCGCGGGACTCCTGCTGGGACTTGTTGTCGCCGGTGTGGCTGTCGGCTACCGAGTAGCTGTACTCGTACTTGGGGTGCGCGATTTCCTCCTCATGGTGGGCGTAGATCTTGGCCACGGGGGCGGCGTGGTAGGCGACGGGGGCGGGCGCGTGGTAGACGGGGGCGGCGTGGTAGGCGACGGGGGCGGGGGCAGCGTGGTAGACGGGAGCAGCAGCCACGATCTTGGCGGCGGGCTGGTCGTGGCGCACGATGCTCTGGGAGGAGACGGCTGACGCTGGCGAGTAGTGGACGGCGGCCGGCAGGAGCCCGGCCTGGGACACCGCCACCAGCGCGCACAGAGCTACCAGCTGAAAATTAGAACGAATCGTTATTAATTAAAGTATCTTATAAAAAAAATTGTGAATTTATTGCTAAGAAACAGTAGGTACGGTATATAGTTGAAATAAATTGATGGATCTTACTTTTGAGAACATTGTGCTGTGGTTGATAACAGTTTGTTACTGAATAAGACTATGAATTCAATTCATTATTTATAGATTACTGCTCCAGTATACGATCGTTGCATTGGGGCGGTTGCATCTTAAATCGGCCTGACCTTGCTCTTACGTTGCAATTTCGCCAATAATCCAGTTGATAATGACGTATTTGTCTCCATTCCATTCCATAAAAGAAAAGTAGTCTTACTACTTTATCAAACGTGTCATGTATTTTGTAAATGAGTTTATTTATTTATTTATTTGGTAAAAGGTACACCAACAGTATATATACACAACTTGACAGAAGATACATTATATGGTAACTAATCTAGTATATAAGCCAATAATAGGTGTACACAACATTCAAATTATTTATCTGTGAACAACAAAGTAGTTTGAAACTCTAAAATATAACAACTAGTGAGATAGTTAAAAAACAGTTATAATATTAAACAACTAAAAATAAAATATAAACTTAAAGATAAAATATAAACTTAAAGATTAATCAGATGCTTCAAGTATAGTGCGCCTAAACCTATGCTTTGAATCGTGGAAAATATCAAGCTGAGGACATTTCTTACAAAAATGACTATATTTGTCGTAGCATCTGGCTAGAGGTGAATGACGACCGAGATTAGTTCTGCTGCGAGGAGTATAGAAAATGTTGGTTATGGACTTGCGAGGAAGATTATAAGGAACTCTCAAGCCGACATGTGCCACGATTTCAGAACACTTTATTCTATTATTGACGAGTGCGTGCAGAAACGTTAAATCAAGAACTGTGCGTCGATGATGTAATGTGTTCATTTTGAAAAAACGCAGCCTGGTTTAGTATGGAGATCTGTGAGTGTGTGTGTGTGTGTGTGTGTGTGTGTGTGTGTGTGTGTGTGTGTGTGTGTGGCTGAGTTTAATTAATGGTTATTCTATATGCGACAAACGCAACCTGACCTGGGGCAATGTCAACTACTTGTTCAACTACACGTTGCTTTCACCTAATCTGACGTGTGTATAGATAAGTTCAGTATATAAAACTGTGTAAGTAAAAAAGTAAAGTCATAATCAAGCTACTCCAAGAATACTCAACATGTTTTCTAAAGTACGTTTCTATTGACAATTTTTTTGTATGCATAATGACTTAAAAAATAAGTGCCTTATATAATTCAACGAATAGTATTACAATCATAAGGGCTCCAATGACTTATTTATATTTTTTCAGGTAATTGCTCTCTGTGCGGTTGTAGCGGCGACCCAGGCCGGTCTCTTGCCCGCAGCAGTGCACTACTCCCCGGCATCGTCTGTCTCCTCCCAAAGCATCGTGCGCCACGACCAGCCCGCCGCCAAGATCGTGGCTGCTGCTCCCGTCTACCACGCTGCCCCCGCCCCCGTCGCCTACCACGCCGCCCCCGTCTACCACGCGCCCGCCCCCGTCGCCTACCACGCCGCCCCCGTGGCCAAGATCTACGCCCACCATGAGGAGGAAATCGCGCACCCCAAGTACGAGTACAGCTACTCGGTAGCCGACAGCCACACCGGCGACAACAAGTCCCAGCAGGAGTCCCGCGACGGTGACGTCGTGAAGGGCTCGTACTCGTTCCACGAGGCCGACGGCTCCGTCAGGACCGTGGAGTACTCCGCCGACGACCACAGCGGCTTCAACGCGGTGGTGCACAACACCGCCCCCACCGCCGCCCCCGTCGTCGTCAAGGCCGCCCCCGTGCTGGTCAAGGCCGCCCCCGCCCTCGCCTACTACCACCACTAAGTTGATTGATAAGTTGTTAAAGATTGTTGAATAATTTATTGAATTATACGAGTGACATTCACATAACTTCTTTTTTAAATTACCCACAATCACTTTAAATTCATAATATTAGTAATGTAATGCGGATTCGTACAAGAAGACTTTTTTAACCGACGAAAAGGAAGACTTTTTCAATTCGTCTGTATGTATTTTTTATTTATATTGTCCATCGATGTCTCGGTGAGTTGTGGACGGATTTCCAAAATTTTTTTTTGTGGATAATTTTCACTTAAGAGGTGGTCCCATTTTCGACAGGTCAGGATCTGATTATGGAATCCATGAGAAATCAAGGGCAACCTTCGAGAATTGTGTATTAAGTATTGTGTATTATGTTGCCTCGTTGGTCTATTAGTAGTAGCGCTGCATAAGGACCAAGAGGTCCCCGGTTCGAGTGCGGGGTCGGGCAAAATTTGTGTGCCCCGTGCCTTTGAGGACCAGGACCCTTTCTCCACTTGCCTTAGTTGGCCGGTGGGAGTCGACTCCACACGGGCGCCAGGTCTCTCAGAGTGGGGCGTCAGAGCTACATGCTCGAGGGTGGAAGTGAAACATGCATAAGTCGCGAGTTGACACAGTGGCGTTACACCACTGGGTAAAAGGCGGTGTACGTACGCCTCTCGGCACCCTTAGCCGCTCACAATAATCTTGCCCCCGTCGCTCCTGCCTTGTGCCTTGTCTGTGCGACCAATGTGAGCCCATGACAGTGAGTGGCGAGCCACCACCTGCACACTCTGTTTGTATAATTTTAGACTTTCGCGTTCCATTACACTAAATATTAGTCTTTATTTGTGTTTTTCAATATAGATCCTTCCTCATAGTCTCGGTTACCCAGTCCACTAGCGCCTCAACCCAATAGCCCAGATCATGGGCCACATTCCATAATTAAGATCATACAGGTCACAAAAGTTCCTCTACGTGTTGGCTTTGGGCCCACGCACGCCTCCCGAAAATTCGGGACTTTGTAGTCCCGAGACATTGAAAATAATGACTGTTAATAATAATAAATATCTGGGACGCTTCCACACACAGTCATCTAACCCCAAACTAAGCAGCGCTTGTATTATGGGTGTTAGATACTCATATATACATACATACATATATATTTATAAATTCATACTCAAAACCTAGAATATACTGAGTGAAATCCACTCCACAATTTTAAAATATAAAAGTTGGCATCTGATATAACACTTTAGCATACTAAACTGGTTGGTATATGTACCAACTGGTCGCTGTCTGTGCCTTTAAGATTAATACGCAATCTATTATAAAGGGTTTTATGAATGCAATATATTCTTCTTCTTCTTCTTCTTATCGTATGGTTGATGAACGAACAATCTGGTGTCAGAGTTTTTAAACCGCCCGTAGGCCTCTGACATGGCTTCACACACCGTTGAAAAATTTCTCAGGTGGGCTGGTTTCCCCAAGATGTTTTCCTTCACCGTTAAAGCGTCTAATGATGGTACATATGACTTTCAAATTTGAAAAACACATTGGTACCTGGCGGGGTTTGAACTGGTGACCTCTCGCATGGCAAGCAACGAAACAGTAGACCTGGCTGGTGAGTAGCGGGGCTAAACAAACCCCAAAAATATTTTCTGGCTTTTTAATATATTTAAAAGCAACGATTTTTATTTGTTGATTTTGTTTTAAATTTTACCTGGTTGTATTACGTTTGTGGACGCTAATCTCAGAAAGGACTCAAATAATTTAAATGTTTGTTTAACTATTGCGATGCGCTAAGATAAACTTTAAATTAAGTATATGTTTCAGTTCGCACCGTTCATAATATAAAAAGTGATATCAATCCAAAAAAAGGTGTGGTATCCGCCCATCCATCTGATATTGGTAACTCTCACACAATCAATTTCAACATATAGAAATACTAGCTGTGCCCCCTTCTTCATTCGCGTCTTCTACAGGATTTTTTATGCATTAGATTTTTCCCGCTGACTCCCGTTTCCGTGGGAATATTGCAATAACCTGTTGCAACTAAGGTTTAAACTTACTAACGTACCTGTGTCTCAACTCAACTCGTCAAATTTCAAGCATCTAACTGAAGCGGTATAGATTTTCCATTCAATAGAATTTTCCCGCTAATTCCGGTTTCCGTGGGAACTTCGAAAATTCCTTTCATAGTATACCTCCACGGTACCTTCCAAATTTCAAATGCCTTCGTTCAGCCTTCGTTTAGGCTGTGCGTTGATATGTCAATCAATCAATCAGTTTCTCCTTTTATATATTTAGTGTCTTATTTTTAATTGATTTTGCTCGAAAATCTATTTTGACGTGATGAACCATTTCAAGAGGATCGATAAGTTATTTTCGATGATAATGAAATTAAATGATTAATTAAAGCCTTTATTATTTTTAATAAAATATTTAACGATTAATAAAATAACTTAGTGGTGGTAGTAGGCGAGGGCGGGGGCGGCCTTGACGACGACGGGGGCGGCGGTGGGGGCGGTGTTGTGCACCACCGCGTTGAAGCCGCTGTGGTCGTCGGCGGAGTACTCCACGGTCCTGACGGAGCCGTCGGCCTCGTGGAACGAGTACGAGCCCTTCACGACGTCACCGTCGCGGGACTCCTGCTGGGACTTGTTGTCGCCGGTGTGGCTGTCGGCTACCGAGTAGCTGTACTCGTACTTGGGGTGCGCGATTTCCTCCTCATGGTGGGCGTAGATCTTGGCCACGGGGGCGGCGTGGTAGGCGACGGGGGCGGGCGCGTGGTAGACGGGGGCGGCGTGGTAGGCGACGGGGGCGGGGGCAGCGTGGTAGACGGGAGCAGCAGCCACGATCTTGGCGGCGGGCTGGTCGTGGCGCACGATGCTCTGGGAGGAGACGGCTGACGCTGGCGAGTAGTGGACGGCGGCCGGCAGGAGCCCGGCCTGGGACACCGCCACCAGCGCGCACAGAACTACCAACTGTAAACATAATATATATTAGTTTTTAAATATTATTCTTGAGTTGAGCACAACGATTAGATATAATTTCAGGTGAAAAAAATCAACAGAAAAACAAAGTACGCGCTAATCTAATAAACAGAAAGCATTTTATATCATATGTTTTGATTTAGTTTAAATTAGTTTAGAATCTTACTTTTGAGAACATGTTGCGGAGTTGAAAGGTGAATGTGTAATAATAAATGTATTAAATTGATTTCTTATATATAGATATGTTGTTAAGACAAAAACTATCTCAACGTGCAATGCAACAGTCAAACCAGCTTTAGGTGACATTGCCGCGAGCGCTTTTGTGTGTAATACATTTCTTATCAAATTTCTCAGATTACTAAAACGACTGTGTCATTATATTGTGACTGCTGATTATAATGAAATGTTTTTAAATATACTTAAATTATTGTGGAAAATGCAGTAGGAACTCTCCAAAGTATATGTATACACCGTGAGTGGTTGTTTTCCCGCAGTAAAATGATTATATCTTAGTAGCACAATAGATTTGTGCAGTTCTTTTTTATTAAAACCAATAAACGCCGGTTTTACGAAAGGTACAACCGAAACTCAAAAGCACGTTCGAACCGCTTTATTACTTAGGGCGTAGAGCTTCTGTAATTTTAAGCATTGATTTCATGCGGCAAGCTGTACCTGAATACGTCACATCTTATAAAATAACGATAGCTTCTCTCGTTTTCGAGGTGGAAAATTATTATTTTGAAAATTTGAAAAATGTTTCTTTTTTCAAGCAATATTTTGTTTGCTTCGATAGTATTGCTAAAGGCAAATCGTTCTGCCACGGGAAAACCACCACTAAAATTTCACGGTGTATAATAAGATCAAATGTTCACTAAATATTAAGTTCAATCTAAACGCACAGAACACTTTTTTTAATCTTCCTATGGGGGATTTTAGATTTTTAAATCCTATGGGGGTATACGTATCCTTCCTACTATTTAAGGGGATTACGTTTTGGTGGCACTTTGGGGGACTTTCGTTACTCGATAGAGTTGAATGCAATCTTGCTTTCAACTAATATCGAGTTACGCAAATGGGTGATTCCCCCGAATACCCGGGGACATGAAAAAAGTGAATCCGGGAAAAATTATGTGAGTAGGCATGCACACTATGGACTATAGTTTGCGTTTGATTGATTTTCTATCAACAAATGTTTACTTTCTACATACCTACAGACCTACTACCTAAATGTTAACTCGCCGTGTGCTTTAAACACTACGCACTTACAACGTGGGCGGATCTTTAAATTGCGCAGCGTACTTTTTCTCCGGCGTGGACTAAAATTCCTCACTTGGAAAAGCTAAAAAAGTCTTTTCGAATATAACATGTGCAATTTGTACCAAACACAGCCCATAAAACTTGAATAAGGTATCATTGCATTACCATACATATTACTTCTTGCAGCGCAATCCTTTGAATGTTCGGTGAAAGATTTTTACAGTGCAGCTAGTAATAAAGGGTAATAGTTATAAATGGTAGTAATAAACCTCAACCGTACTGAAGCCAGTTTGTAGCCGAAAAACGAAATTGAAAGCGCTCTTTTAACTTTTTCAAACGGACAAAGCTTTTCAGAGGTTTGACAAATGTAAGACTGTAGATTCATGTAGGTAATAAAATTTCCATTAACAGCATGCGTATCCAATTGTTTACGGATTTAATCCATAAGTTTACGAAGGTGGCACACGTAACTACTAAAATTTATTGAAAATAATCATAGGAATTTGACATGGTTTTAATTAATATTGTAACATGTGTGACGTGTGTCTCGCAAGAGTTGTGAATGAACTTGACTTGCGATACCGTTACATCGCCCGTAGCAAGGTCACCACTACTCCGATCGGCAGCTCCTAGTACCACGAACAATTAGCGAGTCGCAAAATATTTATTATATAAACCAGATCAACGCAAATATGATATCAGTATTCGACTAATGATCATTCGTTCAACAATGTTCTCCAAAGTAAGGGCTTAATACATTTATTTCTTATTCGTGAACTAATCATTCAATGCAACTATCCAGTCATATTCTATTACCAACTAACGGAAACTTGAACTTGAAAGTAGATGTTTATGTGTTCGCAAAACAAATGTGTACCTACAAATTGCATTTAGTAACTGTTAGCATAACTTTTTATCGCGTTACCCATAGTATAAGTAAATGACTCTAAATGTCATGGAACGCGTGATACTAAAATCGTGAACTAGACTGAAGTCTCAAAGGGCCATTTTCTATTATTTGCGCAAGCACTACACATTTGGAATAAAACTAATTTTACAATTTTTTTATCCGTAAAATTAGTTTTGACCTTAAAGTGCAGATCACAATGTTAATTTACTTAACATCTTTCAGATTGTTACCCTGTGCGCTTTGGTGGCGGTGTCCCAGGCCGGACTCCTGCCCGCGGCCGTGCACTACTCTCCAGCCTCGGCTGTCTCCTCCCAGAGCATCGTGCGTCACGAGCAGCCCTCAGCCAAGATCGTAGCTGCTGCCCCCGTCTACCACGCACCCGCCACCGTCGCCTACCACGCCGCCCCCGCCGCCGTCGCCTACCACGCTGCCCCCGCTCCCGTCGCCTACCACGCCGCTCCCGCTGTCGCCTACCACGCCGCCCCCGTCTACCACGCGCCCGCCCCCGTCGCCTACCACGCCGCCCCCGTGGCCAAGATCTACGCCCACCATGAGGAGGAAATCGCGCACCCCAAGTACGAGTACAGCTACTCGGTAGCCGACAGCCACACCGGCGACAACAAGTCCCAGCAGGAGTCCCGCGACGGTGACGTCGTGAAGGGCTCGTACTCGTTCCACGAGGCCGACGGCTCCGTCAGGACCGTGGAGTACTCCGCCGACGACCACAGCGGCTTCAACGCGGTGGTGCACAACACCGCCCCCACCGCCGCCCCCGTCGTCGTCAAGGCCGCCCCCGTGCTGGTCAAGGCCGCCCCCGCCCTCGCCTACTACCACCACTAAATGTGATGTCGCATGATCGAAAATATTTATTACATTAAAAGAATAAGTTCGACCAAAAATTTATTTTTATTATTCTACATACGTCATGCAATCTTGTCTTAGTTTCAATCAAGAAACTATAAGTAAAATAATATTAACCCATTTTATCAACAATATTACTCAACTGATTTTACCCGAGGTATAAGTTCTAATATACCTAATAGCCAATAGGTACCTTCAGGTTAAGATTAATATTTTCCAACAAAAAATTATTTTTAAAAGCTAAAAAAAAGTGCATCTCTTATATTGCCAAATTGATTTATATTACATTTGATGAATAAAGTTTTAGTCAAGATGTAGGACAGCTTCGTTTTGGCTGACTACGCTAAAAGATAGCAATATTTTATGCGATTAATGACGTCACCCGGTCGGGCATACACACGAAAGTATTTTAAAAAAACCAGCCAAGTGCGAGTCCGACTCGTACACGATGACTCTCCTACCTATAGTCACGCACTGACTCCAAAACCGAATCAAATTCCTACTTAACGAATTAATACACTCACAGGCACAATTAACCGCCCACCTTGTATTTGCTTAAATTTTCGGAAATGTTCAAACATAAACCACATTTTATGAATGACTAGCTGTGCCAGCGACTTCGTTCGCGTTTTCCCCGTTTTTTACACATTTTCCATTATATCTTTGCTCTTATTGGTCGCAGCGTGATGTTATATAGCCTTAAGCCTTCCTCGATAAATGGTCTATACAACGCAAAAAGATTTTTTTAAATCGAACCAGTACTTCCTGAGATTAGCGCGTTCAAACAAACAAACAAACAAACAAACAAACTCTTCAGCTTTATACTATTAGTATAGATGAATGATCCGTTATAAACTTAATTTAGGCAAAAAATAAAACAAAGGTTTGATTTAAAAAAGTCGTTTAATAGGTCATTATTACAAAAATCGATATTTTCGAAGTATCGACGAAAAATGTAAATTTCGAATTTTGAGAAAAAAGAAGGTCAAAGTAAAACAATATTAAAATTTAATAATGGGTGTTGCTCCCCCTAGCCCTTATGACTTCTAGGAGCCGGTATGATAGTCCATCCATGACATCTTGGATATCTGATTGGGGAATAATGTGCCACTCCTCTACCGCAGCCGTTTTGAGCTCTCCAATAGACGTTGGGGCTGGTACCCTCGCTCAAATACGTCTTTTGAAGTTGTCCCATATGTGTTCAATTGGGTTGAGGTCGGGACTGCGTGCTGGCCATGGCAAAACTTAAATTCCGGTCTAATTAAGGTACTCAGTAACCAATTTTGCGGTATGGCAACGTGCATGTCAGGCATTAATCTAAAGTTGTCACCAATAAATGGTGCGAACGATATGACATGTCCTTGGAGAACTTCTTCCACGTATTTTTAAGCATTTACACTGCCTCTGTCAAACAATACAAGGTCGGTACGAGCCTCGTAAGTGATGCCTCCCCAAACCATAATAGACCCTTCTTTGTAACCCACTGTTTCCGATATAGCGCAAGGAGCAAACCTTTAATTTGGGCGTCTGTAGACAGGCTGGCATCCATCTGGACCTTTTAAGGCTATCTGTTCTTATCTGAGAACAGAATGACCTTCCATTCTTGTACAGTCCACTCAGCATATTCTGGCGCAAAAGCAAGTTTAGCTCTACGGTGTTGTGCAAGCAGTTCTGGGGCGCGAGCTGGACGAAACGCCCTCAGATATCCTTCTGCCAGTCTTCTTCTTATCGTACGTTCACTAACACTGAGGTTTCGTACTTCAAAAAGACGAATTCACATTTCTAAATATTTCACTAGAGGTGGAAAAGCGATTTCTTAACACGTTGTCGACAGCGAAGCGGTCTTTTCGAGCCGAAGTGCATCGCTGTCGACCTTTAACTGGCCTGAGGGTGTATGAACCTGTCTCCCGAAATCGTCTGATGGCATCCCGTATGGCAGTTCCTGGTACACCGAGTGCACGAGGGATACGACGTTGGCTGTACTCAGCGTCAGTAAAGGCAACTGCCCTGGCTACACCAGTTGCATCGGATGGCATTTTTTGCTGTCACAAACAACAAGCTAACACTACAAACCCAAATTAAACAATAATCACACACTACGGCATTAAAGAACAGGAAATGAACACACAGTAACACAACTGCAATAATGTCAAATAACGACTAAGTTCCAAAAACCCGTCATTGTCACAAATTAACGAAACCAAATGAGGGTATAGGTGTTTAATTTATTGCAAGACTACCCACTTAACAAAAAACAAAACACTTGATAAGCCATAGTAAACCAAAACTATCAGGGAGGCTAATTTTATAGGTGGGCGGTTAATTGTGCCTGTGAGTGTATTTAATGTTCTTATTTTTTTTTTTACGCTCGTGTCTCGAACAGCACGTTTAGCCTGCAGTCTTACGCCTGATCTCATCGGTCACGTCAGATTGCCATCTCACCAAATCATGACCTTAAGGGAATAGAGATTGCACTTGTGTTTACGCGCACACTTGTGTACTATGTATGTCCTGCGCACTTGGCTGATCTCAATTGAGATCGGCCGTCATGGCTGTAATCGGTCGGATACCTTATTATATGTAGTAGTCCGTTTTGAGATATACTTTTAGAAAACTGTACACATTTTAACAATTCAACTGAATCATACTCTAATCGGACAGTGAATAGAACAAGCGCTTCAGTTATTACTAATGTTTAGAAAACAACCTTTTTCCTATTTTAGCCGATACCAGAATCCATACTGTACCACATGGTAATAATATAGGATAACATTATCCTATATTATTATAGTTTTGAACGTGCAGAAGCACCAAGTTGAAATTCATATCAAATATTTAAGTCTAATTAACAACAGGCTGAAGAGCTCTGTATTATAGGAGATAGGAAACACTTGAGCTGGAAGGGCATTTTATCACTTAATGGCGTGTGGTAGAAATGACAACGCTGTCTAGTACGTGTTGTAATGTACAAATGGAACACTTTCTTTCTTTTACATATGTGAAAAGCGTAAAAACATTGCGTTTCTAAGTAAAATGTATCCTGCACATAATTGATGTCAAGGGTGATTTATTTGTTGTTGTAACTATAACTTAAATCATAAAAATGCTTTATAAAAACATGAGTTCATCACGCACATCTCCGTCTGCATGAAGTAGTTTAGCGAATACGTTACTACCCCCTCACTTCCCATTTAACAAAGTCGGTTGATAAGTATTCCTGTGCCTCTTTGCAGGTTTAATACTGTATATGCACAAAATAGTTCTAGATGAATATATGAACACGAGGCACACAGACAAAGACTCTAGCATGTCATAATTTTTGTAATGACTAGCTGTGCCAGCGACGTCGTCCGTGTTTTCCACCATTTTTTACATATCTCCTACTATCTTTTTACTCCTATGCTGCGAACTGCTAAGCTTTCAGAAGTTACACGTGTTATTGTGAGTCAACCATAAAATAAAGACATATGTTGTTGCGAAATATTTTTTAGACAATTTTATGAACAATATTTCCGTCATACATGAATTCAATGTAACTTTAACGATTAAGGCTGCACACGCGATGGAAGCTTAAAAATGGAGTACATAACTTCTCCCGTATTCCCAACATTTCCCTTCACTACTCTGCTCCTATTGATTGTAGCGTGATGAAAAGTGTACTGTGCCCTGCCCTGCCCAGGAGTATGAAAAATTATTGTACCAAGTTTTAAAAAATCCGTCGAGTAGTTTTGGTTTCTATAAGGAATATACATACAGACAGACAAAATGTTCACTGATTGCATTTTTGGCATCAGTATCGATCACTAATCACCCACTGATAGTCAATTTGAAAATATATTAAATGTACAGAATTGACCTCTCTACAGATTTATTATAAACTAGCTGTGCCCGCAACTTCGTCTGCGTAGAATAGTAACTTTTGCCTGCATTTTTAATTACAGGAAGCCTTTTTTAAAGAAATTACATGAAAAATAAATAAAGCTACATAAATTATAAAAACTATTACAAAATAAAATATAATTCACTCGCACAATATGTTTTTTTGTACAAGCAATAATCTAGCTTGAGAGGAGAGTGGTAGCTAGGACTCACAAAATTATTTTTCACATTTTAGTTTTAAAACCACGATAAAAACTTTAATTTATTTGACAGGAACAGGTTTCAATGGTTGCATACAGCATAATTTACCTTTGTAGTTAGTACACAAAATTGAAGTTTGATATCAGATAGATAGATAGATAGATTTTTTATTTGCCAGAATGTGGTACATATAAAAGGTGTTAAATACAAAGGTTCGTGCAAGACACATTCACCCTTCAGGGCATGCAAAATTTGATGTCAATGCTTAAAGTCAAAGTGGCGGATTACATAATTATAAAGACTCATAAATTCTCAAATACAATACACAACTCAATATGTCAATTTAAAGTTAAAATTGGAAGTTTAAAACAGTAATCCAATTGATATAATATAAGTACAATACATGTCACATTTTATAATCAAAATATTCATTTAAGCTGTAAAAACATTGTCGAGTAAGCCACAATTTAAGTTTATATTTGAAATTATTAAATGTCATATTAATTAAGCCTATGGGTAATTTATTAAAGATTTTTACAGCCATAGAGCGGCTGTTCCTTGAGCGCATAGCTGTTTTTATTGAAGGCAATATCAGCTTATTTGGTCGCCTACAGCTTCGAGTACGTGGTACATCATACATTGTCTTAAATAATTCTGGATGAGTTTTCACAAAGATGCACACCTCGTATATGTACAAGCAAGGGACAGAGAGTATGTTTAAATCTCTTAATAAAGGTCTGCACGAAACTAGACTATCTACGTCGCAAATAGCTCGAATGCATGCTTTTTGGGCAATGAACAATTTATTTATATGACAAGAGTTGCCAGGATCAGGATAACTTCAAAAGGTAAAAATACAAACTACCGATCCACTGTCCCAAAATATCTATAGAGCATGTGTGTCGCCATGTGAGGAATTAATCAGTATTTGCTTTGCTACTTTTGCGCATTGTTTTTGTATATTTCTCGTAGATTGTATTGAATTCGTAATGCAACAATGAGATAATAACGTAAAGCGCAAGTTCAATAAAATATAACTTATGAATTACTTTTAGTATTTGAAGCAATATTGCGAAATAATAGAGCATAGTGACATCTCTTTAACTAACCAAGAACTAAACACTCATTATCAAATCTGACAGCATTTGACATGACTTGCCAGCTAAGAACGTAATAGTTGGGGAGCCCAACGGGAGTTTTTGTAGTCTTGATAGGACTCAGACTCTGTTTTGTAAGTTTTTTAAATGGGAGACTCCTTGCACCCTTTCATGTACCTCTACCGTGATTGTAAACTTCATACAGGAGGGAGGGGGTGCGTGATCTTAAATAGGATAGTTGCCAATGCTAATTACAAAGACCCTGTTAAAAGAATTGGGCAGGATTATGAAGAACTAATAATCTCTGACGGTTTCCATGGAACGATGACCGTGGAATCGCGCCTATAACAACAATTACTAAAACCTTTAACACAACAAATATCCAAGGGGCACCAGTTTTCTTATGATTTATGTGATTTAATTTGTACCGATCTTTATATACGATAACTTACTTTAATTTTATAATGTACAACATTTTTACGTGAATGTTTGTTTATAAATTTCCCTTTATTTGCTTAGAATACTGATATCCCTCTATATAAACATTCAGATAATATCGAACAGTCTATCAATTGGACAGTCTAACAACACAAACCACCAATGTAAGCCAGCAAGAAAAATTGACCACCTCCATACCGAAAACCAGGTAATAGAGAAATGTAGCGAACCTGGCCTTTGTGGATTATTCAAAGGTCTTCGACGGCTTCACCCACATCAACCCATTTAGCTTTCTCTTCTTCAGCAAAACGTCTAACCCACATATATAAAACTTCTCAAAATGATCCAAACCAAAAAAGTACAGCCGATATCAAGCTGCACACTGAAGGCCTGACATTCAAAATACAAAAAAGTGTTAAACAGTTTGACTCCCTATCACCAAAGCTTTCAGAAGCACGCTCCAAGAAGCCTTCAGGTCACTATGATATTCTTAGGCATCAAAATTAATTAGTGTAGAGAATAGGCGACTGATAAACTTTTACTTTGCAGATGATATTTTCCTAGTCAAAATACGTATACATCGACAGAACTTGAGTTGATTCTCGAATAACTGAGCGCAAAAAGCGTTGACGTTAGACTGACAATGAATAGATCCAAAACCAAGGTCATGGCCAACAGCACCACTAATTTGGTGGATTGCAGTCAACAGGCAGGTAAAGCGATATGTAGAGGAGTATATACTTAGGCTAGGCAGTCTCCTTCGAAAACAGGCAGGACAAAGAAATTATTTGTAGAGCAGACAACGCCTGGAAAAGCTTTTGGTCCATGAATGAGTATAATATGAAGGGTGATCTTCTTATATCACTGAACCGCAAACTCATCGACGTTTTCATACTGCCTATCCTAACACATGTGGCACAATCTTGGTCCCCCACCGAAAATCAGAAGTCCAAACTCAAGGTTTTTCAAAAAGCAGAGTATCATAGGTATGAAGTTAAATGAAAAAATACAATATACCACCATCCACTCCCGTACTGGTATTGTTGTTGGTCAAAACTGATGTAGCAATGGGCGGGGAATGTGATGTGAAATGTGCGAGGATAAAGAACAATAGATGGACCAGAATTGTTACACATCGCGTGCCTGTAGACGATTTTCGCCGAAGAGGACCCAAGAAAAGGTGGTATGACGATCTGGTCAAATCAAAGAACTGGCAAGTCCTAGCATTGGACAGAGAGCAGTAGATGAGTTTAAAGGATACTTTGCCCAGCAGTGAGATGATACAGGTTCAGAAAAAAAAATACAGATTATTATACAGCAGGACTTCGATATCAACTTAAACCTCCTGCATAAAAATGTAACGCGCTGAAGTATCTCAAGATTATGTGTTTTTCAACAGACCCAAAGATTAATTATAACTTTGTGGTCCAAATCGTTACAATGACACTTTTTAGGGATTATTTAACATGCACTTTGAATGACTGACACGGTCAAATAAGTTTTTTCTTTCAACATCTTATTACCAGGTAGCCCTCCTGTATTAATCGCTGTCTCCGCACTTATAAAGAAAGTTTAATAAACTTTTTTATTATTGAGCGTAATCTTTCTATTCAGATTCCATGTCGTTCGAGTAACTGCAAATCTATCTATTTACCTCCCCTACTATGTCGTTTTGCTCAATAAAGTAGTTCGTGTAGTCCTAGTCAGAAGGTTCATTTTGGTCGAAATACTTTTACCATTTTTGTACGTGATTTAATTAAGTTAGATTTTTAAATCTCCTACAGGAATGTCTGTGACTAAAATTATTAAATATCTTGACCGGGGATGTATGGTACCACCAAGCAAAATTTCATTTAAATCGGTTTAATAGTTTCAGAGATCAGTCATTTATTTAGGATTTTTGAATATCCCACGGGAACCAGTTAACTGTCAGTGATTTCAAGTATCCTATGCATTTTTCCGGAATTTAAAGTACCTTCGTGTAAACTTTCATTTAAATTGGTTCAGCCGTTTAGGAGGTCAGTCGAAACAAACAAACAAACAGAGATACAATTTTTTTTTTAAGTATGGGGTTGTGTTCTACTACTCTCAAAACATATCCCTGACTGGTTTTTTTACGTTTCTAAGAAAAGTACAAGAATTTTCGCCTCTACGTTTTTATTATAGTATAGATAGATAGATAGATATAGATAGATAAGAACAAAAATACGGAAATATGTTTTGACTTATTTGTTTATTTCAATAAATAGTTGTTTTTAACAGTCTGGATTATTTAGTGGTGGTAGTAGGCGAGGGCGGGGGCGGCCTTGACCAGCACGGGGGCGGCCTTGACGACGACGGGGGCGGCGGTGGGGGCGGTGTTGTGCACCACCGCGTTGAAGCCGCTGTGGTCGTCGGCGGAGTACTCCACGGTCCTGACGGAGCCGTCGGCCTCGTGGAACGAGTACGAGCCCTTCACGACGTCACCGTCGCGGGACTCCTGCTGGGACTTGTTGTCGCCGGTGTGGCTGTCGGCTACCGAGTAGCTGTACTCGTACTTGGGGTGCGCGATTTCCTCCTCATGGTGGGCGTAGATCTTGGCCACGGGGGCGGCGTGGTAGGCGACGGGGGCGGGCGCGTGGTAGACGGGGGCGGCGTGGTAGGCGACAGCGGGAGCGGCGTGGTAGGCGACGGGAGCGGGGGCAGCGTGGTAGGCGACGGCGGCGGGGGCGGCGTGGTAGGCGACGGTGGCGGGTGCGTGGTAGACGGGGGCAGCAGCTACGATCTTGGCTGAGGGCTGCTCGTGACGCACGATGCTCTGGGAGGAGACAGCCGAGGCTGGAGAGTAGTGCACGGCCGCGGGCAGGAGTCCGGCCTGGGACACCGCCACCAAAGCGCACAGAGTCACAATCTGAAAGGTATAAAGAAAATAAAAATAGTGTTATGCTTCACACAACCAACCACAACTGTGTCAACTGTTTACATATGCTCACGGAAATAAATGTAAACACACAGGTTTGCAATCTTATTCGCCCGCGAATAAATAGATTTAAAAAATGGGGTTTGATAATCATATTTAAAGGGATTTTAATTTCTAATTTTTACTGAACTATTTTAACCAAACAAAACTATTTAAAAATATTTCAAACTTAGGTCTAATGACATGAAAATAAATTTAATTAGCTCTTACTTTGGAGAACATTGTTGAACGAATTATTAGTATTCGAATACTGATTTCATGCTTGCAATGATCTGGTTTATATATAAATATTTCGCGACTCGCTAATTGTTAGTGGTACTAGAACCTGTGGAACGGAGTAGTGGTGACCTTGCCTCGGGCGATGTAACGGTATCGCATGTCAAGTTCATTTATGGCTCGTGCGGGATAATTTTATTGTAACACACATATTGTGTTCGAATATTGTTACTGAAAAGTTGTTGTGTATATGATATGAATTTGCTGAATCAATCTTTAATTACTAGGTTGGTACGTTCCTTAATAAAATTTGTGATATAAGTCGTAGTGGATATCTTTTTAAATTTATGTTCATGTTTAACTTAATTATTATTTATCATTTTTAGGAAAATAATTTATTATCAAAGTGAAGATATACGTAAACGATCGGTTTATTAAAATGGATTAATAGAATCCATAAGATAGTGGCTTTAAATTATATTCCGGTAAATTAATTTGAAAATTCTTAAATAAATGACCGCGTCGATGGCCGAGTGGTTAAGTTCGTTGTTTGCCATGCGAGAGGTCGCGAGTTCAAACCCCTCCGTGTGCTAATGTGTTTTTCAAATTTGAAATTCATATATACGATTATTCGACGCCTTAGCGGTGAAGAAAAACATCGTGAGGATCCTGCAAACCCACGAAGAAATTCTTAGATTGTGTAGTCGACCAACCCGCACTTGGCCAGCGTGGTTGACTAAGGCGTTATCGCCCTAATTTAGGGTAGGCCTGGGCCTTGTCACTGTCTTTGCTTGCTTTAGCCCCGCTACTCACCAGGCAGGTCAGCAGGGTCGTGCTGGGATATAATAGGAGAGGTACAGGATAAGTTTTCAGCTCGCCTCAAATACCTACCAAAAAATTCTTGCTAGCTCTCCTATTGGAACGTTTTTGCTTGGATTTTGACAGATTTTCTTTAAGTGCTCTTCTATTGGCCAGTGGGTGGGGCTAATGGCGTTTAAAGAAATCTGTTTGAAAAGTGTACTACCGCCAAAATTCCCGGCTGTACGTCGCGTGCGCTGCGAAAACTATTGATGATAGAATATTAGATTTTTATTCTAAAAATTTAATTTATATGTCGCCGTTTGAAAATGCTCTTTATTTGTACCTTGGTATTAATCCTTATCAAAATAAATTTATATTCATACTTTATATTCAAGACGGCTTCAGTACCTTTAAATAACTTTTTGAATTTTTCAATTCGGACATTTCTTTCGGAAGATATCACGAATTTAAAAATGCAAGTATTAGAAAAAAGTCGCGTGGTTGCCACTTTGATTTTAACTTGAAGGAATTTTGAATTCGCTTTAAATTCGTTTCGTAGGTAAATAAGTACCTGATAACAAATATTATATTTTAATGTAATATCTTATACACCGTGAAATTTTAGTGGTTGTTTTCCCGTGGCAGAACGATTTTCCTTTAGTAATACTATCGAATCATGCAAATAATTCCGCGATAAAAAAAATTTTTTTTTTCAAGTTTTCAAAATAATAATTTTCCAATTCGAAAACGAGAGAAGCTATTATTGTTTTTTACAGTGTGACGTAATCTGGTACTGCTTGCCGCATGAAATCGATGCATAAAGCTAAAGAAGCTCTACGCCCTGAGTAATAAAGTGGTTCGAGCATGATTTCGAGTTTCGGTTATCCCTTTCGTAAAACCGGTATTTATTAATTTTAATTAAAAAAACCCAAATCTTTTTTACTACTAAGATAGATTCATTTGATTGCGGGAAAACAACCACTAAAATTTCACGGTGTATAGAGATAGAGGTATACCGAAGCGAAGCGAGGGCGGGTCGCTAGTGTTAATTAAAATTCATTAATTCATTAGAAATCACTCCAATCGCAAGTCCATTAACTGGCTACTACTACTACTAACAATATAATGTACATTTTGACTGTGAAAAAAACAAATTTTTATGGAAGGATAAGGACCTGTGTCCTATTCCGTTACGATTTATCTTCGTTCAGTAAAAAGCCAAACCGGCTATGACTTACTCAATGGCACGAACCCACCGGTTTAACATGCTTTCAGAGGCACCGGTATGTATCCGCCAACTTACTCAATCCAGACTGAAATTTCTTAAGAGGAAGTCTCCCCTAAATTTGGTACACGGACACAAGCCATGGGACTCCTGGTGCGTACGAAGCATTATAGTTTCATTACGTTTAGGCCTAATTTTATCTCAAAGTCATTATTGTAACTGGCATTTTTTGATATGAATGTATGCCACACCAAAGCGCTTGGGGCAATGTCACTAGAGGTTGTTTGACCGCTTGAATTACTCTCTCTGGTACTGGGTCTTAACAAATGTATCCATATATAAGTAAGCGATTTAATTTTTTTACTATAACACATACACCTTTCAACACAGCAACATGTTCTCAAAAGTAAGATTTGAAACTGTCTAACCATTATAATTTCTTGTAATGATTCCACTTTATAAACTTGACATTGCTCTTTGTTCAAGATTTGCTTACCAAAAAAAGACTTTAGTACTCAAGAAAAAATATTAAAATATGGTTTGCGAGTGTTTCAAAAGTATGACACATTTTCTTTTTTTTTAATTTACAGCTGGTAGCTCTGTGCGCGCTGGTGGCGGTGTCCCAGGCCGGGCTCCTGCCGGCCGCCGTCCACTACTCGCCAGCGTCAGCCGTCTCCTCCCAGAGCATCGTGCGCCACGACCAGCCCGCCGCCAAGATCGTGGCTGCTGCTCCCGTCTACCACGCTGCCCCCGCCCCCGTCGCCTACCACGCCGCCCCCGTCTACCACGCGCCCGCCCCCGTCGCCTACCACGCCGCCCCCGTGGCCAAGATCTACGCCCACCATGAGGAGGAAATCGCGCACCCCAAGTACGAGTACAGCTACTCGGTAGCCGACAGCCACACCGGCGACAACAAGTCCCAGCAGGAGTCCCGCGACGGTGACGTCGTGAAGGGCTCGTACTCGTTCCACGAGGCCGACGGCTCCGTCAGGACCGTGGAGTACTCCGCCGACGACCACAGCGGCTTCAACGCGGTGGTGCACAACACCGCCCCCACCGCCGCCCCCGTCGTCGTCAAGGCCGCCCCCGTGCTGATCAAGGCCGCCCCCGCCCTCGCCTACTACCACCACTAAAGAATCCTGACTGTTAAAAACAACTATTTATTGAAATATACAAATAAGCCAAATCATATTTCTGTATTTTTGTTCTAATCCTTAGAAACTAAAAATATATAAAGCGAAAACCTTTCTGTTTATTTGTCGCGTGTTCACGTATTAATCCAAAAGCAATTTGGTGCATATGTCACCGTAAAATTGTAAATAACGCTAGATTGCAATCTATAAAACTGAAAAGACGCACGGGAAACTTATCCATCGACTTTGTCAAATGGCAAGTGAGAGATGCAGTATGTATTACGCTAAATGAATTCATGCAGACGTAGTTGCGCGTGAAAAATACATATTTTCATATAACATTATTATGGCTTTGGTTGTAGTAAAAAAAACTCATAAATCACTTTTGGAATCAATCATAATGTAGAATGAATACATTTTACTTAGAAACTTAAAGATTTTTACAAACTTTAAGTTTTAGAAAGACTACTGTAAATTTGAACATGATACACGTGCTGTATAGTATTGTCATACCGACACTGGTCGCCCGGACCGATAGATTTATTTCCTCTTTTCAACCACGCGCTATTAAGTCATAATATGCCCTTCCAGCTCAGGTGTCTCTTATTTGCTATAATACAGACCTACCGCCGATGGTAATTAAACTTAAATATTTATTATGAGTTTCAACTTGGTGCCTCCGCACGTACAAAAGAATAATAAAGGATGACCGGCACATTATAGGTGCCGAAGTTTGACGTCAGGTGGGAGACGTTTTGTCAATCGGTTGCTGTTACCACCATACAGTTGCGTAAAACCCGCCAAGTGACTCTGGCCTCTCTCGATCAGGTCGCGTTCCGGGATCAGCACTGTACAAACCGGAGTCAGGGGGGACCATTGTTGCGGCAAACGCCGGACCAGTGGAGTTTTAGCGGCGGTATTGTGCGAGCGGTGCGGGTCAGCCCGCCGGCCAGGGAGACCCGTAGAAACGGGGGCCCTTCCGTCCGACGATCTGGCCAACTCGGACCCTTACAGTTCAATACCAATACGAGACATGCCTTGTCTCGTTGTTGCCGCAGCAGTGGTCTCCTTAAGCGGGCTTTCAGGGAGAGTGCGACAGGCTCAATATGGTCTATTGTGCCTGTCGACCTCATATTTGGATCTCACTACCGCTTACCATCAGGTGGAGTGAGGTCAGCTTGTTAGGTTATTATAAAAAAATTATAGATTCTGGAATCAGCGCTTATCAATATAATTAATACGATTTTGAATTTCACGTTCCATTACATTAAAGACTGTATACTATGGATCTACACGCGTTAAAAATAGTAGGAAATACATAGCTACTTACTGCTCGACATTTCTACCGGATTGCACTGAATCTGGAACTGGTCTCCGACATTCGTTTCTTCACAGAACTGCTAACCGACACAACATTACTTACGTATTTATCGCCGCTTTGCGAGCAGAACCGTCCGCCTGCGTACGAATCATCGACAGCGCAGGTCGTAATTACACCTTTTGCCTACGAATGAAATGAAAACACTAACGGATTTTGTCAATTTACTCTTCATCTTAGAACTATTAAAAAAAAATTTGGAGATATTTGAAATTGAACACTACACTTCATTGACCGCGTAAAATATTGCTGCTATTTTTATGGGTAGTCAAAACTGAGCTACGTCTTCCATCTAGTCTTAGACTACTCGTACATATATATCCCAAATGTAATCTAAATCAATTTGGCTATATAAGTGATGCACGTTTTTTCGCCTTTTTATTGGGAAATAATTAATCTTTACCTGAAGTGTTTAATATACCTATTGGCGAACAGGTATATTAAAACTTATACCTAGGGTAAAGATAGTTTCTAAAATTGGTTAGTAAATGAGTAATGACTTTTTAACATTTATATTTTTTTGTTTGAAACTAAGACGAGATTATGACGTAAGTAGAATAATAAAATAAATTTTTGGTCGATCTTAATCTTTTAATTAAATAAATATTTTCGATCATGCGACATCGCATTTAGTGGTGGTAGTAGGCGAGGGCGGGGGCGGCCTTGACGACGACGGGGGCGGCGGTGGGGGCGGTGTTGTGCACCACCGCGTTGAAGCCGCTGTGGTCGTCGGCGGAGTACTCCACGGTCCTGACGGAGCCGTCGGCCTCGTGGAACGAGTACGAGCCCTTCACGACGTCACCGTCGCGGGACTCCTGCTGGGACTTGTTGTCGCCGGTGTGGCTGTCGGCTACCGAGTAGCTGTACTCGTACTTGGGGTGCGCGATTTCCTCCTCATGGTGGGCGTAGATCTTGGCCACGGGGGCGGCGTGGTAGGCGACGGGGGCGGGCGCGTGGTAGACGGGGGCGGCGTGGTAGGCGACAGCGGGAGCGGCGTGGTAGGCGACGGGAGCGGGGGCAGCGTGGTAGGCGACGGCGGCGGGGGCGGCGTGGTAGGCGACGGTGGCGGGTGCGTGGTAGACGGGGGCAGCAGCTACGATCTTGGCTGAGGGCTGCTCGTGACGCACGATGCTCTGGGAGGAGACAGCCGAGGCTGGAGAGTAGTGCACGGCCGCGGGCAGGAGTCCGGCCTGGGACACCGCCACCAAAGCGCACAGGGTTACAATCTGAAAGTGGTTTAGAAAATTAAAATGGTGATCAGCTCTTTAAGTTTTCGGTCTAGTCCACGATTTTAGAATTCCACGTTCGCATTTCATTAAAAACTAAACATCTACTTATAGTATGGGTAAAGCGATGAAAAGTTGTGCTTATGAAGATATAGCTAAAAATTGCATTAAGTCACTTAGCTATATCTTTTAAGTTTCCATAGGTTGGCAATCTAATACGAAATAGGCCCTTACTTTGGAGAACATTGTTGAAGGAATGATTAGTACTCGAATACTGATATCGTATTCGCGTTGATCTGGTTTATATAATAAATTGCGACTCGCTAATTGTTCGTGGTACTAGGAGCTGCCGAAAGGAGTAGTGGTGGTGACCTTGCTCCGGGCGATGTAACGGTATCGCAAGTCAAGTTCATTCACAACTCTGGCAGGACACACACGTTACAATATTAATAAAAGTAGGTCAAATGTCTATGATTCCTATTTTCAGTAGATTTAGTTAGTTATTTTATAATATACTTTGCTAACTGAAACTGTCCGGGATTTTAACATTGTCAGTTATCTAATGTGTGTAACCATGACAGTTTAAAATCAAACACAAAATTTGCACATGTTCTTTTTGAAGAGTACTGAATAACTTTTATTCATTTCTTTTATTTTTAGATAATCGAGGGTTTTTTTTATACTCGGTACTTTTAAATCCGTCATTTGCGTTACTTGAGTTCGAGTACAGTTTTGAGCACTCTATTTTAAGCGACAAAAAAACCCGTGGACTAAAATAAGGGAACGGCAGTGCCCTCGCCAAGACAAGCCCACACTTATTTTGAAGACTAAAAAAGAATCCCCTGTGTAAAGTATGAATTATGTATTTAAGTCAAGTGTGCAGGACATATTGTAGTGCACCAGTGTGCACGCAAACACTAGTGCACTCCCTGTTCCCTTACTGTAAGATGGCAATCTGATATGACCAATGAGAGATCGGGCACAGGACCACCGGCTTAGCGTGCTTTCAGGGCTAAGTGCAAAAGTATTTCATGAAAATCTATTTGCAGAATAAATTATTTCAAATTATTTAATTTCATTTTATTTTATTTCATTTCATTTCAAGTAATTACTAACTTTTAAGAAATTTCCATTCTTAAAAACTTATACACAAATTTTGCCCGACGCCGAACTCGAACCGGGGACCTGTCAATCTTTACGCAGCACTTGCTACCAATAGACCAACAAGGCACTCATGAAAATGTAGAAACGCTCGGGGCAATGTCACTTAAAGCTGGTTTGAATGCTTGCATTGCACGTTGTGATAGTTTTTATCTTAACAAATGTATAGATATAAAAGTAATCGATTTGATACACTAATTATTACACATACACCTTTCAACTCAGCAGCATGTTCTCAAAAGTAAGATTTGAAACTAATTTGATGTAAATCTAAACATTATTTACTATCAGGGAAAATGCTTTCCGTTTTTATTGGTACTTTGCTTTCTGTTTTTTTTACCTTAAACTGTATGTAGCCGTTATACTCAACTCAAAAAAAATATTTAAATGCTAATATCTAATGGTTTTACAGCTGGTAGCTCTGTGCGCGCTGGTGGCGGTGTCCCAGGCCGGGCTCCTGCCGGCCGCCGTCCACTACTCGCCAGCGTCAGCCGTCTCCTCCCAGAGCATCGTGCGCCACGACCAGCCCGCCGCCAAGATCGTGGCTGCTGCTCCCGTCTACCACGCTGCCCCCGCCCCCGTCGCCTACCACGCCGCCCCCGTCTACCACGCGCCCGCCCCCGTCGCCTACCACGCCGCCCCCGTGGCCAAGATCTACGCCCACCATGAGGAGGAAATCGCGCACCCCAAGTACGAGTACAGCTACTCGGTAGCCGACAGCCACACCGGCGACAACAAGTCCCAGCAGGAGTCCCGCGACGGTGACGTCGTGAAGGGCTCGTACTCGTTCCACGAGGCCGACGGCTCCGTCAGGACCGTGGAGTACTCCGCCGACGACCACAGCGGCTTCAACGCGGTGGTGCACAACACCGCCCCCACCGCCGCCCCCGTCGTCGTCAAGGCCGCCCCCGCCCTCGCCTACTACCACCACTAAAGTGATGTAGCCTAATCGAAACTATTTATTTCATTAAAAGAATAAGATCGACCAAACATTGTCTTGTTTTTATACATACCCACGTTCTAGGAACTTGTCTAAGTATATCAAGCAATTATAAATGTAAAAAATCTTTATCCATTTTAAGAAACAATTATACTATACTTATAGTTTTACCCTAGATATAAGTTCCAATATACAATTAGCAAACCGAAAAAAAATGCATCTGTGTTAATGTCAAATTAATTTAGATTTATTTGGTAAAAGTAGTTTAACGCAAGACATACCTAACTTAGTTTTAGTTGAGATAGCAAGTTGATTAGCACGTTAAGAGATAGCATCTTTTTAGGTGATTAATGGCATAGAGATGAAAGTATTTTTAAAAAATCCGGCCAAGTGAATTCGGGATTCGATAAAAATATTTTTGTTAGTCTTTGAAGGAGGATTCCAAATAGGTATCTAGTGTCTGTCCTCCATCTCTATACAATTTTAAGAAAAGTCCCCCACCTCTGTATGCCTGTGTTTAAACAACTCAAAAACTTCTGTACCTACAGATTAACAAGCGGTTTTCACCAAAGACCGAGTTGATCATGAGAAAGGTTTGTGATTTTTAAATATAACGATGATTGGCGAAAAGGTTGGAAAAATTCCCCGGGAAATTTTACGAAAACGCTTTCATCGTTGTCATGGCAACGGTTTATAACAACAAACGTCAATTCTCTTTTAAGCTCTTATGGATGTTTTGTGTTCTTGAACATATCGTGTTTTGTTTTCTTTTAAAGATGCAACATAATTTGCGATGTAGGCATCACGTGCGCGCGGGACTGTCCCTATGAATACTTAGATCTTTAATTTTTTTTAATAGTTACAGTGATCCAAGAGGAAGTTACATTACATTCGCTTCCCATCGGAAATTATCCGGACCCGATCTTACAAGCTTTTATTAAGTTTCACCTGTCCCGATGTTTGTAATGAAATATTGCGAGCTAAATTTGAGCCACTTCCCGTTACCAATTGAGCTAAAATTTTGCATGCATATGTCAATCGGATGACAATGCAATATTTTCTTGACGTGGAGCTGATCTGATGATGTACGGCAAAGACTGCCATAGGAACTCGGTAATGAAACACAGCCCCATCGAGTTTGGGCTAGTTTGATTCGTTTTAATGAGTACTTCTGTGTTAGATGGTAATCAGGGTCTGATGATGTACGATGAAGATGGCCATAGGAACTCGGTAAAGAAACGACACAGACCCATCGAGTTTGGGCTCGTTTGATTCGTCTTGGAGAGCGCTTTGGTATTAGATGATAATGAGGGTCTGAAGATGGCTATAGGAACTCGGCAATGCACAGATCAGAAAAGTGTTCGGTAGTCATCTCACCCACTCTTAAAGCGTTATGTTTGTTTATAAATCTGTCGCAACCTTTTTGCCTCATGTTCTCTTTTGTTTTGCTGTAATAGAGCTAAAAATGAGAATAAGCGCCCCAAATATGTCGCTCGGACCATTCTTGCTGGTTAATCATATACTTGGTTTCCTCGTACTGGAGGCAGTTGCATTAGATCGCCGAACAAGAGCATATTATTTAATAAAATACTAAAAAGTGAATTTTTTTTTTCTTAAAACAAGCTTTTATTTCTTGTTCCTTAATAATAACTAAAAATTTAAAAAATAATTTAAGGCTGATAAGAAAATTACCATTATATAGATAGGTACCTACAGTGCAACCTTTAACGATTATCAACTTTATTAATTTCTTTCTTAATAAACATTTTATTAAACCCCTAAATAACTATGAATGTACTATTTTATTAAGGATGTTTATTGTATGGGAGCCCCCCATTAGTTTTTTATTAAATATTAAGAGGCAGTCAACAACAAATTTTGTTGTTGACTGCCTCGTTGGTCTATTGGTAGGTCGGTAGTGGTATAGGGTCGGGCAAAATTTGTGTGAGTTTCCTTTAAAGAAATTACTTAGCCCGGAGTTAGGAAGTTAGCGGTTGCACGCCCGTGCCTCGGAAATCACGTTAAGCCGGTGATCCTGCGCCCGATCTCTCATGGGTCATGTCGGAATGACATCTCACCGAACTATGAAAGTTAGGAAACAGAGAGTGCTTGTGTTTGCGCGCACTCAATTGAGATCGGTCGCCATGGCCGAAATCGGTCAGACGCCTTATATTATATATTGTTATAGTGACAAAATCATTAGGTACATCATCTGTGAAAATGTCAACTGTCTACTATTACTGTTCTTGAGACGGACAGCGATGTCTTAGTAAAAGATAGGTTTATAATTTTTTTTTTTGGATTCTAACCGGGTCTGTTTTACTTAAAATAAAATTCTTTGAAATGTTATATCGAAGAAGTAATAGGTCGGCAAGATGTATTGTCGGTGAAATGTAATTCGGTAAAAAGTTTTTCGGTGAATCGTTACATCTGCAAAATCAACCTTCGTTGAAAAGATGCAAATCGGTGAATCGACTATCGAAGTAACGTAGGAGATATGCATATATTGAACAATTTTCCACACAGAACTCCGTCTGCATAAAGTCGTAATACGTTACTGCCTCCCTCAAATTCCATGTAGCAAACTCAGATGATAAGTTGCTTGGACAATTTTTCAGCTTTATTACAGGTTTATGCACTTAAAAGTTTTGGATATGAACACGCGACAGACAAAGACTTTCGCATGTTATAATTTTATTAAGAGAAAAATTATGGCAATGTTTCAAGGCTTATTTGTATATTTCAATAAATAGTGGTTTGTAGCAGTCTGGATTACTTAGTGGTGGTAGTAGGCGAGGGCGGGGGCCTTGACCAGCACGGGGGCGGCCTTGACGACGACGGGGGCGGCGGTGGGGGCGGTGTTGTGCACCACCGCGTTGAAGCCGCTGTGGTCGTCGGCGGAGTACTCCACGGTCCTGACGGAGCCGTCGGCCTCGTGGAACGAGTACGAGCCCTTCACGACGTCACCGTCGCGGGACTCCTGCTGGGACTTGTTGTCGCCGGTGTGGCTGTCGGCTACCGAGTAGCTGTACTCGTACTTGGGGTGCGCGATTTCCTCCTCATGGTGGGCGTAGATCTTGGCCACGGGGGCGGCGTGGTAGGCGACGGGGGCGGGCGCGTGGTAGACGGGGGCGGCGTGGTAGGCGACGGGGGCGGGGGCAGCGTGGTAGACGGGAGCAGCAGCCACGATCTTGGCGGCGGGCTGGTCGTGGCGCACGATGCTCTGGGAGGAGACGGCTGACGCTGGCGAGTAGTGGACGGCGGCCGGCAGGAGCCCGGCCTGGGACACCGCCACCAGCGCGCACAGAGTTACCAGCTGAAAAATAAATATTTGTGTTTAACAATTGTATTTAGTTGAGTACAACCACTAGAAATATTTTTAGATAAAAACTTATTGCAGGAAGCTATTAATTAATATAAAAAAGTACTAGTTAAAATAAAAAAGAGTATTTGATAATGTTAAGTATGTTCATGATTAAAATTAAGTTCAAATTAGTTTCAAATCTTACTTTTGAGAACATGTTGCTGAGTTAAAGGGTGTATGTGTAATAATAAATGTATAAAATGAGATACTTATATATAGATAGATTTGTTCGGACAAAAAGTATTTCAACGTGCAATGCTTGCAGTCAAACCAGCTTTAAGTGACATTGCCCTGAGCGCTTTTTTGTATGTCATACATATTTCTTATCACGTTTTGCCAATTTCTAGAACAACTCGTAAGGTATCGTTTATGACTACTGATTTGAATGATTATCTTATAGTCTTCTTAAATTATTGACGTTACATAGTTAAATTTTATTTTAATAAAAGTACATAAGTGAATTTTTTTAAGGATCTATGATAAGAAGAGTAACTAAATATTTAAGATGATGTCTTAACAATAACACCTATAACAATATTTAGCTCACTATAAAAACTTTTAGTTTGACTTTATAGATGTTCATAAAATAAAAAGTTCAGTCTTGTCGCACAGAACACTTTTTTGTCTGCCAAAATAGATTGCTGACAACTGTATCGAGTAACGCAAATGTGGGATTAAAAGTACCACGTACAAAAGAAAACCCCAAATAACCGGGTACATACAGAACGCGTAACACTGTGATCTACAAAATGATAGCACACTGTGTGCATTAAACCTTCGGCGTACTTTTAAATCACGCAGCACACTTTTATCTATGAGCGGACTAACTCGCTACCGTACGGCACAAAAGCTATTCAGAACTTTTCGAAAGCAACATGTGAAAATTGTATTTGTCATCGTCTTATCAAATTGGAATAGGTATCATTGCCTTAAATCCTTCTTGCCGCGTAATCCTTTTAATTCCGTGTAGAACGTTTTCAGTGCAGCCAGTAAAAATAGGTAATCACTGACGGCTTGCTTCAGTAAGATTAAGTTTGATGGTGAAAACGAAATTAAAAGCGCTCTTTTAGCTCGGTAGCTAAGCTTCAGAGGTTCCATAAATGTAAGAAAGTAGGTACATGATGAGTAACATTGCACTCTTACACTAAATAAGTCTTTATGGGTCTATACGCGTTATTACGAGTAGCAAATTACATAGCTACTTACTGCACGACGTTTCGACTGGGTTACACCAATCGTGGTCTAATATTTAGTGTAATGGAACGCGAAAGTCTAAAATCTTACATTGCACTCTTATTTTTAATAATAAATTTTTTGAATTGGTAAAAGTTAAAATTAATTTCATGTAGGTAAATAAATTTACAAAAAGAGGTATAAACAAGCACATCCAATTTAAATCGATTAATAAACGAAAATAGCAAAGCGTAAGCTTAAACAACTAAATAAAACCCACAAAATCATAGAACATGAATGAACTTGAATTGCGATACCATTACATCGCCCCGAGCAAGGTCACCACTACTCCGATCGGCAGCTCCTAGTACCACGAACAATTAGCGAGTCGCAATTTATTATATAAACCAGATCAACGCAAATACGATATCAGTATTCAACTACTAATCATTCTTTCAACAATGTTCTCCAAAGTAAGGGCCTATTTTGTATTTGATTGCCAACCTATGGAAACTTAATAGAGTTAGCTAAGTGACTTAATGCAATTTTTAGCTATCTCTTTATTAGCTTAGCTTTAATGAAATGGGAACGTGGAATTCTAAAACCCTGGACAAGACCGACTTAAAGAGCTGATCACCATTTTAATTTTCTTAACCACTTTCAGATTGTAACCCTGTGCGCTTTGGTGGCGGTGTCCCAGGCCGGACTCCTGCCCGCGGCCGTGCACTACTCTCCAGCCTCGGCTGTCTCCTCCCAGAGCATCGTGCGTCACGAGCAGCCCTCAGCCAAGATCGTAGCTGCTGCCCCCGTCTACCACGCACCCGCCACCGTCGCCTACCACGCCGCCCCCGCCGCCGTCGCCTACCACGCTGCCCCCGCTCCCGTCGCCTACCACGCCGCTCCCGCTGTCGCCTACCACGCCGCCCCCGTCTACCACGCGCCCGCCCCCGTCGCCTACCACGCCGCCCCCGTGGCCAAGATCTACGCCCACCATGAGGAGGAAATCGCGCACCCCAAGTACGAGTACAGCTACTCGGTAGCCGACAGCCACACCGGCGACAACAAGTCCCAGCAGGAGTCCCGCGACGGTGACGTCGTGAAGGGCTCGTACTCGTTCCACGAGGCCGACGGCTCCGTCAGGACCGTGGAGTACTCCGCCGACGACCACAGCGGCTTCAACGCGGTGGTGCACAACACCGCCCCCACCGCCGCCCCCGTCGTCGTCAAGGCCGCCCCCGTGCTGGTCAAGGCCGCCCCCGCCCTCGCCTACTACCACCACTAAAAGTGATGTCGCCTTATCGAAACTATTTATTTCATTAAAAGAATAAGCCCAATCATTTTTATTTTATTTTTCTACATATGTTCTACGATCTTATTTTAGTTTATCAAGAAATTATAAATGTAAAACAATCCTAACCCTAACCCTAGTTAAAATAACTAACAATTTTACCATACTAGTCTTACTCCAGGTATAAGTTTCAATATATTGGCCAACAGAAGAAAAATGCATCACTGTTAATATATTTAGATTTATTTGGTAAAGGTAGTTAAAGCAAAGCATAGCTCAGTTTTAATTGACCACGCTAGGAAAATTATGTGACACGCTGAGAGAACTTTTTACGCGATTCATGACGTCACACAGACGGGCATACATTAAAAGGTACAGTGATTCAAGTGGAAGTTTTATACATTCGCTTCGAATCGAATGTATAAATATCCGATTTTTTAGTAATAAATTGTTCGTCGCAATGACAGCTCTATCCTTAAAATCTTATCCATCAAATTGACTTCACTTAAGTGCCTGTTCACACCTAGCGATTTCGATCGCGGCGATATCGCCGCGATTTCGCTGCGTACTCGCAGCGTGCACGCCGCGATATCGCCGCGATTAAATAATCGGGCAGGTCACTATAGTAAATTTCAGCTAAGATGATCGCTGTGACAGTTCGATTTTGACAATTCCCAAAATAATTTCGATTGTTTCTGGTAATCGATAATATTTTAAGTGGGTATGAAATCGATTTTATTAAACTACTAAAACTTAAAGCATGAATTATAAGCGTTCGTATTATCATCATCATCTTCGCGATTTCCCGGTTGCATCCTTGTGGTGCCCGGGGGGCGGTTTCCCACTCCTAGCTCTCCACCTCGCACGGTCTTCGGAATCCTTTACGGAGAGTTTGTTGGCACGCATGTCATCCACCACGACGTCAAGCCAGGCCTTCTTGGGCCTTCCCCTTCTGCCGGGGCCCGGCCGTAGCGGCATGGCTAGACACTTGTTCGCTACGTACTTTGCCGGTTTCCGTAAAACATGACCGTACCAACGTAGGCGGCACTCTTGCAGTTTATCAGCGATGTCTCGGACATGAAGGCTGCCGCGAATACGGGAGTTCTTTACGCGATCAGCTCGCGTAACTCCCGACATCCAGCGCAGCATCTTCATCTCCGTGACCCGCAGTTCCTGCTTGTGCCGCTCAAGTAATGGCCATGCTTCACTACCATATAAGAGAACAGGCCTAATGATGGATTTATAGACCTGTCCCTTCAGTTTAACCGGCATTTTAGGGTCGCAAGTGACGCCGCTCACCTCCCGCCATTTATCCCAAGCAGCAGAAATGCGTGCCTTGACGTCGGAGTCGATGTCGCCGTTCGCGTGGAGTACAGATCCCAGATACTTGAACCGGTCCGTGCGCTCGACCGTGTCTTCGCCTATGCGGACGGACATGGGATCTGTAGTGTTGCAGGCCAAGTACTCTGTCTTCGCCACGTTGAGTTTCAGACCCCCGTTCTCAAGCGATTCCTTCCATGTGTTAACACGTCTCACCAGCCGTCCCCTGTCCGAGTCCACCAGCGCGATATCGTCAGCATACATAAGTAGCCATGGTGGCTGCTCATGGTGGTCTCTGATGCTGTCTGACAATACGTCTAATATCAGGCTGAAGAGGAACGGACTCAGGACGGAGCCTTGGTGTACTCCGACGGTTATACGGAAGGGCAAAGTGTCGCCAACAGCGGTCCTAACTACAGAATCGGAATCACAGTACATGTCTCTAATGATATCAACATACGTTTCTGGCACTCCCTTGGACCTCAGGGCCCACCAAATCATCGCACGCGGAACACAGTCGAAGGCCTTCTCCATGTCCAGAAATAGGAAGTGGAGAGGCGTGTTCTTCGTCCTGTATTTCTCCGTGATGATTCTTAGGGCAAAAACGGGGTCCATAGTCCCGTGACCGGGGCGGAAACCATATTGACATCCAGAGACAGTGCACTCCTGACGGATTCGAGAGTCTACTATCCGCTCGAATAGTTTCATGGTGTGTGACATGACCTTTATACCGCGATAACTACCGCACTCTTGCACTGATCCCTTGCCCTTGAAGACCGGGGTGATAACACTCAGTCTCCATTGGCGAGGAATCCTGCCGGTGCTGAGTATGCGGTTATAAAGGTCAGTTAGGATGCCCACACCACGACCACCCATTGCCTTCCAGGCTTCGATGGGGACTCCATCGGCTCCGACAGCTTTCCGATTCTTCATGCGGCGAAGAGCATTCTCTACTTCTTCAGGCGTTACCGGTGGCACAAGTCCAAGATTCGGAGGGAGGTCCGGTGGCTGCACTTCTCTATGCTGTTTATTTAACAGCTCGTGGAAGTAAGAGCGCCATCTCTCCTTCACCGCGAGGTCCTCGCATAGTAGGTCACCGTGAGGGTCTTTAACACAGCGGCACTTGGAGATATCCTGTGCCGCTTTGACCCTAGAACGTGCCAATCTATAGATAAGCTTCTGCCCCTCAGACGATTCCAGCCTATCGTAGAGCGGCTGTAGGTGGGCTCGCCTGGCTCTGGCAACAGCTTTCTTTGTGGCACGTTTTGCGGACCTGTATGCGTCGCGATCTTCGGGAGAGTTGGACGCTTGCCACTTTTTAAAGAAGGCTTTCTTCACCCTAGTCTCCCTCTGGACTGCGTCGTTCCACCACCAAGTCTCCTTGTCAAATTTGCGTCCACCCTTAGACGTGCCAAGCACTGACTTCGCCGCTTCGGTTATGGTTGCCTGAATCCTGTCCCAGTGGTTCTGAACTGATTCGCTCTCAGCCTCAGCGCACTTGTCGCCGATAGCTGAGACGAACACCTGGGATTTGTCTTCGTCAAGCCGCCACCACCTTATTTGACGCCGACAGCGCTCAAAGCTTTTGGCTTTGGGCTTCACGCAGAGATCCATGACAAGTAGACGGTGTTGTGCAGTGAGACTCTCTCCGGGTATGACCTTGCAGTTGACTACTTTGCCGATGTGGTGCCTCCTAGTGAGTAGGAAGTCGATCTGGGTAGCGTGCCGCCCACTCCTGTAGGTGATTAAATGTTCAGGCCTCTTCTGGAAAAACGTGTTCACAATAGCCAGGTCGGCAGCCGAACACAACTGGAGGATGTTCTCCCCTTCAGTGTTGCGTCTGCCGAACCCATAGCCACCATGTACACGCTCGAACTCCTCAGGCTCCTCACCCACATGACCGTTCAGATCGCCCCCAGAACGACTTCCTGAGATGGTGAGATTCCCGCAGCACCTCTCCAAGTCTATTCCAGAATGAAGTCTTTTCGGTGTCGCTGCAACCAGCCTGTGGAGCGTATGCGCTTATCAAGTGGGTCGTAACCCCTTCGATAAGCACCGTTACGTTCATTAAGCGGTCGCTGTAGCGTTTCACCTCCAACACGTCATCCTGCAACTCCCCGGACAGCACTACCGCAACCCCGTTCTCTCCACTAGGTGCTCCTGTGTAGATCAGCTTGTAGTCATTCCCAATGGCCCGGGATCTGCTGCCTTTCCACCGAGTCTCCTGCAGGAACGCCACTGCCGCCTGGTGAGCACGTCGGCCAGCTCTCTCGCGCGACCGGTGAGCGTGCCCACGTTCCACGTCGCGAAGCGGAGTTTCCGTGGGGTTGGGGCTAACGTCTTTAGCCGCGTCCGTCCCCAACGCGGTAGCCCTCGCCCACTTGCCACAGGAGTCGGGCGAAACTCCTGCGCGCCGTTTTGCGGCGGCGCCCTATTCCTGGCACTTTTCTTGATTTTTCCTTCCATTTAAAGTGGCGTGTTTCACTTTTACGGGAGCGACTGCCGTCCGACCACCCAACCCCGGAGGGAAAGCTGGTGCCAGGGCCTCGTTCTCGTTTATAAGCGTTCGTATTATATTATTTTGTAATTTTTAGTGAGCCGGGTTTTTGAAGGCGGTTTTTTTTTGTTTACAATTATTTTTTCATACTTTTTATAGTTGTGTCAAAGACTCGCTGCCCGTGGGGCAATAAAACGTGGAACTACGACAGCGAATATTCATCTCTCTGTCGCACTTACAGGTCTTATGGGGAGGCGTAGTGTTGCACCAGTGTGGTGTCGATATTAATACTATAAATATTTTGCACAGTAATAAAAGTTATGGAGTAAATGATTATGCAATTCTTTCTAATATTAAATATTTGTATGTTACATGTAGTTTATCGTTATTAGTCAATTAATTCGTAAATTATCTATTCTTAAAAACATTTTATAAATTGAGTTTCTGACAATTTAATTAACCTACTAATAGATTATCATTGCCAGCACAAAAACATAGTAAAAAATCACGATGCGCACATAACAACGTACATAATCCTGAAAGAATGCAACTGTCCATTGACAAGTGCGCGATGCGCATGGGCCGCCCTTGCATACAGATGATTTATGGCATCGCGGGCAGCGAGTCTTTGACACAACTATAGAGTTGCATTTTTTTTCACCCTATTAGTTCAGCTCACCTGTAATACAACCGATATTATAACTAGTAGTCTTAATATGTAAACAGCATTTAAATAATTATCCTTTTACTCCCAACTATTAAGGAGTTGACCTTCCATCATCAGCTCAGCATCATAACATTATGATTGCCAGAAGCAAATGCCAATATAACCTCAGAAAATATGTAAAACGCGGTACATGTGCCTATAAAATTTGAGGGTTGCCCGCAATTTCTCCTGGATCCCATCATCAGATCCTGGACTGGTGAAAATGAGACCACCTCGGAAGTCAACTCTATCTAAAAAATTTTGAAATCTGCCCATAATTGACGAAGATATCGATGAACATAAATAAAAAAAAAGATAATAAACAGACGAATTGAGAACTTCTACCTTTATTGAAGTCGGTTAAAAAGTACCGCCTTCAAAAACCCGACACACTAATAATAAAAAATAATATAATACGGACGTTTATAATTCTCAAGGTAGTAATTTGATGTTTTTGAAGCCTCGAAATGTATCAGTATTTCTGTATATATGTATATATATGTATTGTACATATAAAACCTGCCTTAAGAATCACTCCGTCTATCAAAACAACCGCATCAAAAACCATTAAAGATCTAATCAAACATAGGGACTGACAGACGCGGTAAGCGACTTTGCTTTATACTATGTTATTTCCAAACTAATAATTTGAACACAATATACCATGCGTCCAAACAATCAATAGGTATTAATGTTTCTATGTAAATTTAGGCCTGGTCACTGCGATACCAGTTTGTGCTTAGTGCGGCGACCGCATAATTTCCATGTATTAGTTTTTAGTTTGTTAAATTATAAAATTATTATTTGAATTGTCGGTGAAATGCACTTCTTTAAAAAGTTTTTCGGTGAATCGTAATATCGGTGAAATAAAGCTCCAACGAGAAATGATGCATTGGTCAATTGAGTGTTCGATAAAATTGTTGAATCGGCATTCGAAGTAACGTGAAGACACATTGAATATGCATGCATCGAACAGTTTCCTACACACATCTCCTTTTGCTTGGTTCTTGAAGTCGTTAATCTTAATACATTACTACCTCCCTGACTTCCCTTATAACAAAGTATATTGATGGTAACATAGGCCATTTCCCAGGTTCAAATACTGTAGGTGCACTTAATAATAGTTTTGGATTAATATGTGAACATGACACAGGGAGACAAAGACTTGTGCATGTTATAATTTAAGTAAAGATTTAAAAAAAATACGGTAAGTAATATGATTTGGCTTATTTGTATATTTCAATAAATAGTTGTTTTTAACAGTCAGGATTATTTAGTGGTGGTAGTAGGCGAGGGCGGGGGCGGCCTTGACCAGCACGGGGGCGGCCTTGACGACGACGGGGGCGGCGGTGGGGGCGGTGTTGTGCACCACCGCGTTGAAGCCGCTGTGGTCGTCGGCGGAGTACTCCACGGTCCTGACGGAGCCGTCGGCCTCGTGGAACGAGTACGAGCCCTTCACGACGTCACCGTCGCGGGACTCCTGCTGGGACTTGTTGTCGCCGGTGTGGCTGTCGGCTACCGAGTAGCTGTACTCGTACTTGGGGTGCGCGATTTCCTCCTCATGGTGGGCGTAGATCTTGGCCACGGGGGCGGCGTGGTAGGCGACGGGGGCGGGCGCGTGGTAGACGGGGGCGGCGTGGTAGGCGACGGGGGCGGGGGCAGCGTGGTAGACGGGAGCAGCAGCCACGATCTTGGCGGCGGGCTGGTCGTGCCGCACGATGCTCTGGGAGGAGACGGCTGACGCTGGCGAGTAGTGGACGGCGGCCGGGAGGAGCCCGGCCTGGGACACCGCCACCAGCGCGCATAGAGCTACCAGCTATAAATATAACAAATATTAGTTTTTAACAGTTGTCTTTAGTTGAGACAAGAACTTGATACTTATATAATGAAAAGTACTTCTTAATATACAAAAGGAATATTTTTATAACGTGTTTAAGATGAAAATTGAGTTCAAATTAGTTTCAAATCTTACTTTTGAGAACATGTTGCTGAGTTGAAAGGTGTATGTGTAATCATAAATGTATAAAATCGAATACTTATATATAGAGAAATTTTTTAAGACAAAAACTATTTCAACGTGCAATGCACGAACTCAAACCAGCTTTAATTGACATTGCCCCGAGCGCTTTTATACATTTCTTATCACGTTTAGCCAATTTCTATAACAACTTGTAGGTTATGATACCTACTGACTACGACTACGCATTATAAAGATATTTTTACAGTGTACTTTAATTATTGTGACGTTAGATAGTTATTTTTTTTTTATCAATAATACATAAGGAACTTCATTAAGGATCAAGAAATATTTAAGATAATATTTTACAATTACACCTGTAACAATACTTAGCACGCTCTTTGAAAAACTTTGAGTTTACCTCTTTAAATGTTCATAAAATAAAAAGTTCACTTTTTTGTCTGCCAAAAATAGATTGCTGACAACTGTATCGAGTAACGCAAATGAGGGAATAAAATTCCCAAAATCGCCGAAGACATGCAGAAAGCATAACACCGTCATCTACTAAATGGTAGCACACTGTGTGCGTTCAATCCTCGGCGTAATTTTGATTCGCGAAGCACACATAATGAACTAAATTTCCTCGCCGCCTAAGATATTTTGCTTTTCGAAAGAAACATGTGATTTTTTAACAAAGCCTATAAAACTTGACTGACTCACTGACTGACATATCGACGCACAGCCTAAACGGCTAAACGTAAGCACTTGAAATTTGGAAGAACCATAGCTTAAGTACAGTAGAGGTGCACTAAGAAAGGAATTCCCGAAATACACACGGGAACGGGAATAATCGGGAAAATCCTTTAGTATGAAAAATCTAAACCGCTTGAGTTAGATGCTTGAAATTTGGCATGCAGGTACATTTGTAAAATTTAAGCTTAGTTGTAACAGGATATTGTTCCAATTAAATTCCTACTCGAACAGGAGTAAGCGGGAAAAAACTTTTGTACGAAAACTCCTGTAGCTCATTCGAACGAAGTCGCGGGCACAGCTAGTGAACTATATAGTTGCCGGCTGTAGCAAGCCGCATCCGTACTCTAGCCTAGTTCGGTTAGGATTGGTGGCAAAAAAGTAAATAAAACGCGCTCTTTTAGCTTATTAAAGGATCATAAAGCTTTTCAGAGATTTGACAAAAATACGAAAGTAGGTATGTGAAGGAAATATTGCACTCTTATTTAATATTTTTTAAGTCAGTATGTAAAAGTTAGAATGAATATGAAGTTTAAATAGGTTAATAAATAAATATAAAGAGGTATCTAAATAAGCAAGCATACCTAATATAAGTCCATTTATATACGAAAGTAGCAAAGCATTCTATTTGACATACTTTTGATTAATACTGTAACGTGTGTGTCCCGCAAGAGTTGTGAATGAACTTGACTTGACATACCGTTACATCGCCCGGAGCAAGGTCACCACTGCTCCGATCGGCAGCTCCTAGTACCACGAACAATTAGCGAGTCGCAAAATATTTATTATATAAAGCAGGTCATTGCATATACGATATCAGTATTCGACTACTAATCATTCCTTCAACATGTTATCCAAAGTAAGGGTTCATTAATTTTTTTTCTTTAATTCCTGCGATAATCTTTCACAGAAACTACCCGGTCATTTTAATTTAATCTAATGGACCGCTAAATTCTAAAATCGTAAACATTACTGAATTTTTGAAATTAAATCACCACTATAATGTTGCTTATAACTTTCAGATTGTAACCCTGTGCGCTTTGGTGGCGGTGTCCCAGGCCGGACTCCTGCCCGCGGCCGTGCACTACTCTCCAGCCTCGGCTGTCTCCTCCCAGAGCATCGTGCGTCACGAGCAGCCCTCAGCCAAGATCGTAGCTGCTGCCCCCGTCTACCACGCACCCGCCACCGTCGCCTACCACGCCGCCCCCGCCGCCGTCGCCTACCACGCTGCCCCCGCTCCCGTCGCCTACCACGCCGCTCCCGCTGTCGCCTACCACGCCGCCCCCGTCTACCACGCGCCCGCCCCCGTCGCCTACCACGCCGCCCCCGTGGCCAAGATCTACGCCCACCATGAGGAGGAAATCGCGCACCCCAAGTACGAGTACAGCTACTCGGTAGCCGACAGCCACACCGGCGACAACAAGTCCCAGCAGGAGTCCCGCGACGGTGACGTCGTGAAGGGCTCGTACTCGTTCCACGAGGCCGACGGCTCCGTCAGGACCGTGGAGTACTCCGCCGACGACCACAGCGGCTTCAACGCGGTGGTGCACAACACCGCCCCCACCGCCGCCCCCGTCGTCGTCAAGGCCGCCCCCGTGCTGGTCAAGGCCGCCCCTGCCCTCGCCTACTACCACCACTAAAAGTGATGTCGCCTAAAAATACTATTTATTTCATTAAAAGAATAAGCCCGACGATATTTTTTCATTTCTGTACATACGTTCTACAAACTTATTTTATTTTATCAAGAAATGACATACGTAAAAAATGTTTACCCATTTTAACTAACAATTTAACCATACTAGTCTTATCCCAGGTATAAATTTCAATATTATATTGGCCAACAGGAAAAAAAAGTATCTTTGTTAATTTATTTCGATTTATTTGGTAAAGGAAGCTTAACGCAAGGCATAGCTCAGTTTTAATTGACCACGCTAGGAGAATGTGTGACACGCTAAGAGAACGCGATTAATGACGTCACACGGTTAGGCATTATAAAAACCGGCCAATTGAATTTGGAATACGAATATTGTAGAAAACATTTTTGTTAAACATTTTTGTTTTGTAGCCTGATTTTTGAAGGCGGATTCCAAATATCTCTTATCCCTTTCTCTCGTCTTCCGCTAGCCTCTGTATGCCTGTGTTTAAACAACTCTAAAACCTACTTCATTGAGGATATTGCTTTGTAATATATTACTTTAATTTTAAATTTGTGCTTTTAAGCTCTTATGGATGTTTTGTATTGTCAAACATATCGTGTTTTGTTTTCTTTATGCAACATAGTATGCGAATTAGGCGTCACGGGTGCGCAAGGTTCTTGTCTATTGTATGCTTAGATGTTTAAAACTATGCATTTTATGAACAGATACAGTGATTCAAGTGGAAGTTTTATTCATTCGCTTCGAATCTGATATATTAATACTCGATTTTTTAGTTATAATTTTTTTGTCGCAATGACAGCTCTATTCTTAAAATCATATCCATCAAATTGAGTTCACTTTCTTCTTTGTACCGCTGCAATAAGTTTTATTTTATCATTTGTTAATATAGCGACAAAATCATTAATTACATCATTTTTTTTTTTTAATTTCAACTGTTTAGCTTTTACCGTTCTTGAGATCGGACAGCGAAGTCTCAAGTAATAGATTTTTTGTTTGTGTGCTAACTGGGTCTGTATTACTTGAAATAAAATCAAGTGAAATGTTTTACCGCTGAAATAATATGTCGGCGATTTGTTTCATTCAAATTTTATGCCATTAGTTTCATAAATTTTTTTCATTATCAGAGTTCAATGTTATGTGTGTAATTTATAGCATAAATAGAGACCGGCCCCGCTTCGCTTCGGGTGAATTTTACATAAAAATCCCTCTATCTATTAATAACAAAAATGTAAAGTCTTCAAAAAACCCGACACACTTCGCATACTATGTTGCATAAATTTTCGATGAATCGAAATGATGCGTCGGTCAATTTAATGTTCGATCAATAATTTTCGATAAAATCCATTAATCGGGATTCGAAGTAACGGAGACCCATTAAGTATGCATGCATCGAATATTTCTCCACCATCGACTTCATACCCAATAGACACCTAATGTCAATTATTCGCAATGCAAACATTTCAGTCAACTACCTGAGGTACGCGGGGGGAGGGTGCTGAATGCTAATTGGTCGCAATAAAATCATCACAAAACATAGGGATGGGGTACATAAGTTTTCTTTGAAAATAGGTAATCGATAAATTGATGCAGTTCGTAACATAATTTAAAAATATTATATAAGATAATTTAACCTTTTTCTTGGACATGTAATTTATATTTACCTACATTTAATGGATTTGATTTGATTTAAGATGTAGATTATTACTATCTGGAATAGATGATTGATTTATTTCTTTTACATTATATTGTTTATATATTCCATATCCAAACGGTAAAAATGGGCCCGAAACCTGAGAGACCATCTTTGTTGATGGACGTGTGATGAACATCCGTGGTAGAGGCCTAACTTAATAATAAATAAACGGAAAGCATGTCTGTCTGTCACTCTTTTGTATCTGATAGCTGGGTGAAATTTTAAAAGATTGTTTTATTTCTATTGCGTGTGAATAACATTAGTGAAATAAGAGAATAAATTGTAGTGTTACGTATAACAATTTATTTAATCGTTTTTAAAATTAATTAATTTTGTAAATATTCGCCAGACTGAGGGCTTGCGATCGACGGACTTGGATAAAAATGCAAGTCTTGTTGATACATATTTTTGCATCACACTCATTGCCGGGTCAACGACATAATTGGTGTCTTCCGAGTAAAACTGATTTAGGTACGGAACCCTCTAATTAGTGTAGACATAATTATCCCACCAATAGTGGTAAAAACAGTGAAGATATGGCAAATGTGAGGAGTCTCCAACGTTTTTTCATATTAATAAAGCAGAGATATTGAGTAAAATATCGAGAGCAAATTACGCTATACTCTGATGGTAACCAGTATTCCCGCCAGCTTTGATTTATTTTTCTTTTACTTCACTATCTTTGGGATACCTAAAATGATAAGTTTGCTGAAGATGACATAACGAAAATTTTACAGTATCAGTTAAGATTTGTATGTTAGTAACAAATAGGCATCGAAAGAATTACTTTAAAGGGACAAGAAACTACTGGACAAAAGTTTTCAGCAGTCATTATATACCTAAATAAACAAGGGGATCTTCTCATCCCTGTACTCTGCGATTTTATACATATAATAATAATATGTCAGTTTAAATAATAATTTGTGAACTTTATCAATAACTTTTTTCACAAATCCCCATCAGAGGCATCTATAGGAATTAGTGGACAAAAAGTTTACTTATCCCCATTGATGGGATTTTCCAAAGGGGATTACAGGAATAACCCTTAGGTAGGTTAGCTAGCACAAGCATTTGGAGTTTCTGAGATTTGATTTGGGAATCTATAAATTTACATCACATGGTAAGAAAAAAAATATCTATAATAATTTTATTTGATCAAAAAATATGATAAATTAAAGTCAACTCTTATTAGCAAAATATAATTAAGAATTATCCAATTAAAAATCGAAATCGATCGATTCTGAGTGTTTGGTACGGTACAGCACTACGTACACGTGCACGGAGAACGATAAGGATAAAGTATATAAAACTGCATGTTAAAGAAAGAGATGGGCAGTTAATGACGTCGACCGACCGGCCATCTAAGATGGCCTCCGGTCAGCCAAAAAAATATTAGTTTTAATTGATTAAAAACACTAACCGGTGAAACGAATTGCCATCAATTTTAAAAGTTGAGCTCTTGCTATCTTTTCCACACCATCTTATGCTACAAGGAGCCATGGCAACAAGGTTTTTAATTTTTTCTGTAAGCGAGCACAGAGATGTTCACGGGTCTCAGATCTGGTCGTTACTGACGAAGCATCAGTGGGCGTGGTTTAATATAAGATCTATTTATCTGATGTGTTGTCTGAAAACGCTTGTCCTTTATTAGGTGTCTATTGGGTATGAAGTCGTTGTTCTCCACACACAACTCCGTTTGCGTGAAATCTGTTGTCTGTTGATGGTAGCCTAGACCATTGCTCAGGTGCAATACTGTATGTGCACTTAATAGTTTTGGATTTATATGCAAAGACGAGACAGACAGACAAAGACTTTTGCATGTTATAATTTTAGTAAAGGTTAGAAAAAATACGGGAAAGTGATTTGGCTTATTTGTATATTTCAATACATAGTTGTTTTTAACAGTCTGGATTATTTAGTGGTGGTAGTAGGCGAGGGCGGGGGCGGCCTTGACGACGACGGGGGCGGCGGTGGGGGCGGTGTTGTGCACCACCGCGTTGAAGCCGCTGTGGTCGTCGGCGGAGTACTCCACGGTCCTGACGGAGCCGTCGGCCTCGTGGAACGAGTACGAGCCCTTCACGACGTCACCGTCGCGGGACTCCTGCTGGGACTTGTTGTCGCCGGTGTGGCTGTCGGCTACCGAGTAGCTGTACTCGTACTTGGGGTGCGCGATTTCCTCCTCATGGTGGGCGTAGATCTTGGCCACGGGGGCGGCGTGGTAGGCGACGGGGGCGGGCGCGTGGTAGACGGGGGCGGCGTGGTAGGCGACGGGGGCGGGGGCAGCGTGGTAGACGGGAGCAGCAGCCACGATCTTGGCGGCGGGCTGGTCGTGGCGCACGATGCTCTGGGAGGAGACGGCTGACGCTGGCGAGTAGTGGACGGCGGCCGGCAGGAGCCCGGCCTGGGACACCGCCACCAGCGCGCACAGAGCTACCAGCTGTAAATATATTAGATATTAGCTTTCAAATATTTTTCTTGAGTTGAGCATAACGGCTAGATATCGTTTAAGGTAAAAAAAAAAACTGGAAGCAAAGTACCAATTTAATAAACAGAAAGCATTTTCCATAATATTAAATAATGTATTGATTTACATCAAATTAGTTTCCCATCTTACTTTTGAGAACATGTTGCTGTGTTGAAAGGTGTATGTGTAATAATAAATTTATGAAATAGATAACTTATATATAGATAATTTTTTTAAGACAAAAACTATTTCAACGTGCAATGTAAGCAGTCAAACCAGCTTAAAATGACATTGCCCCGAGCGTTTTTGTGTGTAATACACTTTCTTAACTACCTTGTTGGTCTATTGGTAGCAAGCGGCGCGTAAAGACCAACAGGACCCCGGTTCGAGTTCGGTGTCGGACAAAATATGTGTGAGTTTTTTTGTAAGTCAATTTCTTTAAATTACTCGTAAGTAATTACTTAGCCCGGAGTCACGAAGTTGGCGTTGAACGCCCGTGTCTCGGAAAGCACTTTAAGCAGGTGGTCTTGTGCCCAATCTCTCATTAGTTCTGTTAGATTGCCATCTCACCGAACTATGAGAGTAAAGAAACTGGAGAGAGCATTAGTGTTTGTGCGCACACTTGTGCATTATAATATGTTAGCTGCACACTTTGCCTAAATACAAAGTTCAAACTTAACACACAGGATACTTTTTAAGTCTCCATAATAAGGGTTGGCTTGTATTGGCGGGGGCACTTCCATTCCTCATATTTTTGTCCGCGGGCTTTTTTTTGCCTAAAAGAGATTGCTTACAGTTGTGTCAAGTAACGCAAATGAGGGATTAAAAGTACCAGGTAAAAAAACCTCGAAGAACCGAAAATAAAATATATGTTTGAGACTAAGAAAAGAAATCCTACTAATTAAAGACAAAGCAAGAGTTGTGAATGAACTTGACTTGACATACAACGTCTTCTTGACGTCAACTCCCGATCCACAAACACCAATCTCGCTAGTTACGTGACCGAGTTAGTGACCGCTGTGGATTCAAGAGCCTCTGCTGACGTCATTTACACCGATTTCAGCAAGGCTTTTGACCGGGTTGACCACCGAATTCTAATCTCGAAGCTTTCATCTCAGTTCGGTTTTCATGGAAACTTTCTTAAGTGGTGTATTTCGTATCTTGCTAACAGAAAATTGAGAGTTGTGGTAGATGGTCATTCTTCGGGGTTGTTTGATGTGTCCTCTGGTGTCCCACAGGGGTCCCATTTGGGACCTCTTTTTTTCAATTTGTTCATTAACGACGTGGCACAGTGCTTCAGACACAGTACATTTTGTTTATATGCTGATGACTTAAAAATTGTTAAACATGTAAGAGACATATCGGATTGCTTGCTTCTACAGGAGGACGTAAAGAGATTTGTTACCTGGTGTGACGCCAATCGTATGTACTTAAATATTAAGAAATGTAACTTCATTCGTTTCACTAGAAAAAAACAATTTATCTCTTATAAATACAAAATTAACGAACATGATATAAATGAAGTTTCTGAGATTCGCGATCTAGGCATACATTTTGATAAAAAACTGAATTTTAACGTTCATATTGATAAACTAATTAATAAATGTTTTAAAACTCTTGGTTTTATAATAAGAAATATAAAAAGCTTTAAGCTTCCGTCTTCAAAAATTCTTATTTATAACGCCTTAATACGTTCCTCCTTAGAATACTGCAGCGTGATATGGTCTCCACGTTATGAAGTACATATTAAGCGCATTGAATCTGTACAAAAACGATTTATGTGGCATTTAGCATTTCAACATAATTTGGCAAAAGAACTACCTTCCTACAATGAACGTTTATCACATTTCAATATCCTAAGTCTACAAAAAAGGCGGCTACTTTTGGATCAATTGTTCTTACACAAAATTATTAATGGTATCATAGATTGTAATCATCTGTTACAACAAATTAATTTTTCTATACCTCGTAAACTCGCTAGGTTTTCCCGTTTTAAATTGTTTTCCCCTCAATCCTTTAAAAGTAATTTGGGACATTTTTCTCCATTAGACAGATTGCAAAGTCAGTTCGGTGCTTATTCTAAAAACTCTGCTTTAGATATTAACCATAAGTCCACAGACTTTAAGAGAATGTTATTAGAAATTTTGTCATCATAAGTACCTTATCAAGTTATAAGTTATTTGCATGTTTTTTTTCCCCTTAATGTTATTTCTGCTTACTAAGGGTGAGTTACATCAACTCAACTTGAACATTAAAATTACTTCATCACTCGAAATTGTATGCGATTTGACAGATTTTTCAGCTTGACAAGCCAATTCCGGTTATTGTCAAATGGTGAAACTCGCCCTTAAAGTTTTTGTAATTGCTGAAGTAGGTTGATTTATTCATTTGATTGTTTAATATTTTTTTTAACAATGCTTCCAAGTGTTTAGGGCTTGTCGTGGCAGTTTGTAACTAAGACCACACTACATACTTTTAACTGTACCAACCATGTTTAATATCAATGTGTTTTAGTGTGTGACTTGTAAACTGTCCTCAAATAAATAAATAAATAAATAAATACCGTTACATCGCCCGGAGCAAGGTCACCACTGCTCTGATCGGCAGCTCCTAGTACCACGAACAATAAGCGAGTCGCAAAATATTTATTATATAAACCAGATCATTGCAAATACGGTATCAGTATTCGACTACTAATCAACCGTTCAACAATGTTCTCCAAAGTAAGGACCTATAACATTATTTTTAAATTCATGCAACAATCTTCCAATGAAACTGTTCAGTCCTGTTAAATTGCTAATTCATCGGAACTTAAAATTAATAGCTACAAACTATGATATCTACAAGCTATATTGAGTTTCTTTTAGCGTAACTTTTTATCGCATTTTTCATGTTATAAGATGTTTTTTTTATAAAAGAAAACGCGTAGTTGTTAAATTGTAAGCACGACTGCAGTTTTGTGGAATACAACACTTTTTAACTTTTTCTTTATAACTTTCAGATTGTAACTTTGTGCGCTTTGGTGGCGGTGTCCCAGGCCGGACTCCTGCCCGCGGCCGTGCACTACTCTCCAGCCTCGGCTGTCTCCTCCCAGAGCATCGTGCGTCACGAGCAGCCCTCAGCCAAGATCGTAGCTGCTGCCCCCGTCTACCACGCACCCGCCACCGTCGCCTACCACGCCGCCCCCGCCGCCGTCGCCTACCACGCTGCCCCCGCTCCCGTCGCCTACCACGCCGCTCCCGCTGTCGCCTACCACGCCGCCCCCGTCTACCACGCGCCCGCCCCCGTCGCCTACCACGCCGCCCCCGTGGCCAAGATCTACGCCCACCATGAGGAGGAAATCGCGCACCCCAAGTACGAGTACAGCTACTCGGTAGCCGACAGCCACACCGGCGACAACAAGTCCCAGCAGGAGTCCCGCGACGGTGACGTCGTGAAGGGCTCGTACTCGTTCCACGAGGCCGACGGCTCCGTCAGGACCGTGGAGTACTCCGCCGACGACCACAGCGGCTTCAACGCGGTGGTGCACAACACCGCCCCCACCGCCGCCCCCGTCGCCGTCAAGGCCATCCCCGTGCTGGTCAAGGCCGCCCCCGCCCTTTCCTACTACTACCATTAAATGTGATGTCGCATAATCGAAAATATTTATTACAATATACTTTATAAATTTTCTTTTCTTATTCTACACACGTAATGAAATCTTATTTAACATCCCATTTCACGATACGAAATAGCCTTAAAATTGCGTCTTATTTCTCGAGCGGCCGTCAAACCAAGAGGCCAGTAAAAAAAATCCTAGTTCAGGATAGTGTAATGAACCAAATTTACTATGGCTATAGTTATGTTATCTGTGCTATGGCTACATAATTGGACAGTGTAAATACACCATAAATAACACACCTTGACTTGACACAAAATATTTGTTCATAACACTAACCATTTTTTCCGAGTCTTAATCGAACTCACGACTCCTGGCGAAGAGTCATTAAATCATTCTTAAAAATGTGTTAGTGTAAGTTCTACATACATACTCTTAACGAGTGCATCATTAATCGTTCACAAATTTATGGGGACAATATTTTATTGCAATTTGTCACTTCGTTTGCGTAAAAGATAATGTTTGCGTAAAAGATAAGATGCGGTCTTTTCCACATGAAGATCACGTTTTGTGTATGGGAGCTCCCTGAAATAATCGTTTTATGTTGTTTTGAGTATTCATTAGAGTGTAGAATTTACGTTTCATTACTTTAAAACTGCTTATTATGGTCTAAAAGTACGTTATGGACAATTATTAGAATTTACTGTTGAAGCATAGCTGAACTATCTTACTTTACAAGTACTTCTTTACTTGAAGAGCCATAATACCTACTTTTCACCGACTTCAAAAAAAGGAGGAGGTCCTCAATTCGATCCGTTTTTTTAGGGTTCCGTAGCCAAAATGGCAAAAACGGAACCCTTATAGTTTCGTCATGTCCGTCTGTCCGTCTGTCCGTCTGTCACAGCCGATTTACTCGGAAACTATAAGTACTACAGTGATGAAATTTGATGGGAATATGTGTTGTATGAACCGCTACAAAAATATGACACTAAATAGTAAAGAAAAGAACTGGGTGCGGGCCCCCCCATACATGTAATTGAGGGATGAAAGTTTTTTGGTCGATGTACATACCCGTGTGGGGTATCAGTGGAAAGGTCTTTTAAAATGATATAAAGTTTTTTAAAAAACATTTTTCTTAAAGTGAACGGTTTTTGAGATATCAGCTCTCAAAGTCGTAAAAGTATGTCCCCCCCTCTATTTTTATAACTACGGGGTATAAAATTCTAAAAAAAATAGAGGTGATGCATGCTAATTAACTCTTTCAACGATTTTTGGTTTGATCAAAGTATCTCTTATAGTTTTTGAGATAGGTTGATTTTTATTATATTTGCTGCTACGGAACCCTTTGTGCGCGAGCCCGACTCGCACTTGGCCGGTTTTTATATAATTAGACGCGAAATCTAAAATTTTCTGAATTCTTAGAGTCGGTTAAAAATAACATAAAAGGATTTTTATAAAAAAAGGTGTCATCTCGAACAGGTTTTTTGGGCAACCACGTCAAAAACCGGCTAAGTATGAGGAAAATAAACACATTGTCATTGTTTTTGTATGAGTATCTGTATTTGTTACGTATTTACGCTCCCACCGAGCAAGCAAGGCGTAGCATAGAGAACAATGTGTCCTGCGCAGATCCACGATTTCCCTTCGATTGTTTCTACAATTTACAACAAAGCATTTTAAATTTCATGATCATCATCAGCCCATATACGTCCCCACTGCTGGGGCACGGGCCTACCCTAAACTAGGGCGATAAGGCCTTAGTCGACCACGCTGGCCAAGTGCGGGTTGGTCGAATACACAACCTTAGAATTTCTTCTTAGGTGTGCAGGTTTCCTCACGATGTTTTCCTTCACCGTTAAAGCGTCGAATGATGGTACATATGAATTTCAAATTTGAAAAACACATTAGTACCTGGCGGGGTTTGAACTGGCGACTTTTCGCATGGCAAGCAACGACCTTAACCACTCGGCCATCGACGCTTTTTATTAATTTATATATTTTTTATTTATTTATTTATATATCTTAAATTTACAGTGACCCATATCGCTAATTTGAACGTTTTTACATAACATTTCAAAGAAATTTATGAGAAAATAAAGCAATTTGACACATGACAGCCCAGAATTAAATTCACATTTATGGCACATAGTGCGCTTCTATCGATTTGCCGTCCCCCACGGCCCCACCACCCACTTCGCACATAGTGAATAGAAGCTCTTCGTTTTTCTGCCTCTTTCAGCTATGGAAAATATTGGCGCAGTCGGTAGGATACTCGAGTTAATGCGCGTCGCTATCAGAGCATTCGTAAATCGTTTTCTTAGCAACGTCACTGCTCCAGAATCTTCCTCGAATTCTTCGAATTCGTCCTGTTGTGCATTGTTAATTCAATTGAAAACGACTGATATTTGTGATATTTGACCATGAAAAAGCGTCGATGGCCGAGTGGTTACGGTCGTTGCTTGCCATGCGAGAGGTCGCCAGTTCAAACCCCTCCACGTACCACTGTGTTTTTTCAAAATTTGATATTCATATATACGATTATTTGACGCCTTGACGGTGAAGGAAAACATTGTGAGGAAACCTGCACACCTACGAAGAAATTCTAAGGTTGTGTAGTCGACCAACCCGCGCCTGGCCAGCGTGGTTGACAAGGACCTTATTTATATTTCAGTTTTGTGCGAAAAATGTAACCTATCCCCTAATTTTTATGCAAATTTGACTTGACTATAAGTCTTACGATTAAACTCGCGTGTATTTAAATTCTAAACATATTATTATTTTGTGTAACTTGCTTTGTTGATGTAATAAATATTTTTCCCTTTTTTATCTTTATAAACCAAAACAAACAAGTTTAATCTGTAAACTTAGTTTAACTTCAAATGTGTAGTGTTCGCTAAAATATTAGACAAATGCTACAGTTTATTAATTTTTTTTGGAAAACACTATACACAATTACTTTTACATATAATATTATGTAAGGATAAAATCAAAATACGGAAATAAGATTTGGCTTATTTGTATATTTCAATAAATAGTGGTTTTTAGCAGTCTGGATTACTTAGTGGTGGTAGTAGGCGAGGGCGGGGGCGGCCTTGACCAGCACGGGGGCGGCCTTGACGACGACGGGGGCGGCGGTGGGGGCGGTGTTGTGCACCACCGCGTTGAAGCCGCTGTGGTCGTCGGCGGAGTACTCCACGGTCCTGACGGAGCCGTCGGCCTCGTGGAACGAGTACGAGCCCTTCACGACGTCACCGTCGCGGGACTCCTGCTGGGACTTGTTGTCGCCGGTGTGGCTGTCGGCTACCGAGTAGCTGTACTCGTACTTGGGGTGCGCGATTTCCTCCTCATGGTGGGCGTAGATCTTGGCCACGGGGGCGGCGTGGTAGGCGACGGGGGCGGGCGCGTGGTAGACGGGGGCGGCGTGGTAGGCGACGGGGGCGGGGGCAGCGTGGTAGACGGGAGCAGCAGCCACGATCTTGGCGGCGGGCTGGTCGTGGCGCACGATGCTCTGGGAGGAGACGGCTGACGCTGGCGAGTAGTGGACGGCGGCCGGCAGGAGCCCGGCCTGGGACACCGCCACCAGCGCGCACAGAGCTACCAGCTGAAAATTAAATAAAAATGTATCTATCTACTTTTCAAACAATTAGCACACTTGAATTTTATAGAATATTTCTGGAGTTGATTAGTAGAAACAGTCTTATAAGCTCGGAAAATCTTGTAAGTAGAGCAAAATCCCAATTTATAACCTGGATTAATTTTAAGAAATGATTATGGTTAGTTCAAATCTTACTTTTGAGAACATGTTGCTGTGTTGACAGGTGTATGTGTTATAGTAAATTAATAAAATCGCTTTCTTATATATGGATACATTTGTGAAGACCAAAAGTATCAGAGCGAGTAATGCAAGCGGTCAAACAAGCTCTAGTGACATTGCCCCAAGCGCTATGGTGTGCAATACAATTCTTATCAAATTCTGCCAGTTACAGTTATAACTTTAAGATAACAAAACTATGTGTAATGAAACTTTAATGCTTCGTACGTAAGGCTAAACCAAGAGGCTCTCGGTTAATCCGGATGCATGCCGATGCCTCTGAAAGCACGTAAATCCGGTGATCATGTGCGAGCCGTCAAGTCGTAATGCTATCTGACAAAACGGAATCAAATAGGACACAGATATCTTAATATTAGTCTTTATGGGTCTATACGCGTTATTAGGAGTAGCAAATTACATAGCTACTTACTGCCGCGAGTAGCTATGTAATTTGCTACTCCTTATAACGCGTATAGACCCATAAAGACTAATATTTAAGTGTAATGGAACGCGAACGTCTAAAATCTTACAGATATCTTATTCTTATATGAAGGGAAAATGTATACGTACTTATTTTTAATTTACATTTATCATTCTAAGTAGCACTAAAAGCCTAAGGTTTCCGTGTCAATATATTAAAAATCATGCATTTATTGATTCATGGAATTTTCCATCTATTTAACAAAATATAATTTTTACTTTTCTTTTCCGCGAAAAATAATTTCCATAAACCGACCATTTATATTATTATTTTTATTTATTAAATAAATGACTGTCCTTAAAGTGCTAAATATATTAGTGTTTATGTGTCTACAAGCGTTATTATGAGTAGGATGTAAATACATAGCTACTTACTGCCCGACGTTGTCCTTAAAGTGACAAATATTTCATTCCACGAACATAAAGCTAAAAGATACCTATTTTTATTTATCTCACAAACTTCTTATTTGTACCTTACACAATAAATCAAGACTGATTTAAAATATTCATATTAACACACCATTTACTTTTAGTCCCCATATTCGAAAACATGTGTGTTACAATAAAATTATCCCGCACGAGTCATGAATGAACTTGAATTGAGATACCGTTACATCGCCCGGAGCAAGGTCACCACTACTCCGATCCACAGCTCCTAGTACCATGAACAATTAGCGAGTCGCAAAATTTTATTATATAAACCAGGTCAATTCAAATACGATATCAGTATTCAACTACTAATCATTCGTTCAACAATGATCTCCAAAGTAAGAACTTATTACTAATTTAATTCGCCTCGTCAACAAACAAATACCATGTCATTGGACCTGAAATAGTTTTATGCTAATATGCTTGGTTAAAATAACTCTGCAGAATTTAGTTCTTTTAAATCCCTCGAGAGATGGTTTCTAAGCCACTATTTTTAAGGGATCTCTTCTTGGTCAAATTAGGTTTGCCAAGTTATGTGAAATAAAAAGAAGATTATTCATATGTTCGCATATTTTTTCATGTGCATGTGTAAATAGCTAGAAATTGTATAAGGTTCTCAAATTGAACTCTAAAATAGCATAACACCAATATTAATGTCTTTACTCATTTCAGATCGTAACCCTGTGCGCTTTGGTGGCGGTGTCCCAGGCCGGACTCCTGCCCGCGGCCGTGCACTACTCTCCAGCCTCGGCTGTCTCCTCCCAGAGCATCGTGCGTCACGAGCAGCCCTCAGCCAAGATCGTAGCTGCTGCCCCCGTCTACCACGCACCCGCCACCGTCGCCTACCACGCCGCCCCCGCCGCCGTCGCCTACCACGCTGCCCCCGCTCCCGTCGCCTACCACGCCGCTCCCGCTGTCGCCTACCACGCCGCCCCCGTCTACCACGCGCCCGCCCCCGTCGCCTACCACGCCGCCCCCGTGGCCAAGATCTACGCCCACCATGAGGAGGAAATCGCGCACCCCAAGTACGAGTACAGCTACTCGGTAGCCGACAGCCACACCGGCGACAACAAGTCCCAGCAGGAGTCCCGCGACGGTGACGTCGTGAAGGGCTCGTACTCGTTCCACGAGGCCGACGGCTCCGTCAGGACCGTGGAGTACTCCGCCGACGACCACAGCGGCTTCAACGCGGTGGTGCACAACACCGCCCCCACCGCCGCCCCCGTCGTCGTCAAGGCCGCCCCCGTGCTGGTCAAGGCCGCCCCCGCCCTCTCCTACTACTACCATTAAATGTGATGTCGCATAATCGAAAATATTTATTACAATATACGAATTAACTCGACTTAATGTTCATTTCTTATTTTACACACGTAAAACAATCTTATTTTTATAAAATCCCATTTCGCGATACAAGTAGCCTTAAAATGGCGTCTTATTTTCGAGCAGCCGTCAAACAAAGAAGTTGATAAAAATATTTCCCAGTGCAGGAGTGTAATGAACCAAACTAACTATAGCTACATAATCAGGCACTGGAAATGCACTATAAATAACACACCGTGAATTGGCACAAAGCTCAGATGTTCATAACATTAACTTTTCCTGAGTGCAAATCGAACCCACTACTCTTGGCAAAGAGAAACTCTACTCTTGAAAATGCGCTAGTGTGCGTTCTACATACCCTTAAAAACAGCATTTTTTTTTTTTTTATAAAAGGCTAACAAGATGACCTCACTCCACCTGATGGTAAGCGGAAGTGAGATCCAAATATGAGGTCGACAGGCACAATAGATCGTATTGAGCCTGTCGCACTCACCCTGAAGGCCTGCTTAAATGCCGTTTCACGCCCCGCCTGAAGAGCCCGGGATCATAGGAGGGAGGGAAAACATGAGCTGGAAGGGCATTCCATGCCTTAATGGCACGGGGCAGAAATGAGGAGCTAAACCTCTTAGTCCGAGCCACCAGCGCCTGCATTGTATGTGGATGGCAGCGCTGTCCAGCACGTGTCGTTCGGGAGTGGAAAAGGGAGGAAGGGAGGGACTAGCTGAAATAGCTCTTCAGAGCATTCCCCATTATAGAGACGGTAGAGAACACTTAGACCGGCAATGTCTCTACGTAGCTGGAGAGGCTCTATGGTTTCGGACACCTCTACATCACCGACAATACGGATAGCACGTCGCTGCAACCTATCGAGGGCGTCGAGCAAGTATTTTGCGGAGCCATCCCAGAGGTGACAGCAATATTCCACACATGGGCGAACTTGTGCCTTATAAAGAAGGCAGAGTTGCACCGGTGTGAAAAATCGCCGCACTCTGTTCAGGATCCCCAGTTTGCGGGAGGCTGTTCTAATGACGCTCTCGATGTAATCCCGCTGGTTCAGGTCGCGGCGAACATCCATGCCAAGGATGCTAAGGCTATCCTGTATTGGTAAGGGGTGCTCTGAAGAGTAGGATGGGAAAGGAAAGGAGACACTTTACTAGAAAAAACACACACCTGTGTCTTCTTGGCATTGAACTCGACAAGATTGCATGAGCCCCATTCGGAAATGCGGTCCAAGACCCCGTCAAGCTCGGTGACAAGAAGGTTCCTCTTTTCCTCGGTTTCGGTCTGCTTTACCCCAGGTCTTCCGAAATAACGTGCGTGGACAGTGCTGTCATCCGCATAGCAATGAATGTTGCCTAGTGACAACATGTCATTGATATGCAGCAGAAACAATGTCGGCGACAGAACGGAACCTTGAGGTACACCGGAATTTATTGGGTGGAAACAAGAAGTGCGTCCGTCACAAAGGACACGAATCCTGCGTCCCTCCAAAAATCCCGCAACCCATTCGCACAAGCGAGGTGGCAGACCGTATGCCGGGAGCTTGGAGAGAAGCGAACGATGCCATACACGGTCAAACGCTTTTGCGATATCAAGGCTAACCGCCATAGATTCGCCATGCTTCTCCATAGCCTCCCCAGAGGTGCGAAACGTACGCTAGAAGATCACCCGTGGACCGTTTTGGTCTAAAACCGTATTGACGGTCATGCAGCAGCAGAGTGATCCTCTAGGTAGCGGATGAGCTGGGCGTTAATTATCCGCTCAAACACCTTACCCAGTACTGAGGTTATAGCTATGGGCCGGTAGTTGGCAGGATCGGACCTGTCCCCTTTTTGGGAACAGGTTGAACATTCGCCTCTTTCAAGCCCGGGGCACGATGCCCGAGGTATATGAGAGGCGGTACAGGCGTGTGAGTACTGGAGACAACTCCGCTGCGCAAATTTGGAGTACTAACGCTGGAATACCGTCTGGGCCACTAGCTTTCCTTACATCAAGTGACTGCAACTCAGCACGTACATCACATTGCCTGATTCGGATCTCAGGCATATGAGCACCGCAATGTGAAATGTTAGGCGGTTGTGCTCCTCCGTCATCGATGCAGGAGTTGGCCGCAAAAGATTGGCAAGCAGATCTGCCTTCTCCTGCGGTTGATGAGCTAGTGAACCGTCAGGATATTTCAGCGGGGCAGCGAAGGCAGACAGAAGTTGGATTGCACATGTTTAGCCAGGCGCCAAAAGGAGCGGCTACCCGTGGGATGCCTAATGAGGTCCTGGCCAACACGTGCAACTCGCTGGGCATCTGCTCTGTTGCATAGGCCCTTTTGGTGGCCTTGGTGGCTTTGTTGTAGGCTGCTTTAATCGAGGCAATATTAGGATCCCCAAGTGCATGAGCCCTGGCCCAGTTGCGGTACGCCGTCCGTTTCAGTTCAACGGCTGCGGCGCACTCACGACTGAACCAGAGATCATCTTTGCGACCGCTGGTGACATCAGTAAATGGAATGTAATACTCCATTCCAAGACTGATCTCACCCGCAATAGCCGCTGCACACTCCGTGGGATCACTTCCTCCAAAGCAGCACTGCCCCAAAGGGATGGATGCGAAGTATTCACGCATACCATCCCAATCTGCCGACGAGTAGCGCCACAGTCTCCGCGTCACCTCCACGGGTTGTGGGGGAGCGGTGCATGGCACTGTTGCACCCACCAGGCAGTGGTCGGAGGACCCCAGCGGGGCACAGACCGACACGAGGTACCCGGATGGGTGGCTCGTCAGCAGAAGGTCCAACAAGGAGGGCGCTTGACCGACAATATCAGGCATCCGGGTGGGCTGGAGTACCAGTTGCGTCAGGTCATGCGTGAGAGCAAATGCGTGGGCGGTCCGGCCAGCATGGTCTGTTTTAGGGGAGCCTAACCAGGTGTCATGGTGGGCATTAAAGTCCCCCAAAAACACCAGCTCGCTATTGGGGAACCGCGCCTGAGCGATGTCTGCCGCCTGACTCAGATGGTCGAAGAGTCGAGTTGTCTCAGTGTCACCTTTATGGGACCGGTATATGCACACGTAGACTCTGCTCACAGAGCCTAAATCCACGTGCACACCAAGGATGGAGAGGGATGGGTCTTCGAGGCAGTGAAGACGGACACAACAGACGTCCGCCCTGACGAAAAGGCACACACCCGCCTTGGGCTGGAAGGACTCTTCCAGCTCATAGCCCGGATAGCGAAGGTATGCCGTATCGGCAGGGCAGCCAATCTGAGTCTCCGTCAGAAACAACATCGCAGGCCTCGCCGTCTCGAGGTGCTGGTGGACGGCGTTGAGGTTTGCATGGAGTCCACGGATGTTAGTGAACTCCACCTCAAACAGCGAGGGGGTGGGGAGTTGGGGTGCCGCTGTAGGACGTTGTTGCGTGTGTTGTACTGCCATCGAGTTTAGAGGGAAAGGGGGACGTGAAAGAGGAAACCATTGCTGCGGCAACAACGAGACAAGGCGTGGAGTCTCGCATTGGTATTGAGCTGTGCGGGTCGGAGTTGGCCAGTCCGCCGGACGGAAGGGCCCCCGTACCCCCCCGGAGGCGGACACGCCGGGTCCCACTCCGGGCACCACCCGGCACGACGAGCCGCTCCGGGATTATGCGCGACCTGGTGGGGCAGCCTTCGGAGGTGGTTAGTCTCCGTTGGGCCCCTGTACTATGCCGCGGGCGGCCAGCGGCACCACCGTTTCTACGGGTCTCCCTGGCCGGCGGGCTGACCCGCTCCGCCCGCACAATACCGCCGCTAAGACACCACTGGTCCGGCGCTTGCCGCAGCAATGGTCCCCCCTGGCTCCGGTTCGTACAGTGCTGATCCCGGAACGCGACCTGACCGAGAGAGGTCAGAGTCACTTGGCGGGTTTTACGCAACTGTATGGTGGTAACAGCAACCGGTCGACAAAATGTCTCCCACCTGTTAGCATGAACTGAACTATCGTTTACACATTTATGGGGACAAGTTTTTATTGCAATTTTGTCACTTAGTTTGCGTAAGATAAGACACGTTTCCCACATGAAGAACACGTCTTTCGTATGGGTGCTCCCTTAAATAATCATGGTATCTTGTTTTGAGTATTTAATAGATTTACGTTTTTTAACGTTTCAGTACCTCTAAACTGCTTATTATGTTTTAAAAGTACGTTATGAACAAGTATTAGAATTTATTGTTGAAGCACAGCTGAAAATCATTCTCATAATGCTAACTGTCTATCTAACCTCATTCTGTACGTGTACAGCCATAATACCTTCTTTTAAGGTAATAAGACGCGAAAACCTTAAATTAAAGTCGGTTAAAAATAACATAAAATGATTTTTATAAAAAAAAATGGTGTCATCTGGAACAGGTTTTCTGGGCAACCAAGTTAAAAACCGGCCAAGTATGAGCAAAATAAACCCATCGTCTTTGTATTAGGGCCCACCTTAAATATTTGTTTTAAGCTGGTTTTACCCGACTAAGGCGAAGGAAAAAGGAGGGTTATGATTTTAACCTGTTTGTGAATTTGTATGTACAATGTACATATGTATGTTCATCGGTTTCCTTGCTTTCTTGAGTGATTGGGTACTCTAAACATATTATTTACCAAAACACACTTGTTGAATGTGTTAGCTTAGTTTAATTTCAAATGTGTAAATGTGTGTTCGTGCAAATACATCAATTTACCGTGAAATTTTAGTTGCTGTTATTCCGCAGTAAAATGGTTCTATCTTAGTAGCACAATAGATTTGTGCAGTTCTTTTTTTATTAAAATCAATAAATGCCAGTTTAACGAAAGTTTTAACCGGAACTCGAAAGCACGTTCGAACCGCTTTATTACTTAGGGCGTAGAGCTTCTTTAGGTTTAAGCATCGATTTCATGCAGCAAGCAGTACCTGATTACGTCACATTTTATAAAATAACGATAGGTTCTCTCGTTTCCGAAATGGAAAATTATTATTATAAAAATTTAAAAAAAAAATTTTTTTTCAAAGAATTATTTGCATGATTCGATAGTATTACTAAAGGCAAATCGTTCTGCCACAGGAAAACAACCACTCAAATTTCACGGTGTATAACCTATTGCAACTAAGCTTTTTTACGTAAACGTTTATTAGGGTACCACCACCACATGCCTAATTTCTATCTATCCTACGTGGTTAAATTTTTTTCATACAAAAGTTTTTTCCCGCTAACTCCCGTTTCCGTGAGAATTTCGAAATATTATGTTGCAACTAAGCTTTAAATTACTACCTAAGGTACCTGCAAGCCAAATTTCAAGGGTCTAACTTAAGCGGCTTAGATTTTTCAAACAAAAGGATTTTCCCGATAAATCCCGTTCCCGTGGGAATTTCGGGAATTCCTTTCTAAGCGGATGCCTTCGTCATAACATCTACCTACATGCCAAATTTAAACCCGATCCGTTTAGTAGTTTGGGCTGTGCGTTGATAGATCACTATGTCAGTCAGTCAGTCATATATTGTGAAAGCACAATAGACAGTTACTTTCACGTATAATATAAGTAAGGATAAAATCAAAATACGGAAATATGATTTAGCTGATTTGTATATTTCAATAAATAGTGGTTTTTAGCAGTCTCAATTACTTAGTGGTGGTAGTAGGTGAGGGCGGGGGCGGCCTTGACGACGACGGGGGCGGCGGTGGGGGCGGTGTTGTGCACCACCGCGTTGAAGCCGCTGTGGTCGTCGGCGGAGTACTCCACGGTCCTGACGGAGCCGTCGGCCTCGTGGAACGAGTACGAGCCCTTCACGACGTCACCGTCGCGGGACTCCTGCTGGGACTTGTTGTCGCCGGTGTGGCTGTCGGCTACCGAGTAGCTGTACTCGTACTTGGGGTGCGCGATTTCCTCCTCATGGTGGGCGTAGATCTTGGCCACGGGGGCGGCGTGGTAGGCGACGGGGGCGGGCGCGGCGTGGTAGGCGACGGTGGCGGGTGCGTGGTAGACGGGGGCAGCAGCCACGATCTTGGCGGCGGGCTGGTCGTGGCGCACGATGCTCTGGGAGGACACAGATGCTGCCGGGGAGTAGTGCACGGCTGCGGGCAGAAGACCGGCCTGCGCTATCGCCACCAGGACGCACAGAGACACCAACTACAAAATAGGATAACATAATTTACTATGAAAAAAAGTTTGTCCATTATTAGAAAGTATGTATTAGACCATAAAATGCATAATCAAGTTGCTACTTTCATAAGAATATATCTTCTTACTTTAGAGAACATTGTGTTGTAAGTGTTTACTTGGTTACGATTAGCGGTATATTGATTCCGAATATTACTGGCATAGATATTTATGCACCTCCCTGATTATATTATTCGAAAACTAGGCGTAGTCAAACTAGTTGGTGACATTGCTTCGGGTCAAGTGTGTGTCACAACATCACTGAAATTGCTAACTTATACAATTTATGAAATATATAGCAGAAAAATTAACGTACGTTATGTCACTCTTACGTTGGATAATACCTATATTATGATATGAGGCACTAATACATGAATGGAGTGATTGCCGAAATTGCAACCACTACTAATATTAGTGCAAGGTCAGAATGTTGACTGACGACTTCTACAACTTGCATCGACATACGCCACAGAACTACGCTCTATATAAAATGCAGTCATTGATATTCTCAATCAGTATCGATCTGTTAGCCCTCCCAACACAATGTTCTCCAAAGTAAGAATATTAAGAAAACAATAAGATTAATACTTTTTTTTTATAAAGGGTCGATGGCGAGTGGTTAAGGTCGTTGCTTGTCATGCGAGAGATCACCAGTTCAAACCCCGCCACGTGCCACTTTTTGTTTTGCAAATTTGAACTTAATACGAATTCTTGGATATAAGGCAAGGTTGACTTATGTTAACTTCTAATAATGTTCTCCTTCTTTGCAGTTGGTGTCTCTGTGCGTCCTGGTGGCGGCAGCGCAGGCCGGTCTTCTGCCCGCAGCCGTGCACTACTCCCCGGCAGCGTCTGTGTCCTCCCAGAGCATCGTGCGCCACGACCAGCCCGCCACCAAGATCGTGGCTGCTGCTCCCGTCTACCACGCTGCCCCCGCCCCCGTCGCCTACCACGCCGCCCCCGTCTACCACGCGCCCGCCCCCGTCGCCTACCACGCCGCCCCCGTGGCCAAGATCTACGCCCACCATGAGGAGGAAATCGCGCACCCCAAGTACGAGTACAGCTACTCGGTAGCCGACAGCCACACCGGCGACAACAAGTCCCAGCAGGAGTCCCGCGACGGTGACGTCGTGAAGGGCTCGTACTCGTTCCACGAGGCCGACGGCTCCGTCAGGACCGTGGAGTACTCCGCCGACGACCACAGCGGCTTCAACGCGGTGGTGCACAACACCGCCCCCACCGCCGCCCCCGTCGTCGTCAAGGCCGCCCCCGTGCTGGTCAAGGCCGCCCCCGCCCTCGCCTACTACCACCATTAAATAGTGCTATTTGTTATAAAATAATTTTAATATTTATTTACAATACATGACAAAGTTTGACTAAAATGAAATTTTATTTTGGATATTGGATTATTAAATCGCTGCCTCAGTTAATATAAACTGGAAAGGGCTAGGTACTGTTTTAAAAAGCCAAAATACAAGTATTCTTTGACACTCTCTACTTGCACTTTGTGGACATAAATGCATCTTCTAAAAGAAATTTTACCCACTATTCGTTTGATTGAAATGCCAGAAACACATAAAATTAACACTAAGCACTTTCACACATTTAGGTGTTATTCTTGTTTTCTTCACTACTTAGTCTTTACTACATAGACGAAACTTAATAGCTTGTTTTTAGGTAGCCCTGATGATGCATTTGCTATTTTTATAACCCTGAAGGGAATACTGAGGGACATTGAATTTTTTAACCACTTTTAGAATGTTTTCTTTTAAAGACCAGTTATTGCTAATACCGCTTTTTATACAGGAGTATGAAATCAAGAGACAAAATGCTGAAAATACATCAAACCACTTTTACATGTTGTATTGCATCGTCAGTGACATTATACGACGAACACAACAGTGCAATAGAATATTTTAATTTGAAGCTTATATTTATAAACTTTATATAATAACTTTAATATTCTTATATTTATAAGAGCACTATAAGTAATTCATACGACTTCCGTGGCATTTCGCTGTTGAGTGCGAAAGTAACTCTATCGGTCTGATGCGAAGTTATGCATACGAATACTGAACCGATTCAAATGTAATTTGGTTCAAATATATAGTTCAGAGCCTGAGAAAGGAGAAAGTCAACTTTTTTACCAACTGTGCTACATAGAAGTAATGTTTACCCGCTAAACGTTTCTACGCAGACGGAGTCTCGGGCGGATATCTAGTACCTTTTAATCATAAAATATCTGAGAAAGCAACCCTACCGATACAATACCAACGAAAACTACAAATAAAATGAGCAATTTATTTTAACACATGATCTTTGTAAATTATATGAATTTTTGAAAATAAACAAATTAATATCATTTTCGATATTACCTAATTTTAGTATGTTACCCAAGTATAAAATTTTGGTTTCTCCATTTACATAATATATTGTTTTAGTAAGTGAAGGCCATATTGGTACAACCAGCAGTTACAGACGCATATACTGGCAGTCAATTCCCTCAAGGAATATTTTATAAATACACGACTATGAGTACAAGTTGTCAAAAACTACATATTATATAGCCATGAAGGCAGTGGTCTACAGAACCTTTTTTTTACATTCTGTACCTATTTCTATGCACTCGGTGGCACAATGGTTAGTGCCCCTCTCTCTCACACCAAGAGTCATGTGTTCGATTCCCGCTCAGAAAAAAATGTTTGTTTGATGAACATCGGTGCTTGATCCTTATCTGGGTGTGTTATTTATATATCAAGCGTCGATGGCCAGTCGTTGCTTGCCATACGAGAGGTCGCCAGTTCAAACCACGCCAGGTACCAATGTGTTTTTCAAATTTGAAATTCATATGTACCATCTATCGACGCTTTAACAGTGAAGGAAAACATCGTGAGTAAACCAGCACACCTGAGAGATTGTTCAACGGTGTGTGAAGCCATGTCAGAGGCCTACGGGCGGTTTAAACTCGGACACCAGGTTGCTCATCAACCATACGATAAGAAGAATTTATATATCTATGTTTAGATGTGTATACAATTTTTTTTTTTATCCGTAACAGAAATTCTCAAGCAACTTACTTCGGAATGTGAACCTTAAACGAGTTTATAAGATATAATGATTGAAATCATCGGTGTTTGTTCCGTGTATGTGTAGGTATTATTAAATTTAATTAAATTTATTCGTGTATGCACTGTTGAGTCTGAGGTCCGTAACACAAGTGCTTGAGTTACTTACTTATGGGATCAGATCAATGTATGTGATGTTGTTTAATAATTATTTATTAATTTATCATTATGACTAAATCAGTAAATTGTTACATAGCAAATTAATTAGGAAATCATACCTTGATTTTTCGTTAATTAATGATAAGAACTTTAGAAAATGTACTTTATTATCAAATTATATGATTTGTTTTATAATTTGCATCCAGGATGAAAATCAGTGATATTTCAAATGGTACATCATATTAAAAACATAATCCACCGGTGGTGTAGTCAACCAACCCGCATCGGGCCAGCTTGGTTGACTAAGGCCTTATCGCCCCAGTTTAGGGTAGGCCCGTGCCCTAGCAGTGGGACGTATTTGGGGTGATGATGATGAAATAATATGATTGCAAATACTCTTATGCATTTATCTATGTAATACTTGTCCGCCCACTGTTAGTAACCAATTTGAAACAAGTGTCAATTATTTGTTAAGGATATCGATTACGTAACTCAAATTATGTTTCACAAGAAATTCTGAAACGTATTCAGTGAATGTATTGGTTCGAGACACTGAATTGACCCAGAGCGAGGTCGGGGCACGTAGCTAGTTTGACAAGTTCCACTGTCAGTGACCTGATCTTATTTTTGAGTATAAAACCAGGCCCTAGGATATGCAGATATCATTAACAACTAAGCTTCGAAAGAACAATCAACATGTTCTCCAAAGTAAGTTTAAATTTAAAAAATTAAAATATTTTTTTTCTTGACATGATTTTTAATTTACATTAAAATTTCATTTTTAAGTAATGATTATATCAATAAGAACTAAGAAAGTTATTATAAAAACGATAAATGTTTATTGACGATAAAAGCAAACTTTTAATTGAAATTTTTTTTTAGGTAGTAGCCCTGTGCGCGCTGGTGGCGGTGTCCCACGCCGTGCTCCAAGCACCAGTACAAGCTGTATCATCACAGAGCATCATCCACCACGAACAGCCGCACACCATCTCAGCCCCTATCGTCTACCACTCCGCACCCGCCCACTACTCCTCCGCTGAGGCCGTATCTTCCCAGAACATCGTCCACCACCAACAACCTGCCATCGCCGTAGCCGCTCCCGTCTACCACGCCGCCCCCGTCTACCAAGCGCCCGCCCCCGTCGCCTACCACGCCGCCCCCGTGGCCAAGATCTACGCCCACCATGAGGAGGAAATCGCGCACCCCAAGTACGAGTACAGCTACTCGGTAGCCGACAGCCACACCGGCGACAACAAGTCCCAGCAGGAGTCCCGCGACGGTGACGTCGTGAAGGGCTCGTACTCGTTCCACGAGGCCGACGGCTCCGTCAGGACCGTGGAGTACTCCGCCGACGACCACAGCGGCTTCAACGCGGTGGTGCACAACACCGCCCCCACCGCCGCCCCCGTCGTCGTCAAGGCCGCTCCCGTGCTGGTCAAGGCCGCCCCCGCTCTCCAGTACTACCACCACTAAGAATAAGTTAGCAAAATGTTTATAGGATAATTAATCTATTATTTGTTGACTGATGCGAAAAAATAAAAGTTTAAAAAAATTTAACTACTTTATTTTATCTTCCCTCAGTTAGACGCGGTACTTTCGTATGATTTAGTCATTAATTTTTTTGCCATGATTCGCAATTTCAAAGAAAGGGAACTTAATTTATTTTATTGAGGCCTTTACGAATACTTTTTAAAATCGATAAATACCTTCTGTGTAATCGAACAATACGCTCATCGAATCTATTGAATTGTGCCGATGGCTCGCATGATAACAGCTAAGAGACCACTCTCTTTCAAAAATACAGCAATCGGAATATTATTGTTTTGAAGATAGGGGATAAATGGAGACATAAGCACTGAATACTTTGAAAAATCCAACAAATATTAAATTTTGATAAAAATTACTTAATTCAGTGGGAATTAAATTTTCACAGTTTATTCGCCCTATTATAATAGATAAAGACACATCTTAATGAAAACTATGATTTTATTGTATCAAATCTATATTTTTATTCGAGCTTCCATCCTTATTGAGATCTTTTGAATAGGTTTATTTATTCATATTAGAACATAATTTAAAAAAAACGATTGGTATTGTAAAGAGTAGAAGAATGTTTCGAATCGGCCCAGTCTCCTCAATTCTCAGAAACAGAAAAATGGACTCAATGCCTCTATTGATAAAGAGATGGTGACGATTTGATAAATTGCTATAGCTTCAATATGAAAGAATAACATGGATATGTTTGGGTCACTTTTTGATAAAAAATGAAATTAATTGTTATAAGAATAAGTACACTTCAATACTTATAACCTCAACATACCTACTGATATGTTGAGGTTATGACTTAAGATTATGACTTAAGTTTAAGAGGGTACCCTTGAATAGAGGGGACCGCCTGTATGTATTCTAGGTGTTACTTTACTCGTAATAGATTTAATTCATTCCAATAAGGGATAAATGTAAGGGTAAAATTATGTCAAACAATTTATTTACTTGATAAATATCAAATCGAATGATTGCGGTCGCAGTTGCAGTACTCGAAGCTCAAAAGTAGATTTTATCGAATATCCATTATATTCTTTCGTATCACCTGCAAAGTTACCTCAATATTAGAGATTTAACAAATTTATATAATACGATTCGGAAAAGTATAAAACGGTTTATGGAGAATCATTTCAGCAACAGTCCGCTAGTACGTTTGTGTGGCGACGGTTCTTTACTAAGAGTAACAAAATGTGTGAAAAGGTAATTTGATATCTATTTTAAAATTATTCTTCATCAGATCTTAAAATTAAATAACCTCATCCATAGTTGTAGATACTAGGCATTTCCTTCCGATTCTGGCATTTACGAGTATAGCAGAAGTGCGAAAATCCTGCTAGCTAACGCGTTGATGTCTTTTATTGTGACTAGTATTTCTTAAAATAACTCCTACAGTAGTGATTATGTGCTTACTTATGTGTACTTTAAATCCTAACTATATGTGTAGAATGTGCCCAAGAAGACCAATTTAATGTTGTAGTGTTGGTTCTTACAGTATAACATATCTTTACTTGTGTTGATTGATTAAGTGTTGATTCTTACAATATTTTTTCAATGTTTTAGTGTTGATTCTTACAGTATACTTATTTTTTTCAGATTTTCACGTTTATTTGCTTCATTGGTGTCAGTGCGGCACTGTATATAGACCACCCTAGTAAAGATGAAAAGACCGGAAACACAAACTCTTGGCAAACTGTGAAGGTGTACCATCCGCGGAGCCCTCAACTGTTTTACAAATACGACCACTACGTAAGTTGCAATTCATTTTGTTAATTTCTTTTCTTCAGATAGATATTTGTCTTAATATATCTTCTTATAATAAAATTAAACTCTTATAAAAATAAACTTCTCTAAAATTCAAATGTTATCAATATGCTTTTAATTCTGAAACATACCTTGAAAATACTGAATTAAAAACTCTCCATTTCTAGATGGCGTATCCGAAATACGAATTCGAATACGCAGTATCGGACCAAGAGACGGGTGACCACAAACGCCACCATGAGACCAGAGATGGAGACAGGGTGCGGGGCGAGTACAGCCTCATAGAACCCGACGGCTCCATGCGGAGGGTGCAGTATGACGCCGATGACCATAACGGGTAAGAATAACGAAAGATCGCGGGTTCGATACCAGAGTGTTTATTTAGAAATCGTTTTTTTTATATTTTTGTCGGCTAGAAAAATAGAGTACGTGCTACGAGTAAAGTCAAGAGCTCTACGTATTTATAATAGCAGCAACAATAAGAAGAATAACATGTCATTCTTAATTACTTTTTGGTTTTGTTATAAATAAACTGTAATTTTCTCTTGGCAAGTCAATTTGCATATTTAAGAACAATAATCATCGTAATTTGCCATATCTCAATAATTATTTTTTACCATACTTATGAAATTGAATGACCAAATATGTTTATAATTACCTAACAGGTTCAACGCAGTCGTCAGTAAGAGCTTCAACAAGCATGGCGACCATGCCTACTCGACGTTTGGCCACATACGCCAATTCGGTCAAGGCGTCAAAATCAACCACTACTTCCCCGGAAAAGACTATTACTACCAAGAACCTGTTGTAGAAAACAAACCCGTTGAAGAAGAGAAAAAAATCGTCAAACCCAAACCCGTTAATGAGGACGAAATAGAGAGCAAGATAACAAAAGATATCAAGGAAAACAATAGCAAAATGATTCTAATTGAATCAGGCGATAAGATGATGGTATTGCAGCCTATCGAAGTTTTGCCCCAAAAATCACCTGCTGAGGAGTCTCCGATTGTCAAAGTAGATGCAGTAGAAGGTGCCCCACTTAAAATACTGCCAGAACCAGCCTCCATGGTAACAGAAAACCAAAACACAATTGACATCAGCGAAATCAAAAATGAGAAAGCTGAACCTACGATGGATGTGATAGAGATGAAAGAAGAAAAGAAACCAGAAAATCAAGATGAAGTCTCCGATTCGGATGTAGCTTCATCTTACTATCGTCATTCTAGGATTTACTACGTTGGATTTTAAGTTTAACTTATACCAATTAAGTATTAAGTTGTTGAGTAGTTATAAGTTTAAAGTCAGCTATTTGTATTTGTTGTAATATCTTTTAGCACGAAATTCTGTAGAAAATTAATAGCCGGACTGACATAATGAAGTGAATAAAAATTATTAAATTAAACGAAGAAAATTTTATTAAAAGTTCTTGTTTAAGTTGTAAGCTTAAGTATCGATTTACTCACTTTATGGTTTCGATGTAAGTCACAAGATGGCGGTAAGTAGGTGTGGTGAGAAAGTCTCGATTAATACATAGGTCTGAGTAGAGGTGGCGCTGGTTGAATGTAGAATACTTTCGCTTAAAAACATTGCGGCATTGTTTGCAGAATCAACATTCATTTTGAAAACCAGCCCAAAATGAAGATATTAATATTATAGAATTAGATATTTATTTCGCAACTGATATGAACTACTGATTTTCTTCATTTTATATTTGTTTATATTTTTTAGCAATGAAAAAGATATTCTGAGTCTCTTTTACTTGTCACAAGTCCTCTATCAACTTTCAGTTTTATAAACGCTTGATTAAGAAATACGATGTTTTTTAAATAAAACAAAATATTTATGAAACCAGAAGTCAGAAAGAAGTAAAATGTAACGCTATGTAATTTAAGTATTTTCAGAAAGTGGACGTCAAAACAAAATATACCTTAATCCGCAAACAATATTTAGATATCTAAACGATTGATCAATAACAAAAAATTCTATATTTACGAAGGTGAACGATTAGCATTTATAGTTCTGAAAATCGTGTGTGCCTAACTTTGATAATTGAGCTTATATTATTAACCTTCACAATTCACATGCTGCAATTATAATACATACATGCAAAATAATATTTACTGATTAATAACTAATCCTTATAAATATAATAACTTGGTCCAAATCACTCGGCACAGTACAATTTTCTTTATAATGTAACAAATCATGTTGAAATGAAACAAAGAACATATGTAATTTTGAGAGGTTTCTACTATAATATTTTGAAAATACAGCAATCTCTTGATGCATGACTCAAGACTGATTACAAAAATAAAATCCTTTTCGCTTCTACATATAAGTAGGTAGGTATGTTGCGTTAGAATTTCATTTCAGTAATCAAAAAGCATTTCGGCAAATGTAATTATAATGGACGAGTAATACTGAATTCAAAATAGCAATTTGTTTAAGTAGGGCTGTCTATCATTACTTGAGAATACGATTAGAGTTTGAATGGACCAGAAAAATTAGTTTTAATTAAAAGCAGAATGCAGGACTGTTGAATGTACTGTCCTATATGAAAATCGCCAGAGATTATAATAAGAAACAGAAAAAAAAAATACATATAACATCAGCATGATAGTGGCCGCTAGAAATGTCGGGATTAGAAAAAAGCTCTAATAGAAAATTGATAAATTGATTGAATGCAAGTATCAGTCTAGTTATAAAAGCTACATAGTAACATGCAACGCATGCTCAAATAATTAACATTCAATATCATGATAATATTATCAGCCCATTTACGTCCCCATTGCTGCACGGGCCCACGATCAGCCTTTAGTTAACCACCAGGTTTGGTCGACCATACAACCTTAGAATTCCTTCATACGTGTGCCGGTTTCCTCATGATATTTTTTTCGCCGTCGAATAATCGCACATAATTATGAATTTCAAGTTCAACCTCCACCGAGTTTGAACTGGCGACCTGTCGCATGGCAAGCAACAACCTTAACCACTCGGCCATCGACGCTGTTTAATATATATTTTTTAAATCACTATCGTAAACTCTTTCACTTTTTAACCGACTTCAAAAAAAGGAGGAGGTTCTCAATTCGTCTGTATGTATAATATTTTTTTTTTTTATGTATGTTCACCGATAATTTCGTCAATTATAGACGGATTTCAAAAATTTTTTTTTTGGTTGGATAGAGTTCACTTCCGAGGTGGTCCCATTTTCACCAGTCCCGGATCTGATGATGGGATCCAGGAGAAATCGAGGGCAACCTTCAAATTTTATAGGGACATGTACCGCGTTTTGCATATTATCTGAATTCATATTGGCATTTGCTTCTGGCAATCATAATCTTATGATGCTGAGCTGGTGATGGAAGGTCAACTCCTTAATAGTTATGAGTAAAAGAATAATTATTTCAATACTGTATACATATTAAGACTACTAGTTATAATATCAGTAGCATTACAGGAGAGCTAAACTGTTAGGTTGACCAGTCTAGGATCTGATGATGGGATCCAGGAGAAATCGAGGGCAACCCTCAAATTTTATAGGCACATGTACCGCGTTTTACATATTTTCTGAAGTTATATTGGCATTTGCTTCTGGCAATCATAATGTTATGATGCTGAGCTGATGATGGAAGGCCAACTCCTTAATAGTTGGGAGTAAAGGGATAATTCTTTCAAATCTGTGTACATATTGATACTACTAGTTATAATATCAGTAGAATTATAGGTGAGCTGAACTAATAGGGTGTAAAAAAATGTAACACTAAAAAGGATGAAAAAAATTGTAAACAAAAAAACCGCCTTCAAAACCCGACTCACTAAAAATTACAAAATAATATAATACGAACATTAATCTGGGTATGAATTTGATATGTTGTTGAAGGCGGTGCCGTTTATATTTCATGCAGTTTCCCTTAAAAATTTTATTGGCACCGCCTTCAACAACATATCAAATTCATACCCAGATTAATGTTCGTATTATATTATTTTGTAATTTTTAGTGAGTCGGGTTTTTGAAGGCGGTTTTTTTTTTGTTTACAATTTTTAATTCTCATTCAGATATCCTAAAGAATTATTAAAGATAAGTCTCAAACATTTCGAATTATGCTCTTTAACTCGTAGTAATGTAAATTATACCAATTTATTCAGTGTAAAGTAAGATGTCTGTCCATAGCTGACTAATGAAATACAATTCTTACTATTATAAACGAATTAACCTAGCCTCACCCGTAATGATAATTGTGCAAATAAAAGCAATTAAATATACGCAATGTTCTACGTAACAAGCTGTAATGCTCTGAGCTGTACGATTTTCATTACCCATTGCAGCTTCTGTTTAACCAGTTTTGATGATAAAAGTACGAATAAGACTCTTAAACGCAGATAATAAGGATACCTCAAGACCTGTTTCCGTTAACTTCTCTACATCAGACTGGTTAAAACATACCAGTGTACCTAATGAATAACTAAAGAGGATTTAGAATAATTCATCATAAGCAGTTACAGTTACAGTGACTATAAAATTAAAAAAAAATCTCCGTGTGTCTCTTACAATGAGCTGACTTACTGATTGTCCAATTTCTGTGTAAAATTAATAGAAATTATACAATTTATGTGGAGATATACCGTTGAAGTAAGATATTATTGTCGAATTATTCACAGTCAAACCAAGTCGTAGAACGACCTATTCGATTCGCAACAACGTTACATTGGACTTCCATTTACAAATTAAATTTAATAATAACTTCATAAATTATTTACATTAGTTCATTAAAACAATAAATTATTAATAAAAATATTTTCAAAATGTACGACCGATTTCGATCTTTGCAGCCATTCTCAGTGGAGATCAGCTAACAGCACAACCAATGCACTCTCTGTGCCTACCAATAGTTTAGTGTCGTCAATCCGACATGCTCAATGAGAAACCAGTCACTGTAGCACGGGCTGAACGTGGTTTGCAAGGCACCTAACTCTGGGCTGAGTAATTTCTTAAATGTAAAGCTCATCTACTAGTGGAGCGCCTTAAGGTTTATACCTCGGAATCCAGGGCCAGTCGATGAATCTTTATATCAAGTTTTGAAATGTGTTTAGAATAGTATATAAAAAAATGTTAAAAAAAATATTTTGTGCGATCTCAATTTTTTTTTATTATTATAAATAATTATTTTTTGGAATTTTCATTCATTTATATTAGTTAAACGTTATATTTTAAAAAGAAGAATTGTTATAAACTTGATCCTGGGTCACAAGGGACTGCAGGGGAGAAATAGAGGGGATAACAGCAGCTGTTGGGTGCTGTTAGCGCAATGATACTTACTTAAATTAAACAAAAAAAAATATGACAACCAATTGTTGCATAAGGGTGTTCCTATATTATAATAAGGTATGTTAACAAACTTATTAACTTTAGAAATAATAAAGTGTCCAAATAATACTTCATAATCGAATGGCTAATTTTATGTTTTTTCCACCTCTCTGTCTTTGAAGTCCGATTTCAGAAAAAGTAGCCCATTGGGTACCAATTTTTATTAATAATTATGTCTGCTGAGAGTCTGGCTTATTTTTAAAGGTATTTAAATGTCACGCACCTACCTGCTAATATTCTCAATTTAAAGTTGAAATTGTAAGACATTATTTACAGAACGTAATTTTTCAGTCTGTACCATCATTTTGAGATCTTCCATATAAGTTATGGAGACAAATATTTTAGGCATTAAAGGAAAACTCATGAAAATTGATATGCAAAAAGTATTTCTCAAAAAAGTCAAATATTTTTTTCTTTAGAATATTTTTAGTCGGTTAGGTCAATTATTCTCAAAAGTTTCGAAAAACAATCATAACTCGAAAACTATAAAAAATCGCAGAACATGTATGGGGGTGTTTCGGATGCCCCACGAGGTGTTCTATCTCAGGACTTTCGCTTGACACTACTTTTTGGGACACTCTGTATAGTTAATGGTAAAATTATTTTTGTAAATCATTTTTTTTTGTAAAAATTTATTAAATTAACATTGAAATTACTCAGCAAACATAAATTATCACATATACAATTGAAATTTCTACTATAAAAAATTTTTTCCCCCTTCCGCCTCTCATTTTTCAGAAAATTGTTTTTTTTTTTGTAAATGAGATCGGCCATTTTTTGTTTTTTAACTTTTTTCTTTCAGGTTTTAATAATGCAATCAAGCACTTCCTATACACATTCATTGACTGGCCCTGGATTCCGAGATTTTACCATTTTCATGTTTTACGGAACTCCACTATACGAAGAAATTCTGAGTTTGGTAGTCAACCCCTGCGGCCAACCTGCATTTGCTCAGGGTGACAGACTAAGGCCGTATCGCCCTAGTTTAGGGTAGGCCCGTGCCCCAGCAGTGGGGACGTATATGGGCTGATGACTATGATGATGAAAGCTCACACATTTGGTAGATCTCTTAATTAGAACGGGAACCTCTCGATCCTTGTCACTAATTATATACAACCGAGGCAGTTAAAATAATACACGGAAGTTGTAGTGAAAATTATTAATATATTCAAATAGTATGTATAATAGCATTACATAAACCAATCTAGTTATCCTTCCAGATAGCCTCACTGACCCAATTGTCAAGATACGTTATGTAGTACCTTGAAAAGTGTTCATGTAACTGCTCTAAATATGTCAACTGGCTAACCGTTATGTATATTTGAATAACTTGCTTTATCTAAACATAATTAATAGGTAAAATGAAACCGGAGTGCTACAAGGAACAGCACTTTCGCTGCTCGTAGTGAGCCCTTAACGGCCACTTTACACGGCGAAATACCTTCATAGCGACAAAATGATTGAACTGTCGGATGATTTTTGGCTAAACATGGGTTATTGAATGATAATATAACTCCATTGACATTTGTGCCATAAAACCCCTTATTCCGTTCCTTGAAATTTTAATCGACCTCAAGACTTCAGGAGATTATTAATAAGTTGGAAACAACTTCTTAAAAACCAAAATACCTTTATAAAATCTCACTTTTTAGACAGAACCTGGTGTATCATTGGTTACTTTGGAATATTTTAATCATAGGTTAATAGATCTTCTTACAGCAGCTGAGTAGGTAAAGATTAAGTTTGTAGTAAAAACACTTAATGATTTTGTTGAAACCTGCCTTTCTCATCAAACCTTACGTAGTTGATATTTTAACATTTTGAAATGAAGTTATTTGTGGTGAGTACACTAAAAACAGTGTTTACTCGAACTAATATTCCATGTACTCTCATAATAAACTTTGACTGTCAACTACAAAGTTCGCAACTCTCCCATAATGGGTTTTAAATTACCCTCGTTGATTTACGAAAATCATCGCCATGGATCGACCGGCGTGCATCGTCCAATGATTGCTTGGCACATTGCAAATCTAGTCTGGAACTAGCACTGAGTGTAGGACTGATATATGAGTACCACATTTACTAAAATTGCACTAAAATAGCCGTAATATTTCTCAGCGATCTGAAGTGTACATTTTAGATCGCATTGACCACTAACAATACAAAATTCGATCGATAAATCTACGAACATTAGAATGGTAGGTGTAACAAATGAAGTAGAGTCGCATAAAGTTCTGTTACATTGTATTTTTTATATCGTTATATTAAGTACAAACTACAACCTAACAACTAATATGATAGTTGTTAACTAAACTAGATCTTCGTAAGCGCTTCATTACTTAAATTACAGTTTTTCTTTATAGTTAAATATTTCTTCTACTCGTGGTCCCAACGAACTTTATACCGCCAATATATAATAACTTTTTTTCTGATTAAGAATGAAATAAACTGATTTTTTGAATGAACATAAATAATTAAATGCCTACTACCCATTATATTGCAACCATTGAAACAAACCAACAATAACAAACACAAAATATGTCAATACAGCGATAGTAATGTTTGACAGAAAAGTTGTAAAACGGTATGGGTTAATGAAATTGTTTTTACTATCACATATTAATCACAATTTTTTCATTATTTGTCACCGTTTAAACCTTCCCTGGACTATCACGAATATTGCAAGGCTAAAAGTACCCTAATCGGTTTAGCCGCTCTTGAGCTTTAGCGAGACTAACGAAGAGCAATTACTTTTATATATTTACGTATAGAGATGATCATCAACTGCTAATGTGCTACATCGTAAAATTATGTAGGAACTTGTCGATAAATTACAAATATTCCTTTAGTACCAGCACCAATAACGACCCTAATATCCCGACACTCTGGCTTCCACATACCTATGTAATGCATCCTTACTCCAAACCACTGGTGTTGTCCAACTTAGAAACGAGTTTACGAGTTTCCTTCCTCAAAAACAAGTTTTTATGTAAACACTTCGTTTAGCTAAACGACACTACATTCAATGATACTTAGCTTTGTCATAAAGGCAACGAACTCGTCTCACTTACTGACTTAAATGTAATTGTAGCAAGTGAATTAAGTTGAATAGAGTCATTTTAAATCAATGCCGACAAAGTAAATGCAAGGTTATGTTCATTTTCATTTGTTTTCAGTCGCTTTGTTGTTTAATCAACAGAAACATTTTATATACCTATCTCCTGAATCAATCCCTAAGATGCGCCTCGTAAAGCCCTATACTACCAAGTAATTGTGACTGGCAGTTATTGCTAACAAGTGATCCTTAGCGGGCCGTCGAGATGAAACAATTACAAAAAATTGTAACAATATTGGCCTCTCACTTAATGTCCATTTTCTCTACACATTGTAGCATATCGTGTTGCGACACCCGATAAAGTGAGTAGATTGGCAATGCAGCAATTACTGTGATCGGATCGGATATCGTCGGGAATAGACTCCCCCCCAACGACGCTTATGTTTTGTTTGTTATATAAAAAGAGCCCGCTATCAGAGAGATACCAGTCGTCAAGGCATTAGTCTGCAAAGCAAAATGTTCTCCAAAGTAAGCCTACTTTCTGAATTATAAAAATTACGCAACCGCACAGAGTGGGACAATGCGGCGCGCAATATAATTTACTTAGTCCAAATTAAGTGCGAGCTTTTGTAATGAGTAGCAGTAGTAATAAAAATTATACTGATTTTACAATCATTACTTAACCTTCGCTGGTAACCTTATTCTCGGACTCTAAAAAATATTTCATTTCGATTATTGTTTGGATATTGAACAAAATATAAAAAAAACATTTGAAAAGCAGTTCCTTTGTAGGTCACAGCTCTAATAATTGATGGTTTAAAAGTGGTCATCTTCCTTTTCACAGATCCTCGTAGCTTGCGCGTTGGTGGCCGCGTGCCAAGCAGGTCTCCTGCACCACGCTCCCGAGCTTCACGCCCCAGCTGTGTCCTCCCAGAACATTATCCGCCACGACCAGGCCATCCACCACGAAGCCCCGGTTCACTACGCCCCGGTGGTCCACGCCGCTCCTATCGCCCACGAGCAAGTGCACGCTTACCACGCCGCCCCTGTAGTCCATGCCGCCCCTGTCGCCCACGCCGCCCCTATCGCCCACGCCGCCCCCATTGCCCACGCCGTGCATGTCGCCCCTGCCCATCATGAGGATCACTATGTTGATGAATACGTACGTATTGACTTTAAAATTCATTATTAACATTAATATCTTGAGGTTGTATACAGTAGGTAATTTAATGGCTCAGGGTCTCTTAATATGTTGAAGAGACTAGGAGAGTACATAAGATAGATTTTGAATGAGAATCCCAGCTTGAGATAATAACAAACACAAATATAATTCAATGTTTCTGAAATCAAAGGCTTCACTGTGTTCCTATAAAACTTTACTAATAAAGTTTTCAGTGCGAGTCTGTGATGATTAGATAAGATAAAAAAAAACATTTAATTCACGACTAGCTTTTTATGTCAAACAACTAATAGACCCACTGTATCTTACACATAAACTCACCGCCCACACTTCTCATTCCAGGCTCATCCCAAATACGGCTACTCGTACTCCGTGGAAGACCCTCACACCGGCGACCACAAGTCCCAGCACGAGACCCGCGACGGAGACGTGGTGAAGGGCGAATACTCCCTGCTGCAGCCCGATGGCTCCTTCCGCAAGGTCACCTACACCGCTGACCACCACAACGGGTAAGAATCAAGAGTTTTACCGGAAGCTATAGATTTGGGCTGCTACTCGCCATTCTCGTAGATGGCCGTCATTGCATAAGGGTCATTGGTAAAGTCTTATTTATAAAGCCGCTAGTATCACGCGTTAATTGTAACGACACCTTCAAAACGAAACTCCTGGGCCGTAACTAAGGCGGTGCCTGCGTTACCCAGGTACAAGGCGCAGATTCTAGGGCGTATAAAAGACCAATGTCTAGTATATTTCTCAAGGGCCAGTTTTGAAAGCTCGCACTGGGCGTATTTATAAAAAGCTGGTTGCGACACTGCTTCTGGGAAGATGTTAAAAAAGCAAACTTTGACGATTATGCTGATTGTATCACTATAGGAAGTCATCCTTTATAAATATTTTCGGTAGCACTATCGATACCCATAAAATGATATGAAATAAATGATCTTCAAAAACTTTAAACCACTGATTGAATATGATGAGTATTAATTCGATACAGAATCGAGCAAATTATATGAATGAGGATGTCAATAATATTTATGAATGTATAACCGTACAGGGCCAAGAAACTACCTTAGCAATAAAGAAGATATGTTATTTAGCTAGCATACAGTTTTAGCATTATGCACGAACGAAACAATTGGACACAAAATGCAAAGGCTAATTCTCGTAACAATAAAACATAAACACATTTCTACTTATCTCAAATTTCTATAGACAAATGCATCTCAAATTTACAAACTATGTCACAAGCCGTGGCGAATTGTAAAATAGCCGTCTGAAATCTTAGTCTCTTTATTGTAGTGCGATGTTCATTGTCTACAAACGACAATTTAGCATTCTTATGTGAATACATTGTCTTGCAGATTCAACGCCGTCGTCCACAACTCCCCGCCCGTGATCCATCATCATTAAGGAATTGCCCAATCTGTGATATTAGACGTAGTGTAGGCCAAACTGTAATCGAGGATTCTTCCACGCCAGTTTTGATTATGCCAAGCAATACCTTTTGTACATATTAGGTATTAAATTCTTATTGTGTATACGCAAACCATTTAGTAAATAAAGTTGTTAAATATATAAAATGTACGTATTTTATTTCCCGCAACTATATTTAGTTTTATGAAGGTTTTAACGGTATATTTTTTTGGTTCTGGAAAGAAAAATAAACATACTCCGTCCTACAACATCTAGATATAACTATTACCTTCTTTAAATATTAAAACATAAAATTTTAAAAATATGAAAGGGTTTTTTTGGATAAATGCTTTCATATTTATTTCAAAAATACATACATAATTTTTCAATTGCCCTAGATTTTGAACACAAAGTCTGAACATGCATTCTCACAAAAAAAAATCAACAGGCCTTACCGCAAATAACATTCATGCATCATTTATATACCTCAAGTTCATTACAATGGTTCGCACAATTTATGGCGAATGTAAACATTTGTCTTGTTGCGAAAGCATACCAGCTTCAACTGAAAACTCCGATTCATACGCCTAATTAGGCATAACGAGGCTTGCAATATCTTTACAATTAGGCCTCTCATGTTAATTGCTGGATTCTGGAACGTGGGACCGCTATCCCGTACCGAATAGCGTATTATTACCATACAATGTGGGGGACGGAATGTGCGGTAAAAGTAATGTTTGTGTGATGAGTGGTGAGACTGATAGGAACGGTAGTCCTTGAAACCTTCATCCTGAAGATAGATGAATAAGATTTATTTTCAAAACAACGAAGAAATTTACGTCCATATAACAAAAACCTTGAATTAAACTTATTAAGCTCAAAACAAAAAATACACTTTATCCCATATAAAGTGGTCAAAAAGTACCAAATGTAAAGCCATGATGCTATATATGAATATGAATAAATATCTAGTAACAAATTACAAGATAAACTCTAAATTATGAAGGAACGATCTAAAATGGACTTTCGGACGGAGCTAAAACAGAGGAAAAAGTTATGACTGCAGGACGTTACACATAGTATGAATACTGTACCTAGAGCATGCTTTCATTTATTATTTTAAAATACAAAAACATAAATGAGTTATAAAGATTGGCCTTTCGATATTAATTACACGTAAATATTATGTTCATATGCAACATATTTTTGGCATCATCAACATAATATGTTACCACATTTTTCTTAACCTCTTAATAGGACACAACATACTGAATTTTTCTTTGGTTTTTGTCGGTATTACAACCGCATAAGGTCTAAAATTCTGGTGGGATTTATTTTCTCGTTGCTTTACTAAGCGTTAAATTGATCCATTAATGAGGTAAAGGTTAGGAGACTAAAGTTTTGTTAAGTTAGTCCCTAAGATTTTACACATCAAATGCAAATTCCAATACTACAAATCTTTACTTAGGGAAAGTAACAATCCGTATGTAAGACAGCTAGGTGAAATCCTAGGTATTTAATATTCTAGCATTTAGCAATAGAGATCACAGAACGATACCGCGACTTGACTACACAAGAACTGGCCCCTCGGTACTAATAAGTGCAGATATAGTTACATTGAAACCTTACACAGGAATTGGTAATACGCAAATGAGAATTGGTTGCGTGTCTGAGCCGGACGAGAGACCTGCGATACAAATGTCGCAACGGACTCACACCGCTCCAGCCAAACAGTAATCAATGTGAGCAATTACGGTAAAAAAGGTTTCAGTTCACATTTCAAAAACTAGATGGCGCAAAAACGATAAATCTTAAGTAACATACGGTCATCATTAACCTAAAATTACTAAATTTAACGTTTGCCATTAAACTTTTCCGAGAAAAAGTTATTGAGCACAATTTCATTCGTTAATCAATGTTTGAGCATAGATTAAGGCCAAGCTAAATGATTTTCAAATAAGCACACGGTAATATGTCGCTTACGCCATTTCATTTCCATGTGGCAGTTCATTGCGTCCAGCTGGCTTGCAAATAAGCGATTTAAAATATTTTATTGAATAATAGCTTGGCGTAGTAATAAGATATAATATTATATTTTAACAAAATAAACCATAAAACGTCCGCTGCAAATTTGTCAACCTAATTATCGGCAATTTTTCAATTATTTTTTATTAACGGTCATCGGTAAAATGATATACCTACCGTCGCTCAGAATCGGACAAGCCATAAATTTTAATAACATTTTGATTAAGGCTCGTTATGAAACGTCGACCTTTGTGATATGAAATGCATCAATGGTGAATGATGCAATTTCCATGTTTTATGCATCCCTCATGAGATCACTGCGTGAACTTTAACAGATTCACCAAGATACGGAGAGCAGCGGTCAATAAAGTTGCGAAACCGAAACATCCCGTTAACAATGCCAATGTAAATTTTAATATTTTTAAGACTTACAATATCACTCACTTAGCGATTCTGTTCGCTGTAAATGTTTAAAAAGCTATGGTAAATTAGTAGAAAATAATATTAAACAATTAATTAATAGACTTTACGAACTGAACTCTACTGAAACTTCGTTTACTAACTAGGAATATCTTATAAAAAAAATAATAAGATAGGTATATCACCGTTTTAAATTATGATTTTAAAATAAATTCATAGGTATTAGGAAACCTGCAGTCATTGAATATTATTCCCCAGTAAGGCATAGGTAAATAATGCCTCTACCAAAATACACATACAACGTATTCGTCGTACTACCATTATGATGAAAGCTTACATTTCTGCAGTCCTACGCAAATAGCGACCTTCGCTGTAAAGCCCCATCAGCCTATATTATTACCGATAGAATAATAAAGTTACATCGTGCAGAGGTGACCTTGAACAAGACCAGCGTAACGGATTCATCAAATGCGATTTACAAGCGGAATGGGCGGCGAACATGCGAATAGACACACGTCACTTCCACACGTTGTAGCGTGATGGAGTTAAAACTTTATTTTTTTATTATTTTTAGTGTTAACTTGCTTGCACTTATATTTTTACATTTTTTGATTACTAATTTTAGAATATCAATGAAATCGAACTGCTCCGCTTGTCTCTGAGGGCGGAGAAGTAGCATTTTTTTAAATGGAATTTAAACTTATGTGTTGGAACTTTTTTGGACTAGCTTGAAGTTACAATGAAGTGTGACGAACACAGGGAATATTGATGATAGTACTAAAACAAATAGACTTCATATAAATGGTAATTCTTTAAAATAATACGAGTTACTGTAACAAAGTAGACGACGAAAATAAACAATTTTTAAATAATAGAGAGTAAAAGGACCTACTAGTAAAGAACCGAATTGCCGATAATTTCAAAATTAAGAAATCTCTCAGAGTCTGCGCTTATATTAAGGGAGTAATATTTTGCTTTATTAATATAAATAAATAAATATTTTTCACAACATCACATACATTGATCTGATCCCGTGATAAATAGCTTAAGCACTTGTGTTACGGTTATCTGAATCAACAGTGGATTCACTAAAATACTTAAATATATTTAGTAATACACCCAGACACGGATCAAACACCGATGTTCGTCACACAATTATTTGTCCCGAGTAGGAATCGAACCCACGACTCTAGGAACCGTAGTTTTTGAACCTAAGTCACTAACCACTGTTCCAACGAGCCAGTCCTCCAATATGCTATTATACATTAGTATTAAATTATATATGTCAGTAAACATTTGGTATAAAATACGTTACGTACTATACTAACTTATTATTTACTATGTCTTACACGCGCACAAATCCGCAAGTCACGCACGTTTCGCACGGCACTCAATGTCATTCTTGATTAGGGTAATTGTTTAAACACTCTATCAAGGCGATCAATTGCAGTTATCAATATCAATAATCCACTCTCTGGTCATTTACGGCAGTAGCAAATGATATATAACATTGCAAGCATTCGAAGAGAGAGAAGTGGCGTGCATTTGGGGAGACCTATGTCCAGCAGTGGACATTGCACGGGCCTACCTTAAACTAGGGCGATAAGGCCTTAGTCGACCACGCTGGCCACGTGCGGGTTGGTCGACTACACAACCAAAGAATTTATTCATTGGTGTTTCCTCACGATGTTCTCCTTCACCGTTAAAGACTCGAATCATCGTACATATGAATTTCAAATTTGAAAAACACATTGGTACCTGGCGGGGTTTGAACTGGCGACCTCTCGCATGGCAAGCAACGACCTTAACCACTCGGCCATCGACGCTTTTTTACTACTACTATGGTACTATTGATGGGTACATTTTTAATTTATTTTACAAAATAAATATATGTAATACAATTTTAAAATTTCCTCTTGTGGTATAAAAATACCGCAATTATATAGCACGTAACAATAATTATACCCCCTATATGTACAAAATACCAGATCCAGATTGAAATCATGCAATCCAATCAATGAAATGCAATTATATATTTTTTTTAATTCGCCCCTTTGGCATTCGATCGAACATCGCACTTTCCCTGCAACACTTAAAGCACTGATGCATAATCCGAATTCGGCACGTCTTAATAATTAATTATACGGAGACGATTTCCTGATTAAGTAACTTACATACACCAAGTTAAAATATACTCGTGCATATTTGGTTTACAATATGTATGGTTTCAAACAAATAGTGGAGATGATTGCATTAACTTATATCTTCAATGTTTGAATTGATTTTATATGAACAATGTTGATTGTCATCATAATTTTTCGTCTTTGCCTGACCTGCCCAGTAATAAAATACCTATGGTGAAATTAAACAGGCAATTAGACAGTTATATTCTAAAAGGGCTTCGTTTTTCTTAATGAGAGAACGTTATAGAACCAAAAGATATATGTAATATGATATATGCTTATGTAAGAATGGAATTTTTTTTCAAAATTCCTTCAAGATTTAACCAACATTAACATCAATCCGAAACAATCATGATTTTTTCGGATTGTTTCGATCATCGATGTAATTTTGATTGACCAAATATGTGCATGCGAAATGAATGTCGCGCCTAGATACACCGATACGCCCAATTGGATATCGGCAGTCCAAGCATCGCCATAAATTCACGCGTGCCTTTTTTGCGACGGCTCATCGCGACGATTCTCGAAAATTTACGATTGCCAGCTCCGAAATAAATGAGGATAAACAGCGGCTGTCATTGAGGGGAATCATTAAAGGCGGTCGGTTTCGCAAGGCGACCTTCACAGGGCGGCAGGGCAGTCGCGGCGTGCGCCTGTAGTCGCCGCCACACGGAGGAAGTGTTGATGTTACCGGCCACGGAAAAAGCTGGATGACACACTGAGACTTTTATTTTTTTCTTTGGTACACTTAATTATTAATTAGAAAATAATACTTTAAGAATTAAGACGAAGAAAAACAGTTTAATTTCTGACACGCACATTTTTAGACGCATTATCTGTTTCCTAGGTACGACATAACTAGATCACTTGATTTGAAAAAGTTGCGGTGCGTCCGCGGCTATATTTAAAAAGATATTCCCGTTCATTAAGGCTCAAATTAATGTTACGGCATGTTAACATCAATTTTATTATATAAACAGAACATTTGAAGCATTTATTATAGACTTAATTTATGTTTTAGTTAAGTAATAGAAACACTGCATAAATACCCATCCAATAAATAACAAATCATCAAAACGTATTCAGTGCAATAATAACACTGAACAATAATAGACTCGATAGATGTCATAAAAACATGTAATAAATCCTAAAAGACATTAAAGATAAAATCACGATGATCGCAATAATGTATCCACTCGGTGTGCCAAGGGCTTATCGTTGCGCAATAGTTTAGTGGAGCACTGAGTGCAAGCCAGCCGAGCGCTACTTTCTTGCCGCCTGGGCGCCGGGATTCGTTCACACTGGTAACACCATCGAAACAACCATAAATTAATCACTACTATTATAAAGCACAGTGATTCTTGCTGTCTGTCTGTCCTTATGTATGATTTAATCTTGATAACTGTGCAACGGCAAGTCCGTTACGGTTTTTTTTAATAGGTAGAGTGTTTCAAGAGCAATGTTTATATTATGCATAATAAACTCAAAACGAATCGAGCAAATAAATAAATAGTACACATACATAATTATCTTCCTTTAAACACTGGTGTTAAGTATATGATAAACGTATGTGGTACACACAAACATACTAAAATTTATAAATAACACACCCCCACGGAACGAACACCGATGTTCATCACACGAATCTATCCCGTTTGGGAATCGAACCCACGACTCTTGGTGTAAGAGAAAGGAGCTATCCAATGCGCCATCAAGCCAATCAACCAAACTAACTAGACACATGTCCGAAAAGACTTTGTCCCCGTTCTAATATCCAAATAGACTGGTACCTAACAGCAGTTTTACTGCGGAACCATACTACCAAGATAAGTAGACACATGTCTAGAAGTATTTTATCTACGTCCTAGTGCCACAGTATAATGGTCGTGTTACAGCTTTGTCATGCAAACCTGTCCGTGTTTATGGTTTAATTATGTCATTTTGTAGCACTGCCGTAATTTACTGGTGTACTAGGTTGACCCTATAACGTCTACTAAGCTTCCTTGTTTATCTAGCAGGTTACTAGGGCTAGAACTAAAAACAATTTTATTTAAAAAAATATTATTTTTACCAAAAGTGTAATCATCAAACTTAGCCAACTGAAAATATATTAAGCTCAAACACATAGCTAATCCATGAATTACACTTAATTGCAGTTCGTAGATAGTTCTACGAAGAAATGTCTGTCATCAAAAATTATCAGTGATCTTACGTGGTCCGTTAGAATGAGAGCTATCGTTTTTCGGCCCACCAGGCGGCGCCACTGTTGAGTAAGTGAAATTCTAATTATTATTTTAGGACCATACGATACTGCTTCAAAAGTTTGTTACGGAATACAATACGGAAATGTACATTTAAATCACATTTTATACAGTAGAACATATGAAGGTACACCGATTGGCAAGTAACAGTGTTACTAAGTACGGTTTCCTACAAAAACTAATTTTATATTTTTTCCAGGATGACCAAGACCTAATAGACTAGCGAATCTTCTGAAGAGCCCTTAACCTAACCTTGAGTGGAAATTGAAAAAAAAACTGTCAATGCAGCTACATCGGTGTAAAGGCGATCGTGTGTCGGTGTCAGATGTCCAGCCGGTTTCGCGGTGTCGGATGACACATTGCACCGCCTCCCTGAAGTATAAAAACTACCACTTTACTTTGGAGTCCAGCACACGTGCCCTACCATTCAGAACACGACAACATGTATTCCAAAGTAAGCTTTTTGGTTAATAAAAAAATTATATCCAAAAATACGATTCTGGATAGGCACAACTGAAAGTGGTTTAACGATCTCTTGAAAGGTCGCAAAATTTCTCAACTTTTATTTATCACCTTTCGTGTCTCATCTTTCAACCAGTATGTGAATAACCTTTCAAATTAAACCATCACTTTTAGAGGGCTAGAAGAAAATCGTTTAAGGCGATGCAATCTGTCCTCTCTATTATTTATTTTAATTTAATAAGTTCATCTAGTATTCTACTAGACACAAAGTAACGTAATAGGTACTCGTAGTAATAATTGTTTCTATTGTCCTCAGATCATCATCCTCAGCATCGTGGCGGCAGTCCATGCCGGCATCATCCCGGATAACCAGGACCGCAGCCACGCCGTCTCCTCTCAAAGCATCGTGAGGAACGACCAGCCCATCCACCAAGTTACGGCGCACTTCACTCCCGTTGTCCAACATCCGGTCATCGAGCATGCACCAGCTACACTGCTGCATCAGACCTCTTTCCTGGACCATTCGCCTGTAGTCCACGCTCCCGTCGTGCATACTCCCCTAGTACACCACGTTACTCCTGTGGTCCAGCATGGGCCTTTGGTCCAGCATATAGCCCAAGCTCCTCTGGTCCATCATGTTGGCCCAGCAGTCCATGGTCCCCTGGTGCAGCATGTGTCCCACACCCCGCTCGTTCAACACGTAGCCCCAGCTGTCCACGCCCCGTTGGTCCAGCATGTGTCCCCCGTCGCTGTGGCCGTCAGCCGACCGGAACAGATTGAAGACCATGTAAGTTGTACTTTCTACGTAACTAGTTCTGTCCACAACTTTGTTAGTATCTAGTAGTGGCAATCGCGTAAAGAATTACTCTCTCCATGTTTAAAATGGTTTTTACAATCTTTAAACAAACCACAACCTACTGATTAACCAGGCAATTTTATGAAGTTTCTACAATTTTTGTTCATTACTCCTTAATATTTTAGGGAATAGTCGTTGAAATTTCATAACTTGTCTCTTTAAAGTAGATACCGATGGTCGATAAGGATTGGCCAACAAAGGCTCAAATATGTTTAGGAAAACCTACGCTCACCAATCACCGTGTATGCAAATCATGTCAAATTGTTAAAAGCTTTTACGTATCTACTATGTGTCGTGTTACGCAAAGCGATCGCTTTTTCTGCTCATTGTTTCATCACAGAATAGACATTTTATACAAAGGTATTACTTTCAACTTAAGCCATCAAATTACATTTAATCTTTTTCATATATCACGCACGCAAAATACTGGAAATGCGGCAATCTTTGTATTCATCGAAACGCGCAGCCATAAAATTTGACCGACTATTGCAGAACGTCTAGACCATTTTATCATACATTATAGTATTACATACATAATTTAGCATAGACAACTATTTTGTACTACTTACCCGTGCGGTTTCACGCACACAAACCCACCACAAAGAAAGTGAAAGGTGAATTGTACTATTATGATTAAAAATACGATCAGTTAATACAACCCAATTAAATGTTTATTGTGCAAGCTCCTTGTCATTAGTGGAGTGTCGTAAATATGACCGGGCAATCTATCAAGCTTCATTTCAGATTAACGGCTATTTATCACGAAATATGAATCATCAATACAGATATAATCGTTTAAGAACTAAGCCCTCTAGGGTTTTATGCGGAAATCGCGCGTTTTCAAACTGACAGACTTAATAAAAAGTACGAAGTTGACAAGCTTTTTCCAAAATTAAAAATGGTCTAGGATTACAATAATAATTATGTCAAACTAGAGTATATTATTTAAATAAGTCTTTCTTAAATTAGCCAACCATAATTCATTTTCTGTCTGATTATTAAAATTGACTAAAAATTAAAAACCTAACCTAAGTCGAAAAAGCTCTCTTTGTAGTCAAAGCATTAGTTAAATTCATAAACTTTGATTTCTAGTCGATCGATCCCGACATAACAACCTTATGTTCATCTTAACACCATTCAGTTTTTGTTGCCTAAATCAGAACATTTACTACGGCTCATCGCCTTGTGATGTTCTTGTTAAGAAGCGAATTGCCTAACTTGTAATCGGACATCCATGTCCAAATAAATCAACGTCAAAACAGTAATAACATTAATTAAGTCAATAAATTTGAAAGTCCAATTTGTCAAGTTTGATGTTGAGTTGAACAAAAAGCACTTTTGGCCCTCCCTAGTAGAGTAAACCGTATCCTACATACGTGTAAGATAATGAGCTGTTTATTTAGTTACGATAATGTAATGTAGTTGAGTTACAGAAAGTGACAATGAAGTTTTTATACCAATAATTAAATGTTATTTTACTAAAATTTTACTTATTAAATCAGGGCACAGAACTTATGAACAGAAAAAAAATTTGCAATTTACTCATTTGTACTTATATTTGAGACCAACGGTGTAGGAAAATATCGTGAGGAAACCTGCACACCTGCTAAGAAAACTTTGCAGTTGTGTAAAGTCGAACAACCCGCACTTTGCCAGCGTGGTTAACCAAGGCCTGATCGCCTTAGAGTTGGCTCGGTCCCCAACAGTGGTGACATATAAGGGCTGATTCCTCCAGGCTCCCCCCAAGTACGAGTTCTCGTACTCCGTGGAAGACCCGGTGACCGGCGACCACAAGTCCCAGCACGAGAGCCGCGACGGAGACGTGGTCCGCGGAGAGTACTCCCTGCTGCAGCCCGATGGCTCCATCCGCAAGGTCGAGTACACCGCTGACCAGCACACTGGGTATGTAGTCCTAGTCCATCGTTACCAATATTATAAATGCGAACGTGTGTTTGTTTACATATTCAAGCTTTATATACTCAATAAGTCCTCTTGAAAGTTCGCTTTATACACCGTGAAATTTTAGTGGTTGTTTTCCCGCAGTAAAATGATTCTGTCTTAGTAGTACAATAGATTTGTGCAGTTCTTTTTTGTTAAAATCAATAAATGCCGGTTTTACGAAAGGTTTAACCGAAACTCGAAAGCACGTTCGAACCGCTTTATGACTTAGGGTGTCGAGCTTCTTCAGCTTTAAGCATCGATTTCATACGGCAAGCAGTACCTCATTACGTCATATATTATAAAAGAACGATAGCTTCTCTCGTTTTCGAGTTGGATAATTATTATTTTTAAAAATTGAAAAAAAAAATTTTTTTTTTCGAGGAATTATTTGCATGATTCGATAGTATTACGAAAGGCAAATCTTTCTGCCACGGGAAAACAACCACTAAAATTTCACGGTGTATAGTACGGATAGGGAACCCCGAAATAATTAATGCCTTAGAAATTTATTGACGCTGCGAGTGAAAGTTGGTGACTAAAATGAAGAAAGATGTATCCATATGTGATAGTCAGTTACATGAGAGCTGTTCTGCAAGATACAGTCAATGTCTTTTTTTAAAGCATGCGAACTAAACAATATGTAATGAAGGTGATATCTGACGAAAGGTCGTACTGAGCGTGTTGAGCAAAAAAAAATATCAAAAATCAGAATGAACAGTCATACAGGAAACATTTATCATAATCGTCTAAATGATGATGTAACTAAAGTTAGCAACTAACCAATAAGCAAATACACTAAAATTAGATTTCGTGACTCACACTTGATCTTGGAGTCTTCAATCAACTCAAAAGTAGATCGTTTTCATTCATTCAAACTGCACATCTGGTTGCGTAATTACAATATACATCGATGTTAAGGCCAGACCACGTGTTGCCAAAGATCTGGCGAGACTAATAGCTTTTTTGCAGCTCTATGTAATGTGCAAAACTTTTATCTTAGCGTTCTGTTCCGGACGATAACGCAGATATTATCGCGCGAGTTGTGTATCTGAGTCATTAGGGCAGTCTCTGAAATGACCTTTGGATGTTTCAAAAGAAAGTGATTTGAATTTTGTGATTTTCTCTTTGAATATCAAAACTCGTAAAGATAAACGCGTAATAAATTACCCTATTGAAATTCAATTTAAAAAATGTTAAAGTAAGTTCGAAAATCACCAGCAAATAAATTTTTCACTTTGTATTTCTATTCTATAGTAAAGGCGGGAAGATTTCTGGTTTGGAATCCCCGCTGAGAGTATCTGAGGAAATTTAAGGATAAAATCCTTAACTTCAATTGCGAAAGTCACCAGTAATTGCAGCTTTATATTATATATTTCAATATTGATCCTAACGTATATGACTTCAAGGAATATACAAATACATAGGAAGAAAGACATGAGAAAATAATTATATTAAAAAGTGTTCCGGTACATCAACAAAATATCTGGCGGGCCTATCTTCTCTCCGCGTAACGTTGTTACACAACGAGAAAATTGCATGTCAACAATAATTGTATGAAACGGGCCCATAATGAGCGATACACATCCACGCAACTGGAATAGCGGCATTTATGCTTGTTAACCTCTGAAATAAGCAACAAGTTATACAGAGAGAACATAAAGAATTCTGTTGTTCTTTTACTTTTTTTCAAGGAGTAGTTAATTTTTTTTTATCCAAATTAGTAAGAGCCAAACTGCTTAGTTTTACTTGGAAAAATATGTGTGTAATGTTAAAATAAAAAAAAGACGTGTTGCACTCGGGGACTGCCGCGGTATAGCTATTGCATAGCGTCGTCTGATTTCGGAGCAGCTCGCCTCTATTCGTGCGAGTTTCGTAGCGTCGTACAATACGTCTAACCGCACGCACACAAACACCGTGCCGAAGTCTACCGAACTGAAACGACGTTAGACGATTTTGAGGTTTTTTTCGTTACGGAATTTATTGGTTCGGTCGCCGCGCTCAAAGCCCGCGATAAAAGCTATGCAATAGCTTAAAAATTAATTATATTTCCCAACATCACATAATATATCGATTTGTGTTGTGTGATTTTTCTTAAAAAAAAGTCATCCATCATCCCCATCTTTTGTAGAGAGCCTTTTAATACATTCACTGTCCAGCCTTGGACACAATACAATTTAAATTGTTATTAATTAAATGATTCATGGAACAGGATGCCTCTTCATATAAATAAAAAATATTGCAAGATTTATCACTTAATATTGAATTCGCAAGAAACCTCCAAGGTGACACCTTTGCGAAACAGTTAATAATGTCGGGAGGCTGTAATAATGAAATCATAAATAACATCTCGTTTTGTTTCCAGTTTTTACATTCCGAAACGTACGTAACTGGTTTTAGTGACTTGAGCATATACAGACATTAAATTATAAGAAAACATAACGCAAAGAAGCGTGGTAAACCACCATCTCCCAAACGATATTATGAAAATATGTGGTCTATAAAGTGGTCACTTATTCTACCATCACCAATTCTCAGATACTGTGTTACAGTACTAATAATCTTGGAGTTTTATCTTCAAATTTTGCTTGGGGTTCATATTTAAGTGCACATGTATGGATAAAATCGAATAAAGCAGCCAATATTACTGCGACGGGCCGAGTGCAGTCGCTAAGCGGTGTCGGTTAAAAAGAAGCATAATTATTAGGTCCTTTCTCAGGTCTTACAAAGTATCAAATCGGTATCGAATATAGGTACCAAATTTCATTTCAATCGGTTCAATAATTAAGGCGTGATTGTGTATCAAATAGACAGACAAGGTTACCTTAACGTTTATTAATGAAAATAAACGTATTGATAGATTACTTTACACGTTATTTCTTTTTTTTTTCTAGCTTCAACGCGGTGGTTTCCAACTCAGCGCCAACACACGCCGCCCCGGCGCCGCCCGCGCATGCGTTCCCAGCCCAGCACTAAACCTTGGACTCTACGCAGAACGTCCCTCAACCACATGTTAGTCTGTAGCGTAACGTAATTACATTGTTATTATTTATAATGACTTGTGTTGTTTCAATTGATACAAACCTCCCTAGTTAAGAACATAAAAATACTTCTACAGTGTTTCAAGAGCCTGAAGACAGAAAATGAATAATCTGTTGGGTTTAGCCCATACAAACATAAGACAGCCTATAACAAGTTCAAGTCTTAATTTAAATTATCCACAAGCCTGCTATTTCTATAAGAACTTTTAATCCGATGGAATTTGGTAATTGAGTTTCTCTTTTTTCCATTAATATTAACATGTTGTACGTAATCTTTGTCCATAATTATTTTAATTCATTTATTAGGTCATACCGGCATAATAATTTGATAAGACGATCACTGAAAAAAAACCAGTTCAATCAACTTTCAGGAAACATACTGCTCTTCAGTAAGTACTTTCATGCTGAACCATCGATGCATGTACCGTATATAAGGATGTACATTGCAGTATCAAATTGACTAGAAATTAGAAGTCATATATTCTCAACGCATTTACGATTTCTTAATTATACAAGTGATGACACTAGATTGTAAAATGCTGAAAAACTATAGTAATTCATCATTAACTCCTTTAACATAACATATCAATTAATAATAAAAACTTATTTTTTTATTACCTTTCCTAATTAAATGTTCAAGCGAATCAACACAATGATTGCTTCAAATGATTTTATAGTACGTACAAAAACTAATAATCAGAAGTGACACAAGTTGGAGCCTGAAAAGAATAATATTGCCTCAATAAGTTTTTAATACACGTACATTCAGTCATAGACAAAATCCACAACATCACCTGTTAATTACTCAACACGTATTCATTACACTTGTCACCACAATAGGGTAGTTGCCTATATTTTTATTTTGATATAGATGGATGGAACACACAATTGCAAAGGTACTGTGAAAAGAATGGTTTGATATTTGAACTCCCCGAGATATTATTATTGTTTCAATAGCACATCATTTGGGCGAGCTCAAAACGCTTCATACAAATGTCGTAGCGTCATCGTGTCGTGTCACCAAATGTTGCATTTACGAATATGTTTTCATAGTGAAGGTTACTACTAATTCTGTAATTTATATAAGATGGCGTAGTATTTTAATTGAATTTTCGCACTTTAGACTTTCCCACCTAACTTAAAATGCCTATTATTGTCTCATTTCGTAAGAAATTTTAATTTCGATTTCACTTATGTTTTTGATTCGCCCATATGTTACTGTTAATTGTGAAATATCATGTAAAATCAGACTTAGGAAACTACCCTATTGAATCCGATAGTTTAACGTAAACTCTGAACGTGTGTGGTTACCCTAACCCAGCGCAATACGGGTTCAAACGTGTGAAGTTGAATAACCGCTAATTGTGGCTCATCATAACTGCAAAAACGGTTAATATAATCAAACCGGCCCTTGCGCGTAACACGCGAATGCACTTGATGAAAATCTGATCGTTATCCACATGCCCAATTTAGTTGTTATGAAGACTAAGTGGCAAGTACTGGAAAAATGTACGACAAGCTCTACACATTCTTTAAGTGGCCACGAACGCTGTGGGGAGTTCGTGCGTTGGGTTAAAGTAAATTATTTGCACAGATTTATGCACACGTGAGATTTTCTTATACGCCAAAATCCGTAGCATATGCACACATTATGCCAAAGTCAATAAAGTCACAATCAAAAAGTTAGTAAGTTTCCTTCTTCTTCTTCTTCTTATTGTGTGGTTGATGAACAACCTGGTGTCAGAGTTTAAGCCGCCCGTAGGCCTCTGACATGGCTTAGTATCCTTAATATAACTTTCTTTTCGGACTGTCTCTGATGGCTTGAAGTACTCTTGTCAGCATCACCTGTAATTGCGTGGGAGCTCTGTGGGATGTGGGGCTCTCAACCCTAACTTTACAAATTGATACAACTTTAAGTATATTTAAAAGTCACTTTATACTATTATGATTTAAACTATTACAATTTCCATAACGTAATAGTATATCATACAACACTACAAGATACCATCAGCCACAATAACACACTTTAAAACGCCGTTTGATCGAGGCCATTATGCAACGCTTTTATGATTTACAAGTAAACAAATGTATAACATTTGGAGAAAATTTCGCTTTATGAAACTGTATTACGTCAAAACATTTATCTCACGACGGAAGCCGTCGAAAGGTAAAGTACGTAACTTACGATTTACCTGTGATAACTTAAGGTTACCTTACCTATATAATCACAACACGGAAAATCTATGTCACGAAAATCTAGACAGAATTTAGATTTTGTTTTGTTTTTACCTCACGCAGTAGTTGTTCTATTTTGTGTCTTGATAAAACGAAACAGAACAAATATTTTGCTTGTAATAAACTGCACTCATATATCTGGACTGGCTCGGTGGAACAGTGGTTAGTGACTCAGGTTCATAAGCTGCGGTTCCAAGAGTCGTGGGTTCGATTCCCACTCGGGACAAATATTTGTGTGACGAACATCGGTGTTTGTTCCGTGTCTGGGTGTATTATTAAATATATTTAAGTTTATTTGTGTATCCACTGTTGATCCTGATTTTCGTAACACATATGCTTAAGCTACTTACTACGGGATCAGATCAATGTATGTGATGTTGTGTAATATTTATTATTTTATTATATTTATATAAAGTTATTTCTTCTTATTTTCTTAGGATTAAAAGTTATTATTGAGCGCAGTATATTTTTGCCAAAAGAACGGTTAAATTCAAGAATTTCTCATAATTACTATACACCGTGAAATTTTAGTGGTTGTTTTCCCGTGGCAGAACGATTTGCCTTTAGTAATACTATCGAATCATGCAAATTATTCCTAGAAAAAAAAATGATTTTTTCGATTTTTCAGAATAATAATTTTTCAACTCGAAAACGAGAGAAGCTATCATTGTTTTTGAAGTTGTGACGTATTCAAGTACTGCTTGCTGCATGAAATCGATGCTTAAAGCTAAAGAAGCTCTACACCCTAAGTCATAAAGCGGTTCGAACTTGCTTTCGAGTTTCGGTTATACCTTTCGTAAAACTGGCATTTATTGATTTTACCAAAAAGAACTGCACACATATTTTGTACTAATAAGATAGAATCATTTTACTGCGGGAAAACAACCACTAAAATTTCACGGTGTAATGCGTCAGAATATACATAGCAGTCTTCAACGTTGATATGAAAAATATACCCCATAGTAAGCAAAAGCAGTTATTCGAAGCGACGTTGTACTCACTTATATATTTAGGTTACAACGAAATGAAATGTCACTAACATACTTACCTAAATAAAATAGAACATATTTACTTGCTTTCTCAAACAAAGTAAACAAAATTTAAAGCAAGTCACGTGTTGAAATAAGAGTAAAAGTATAAGTGCTCTTGCAAAAATGTAAGTCAAATATACTACCTGCTGTTTCTGAAATAATATTATTATGACACTAGCTAATGGTAACGCCCCCACACGCGCATTTTGACACAACGTGTGTCAAACATCAGTAGCGGTACCATGAGTTAGCTATCAAAATTTACGTTACGTTATCGAATTGTTTTTTTTTCATACTGCCGATTTTAGGTGTTAGCGTTACCGCTAGGGGCGCTGTACCATTTTTCATAGACATTTTTACATAGGCGATATCGAGTCTGTCACTTTTTAACTCGTGGTAGCGCTACAGAAAAGCGTTTTCATTATTTTGTTACTGATAAAAAGTAATCAAAACCCGTTTTTTTAGGTTACCAGAAATCAATGATATTAATGAAATATGCATGTTCTTTGTTAATAAGTTTACTATGGAGTATGTTTAGTAGTGTTAATATGATATTAATGTTTTATGATTTTTAATTTCTTATTTTGTCAATCAACTTAATACCTAAAACCACCACCACCACCACCACCATCCGCTCCCAGACTGGTATCGCTGATGTAGGGGTCAAGACTACGAAGTTGAAGTGGCAGTGGGCAGGGCATGTGTGCAGGATGAAAGATGACAAATGGGCCAAAATCGTTACACAATGGGTGCCGGAAGACGGCTTTCGCTGAAGAGGTAGGCCCAGAGAAAGAGATGGTGCGACGATTTGGTCCAGCTATCAAGGAATTGGCAAGGCCAAGCCTTGAATAGAGAGCTGTGGACAAGTTTGGAGGAGACCTTTGCCCAGCAGTGGGATGACGTGGGTTATTAAAAGAAAATGATTTTTAAAAAAATTAAGAAATTATATCTACTTAATAACAAATCTATATGACTCTCCAGATAAGATATCCAAAATATATAGCAATATTTTTGCTCGACCATACTTCAGAAGATTTTTTTTTGTCATCACACGGCGGTCAAAATTATCATAAGAGGAGAACAGAGGGATGTCGAAATCTCATTATTGTCTTAATAATGACGAGTGACAAGGTCGTGCCGCAATTATTTTGTCTTTTGAGTTAATGTGGACCTCTGCAACGCTCTAGTTCCAACGAGTAATTGTGACTAACGAGCGTATGCTGAGAGGTGTTAAAATAAAAAAACAAACTCTGCTAATTATTTGTTTAATTTAACGACAGGTTATTAATCGCTTGCTTATGCAAGTGCGCGTTTGGCAACTGAAACACATCAAGGACGATTGTTTCGAAAAAAAAATAAGAATAAGATTGCATCTTTTACCAAAAAACAATTAGTGCACTCGTTGAACCATGCGCTTTTTTTTCATAACACAGAAGCAGTTATGTGGTATGTTTATGTGACATGGATGTTGGAAGAGCCCTGACTATGATGACGTACTCGATCGTGATTTTTCTAAATATTCCTTTTCACTGTATACAGTAATAATAAGCACAAACTATTGCCGCATACGCCTAATTTCTAATCAGTCTCAAAGAAGTAATAAAGTAAATTATAAACACTTATTTATTCCCACAAAGTTGTCCTCTATTATGTCCTGCAAGATCGCCATTGAGAATTGCCGCCACATCTGAAATCGGTTGGACTACATCTTATCATTAACAGCCACGTCATTAGTATGCAAATTCTGTTGCTAATTTTATAAAGTCAGTGGGTCAGCATATCAACACAGGCTAGATGTACGAAAGATACAAAGCAATCTTAATTAGTTCTTTCGTAATGTGGTTTTCAATGTGCCGTCACGCTAAGCTGGGCCTTTTACACGTTTGTTAAGATAAACTAAATCTCGACATCTTGATTTGTTCTAATTATCTCATGTTATGGTAATTTAACTTTGTTTAATCTTATTTGAGCCTGAAAGGAAGATTGAAAGAAAGAAGCTGATTAGACAATACATATAGTAAGGTGTAATTAGACAGTACTATGTAATAATAACAAACTGTCTCAACGGAAGGAAGCCGGTTCTTATAGCACAGGTTTACCCCCTTATAAGCACCGGCAGCTAACTTTGTTTAAAATTGTTAAAAGCGCATATTAAATATTAAATATACATTATTGTTATTAGGTGTTTTTTGTTTCTTAATTACTTCATTGACTAAATTAGGACTCAAGATCAGGGGATATCATTATCACCAGTATATAGTTCCTCTTACACAACCGTTATGCAATTGAGAATACAATTCATAATCTTCGCACAAATTTAATCAAACGTCCGAAGAGAAATTGCTGCTTCGGAAAAGTTTCAACATCATAATATCAACAACATACAACCTAATTCAATTATACTCGATCCTAAAGCATAGGGAAAGTGCTGCCACAAAACTAAGTTATCTACAAGTACTCTTGCGCTGCGTAATCTCATAACAGATACTGCCCTGCGTTATAAATTATATGCTTTTAATATAATCAATTTTGTGCTATGGATCATTTCACGTTGGTGCTATTATGTAAAGGATCCAGCTGTGATATAATAGATAAACCACGAGGATATCTGGTACATAACACGATTTGACTTATTTAGGTACAAATAATACAAGGTATAAGAGTAAAGTCGTTTATAGCTATAACTAAGCTGAGATTATCACGATTCGGAAGTATTGATAAATAATTTGATTATGTTTCCAAAGATGTATTTTATCAAAAGAAATCATGTTATTTCGATTCCAGGTAAGGTTTATCTTATAACCAAAACCTTCATGGTGATGTGGTGAATATATTTTACCATATCGAAAATCTCTAAATGTCCAAAATGTTGTCAAAAACTTCAATGTGCGATGCAATTAACTACATCTAGATAATCTGAGACTTTAAAAATATTTGGCTCAATTGTTGTACTTCAGCCATTGCCAGTTATTTGGAGATCAAAATTGGATGTGTTTTGGTAAACAAGACCGTTGGTAAACAAGAAGATGATTTCTATCGCCAAAAATCATCAATTATTATTCCAGCTTCGCCATTGTAAAGAAATATGTAAGATAACAATAATCCAGTGCCATCTAAATACTCTAAGATACAGATTGCATCCTCTCCTTCACTTCGTTTTGTTCTGAAGCTATTAATTATTATGTTCTTAAATTCACAAGCATTAATCAAAAATGTGGGTTACACGTAACTGAATAACTAGTTAATGAACATATTAGTTATTAATATAGTTTATAATACTTGTTAGTGAATAACTAGTTTCTATACTCACAATTAGTATTTGTACTTAAATTGCATTAATAAAGTAAAGTAAATATATGAATATTAATATTATGATAGATTATTTTATTAACATTTTTCATTATTCATTCATTTCATAAATTTTAATTTATACCAGGTAGAGTTACAAAAAAAAACAACTAAAAAAGTTTTTACGCGTATACTTACATCCTAGGGCTTTTTGCATACCTACCCATTGTATTCTGTACAACTGTAGACTATTATTATGAGTGAATCTTTTGCATAATCTACCTAGTAAGCAAAACACAGGATGTAATCCAAGTAAAAAGTAGAGCGTTTGTATTCATGTAGTATTTTCATAAATCCTAGCTCTCCACTTTGGCACGGAGCTCGGTCACGTATTTATCGCACGAGAAACAGTCAGTCCATAAGATTGCATCCAGATATCCGTCAAAATAGTAAATCTGATCCACTTTCTCAGCTCAATTGTCTAAAACATGATTTTCTCACCTTGAACCAGGCAGAACAGTGCATAATTTTACGTAATTGCTATATCATTATCAAACTACCGTATTCTTGCGTAGACGCGGCGTACGCGTAGCATCTCGCCTGTTGACTAATATAAAAGTCGACGGCTCCGTTCTTCGGCAACAGTTGTGTGTGGTCGGTGGGACGAAGCAAACCTTATTCAAACACAAAATGATCGCCAAAGTAAGTGAATACCGCGTCTGCTCTCCCGAGCCACTTGTGAAAGGACCAAAGCAGCGAGTGATCTGGATCGCGACGCAGGGATTTATTGGAGCCGCATTCATTTTCTAGTCCAAATTTAAATTCAAAATTATTATCACATGAGAACGCGAAATTTTCGTTGGAATTTTTAAATGAATACATCCCTATTTTACGCACTGTGCGTATAGAGTTTGCGTGTCGTGTTGAGATCGACCCACGTATCTTACATAGTACTTCTTTCAGACCATTTTAATCATATATCTTATCTCATTAATGGTTATTGCACTTTTTCATTCATATCATAGTACCTAATACATTTCTAGAAGTCGTTGACTCGATCGTTGAGTCGTTGAATCGATTTCTGTTTTCTATTTACTGTGCCCGTATACAAAAATTTGCACATTAGGGCTTTTGATCTCTCTGTTTACCTTCCTGTCCATAAAATAATTAATTTTGGTAAACTCATACTATTTTCGTTCATTTCAAAATCTGATCAGTTGCTCCTATAGGCATACATATACAGGGATGATATCTCACGATTTTCGCCAGAGTAATCAGTTTTGGTCCCTTCTTATAAACCGAGAATATCTAATGGTCACAGGCCTCCCTCATTAATTATCACAAATATGATTCTTGTGCCTTCCTCACCTTTGTCAATGAAAAGAAAATATTTGATCCTTGACCACTTTTGTGTCGAGTTAGGACGCAGAACTGTGATCATTATCTGTTTTCGAATCCGAATCCAGTCACTCTTTGTTGAGGATTGATTTTCCAATTTATAATTTACAAACGTTATTTTTGCGAGGAGCCGTAAACAGACAAGAGTGGCGAACATTTGAGACGCCTATGTCCAGCAGTAAACTGCTTATTAGGCCAATTTCAGCTGACTCTGATTATAATGATGATAATCTTCGTTCCCAGGCCGCAGTGATCCTGTCCGTGGTTGCGTGGGCGTCGGCCGGAGTGCTCCAACTCGCGCACGGTGGCTACGCCGGAGAGGCGTACGGCCACGAGGCAGTTGCGTACGCGCCGGTCGCGCACTACGGACACGAAGACACGCATGTCGACTATCATGTAAGTACTCGCCAACATAATACGAAAGAACACAAAAAAGCACTAACATAATACGTACGAACGAATATGAACTCCTCGTACAACGTTAGCATTTATTTGGAACACATAAAAACAAACGAACGAATGTGTAGTAAACTCGCGTAAGCATTTATTTGTAACACACAAAAACTAGTAAACGAACGTTAAGTACACTCGCGTGTTAGCATTTGTTTTTTATATAAAAAAAAAACAAGTTAACGATACGAAGATGCTCGTTCTGTCCCGATGTGTTTTTCTTTTACTCTAGCGCTCTGAGCAGGAACTGAATTTACCAAAGAAACAAAAGAAATTCAGTCGGCCTATGAATCCAATTTAAAAAAGGTTGAAATGTAAAAACGTATATGCTCTTTTAAATCTACTATCAGTGCAATTGATGCGTTTTTAATAAGATACTAGCTGTAAAAGTAAAAAGCATCAGTTTAAAACAGCGTATGCCACTTGTTCATAATTTTTTGTGGATACCAACATGTTGTATTAATTAGTTTCTCAACCACCAGAGTGATTTAATATATAAACTTTTTGACTTTCTCTAGGTAAGGATCCAAAAAATGTATCTCTAGTAAATTTTAAAGTATTTTACTTTAAACTTTTCACACAAACACTTTTTAAATCCAGAAAATATTTGTGCAATATCAGTTATGCACCTTATTAGCGCTCAGTGGCGATGCAATATACGTTTTGTAATCTTCACTTATCTTGAGCACTAAACGCTTACGTTTGGTTCTTCATAAAGAATACGTTTGTTGTATAATTATCGCATACAATAAAACAATGTTCTCATAGTCAGTACGCTCCCGTCATTTTCTTATTAACTTTTGAATCGTTATCAATATTCTTAGCTAAAGATTGCAAGGCAAAATAGCCGATATATGTATGAGTAAAAAGAATGAAGTATATTTAGTTATATGTTGAAACTGTAACATAATCGGTCAAATGGAACAACTTATATTGCGGTACAGCAAAAAGTAAGAAATATAAGTGGCCTTCTGCTAATGAATATTATAAGATACGCAACGAGTGCAGTAAGCGACAGAGCTCATTATTGCCACACGCTGTCGCAGAAATTACAGTTCACACACTAAAAACTATGAACAATTTGGTCAAGGATGGAATCAAACGGCCCACCAAAATATGTAGCGCAATTTCAGCTAATTAAAGTTACGTTGAACAAATATTCGCTTAATATCTCAGGTAAGTGGAGCGGCGAAGCGAGTTTTGTTTCCCTTACTGACGTAATACAATAGCTAGTAACTAATTGATAGCTTGCATAAACTCGCGTGTTGTGCGATCCAACACAATCGGCTCGGTTTCCGGGATAAGATAGTATCTGTGGCCCACGGCAATTCCTGTGTTAACAAGCTGTTGCATCACACCGTTCGCCATTGTCGGGACGTTTTCAATATTCATAGAGTACTAGGTCCATATTGGACTGAAACTATAAGTATACGGTTTATTAAGGAATAACTAGGTATCCTATTTCTTTTTCCATTTATTACTGCAACTTATTAGCGCAATTGAACTATACTCGCGAACTAGTGAAATAATGATCATACCATTTAACTTCAATGCGACACCTTTAACAGATTCAAATTAGTACCATATCTTATATGCTTTGTTTAGTAATATTATGAGAATACAGACTTGAAGAATACTAAAACAATGTTATTCGCGTATAAGAAAAAGACAATAAATCGTAAAAACATTATTATGCAGTTACATCAGTCCACGAGATTCAGCCTACTATCAACAATTACCAGAAAGCGTAATACTGCTTTCGTCTGAATCTAACAACGATTATCATAATAAATCTGCATTTAAAATATGCTTGCGCTAGAAACGTCCACAGACAACTATTGTAGGGATAGGAATTATTACGTGGCGATAACGAGATTAGTTGTAGGGCCTATTGAATAACTGTGCCACTTCGAGACGAAAATTAACGGAGCCATGTAATTTATGAGACTGTTGTCTTTATGATGTTGTCATAAATCCGCCGTGGGCGCCGATTCGGACCGATCCGCGATTACATAAGTGTTGTATATAGTTATATAGGTATATCCCGGTCGTGACTGTTTGCCGATAGCGCGTTCCCAGGACATTGCGACATCGGCTAGGGCTGTCCAGACTTGCAATAAGTGAAGCGGATGCGGCCTGTCACTGTGATAAATATTAAGTGGCGAGTAGAAAGGCAGTACCGAGGTAGTTCGTCATATTTGCATCAGTTCTCAATACTTAATTTATTCATCTCCAGTGATACAAATGATAATATTTTGAGGATATAATGTACTATAGTGGGAGATTTTCAAAAATTGCATTAGGATGCTCAATTTATTACAGTGGAATATCCCAGCATAAAAAAACATGGGCTGAAGAAGACAAAATATTTTTTTCAATTAATAGTCAGTTTAACAGTACTAAGACTCTACAATTCATTAAAGGAGTGATTTCTTTAAATAAAGCATTATGCATTAGGATTTAACAGGTATGGATACACTTTGTCATGATCAGGCACATTATTTGACAATATATTTTTTATTTAAATCTGTAGCTTGTTGTTTGCGCGCCAACCTTACCTCTCTCCGGGATCTAATGACAGTCATGAAACTTGGCAAAACAGTCCGCTCGCAACCGCGCACTCACGACCGCTCTAATAGTAGATGTGTAGATACGACCCAAATGCAGCTTGCACTTGCGAAACGCATTGACAGATTTAAATAATCCCAACTAGCGATCGCACTGCTACGTGCAACACTGATTGATAGGATCGTTATTGTTGCGTTTGATCAATAAATAGCATAGGGCTCGATTTCAAGGGATAAGTTGCGATGTTTAACTAGCACCAACTAACTTTTACCAATTAGAATAACATTTTCAGTTCACGCGGGTTGTTGTGTGTTACTTAAATATCGTTATTCATACCGCAACATTAAGACTATTTGTACATACTTACATGCTCGGATCAGCGAATACAGTATGTGAGAGTACTTTGACTTTTTACATGAATCTTAATGTATGCTGTCCGTCTAATGTTATTGAAAACTTCTTTTGGAAAACATAAAGCTACCCTCTTTGATTTACCTCAATCCAGAATCTTCCAAACCCAGACATGTATCTGCTTAAATTGTGACTTCTACAATTTAATAACTCTACAATTTCTTCTTTCCAGGCACACCCCAAATACGACTACTCTTACTCAGTATCCGACCCCCACACCGGTGACCACAAGACCCAGCACGAGGCCAGAGACGGAGACGTCGTTAAGGGCGAATACTCCCTGCTGCAGCCCGATGGCTCTTTCCGCAAGGTCACCTACACCGCTGACGACCACAATGGGTAAGAACGAGTCTAACTTTCAGACTATTTTGACCTTTAAGTCATGCGTAATTAAAACAATAACATTTGATTAATCGATAATAAAGTTTGTATTTGCGTAAACAGTGCGCAATGTACCTACTTGCCGCTTTTTTCAAAATTTACCAATACTAAACTACTCTTTGGCTCAATTTGGATCGCCTTTACTAATGAGCTGTTGCTACTGGTAACAATCGCGACATTAGTCGTGATTCCATCCAGAAGATACCTACCCTACCCGGTGATCTTGTTTTAAATGTTAAACCTATTCAGGTACATTCACAGTGTCTTTGGCCTCGAACTATAGAACGTATGTCTGTTCTATTCAACTCTAGAATATATTAGATTTTAGACTTTCGCGTTCCATTAAACTAAAACTTGTCTTTAGGAGTAGGAGTAGCAAATTACATAGCTACTTACTGCCCGACGTTTCGAGTGGGTTACACCAATCGTCGTCGCGAACGAACTGGCGCCGCCCGTCTTCGTCTGCCACAGCGGTTGTGAATTTCTGATTTCTGATCTGATTTACTAGAATATATTAGACGGAATTGTAGTCCGAAAGTTAATCAGGTTACCGCGAAGCAACTTTTAAAGCTTTCTTTTGCCAGACATAAATACTGTGTTTCTCAAAATCAAATTCAAATAATAATTATAGCACATGCCAAAATAATAGCGTTACCTAACTATAGTATTAGCTACAGGTGTACGCTCTATTCAGATATAGATTTACGCAGCTTAGTCTGCATTAAAATACACCGATCCACAATTGAGAAAGTTGAATTCAAAGTACTCGTATTAAATTAAAGATCTCGACGCTGATAAAAATACGATTCAATTGTTAGCGCAATACAATACCCAAAAATGAATTGTCGTATAAAGTTTTATAGCCGCTATAAAGTTGCCGATTGTCAACTTGTTGTTTTAAACATCTTGTATCTTGTATCTCGAATTTCCCTCGTTATTGCCATTTTTAAAGCAAACGCTCGTTATTTTTGATGTAACAATGTGTTTACAACGTGATTGTATCATAATACATGTTTCTCATTCAAGTTCTCAGGCCACGATAATGTCATTTGCTACCACCGGGTGAACGGAACTAAAGAGGTTAAAGATCTATGTCAGCCTAAGCTTTGGTATTTAGAGAATAGAGAAAACATTAGAATATACAACAAGAACTACATAAATGTTACAATGAAAACGACTTAGTCGACGTCATAAAATAATCTAACACGCAGACAATGTAAGAAAATCATATTTGAATTAGATTTTAGTGGAATTTCCACAACAAAACAACTATAAAACGTCAGCTGCTAGCTATGAAACTTAATTTGAAATTCCGGAATTTACAACGAACGTTGTTTGACGGCGTATTATTGTGAATAATTTGTTATTTCATTACTGAATGTTGAAGAAGATTCAATAGTATTAATGACGTAATTGACAATCTGTCTGAATTATCTTTGTCGTCTACCAATTCAAGCATTAGTAAATCTGTACATAAATTCATAAAGTCTATATTTATTATTGAAAAACCAACTACAAGTTAAAGCGAGCGATCGTAGCGTCTAACAATCCAAACTCTACAGAATCTGTCCGCCCGTTGCCCTAACAACGTTTTTTTTTTCATAAGTTGCCTTTTCCTTCATGCAGTTTATTAATCTATTTTCTTTTTTTTCCAGCTTCAACGCGGTAGTGCACAACACTGCGCCCGCGCACCACGAGTACCACTAAGCTCTACGGCGGGCGCCTGGCCACTACCAACCATGTGATATTATTCCTTTAATTACTATGTATAGATAGTCTTTAGTCGACATCATTTTTATGTTATAAGACTGCGGCGATAATAAACTGTTCGAAAAACTATTTCCCTTTTTTTATTTTTCCTTTTTAATATTTATGAACTGATAAAGGAATGTTAAACAAAGATATATGATAAAAATATGATTTAATGGAACAAAACATTATTAAAATTAGATGTTATGAGTCATATAAAACAAAAATTAGGTATACATGTGTGTAAAAAAGATATTTTTATGGACTCCAGTCGATGACAAAAAGAAAAAAGTGATATAATTTAAAAAAATACTGTATTTATTTATCATTTTCCTTCCCTTTACATATTTATAACTATCCATTAAATATAAGATACAGGTAGGTACAGGTAGATAGAAGTTAAATTTTAATATGTACGCCTGGACAACTTTTCTTCATAAATGCCTTCATTGAAAATATCCAAACATATCATTTAATTAAATAAAATGTTTCACGTTTACTAGAAAAAAAATATTTGGGAACTATTTTAGACAGTTTACAGAGGATGCTATTCTTTATAATTATATACATTAGTAAAAAATATAATTTAATTTAATAAAATTTATATTTTTATTCATGCCTTCTCTTACATATTTTGATAAGAATACCAGCTATTGACAAATATATCACTGACTGATAATCAGCAAAAATTAAATCGACACCGTCCTGCTAAACGTCATCGATTTATTGTACTATAATAGAATTTCATTGTATTCCACAATAAGGACCACATTTTAGAAAAAATCCTAACAAGATCTTGTTACCTCAGAGTATAGTAGTATTAGGTCGGTAAATGTCCTGCACCACAAGCTGATAACTATTGAGTTTGGCCAATTTACTGCATTTTCTTTTATCCGGCAGCGCCAGAAGGAGTCATCCACGTTGATAAACAATCTCAGTATATTTATCGGTTGACAGAAATCCACGATTCAGCTAACGTGGAATTCTGTGAGTGGTTGTGATAATCGCCCTATCTGCTTTTTATTACCCGGTAGAAATCCTCATGGATACCATGCTGGTAAAGATGTTGTTGTATCGGTCTTAATATGGGTAATTTGCCTTCACAGCTACTAAATACAATTGAAAAACCTATAGTATGTGTGTCCCTAATCATAGCGCAAGCTTTACTTTAATTGTGCTCATTCATTCAGGACGTTTTTCTTTACACTTAGATGGTGATAAGTAAGAATATAATCTACGATTTTTTTATCCTACTACTATTGTTACCCGGAAATAAGAATTTCTTACCAGAAGAATAACAGTAGTCGTAGTTCGTTGTTGATTACGAATCCATGCTAATTCATGGAGCCTGTATTGAGTAGGTAGGTAGTTGATTTGGTACTACTTGTAATAAAGTATCTAGGCTTGTTCATTAACTTACAGGATATTACTAACATAAGCACGTTTATTGCTGTTATACGTTAGTACCTCTAAGGTAAGCGGAAAACGTCTAAGTAATAAAAGTTGAAAATAATATATGAAACCACAATCATGTAATAACGACTTATGTAATTTATATACCTTAAATCCAAAGATAGTATATACTAGTTTCAAACGTGTTGTAAGATAGATTAATATTATACCTACAGTACAATTTAGGCCATCTGGCATTATTGGCAATTTCTAGGTGAATCGATTAAAAATACAATTAGATATGTTATAAGAACAACTAACCAGTTTTTAATACTTGACAACCACAAAACAATTTTAGATATATTGCTTAGAATATTTAAAACTGAAAGAATTGTCATCATTTCATCACCTTCACATTCATAACTCCAACATTTTTTTCTGAGCATCATGGAATAATTGAGAATTGTTGCTAATAAAGATTTGCAGGCGAATATAATATACTCACACACTTACTCTTGATTATTTAGACATTTATACAATTGTAAATGTGTGACTATAATACTATTTATATGATAATAAATATAATAGTTATATTAAAGTTAGAGTATAATAAAAGTCATAATTTGTTACCTGGTAATTTTAATGTTTTCATCGACCCACGCACGAAAATTATGGAGCACTTCCGGCGCTATGATACGATCGTTATTATTGAATAAAATAGACACTATTTGAAACGTGTTTGTTCTATCCGCAAATAACATTGGCTTTATGCATAACGACGCAGATTTTGATCTCCATCGGCGATCAAATAAATTAATCAAGGATACTCATTTTTAAACAGAAAGTTTTCAAAATCTTGAAACACATCCATGCTTAAAAAATAAAAATAACATAAACATTTGAATTGGATGAGAAAAATTGTAAACAAAAAAAAAACCGCCTTCAAAAACCCGACTCACTAAAAATTACAAAATAATATAATACGAACATTTATAATCATCTGGGTATGAATTTTATATGTTTTTGAAGGCGGTGCCGTTTATATTTCAAACAGACAAGCACAGAGTGCTTCTTTTTCCTCAAAATTTTGATTGGCACCGCCTTCAAAAACATATAAAATTCATACCCAGATGATTATAAATGTTCGTATTATATTATTTTGTAATTTTTAGTGAGTCGGGTTTTTGAAGGCGGTTTTTTTTTTGTTTACAATTTTTTTCATACTTTTTAGTGTTAAATCTTTTGTTACCCTATTAGTTCAGCTCACCTGTAATACTACTGATATTATAACTAGTAGTCTTAATATGTATACAGTATTGAAAGAATTATCCTTTTACTCCAAACAATTAAGGAGTTGACCTTCCATCATCAGCTCAGCATCATAACATTATGATTGCAAGAAGCAATGCCAATATCACTTCAGAAAATATATAAAACGCGGTACATGTGCCTATAAAATTTGAGGGTTGCCCTCGATTTCTCCTGGATCCCATCATCAGATCCTAGACTGGTCACCCTATTAGTTCAGCTCACCTATAATGCTACTGATATTATAACTAGTAGTCTTAATATGTATACAGTATTGAAAGAATTATCCTTTTACTCCTAAGTATTAAGAAGTTGACCTTCCATCATCAGCTCAGCATCATAAGATTATGATTTCCAGAAGCAAATGCCAATATAACTTCAGATAATATGCAAAACGCGGTACATGTCCCTATAAAATTTGAGGGTTGCCCTCGATTTCTCCTGGATCTCATCATCAGATCCTAGACTGGTCACCCTATTAGTTCAGCTCACCTTTAATGCTACTGATATTATAACTAGTAGTCTTAATATGTATACAGTATTGAAAGAATTATCCTTTTACTCCTTTTACTCCTAAGTATTAAGGAGTTGACCTTCCATCATCAGCTCAGCCTCATAAGATTATGATTTCCAGAAGCAAATGCCAATATAACTTCAGATAATATGCAAAACGCGGTACATGTCCCTATAAAATTTGAGGGTTGCCCTCGATTTCTCCTGGATCCCATCATCAGATCCGGGACTGGTGAAAATGGGACCACCTCGAAAGTGAACTGTATCCAACCAAAAAAAAATTTTTCAAATCCGTCTATAATTGACGAAAATATCGGTGAACATACATAAAAAAAAAAAAAAATATTATACATACAGACGAATTGAGAACCTCCTCCTTTTTTTGAAGTCGGTTAAAAAACAACAGACGCAAGCAATCCACAAACAAATTTGTAAAGCGCACAAAAACAAAACTAAGACAATTACTCTCTTACATTTCCTGTTACGCCTAAACCGTGCTGGAAACTCGCGTGCTCGGGATAAAGGAATAGCAAACAGTTCCCTGTACCATTGCACAAGTTACGCACTCACTAGACCACTGAAACAAAACCAGATGTCACGCCGGATTTGCTACTTTTTGTAACAACCGTGTTCTGAATATAGGATAGAGAAACGGAGTCTGTGTTAAATCTTCATTAACATTTTGATTGTTCGCCTCTATTCAGCTTGTCAACGACATTGATGGTTTGTTTCGGTATTACCGAACGGCATATTTTGGCTAAACAAAGCACCTTTTATAAGAGGAGACATTCAGAAAAATATCAGTAGTCTTCCACAGATCACCAGGAAAGATGATTCTTAAAGTGAGTACTCTACGAAAATATGTTTGGAAGAAAATTATTTCAAATAACACTGTGCCTTTGTTTCAGGTTATAGGCATATTCTCTGCTTTTGTGTGCTTACACGTGGCAAATGGAGCATCTTATTCAAAAGTGTTTGTACATAGCGGAGCTGGCCCTGACGTTGTTCCTGTAGAATACGTGAATTATGGGCCTCCAGTGATAGGAGAGCCGCAAATAGCTCAGTTGGCCGCTGCACCCGTTAGATCCGTAGTGTCTGTACCGCCTTGCGTGTCTCCATGTGTCGTCGGTCAAAACGTGGCCCCTATCGCGCCTGTCGCCCCAGTGCCTAATGCAAAGTTCATCACCTACAATTCTCCAAATGTTCCCGTCGTTGTAGCACCCAAAGATGTAAGTATACTACAGACAGAAACGATCATCATTGAGACATTATTATTTTAGTATGTTTTTTTTTTCAGAATGGCTATGAATACTCTTACATTGTTTACGATGAAAACACAGGAGATAGAAAAGCCCAACGTGAATTTAGCGATGGTTCAGTGGTCCGTGGAGAGTACTCATTCGTTCAACCAGACGGATATGTTCGAGAAGTCCAGTACAGAGCCGATGACTTGACTGGGTAATGTGAATTTAACGAATGTATAAGTTAAGACATGATTATAACGATATACCTATGACTTACTGATCGATTTTTCTTTTCAACAGATTCAATGTCGTCGTTAAAAGAATACCTGCAGATTCCGTAGGGACTGACAAGAAACAGGAAAAAGCCGACGTTCCTCCATGCAAAGACGTCAAAAGCGAAGCATTGAAAGAAGAGCCTAAACAAGAGCTCGTTGAAGACAACAGCTACGCTGAACCCAGCCATGACCATGACAACGATGGAGTTCCTGATCACGCTGCAGTAGACCATGTGGAAGAGCCTGCCAAAGACGTGGAAGTAGTCGCTCCAGTGCAACAGGAAAACACACATGAGGAAGTCCATGAAGCGCCAACAGAACCAGAGCACGCCCAACCCGAGCCTGCTCAGGACGAACATGTAGAGCCAGCGCCTGCTGTGCCAGAACATGCTGAGCCACAACAAGAAGAAAAGCCCGCGCAACATGAAGAACCAAGTCAAGAGGAAGCACATGGAGAAAGTCACGGAGCTATTGTAGTCCCTGAGGAACATGCTCCAGAGCCAGTACCGGCGTTGCCTATTCCTATCCCCCAACTGCCAAACAACCTCCTGGTTTCTTACGAGGACATCATTCGCTGCGTACAGTCCAAGGCACAGTCGCCACAAGGCCTCAACATCTCACCACTTACGTACATCATCCTACCAGCCGCTAACAGGCCGTGTTAAACTATACTTATATCTATACATAACTCTCTAGTCTACAAAGATGAAATTATATGTTACGAATTGTAAATGTCCAATATGTTCTATTGTTTTCATTGTTTCTGAATAAATGCAAGATAAATGTATTTGTCAATTCATTTCAAATATTTCACAGTAAGCAAAATTATAATCCTGTACTGTGTATAACCGTATTGTTAGCATTCTTTTAATATTTTAGTTTAGACGTTAGAAAAATATTTTTCTATGTAAGACTAACAATACCATTGTTAAAGAACAATATAAAGTAGGAAGTCAATGGATTCGAGCACATTCATTTACAAATACTTAGTTTCTGTATATAGTCTCACATACTCAACAATTTAAAAAATAACACATTGACTGAACTTAGGTGAAACTGTAACAAACAAAACATGAGATAAAAAAAATATAAATAGGTGTGACTAATCTAAGTACTACAATAAACGCCACTACAATACTTATTGATTAGCCAATCGATCAACCTCAATACTTTTAACTCGGGCTAATGTTGATCGATAAAGTCATCTGATTACAATCCGTTTACCAATACCTGGCCATAATTAGGAGTAAGTATTGATTAATATCCTTGAATTCATTTATAGATTGTTCATGTGGGTGTGTACGTAAGCTTTGTGTTACTTCTGCTACATAAGTAAATCAATAAAATTAAGAACATATTGTTATAATATAAAATCGTGCCTCCCTGTAAAATACTTAGAGAGGCATCAGCGACAAGCTTAGTAGGTAATTTATTTGTGTGTTTTTACGAAAATTACTGAACGTTATATAACAAACGTAATAAAATAAGCAGCATCATTCGAAATCGGTTTTAGTAATTGAAGTTAGAACAAAACTGCAAGCTGAGAAAACTTACTTAATTGATATTCATGCCCTAATTCAACTACCTAACTGAAGCTCACATTGTTATGTGAAATAAATGACATTATTAACCAAAATTCTACCTTACACATGTTATCTTACAAAATGTTTGTCTAAAGGTAAGAAATCAAATAGTACCTAAGTTTAACGGCCAAGGTAAACAGAACAGTTTAAAATTGCAAAACTATACATATTTTCTCGAGCGAAAATGTTTAAACAACGTTAAGGCGGACACAGTCCGTAATAAATCTGTAAAACACTGTTTCAACACTTCGTAATAGTTGATACTAATCTCCGAAATAGTAGAAAGAAAAACGAACGGTCAACTTAACTAAGTATATCTTAAGCAAGCACAATATGATCATAAATAATGAATTAGAAAAAAAATATTTCATTTCATTGCATAATTTTCTAATAGGTTCAAATTGCACACTTACTTAAGAGCAGTAATTATAACAACCCCGTACTTTTAACAGTTGCTAAAATATGTTGCCACCACACTGAGACAGGAATACAAAGATTAGGTAATTAATGTAGAACAATTTATGCAGTTAGTAAATATCAGTAATGCGAAAGTGTATTATGATTGGCCTCCTTTCGACGCAACGTATCAACGTAATCGTTTGCATAAAGATAGTTGCAGAGTAGGAAAGTGACATTGGGTGTCAGCAGCTTTTATCAACTTACATTTAAAAGCTTTACTATGAAAATATATTCATTCAATAAAAAACCCTTTCACTTTTACCAGATGTAATGACCCAGCAGTGACATTCAATGTTATTTATAAATCCTTTATTTCGAAATTAAACAAGCATTTTTATTGTTTGTGCTTAATTCAATGTTTCCTTAATTCCTTCCAATTATACGTGTAAAGAACACCACAAATGGCAAAAAATAGAACAACGTGGAAAAGTACGCGAAACTAAATTTTTTAGTTCTACGTTCCTAGTGACTGATTTGGAAACGTCTGTTCGTAATGCTTTACGCACCGACCGGGGACCTCTCGGTCCTAACGCAGCACTTGCTGCCAATAGACCAACGAGGCAGTCCGGGGTCGGGCAAAATTTGTGTGAGTTTTTCTGTAATGAAATTACTCAGGAATAAGTCTTTATGGGTCTTCACGCGATATTAGGAGTAGCAAAATTACATAGCTACTTACTACTACTTACTTATGTCAGTGTAATGGAACGCGAAAGTTTAAAATCTTACATGAAATTACTCAGCCCGGAGTTAGGAAGTTGGCGGTTGAACGCCCGTGCCTCGGAAAGCACGTTAAGCCGGTGGTCCTGCGCCCGATCTCTCATCGGTCATGTCGGATTGCCGTCTCACCGAATTATGAGAGTAAGGGAATAGAGAGTGCACTTGTGTTTGCGCGTACACTTGTGCACTATAATATGTCCTGCGCACTTGGCTGATCTCAATTGAGATCGGCCGCCATGGCTGAAATCGGTCGGACGCCTTATATATATACACACCGTCACGCGGAGTAGGGGTGTTCTCCCGGTGGTGTGTCGGACTCCCCGGCGACTGGCGAAAAGATGGAAAATGCCAGCCGCTCCTCCTGGATGGAGTGCAGTGCCCCGAGGGTCTACCGACTAAAACATCGCGGTACACCTCATCGCCTTAACAGAGTCGTGGTTCTCCGGCTTAGCCCTTAACTCACAACCACGACGGAGGACAGCCCGGTGGGCTACTCACATGCCCCTCCTTTACGTGGGTCGATGGGGCAACCAGGTACACGGAGTTAACCCATCAACGAAGACCGATGCAAGCCAGGCGGTGGTGTAAGAATGTTAATCTTTAATTCTAAAATTAGAATTACATATTAATGTTTTACAGGTGAAATTGTTTCATAAAGTTAACACTCGCAAGCCCATTAGTTCCCGATGGTCAAACCATCGATTATCCTATTCAGTATAACTAACGTCTATAGCAATTATCTATCATGAAAAACCAAAAAAACGAAAAATGGAATGCATGAAACAGATCAAAACGCAGTGATTATCCGCCCCATATCAATATCGGTGCATTTGTTCCGCGGCCTTGGCGGTGTCAAAGTTGTGAGTCAAGGTCTCTGGGCGCGCGCATTTCTCCGCCCCACCCTGCGCGCGCGCCGCGTTCTATAAAACCATTCCGCAGGACCGTTGACATCAATCAACTCTCGGTAGTTAAACAAACCACTCAAAATGTTCAGCAAAGTGAGTTTATTTGACCAATTTAAAAAAAGTTTTTTGTACAAAGCCGCTTTCACTTACTCTGATAAAATGTATTAAATAAGCACAAACAAGCTTTTGGAGTTTGCTTTATCTAACCACATACACAACAGTTTTTGGAATTCTTTATTAAATTGCTCCTACTTTTGGAATGTTTAATGAAATTAAACCCATTTCGTGAGAAAAGTCCTGCTTGAAAATAAAATTGTGTAAATTATACAAGCTTCATTGTGTTTGTTACACCAGCTTTATTGAAGCTTTCTTGTGTTCAGTAAAGAATTTCAACTTATGTATTTGAACTATGTTTCAGATCCTTGCCTTGAGCGCCCTCCTGGCCGCGGCCAGCGCCGGCCACTACGCGCACGGCCCCGCCGTCTCCTCCCAGAGCATCGTGCGCCACGACGAGCTCCACGCCCCGGCGCACTACGCCGCCCCCGTGCTCCACGCCGCGCCCGTCGCCCACTACGCCCACGCCGCCCCCGTGGCCCACTACGCGCCCGTCGCCCATGCCGCCCCCGTCGCCCACTACGCCCCTGCTGCCCACTACGATGGCCATGACGAATATGTAAGTATAGCGCAACTATAAAAATAAGCTTTAAAAAGCTTACTTCATATATCATTGGACAACTAACTGGTTCTCCCCGGTATAATGAAGCAAGGAAATGGAATTATTAGTGCTAATAATCGATATTTAGATTCGCTCTATCTTTTGAGTATACCATGAGGAGTCGTCAGAATCATATCAGAAGGCATTAACTATTAATATTGAGAGCTTTAAGCTTAAGAGCTGGAGTGGTGAAAATCATCGCTCCTTTCCTAAACTAATAAAAATTTATCATCATTTGTACACTTCGAGACTTTTAACATTACCTCATAATCTAAACCGTTTGCTCTGTGTATCTTCCAGGCCCACCCCAAGTACGACTACGCGTACTCCGTGGCCGACCCGCACACCGGCGACCACAAGTCCCAGCACGAGTCCCGCGACGGCGACGCCGTGCACGGCTTCTACGAGCTGGTGCAGCCCGACGGCTCCGTGCGCAAGGTCGAGTACACCGCTGACGCTCACAACGGGTAAGGACACGTTTTATGACACTTTGACATTACTAGCTCATACAAAACAATTGACAATAGTATCGAATGATGTGCTGAGTTTTGTTAAACACTTTTGACTGGTACCGATTTCGACAAAAACATACCTACCACTAATATTGATTTAATAGATATTAATACACAAACACATAAAGATATCATAATGTACTGGTTAAATTTATTGTTGCCACAGACATTCAGTTCGTTTTATTAATGTGTTGACAATTTGGTTCCAGTTTCAACGCCGTGGTGCACAACACCGCCCCCATCGCGCACGCCGCCCCCGCCCACGACTACCATTACTAGATGTACAGCTTTGTACCTGTCATTGTTAGAAAATCCGAATACCTTTTATTTATACTTCTGTAAACATGTGTACCAATGGAATCGCTGTGTGAGAATGTTGTAAATAAAGTGTGAATGAGCGTTTACCAAATGTAAAACTGAATTTAATTTTTATATACATACTACCGGCCATACCCTACTATATATCCTACTTTCCCGGTTATAGTCATCAAACCAAATATACAGAATGTTTTCCCTTTTGAAATGGGTATGTGTAGAACGTATATTATACTATGAAATGTATGCGAAACTGGGTCAAAAGACCACAAAAAGCTTGTAACGAGAAATACATTTTTAACGAAAATGTTTGCTACTTATTGGAAATACCTGACATGGAAAAAGAAAACTAAAAAAATATAAGATAAGTGAACAAAACTGCTCTATCACCGATGATCCAAGATCCTAGGTGCTACAGGCATACTTATCGGCTACAAAAAATAAAGAAGGGATAAAAATAGTCCTTGTAGAAATAAAATTGAGTATTTGCATATCTGCTAGGTGAAGCCGACGTCAATTTTTAACACGCTTACATATGTATATTAGGTCGACCTGCATGTATGGAACTACATATTTGCCTTTATGGGTCTACACGCGTTATTAGGAGTAGCAAATACATAGCTACTTACTGCCCGACGTTTCGACTGGGTTACATCAATCGTGGTCGCGAGCGAACTGACAATTACATGGCATGGGCAGTAACTAGCTATGTATTTGCTACTCCTAATAACGCGTGTAGATCCATAATGACTAATATTTAGTGTAATGGAACGCGAAAGTCTAAAATCATATGTATGGTACTATGTCATGAAATCTAAGAAAACAAATTTAACCATCTTTTAAAGAACGTATATGGATCGTAGAACATATTGGCAGTTGCTAATTTTCAATACGCATGATCAAATACAACTGTATGTGATTTTGATGACAGTACAATAATGTGGTACTATCGGAAAAATTTAGAGTTCTTGATCGTGTTTTTGTTTACAAGAAAGTTTTACCTGCCCTAGCGACACGCTTATACAATCAAATATTATAATTAAAAGCACCAAATCTACACTTCAGCCCAGAAATAGAAACAACGTAAACGACGGGTAATTTATTTTCGACTTATAAGTGTAACAATTTAAACGTATTTTTAAAACAATTACTTTATATTAGTGCCAGATGTGTGAGTGATAAATGTACATAGTATAATACTCACTTTTCAAATATTGAATGCTGATTACTACGTATATTGGATACACATCATTTTTCATTTACGATTTAGTATTAAGTTCGAATAACTCAAATATGACAGCGAAATTTTAAAGATTTTTGGCCCTACTAATTGGTGTAACACTATACACTACAATTTATTTAAATAAAGAACAACTTTTCTAGCCTCAATGCATCATAAAAGTGTGTACCGACAATATTTATCAATCTTTAGCGCATGAGTACCTATGAAGGTATTTACCCGTGGTCCCACTGGGTCGACCCGTTAACGGGTCCACGGGTAATTTTGATTCCCCGTGGTCCCATTGCGGTAGGGATTGCTCCCTGGTCTTATAATTTATCGAAAAAAAAATGTAAACCATTAATTGAACATAAGTTAAAAATTGTTCAAACCAAATTTTTGCATTCTTAAGAACAAATATATATTATTATTTAAACCGTATAAACAATAGATAAGTAATGATGAATAACTCAGGTATGCTAGCGACATTTTATGTGCATCTAAGATATTTGACCCTATAATAATATAGAACAACTTTTTTCTTAATATCAATGCATCAGAAAAATGTGTACCGACTATATTCATTAAACCTTTGGTGGTATGGTACCTAACTATGGAATGGTCGTCGGTCCGAACTAGCAGGTATACAATTAACGTAGAATAATTTATGCTGTTAGTAAAAGTATATAATGATTGGCCTCATTTCGACGCAATGTATCAACGTAATCATTGGCATAAAGATGTCGGAATATTCTATTCTAAACCTTAAATAAAAATAAGTATGAAAAACAAAAATACTTTTCACTATTACAAGATGTTGGGCCCAGTGAATGAATTTCAATGTGATTTAAAAAATTAAACATCACCATAAATCGAAATATGCAATTTTGCGCAACAGGGGCTTAGACAAAGTATAAACATCGAAACGATAACGAAGTTCGAAAAGAACAGAATGTATCGGATTCACCACGTGATTTATCGCGTCTAATGTCAAACCCGTACATATCTACAACACCAGGTCACAAAAGCTTATAAATAGAACGAAAAGTACACATTAACATAATTTACTTTTTTCTTTGTACTGGTTGTCGTGGAGTTAATTTTAAAACGATTGTTTGTCCCTGAACCTAAAAGGGCTAAAGACTCGTCCAATAAGTTAAATAATCTTTAGTTAGAACAGTCACATAAAATCAATACTAATATTATAAAGCTGAAGAGTTTGTTTGTTTGAACGCGCTAATCTCAGGAACCGCTGGTCCGACTTAAAAAATCTTTCAGTGTTGGTTAGTCCATTTATCGAGGAAGCTTATAGGCTATATTACATTTTCAAAAAAAGTAGGGATCCGTACAGGAAACCCAACTATGTATCCCAAGATGTAAAAAAAATCCTTAAATATCGCATGTGCTTTGATTAGTATTCATTTTAGAAATATACAATGTACTACAATTTTGTAGAACACATTAAAATCTACAAAAAACTCGCGACTGCATATATCTAACTATTATGGCTATGTCACAATGAGTGTTTTCATTTTCTATTTAATTATTTTATAATCCGCCGCTAGGAAAAGCTCTTTATTTGTATCTTCAAATAAATCATTATCAAAATAAATTACATTGTAATTACGAATATTTCAATATCTCTATAAAACTTTTTAAATTTCCATTTGAAAGATATCAGAGTTTAAAAATATAAGTACCGAAATAAACCAGCCCGTTCGGTAAGTACGGGGACTCAGTCAGTATACTGGTAGGTAAGTACTGACACCTACTATAGTTTAGGATTGATTCACTATTATGATAGTAAAAAAATGGTGTATTAACTTTATATAGTATATTTAAGATATTGATAATTTTGTTCACATATTTTATGAATATTAATTGTGAATTCAATTGTCAAAATCTAATAAAATAAGTATGATTTTTATAAATAACTGCGTAACAGTAAACATAACAGGGTCCATACTTATTCTGATTAGTAGGTTTATGAAACCCAAATTATGAGAACATATTTTTTATACTCTAAAGTACTGCACAACACACACTTAACTAAATAGTTTCATTCATACTATACCTAAAAAACATAACACTTCATAGTGCTACAATAACAATCTTAATATAAACGCAGTCACTTACAATTTCGAAGAGACGTAGCTTAGGTACCGTAGATGTGTACTAAGAAAATAATTCCCGAAATTTCCACGGGAACGAGATGTAGCGGGAAAAACCTTTTGTATTAAAAATCTAAACCGCTAAAGTGAGACGCTTGGAACTTGGCATGTAGGTACCTTAGTAAACTTAAAGCTTTGTTGCAACAGGATATTGCAAAATTTCCACGCAAACGGAAGTTAGCGGGGATAAACTTTGTTTGTAAAATCCTGTAGTCCACGCGAACGAAGTCGCGGGCACAGCTAGTGTTTAATAAGTGTTGAGTGAGTAGTAGTATCCTGTTTTTACTCATTGGGTAAGGAAACTGAAAACGGACTTAATTATTCTTAACGTTTAATTCTAAAATTAACAGTAAAAATGAAATGTTGAAAGTTTAAACTTATGTAACGTTGACATTCGCAAGGCAATCATTCTATTGTTTTATTCGCTATGAGAGACTTGTGCATGGACACCAATTATTTATCTGTCATGAAAACCTCGAAACGCGGAATGCACGAAACAGATAAAAAATCAGTGATTATCCGCCCCATATCAATATCGGTGCATTTGTTCCGCGGCCTTGGCGGTGTCAAAGTTGTGAGTCAAGGTCTCTGGGCGCGCGCATTTCTCCGCCCCACCCTGCGCGCGCGCCGCGTTCTATAAAACCATTCCGCAGGACCGTTGACATCAATCAACTCTCGGTAGTTAAACAAACCACTCAAAATGTTCAGCAAAGTGAGTTTATTAGATCAATTTATAAAAAAAAATTTGAACAAAAACACTTTCTCTGATAAAATGTATTAAAAAAGCACAAACAAGCTTTTAGAGATGGCTTCATCTTACCAAATACACAACAGTTTGTGGAATTCTTTATTAAATTGCTCCTAATTTTGGAATTTTTAATGAAATTAAACCCATTTCGTAAGAAAAGTCATGCTTGAAAATAAAATTGTGTAAATTATACAAACTTTCTTTGTTTTTGTGACACCAGCTTTTATTGAAGCTTTCTTCTGTTCATTAAAGAATGTCATCTTATGAATTTGAACTATTTTTCAGATCCTTGCCTTGAGCGCCCTCCTGGCTGCGGCCAGCGCCGGCCACTACGCGCACGGCCCCGCCGTCTCCTCCCAGAGCATCGTGCGCCACGACGAGCTCCACGCCCCGGCGCACTACGCCGCCCCCGTGCTCCACGCCGCGCCCGTCGCCCACTACGCCCACGCCGCCCCCGTGGCCCACTACGCGCCCGTCGCCCACGCCGCCCCCGCCGTCCACTACGCCCCTGCTGCCCACTACGATGGCCATGACGAATATGTAAGTATAGCGCAACTATAAAATTAAGCTTTAAAATGTTTCATAGGACAACTAACTAACTAAAGGTTCTCCCCGATATAATGAGGCAAGGAAATTATGAGTGCTAGTAATCGATATTATAGACTCCCCCTATCTTTTGAATATACCATGAGGAGTCGTCAGAATCATATCAGAAGGCATTAAGTATAATATTGAGAGCTTTAAGCTTAAGAGCTGGAGCGGTGATAATCATCGCTACTTTCCTTTACACAAAAAAATGTCAGCTTTGTACACTTCGAGTCTTTTAACATAACCTCAAAATCTAAACCGTTTACTCTGTGCATATTCCAGGCCCACCCCAAGTACGACTACGCGTACTCCGTGGCCGACCCGCACACCGGCGACCACAAGTCCCAGCACGAGTCCCGCGACGGCGACGCCGTGCACGGCTTCTACGAGCTGGTGCAGCCCGACGGCTCCGTGCGCAAGGTCGAGTACACCGCTGACGCTCACAACGGGTAAGGACACGTTTTTCCCTTAAATACTTACTATCTTTGACATTAGTAGCTCATACGAAACAATTAACAATTGTATCTAATGATGTGCAGAGCTATGTTAAATGTCTGGTACAATTTCGACAAAAACATACCGCTAATATTGAATAGTTAATAGACACTTCGACAAGCATTGCGTAAAAGTTATGCCCATACGGATGTCATAATGTACTACTGGTTAAATTTATTGTTGCCACAGACATTCAATATACAAGCACAGTTTGTCTTTGCCATAAATGGCACTGTATGCACCAGCTCTGATATGTAATATTTAAACTCTTTTTTCCTAACAAATCAGTTCGTTTTATTCATGTGTTAAAATTTTGGTTCCAGTTTCAACGCCGTGGTGCACAACACCGCCCCCATCGCGCACGCCGCCCCCGCCCACGACTACCATTACTAGATGTAGAGCATTGTACCTGATAGTGTTTGAATAACTGAACACCTTTTATTTATACTTTTGTAAACGTGTGTGCCAATGGAATCGCTGTGTGAGAATGTTGTAAATAAAGTGTGAATGAGCGTTATCCAAATGTAAACCTGAATTTAATTTTTATATACACGTTACCTACCCTACCCAACTATCTAACCTAATTTCGTCGTAATTATCATCAAACCAAATATACAGTTTATGTTTATTATGTACGAAACTGGGTCAAAAGACCAAAAAAACTTGTGACGAGTATAATATATTTCTAACGAAAAAGTAAGCTACTAATCGGGAATTGCCTGACGTGGGATAAATAAAACTATAAAAAAAATATAAGATAAGTGAAGAAACATGTTAAATCAGTGATGGTCCAAGATCCTAGATGCACCAGGCTTACTTATTGGAATAAAATAGTCTTAATATAAGTAAAATTTATTGTATGCATACCTGCTAGCTTGGGTCGACGTCCATTTTTAACACGCTTTTATTAGGTCGACTATCATCGGTCGACCTGCATGTAAGTAACTATGTAATGAAATCTAAGAAAACTAATTTAACCATCGTCTAAAGATCCATCATGAAAATTGGCCTTTGTATGTGATTTGATGACTATACAATAATATGGTAGGTACTGTCAAGCTAAGATTAGCTTGACAGTACCATATTATTGTATCTTTCGGCTCCATCATCAGATGATGATGGAGCCGAAATAAATGAACCGGCACTTCATGATTGATGATCGTATCATAGCCGTGTTTGGTCTTGTAATAAACTTTGACCACAATTGAGTTTCGATTAAGCTCTGATTACAATAATCTAGTAGGTACTATCGAGCTAATCTGATGAAGGAGCTAGAAGATTTGAATGCCGGCTCATTCGTCTATTTGAAATAATGTTTAAAATATGCCATTAGCAAAAACTTAAGAGTGTAAAATAAATTAATATTAGGAAACTGAAAATGTCCGCGTTATTTACCATGTTGTTTTGTTCTAATGGACGCGTGGCAAAATGTAAAGTTCCTGTTCGTGTATTTGTTTACAAGAAAGTATTTTCTGCTCCAGCGTCCAGCTTTTACATATAAATTTTAAAAAACGCTTTTTTATTCAAATATTATAAATAAAAGCATTTAGTATACATTCATCTCAGAAATAGAGACAACGTGGACGACCCGTCATTTATTTTTGCCTTTTACGTGCGTGCATAAATGTGTGTGTGTTTTTTTTTAAATAATTAATGTATATCAGTACCAGGTTACTGCCTCGTTGGTCTATTGGTAGCAAGTGCTGCGTTAGGACCGAGAGGTCCCCTATTCGAGTCCGGGGTCGGGCAAAATTTGTGTGAGTTTTTCTGTAATTAAATTACTCAGCCTGGAGTTAGGAAGTTGGCGGTTGGACGCCCGTGCCTCGGAAAGCACGTTCAGCCGGTGGTCCTGCGCCCGATCTCTCATCGGTCATGTCGGATTGCCGTCTCACCGAGTTATGGGAGAATGGAGAGTGCACTTGTGTTTGCGCGCACACTTGTGCACTATAATATGTCCTGCGCACTTGGCTGATCTCAATTGAGATCGGCCGCCATGCTGAAATCGGTCGGACGCCTTATTTTTTTTATCAGTACCAGGTGTGATATACATGTTCATATCACTTTTCAGAGATTGAATACTAATAACTATGTTTATTATATACACATCATTCTTCATATTATGATTTATTATTAACTTTGAATAACTCAGGTATGATAGCGACATTTTATTTGCGTCTAACATTTTTGGCCCTACTAATTATTCTAACACTATTAAGCACAACTTTTCTAATCTGAATGCATCTCAAAAGTGTGTACCGACTATATTCATCAATCTTTTTAGAGCATGATACCCATGAAATGGTCACTGGCCCGAACTAGAAGATATAGAATTAACGTAGAATAATTTATGATGTTAGTAAACATTAGTAGTTAATGCGTGTATTATGATTGGCCTCCTTTCGACGCAAGTATCAACGTAATCGTTCGTTCGCATGAAGATAGTTGCAGGATAAGAAAGTGGAAACATTAGGTGTCGGAAGATTTGTATTCTCAACCTTAACTAATAAATATAAAAAACGAAATACTTTTCAATTTTTCAAGATGTTGGACCCAGTGAATGAACTTCAATGTTATTTTAAAATTAAACATCACCATAAATTGAAATATGCATTTTTTACGTAACAGGCCACAAAAGCTTATATGTAATTAGAACGAAAAATACACAATGAGATAATTAACTTTTTTCTTTGTACTGGTTGTAGTGGAGTTCTAAAAAGAATGTCCCTGAACCTAAAAGAGTTAAAGACTAAGTATAACCTTTATGTTAAATAATTCAATCTAAAGTTAGAATAGTCACATAAATTTTAAATACGCTTTGACTCACTTAATACAAGTACTAGGGTCCTGTTTTCACTCATTAGTTAAGGAAAATTAACTTAAAATTTACTTTTAAGAACAGTAGGAATTCAAACACGTTTTAGGTATTGACGTGAGTAAGAAACGTAATTCGCAAGCCAATTATTCGATTGTTTTATTACTATGAGTGACCTATACACCAATTATTTGTCATGAAAACCTCGAATCGCGGAATGCACAAAACCGATGAAAAACTGCTTATCCGCCCCATATCTATATCGGTACATTTGTTCCGCGGCCTTGGCGGTGTCAAAATTGTGAGTCAAGGTCTCTGGGCGCGCGCATTTCTCCGCCCCACCCTGCGCGCGCGCCGCGTTCTATAAAACCATTCCGCAGGACCGTTGACATCAATCAACTCTCGGTAGTTAAACAAACCACTCAAAATGTTCAGCAAAGTGAGTTTATTAGATCAATTTGTAAAAAAAGTTTTTGAACAAAAACACTTTCTCTGATAAAATGTATTAAAAAAGCACATACACGCTTTTGGGGTTTGCTTTATCTTACCACACAATATCTTTGGAATTATTTACTAAATCACTCCTACTTTTGGATTTCATAAAAAGTAACTCATTTCGTAAGAAAAGTCTTGCTTGAAAATAACTGTGAAAATTATACTTTCATTGTGTTTGTTACACCAGCTTTAAGCTTACTATAAAAAATATCAACTTATGTACTTGAACTATGTTTCAGATCCTCGCCTTCAGCGCCCTCCTGGCTGCGGCCAGCGCCGGCCACTACGCGCACGGCCCCGCCGTCTCCTCCCAGAGCATCGTGCGCCACGACGAGCTCCACGCCCCGGCGCACTACGCCGCCCCCGTGCTCCACGCCGCCCCCGTCGCCCACTACGCCCACGCCGCCCCCGTGGCCCACTACGCGCCCGTCGCCCACGCCGCCCCCGCCGTCCACTACGCCCCTGCGGCCCACTACGATGGCCATGACGAATATGTAAGTATAGCGCAACCATAAAAATAAGCTTTAAAATTTATCATAGGACAACTAACTAACTGGTTCTCCCCGGTATAATGAAGCAAGGAAATGGAATTATTAGTGCTAATAATCGATATTTAGATTCGCTCTATCTTTTGAGTATACCATGAGGAGTCGTCAGAATCATACCAAAAGGCATATAGTATAAATATTGAGAGCTTTAAGTTTAAGAGCTGGAACGGAAAAAATCATCACACACTTCGAGTCTTTTAACATAACCTCATAATCTAAACCGTTTGCTCTGTGTATCTTCCAGGCCCACCCCAAGTACGACTACGCGTACTCCGTGGCCGACCCGCACACCGGCGACCACAAGTCCCAGCACGAGTCCCGCGACGGCGACGCCGTGCACGGCTTCTACGAGCTGGTGCAGCCCGACGGCTCCGTGCGCAAGGTGGAGTACACCGCTGACGCTCACAACGGGTAAGAACACGTTTTTCCCTTAAATACTTACTGTCTTTGACATTAGTAGCTCATACGAAACAATTGACAATTGTATCTAATGATGTGCTGAGCTATGTCAAACACTTTTGTCTGGTACAATTTCGACAAAAACATTCCGCTAATATTGAATAGTTAATAGACACTTCGACAAGGATTGCGTAAAAGTTATGCCCATACGGATGTCATAATGTACTACTGGTTAAATTTATTGTACAGACATTCAATATACAAGCACAGTTTGTCTTTGCCATAAATGGCACTGTATGTACCAGCTCTGATATGTAATATTTTAACTCTTTTTTTCTTAACAAATCAGATAATTTTATTCATGTGTAACAATTTGGTTCCAGTTTCAACGCCGTGGTGCACAACACCGCCCCCATTGCGCACGCCGCCCCCGCCCACGACTACCATTACTAGATGTAGAGCATTGTACCTGATAGTGTTTGAATAACTGAACACCTTTTATTTAACTTTTATAAACGTGTGTACCAATGGAACCGCTGTGTGAAAATGTTGTAAATAAAGTGTGAATGAGTGTCTACCAAATTTAAAATTGAATTTTACATCTTTCCTTATATGTTGTATCCTACTCTCCTCATCCTCATAAACATAAAGTCTACTCTGAAATATAAAAAGAAATGGGTTAAGCGAGATCGAGTATAATAATTGGATTATTATGGTTTTAAACCACGAAGCCTTATCGAGAGAATTCTCGAATTATCAGCAAAAAACAAACGTCATTTATTAAGAAAATAAAAATACGTAAAAATCTCCAACGATTTACTTTTAACCAGAAGCCTCCCTTCTTTATGCATACGAAATCGTCTATAACGTAAAATAGTCTTTCGAACAATGCCACTTTATACCCCGAAAGTAACAACTTTTGAGCATGAACATATGTACGTGTTATTGTGTCTTATGTATAACTGACTGCCGCCCGCGAATTTATACGGTTGGAGTTAGTTTCATAAACTGCAGTCTACGAGTTATTTTGATATTCTAAATTATTGTGAATTTTTATCAAAATTTGAGCAGTAGTTTTTGCGTGAAAGAGTAACAAATATTCGTACAAACTTTCGCATTTATAATATTAGTAAGATTAATACATGCCACTCAGGATGGACTCTTTGTAGATCTCTTGGATACTATTAATGTTAGTGATACTGGTTTTCTTATATTAAATTCAATTTCATAATTTCCTATATTATATGCGAGGATATAGGCGCATTTTCATCCGATTTGCATTAGATTTATCGTCACTGCCTTAATCATACATATGTTATAGCTTAGCGTTATGTTACATAGCCTAGGAGTGTGGACTACAAACGTTTAGTAGTTTTTGACTCAAGTGTGGACAGAGATACACACATCCCGACTGACAAAAAAATATAATCGATGATCAATCATCCTCCAATATGAATTTGCAATACATATTCAATATACAAAATTAACTCTATTACTAAGTAAGAAAGTAATACTTTACACTGTTAGACTTTATGAAAAGCAACTTATACGAATATTATTTATTATATTGCTTTTAAATACTAACTTATTATGTACCTATTATTGAGCGGAGGACTACCAGCGTAACATGCTTTCCGAAGCATTTGCGTGCATCCGGCAACGCACTGACTTCGGGCCAAGTAATTTCTTTGCAGGAAAACACGAATTTCAACTCAAGATGCGACGGCTGACTGGCTCGGTGGAACAGTGGCTAGTGACCCAGGTTTACTACCTACGGTTCCAAGAGTCGTGGGTTCGATTCCCACTCGGGACAAATATTTGTGTGACGAACATCGGTGTTTGTTCCGTGTCTGGGTGTATTATTAAATATATTTAAGTATATTTGTGTATCCACTGTTGATTCTGATACCCGTAACACAAGTGCTTAAGCTACTTACCACGGGATCAGATCAATGTATGTGATGTTGTGAAATATTTTTTGTTTATTTATTTCTTTGCAGGAAAACACGAATTTCAACTCAAGATGCGAACACGGGCCCTCTCAATCAAAGTCAAAGTCAAAGGGCAGTCAAAGAAACTTATATTAGGTATGCGTAGGTGCACAGTATTGCTACAGAAACTCAAAGACAAACCTGAAGATTAGTGCACCGTAGAATACGTACAATTAGTTATGGTATGCGGCCATTCTCGATAATAGACAATGAATCACAGTTTCAACATAGTCACGAATACTATCGTAATACCGATAGCTTTATGAATAATGTGACCCCTTCTCTGAAATGCACTTTATAGTTGCTCTAATGTTACTTTGAAGAGGTATTCTTATCCCAGACTTAAAAATAGAGAAGTTTGACCGTTATTATATATAGAAATCTCAATAGTTGCAGAACTAACGTGAAGTGATAAGTTAACAACAATTAATTTTGAGTAATTTATGGAAATTAAATTAACACTTGCTATAAACACGATATAAATAATAGGTGAAAAAATATATTATTGTTTACTCGTTCTACTCACTAAATACGAGTATAAAACAATCAAATTTAGGATTTTCATTTAAAAAAATTAATAACACATTTAACCCGGACTAACATCGAGCATATATACAGTTATATAGATACAAAATCAACACATACAAAGTAGCCGCTTACAATTAGTTGCGTGTGGTTGCTAAATTATTCAATTTCAATTCAATTCATTTGAAGTTCAAGTCGGCCAACGTCGTTAACCCTCAAAATGAAACAATGATGTAGGCAGTAAATAAGCGCGTTGGCACATGACGTTAGCTAATTTCCTTGATAACGCATTATGAAGAAATGTTGACCATTTCTAAAATAAAAGGCGTAACCTTTTGCAACGAGTCAGGCATTACACACCAATTATTTTCCGAGCACATAATTTAATAGGCGTAATGCAAAGAGGCCAAATACTCTTTAAATGGAGCAATCAGTAATACCTATTGAGCTTCGGGGTATTTGTATTAATAACTGCCAATCAGTACCTCGTTGTGAAAACAACAAGCATGTAATGTGCACATTTACGATAATTCTTCGGTTGCAGAAAATGGGTTTTGATTTAACTGGATAATTTTCTGTTGTTCATTTTCAAATACCGGGTTCTTTTTCAATAATATCTTTCGTTTATGAAATGGCTTCGCTGTTTTTTACAGCGGTATCCAGATACACAATTACACGCCTTACAAATATTCATAGGTTCATCTCAGACAGAGATGCAAACCACACCATTACCTGTTTAAATAAAAGGAATATTTAAAAAAATTACATATGGACATTTCACTTATCAATAAAATTGTTATTCACCACCGGCTCGGAAGATCCTACCCAGGAGACTGTGGCAAGAAACTCGATAGTTACTCACAGAATAATAATATAATGTAGCATACAATGTAAGTAAGCCAACATTGTGATCAGAAAATAAACGGTTTTGATTTTTTTTACAGAATACACTGTAATGTTCCTATTTATGCAAGTACAGTAAACGAAACCAAAAAGTAATTAGACTATGTATTTTGATAATTACTGGTATTCAGGTGGCCAAAATCTGGTATTTGGACCATTGTCTGAATCATGTTATCTTAATTAAGACTATCAGCAATCTAAGCGGATTTCCATAAACTAAACTACATCCTGATCCGTTAACTAAAACACAAGCTTACATTATGTTCACATTAGTCATGGACCATTTGCGCCAACACTCGGCTCTTATTCTAGAACTCAGACGATACTAGAATATATTTGCATGCTGAGGATGAAAGAGATTGCGGATTTTGTACCTGCTATGTTCTTAAAATTATCACCTCCTTGAATCAATAGAAGGTTCCAGGTTTAAAGAACTTTATTTCTTATAAAATAATTAAAAATTCACTTAGGTAAAGTGAGATACAAGTAAACATCAATGTAAAAGAAAACATGATACTTCTGGTGCCTTATTTCAGGTTCAAATCCTAGAAAAACAGTCGACTGATGAGTGAATTTTTATTTTGAAGATGTCAGGATCTCTACAAAGCTTCCTGATGTTATATTCCTATGTTGTCTGCTTATTGATTAGATAAAGTACGGGTATATTATAAGAGCCTGTTCTAATTCTTCTAACGAAAAGAATCCAGAATAAAAATATCTTTTCCTCATTTTATTTATTTGCGTTCCAAAAAGTAACGACTCGACGGCGCATAGAATAGGGCGCGGCTCATGTGCCAATAGTGGGTTCGATTCCCACTCGTGAATATTTGTGTGATGAACATAATTTATATGTGTAATGTGTATACTGCCTCGTTGGTCTATTGGTAGCAAGTGCTGCGTTAGGATCGAAAGGACCCCGGTTCGAGTCTGGGGTCGGGCAAAATTTTGAGTTTTTCTGTAATGAAATTACTAAGCCCGGTGTTAGGAAGTTGGCGGTTGAACGCCCGTGCCTCGGAAAGCACGTTAGGCCGGTGGTCCTGCGCCCGATCTCTCATCAGTCATGTCGGATTGCCGTCTCACCGAATTATGAAAGTAAGGGAAAAGAGAGTGCACTTGTGTTTGCGCGCACAATTGTGCCCTGCGCACTTGGCTGATCTCAATTGAGATCAGTTGAGATCGGCCGCCATGACTGAATTCGGTCGGACGCGGTTTACTACGGTCGTTCCTGACGGACTTTATGCGTAAAACAATAAATTCTTGAAATACTCAGAACGAGATCAAATCCGTGTATGTGATGTTGAGTGATATTTATTTTAATTATCAAATTAAAAAACAAACTTGAGTTTACAGTATCAATCAATCTTACTAAACTAACAAAGCACTCCTACGACTATTCTAAGACTCGGCAAATCTTTTTTCTATGATTGCCTACTCCAGCGTGACGCGCACGCATACCAAACGCTTCGCATGGCTAAAGGCAATAGACATTGATACCATGACACATATTTTACCACAATTCCACGATCGGTTTTTAATTCGACCTTACACTATTGTCATTGTCATACCGAGGTCCGCATACTGTACTAACCCCACTTTGTCTTCTGTAATATAAAAAGCACTGGCCAGTGGCCATTGACATCAATCACCAACCAACTACCAAACCAACCACCAAAATGTTCAGCAAAGTGAGTGTGTTAACTAGTGCAATTAGTGATACAATTAAATGAATTTAAATAGCTTTATTAACAGTACGGTCAAGGCTACGCGTTTACCGAGTGTGACTGATGTTTGGAAACTTTAGTTACGAAGTTTGCTCGTCAAAAGGATTCCGATTGTTTTGGTCATCAATCAGGACTTTTATTAATTCTATTCTTTAAGGAATAGACTATTGTGACCACCTTTCTCTCCTATATCGAACTTTAGTGTGATCAAAGTCTTATTACCATACTAATGACGCATGCTTTGTCCAAAATCCGCATTGCAAAGGTCTCTTAATCGGCAAACAGATCTTCTTTCAATTTTGTGTCTAATTTTTAGTAAATTTAATAGAAACTTAACTAACCGCGTACAGTTTTAATACGGTTCTACTAAGCAAGTCAAATCATCAAGAGATTAACAAACCAATGCCAATACTTATTCGTACTTGTGCTTCCAGCTCCTGACTTTCGGCGCTTTCTTGGCCGCGGCGGCCAACGCTGGCTACCATGGCCACGCCGTCTCCTCCCAGAGCGTAGTCCGCCACGATGAAGGCTACGCCCCGGCCCACTACGCCGCCCCGGCCCACTACGCCGCCCAGGCTCATTACGCCGCCCCGGCCCACTACGCCGCCCCTGAGCACTACGCTCTTGAGCACGCCGCCCCCGTGGCTCAATACGCCGCCCCTCTGGCTTACGCCGGACATTACGATGGACATGACGACTATGTAAGTTATGCTTTTGACGCATTTAGCAATCAGAAAAGATTAATTAAGTTGATAATGACTAAGAAGTTTGAGACAAACAATTTCGCAAAGCCAAATCAAGCCGATAAAACGAAATCAAAAGACACAAATTTTACAGATTTAATAAAGATCATCGATATCTACAACCGAGCAAATTACTCATTTTACATATTTTATAAACAAATAGTGAATCTTCGATAATTCATGGCTTGTGTCGACTGTAGAGATCATAGTGCTGAGTTCCTGGCCCATTGAATATTATACATTACCTCCTAAGCTAACTTTTGTTTACCTAATGTTCCAGGCCCACGCCCACCCTAAATACGACTACGCTTACTCCGTGTCGGACCCCCACACCGGCGACCACAAGTCCCAGCACGAGTCCCGCGACGGCGACGCCGTGCACGGCTTCTACGAGCTGGTGCAGCCCGACGGCTCCGTGCGCAAGGTCGAGTACACCGCCGATGACCACAACGGGTAAGATATTCCTTAATCTAAATCAGTTACATAGAAGGACGAATACAGCCTTATAAGACTTTTGGCCCGTGGTGCCCTTTAGGAACGATGTCGTGCGTTCGCATCGATACTGTCGCGTGACATGCGATACAGACACAAGAGTCGCTGTGGGCGAGTGCCTTCAGCCGGGCAGAAACCCACTTCATGGGACATTAGCAACATTTTTTCTTCTAGTTTCTACCAAAATAGTATTGTCTATAATTTGTGCAAATACTACACATTTGAAATAAAACAAATTTTAAGAATAAACCCGCGTGTATGTATAGTTATTCTAAACATATTACTTAGAGACCCGACGTTTCGAGCTTTTTTCCCAACATAAAGTATATGGTAATCAGAATGAAGTCACACTTTTTTAACAAGTATTTTATTGTTAATTTCAGTTTCAACGCGGTCGTGCACAACACCCCCGCCATCCACCCTCACCCCGAACCGGAGTACCACCACCACTACTGAACCAAAACTGTTGTTGATCCGTTAAGCCATGAACCAAACGTTGTAAATATTTATTAAACATTTATATTAATGTACTCTCCTCTTTTATTGGACATCCGAAACATCATAGAGCACCCCTTCTGAAAACTTTTGAGAATAATCGATGATGACTTTTGTATTATAATTGTAGTATACTAAAAACTCTTTTATACGCAAAATATTTTATAAGACATTTTGATAGAGACTTTCGAGTGCAGTTTAAAATCAGACAAAGTAAAAAAAATTGCATATGGCTAAAATTTGCATGAGTAAAAGGAAAATAATAAAATGAAATTCTGCCGAATCTAGATCACCAAGAAAAATATGATGGGATGCTGCAAAATTAAATAATGAATGATTCAAATTAATAAATTAAGTAAAAACATCGACAGGTCTGATCTGGTTATCCGAATAATCAAAAATGAAAACAATACATAACTTGATCTATCTATTATATTTAAAAGCTTTGCACATATTAGTGGAGCAGTTTACACTCAATAAATAATCATAGATAAAACAATTTCCTTCCACTTGGTCTGTAATATTTGCAAGTGATAACAACATGGATAGCTGTCAAGCAAACACATAAAACCAACCTTACTAAGTCTAAGTTACAACTACGCTAATGAAAAGTAATAGATTACCCTGTGTAGTATTGTTAATTAAACTTTACAAGTGTCTAACAGAGCAATCATGGCGTGCAATAAAGCTATCAAGCGCTTTATTTTCACTCAACCTACAACACTAAATGCGCCGGGCGTGACCAGCATCAGTTGATAATGTACTCACTTCACTCGGACTCAGAGTAAAGTACTTAAGGTGAATTTAGTTTGGAGGAGCTTGCCATGTAAGAATATGGAATGAGAAACAAAATACTATTCATTACCCAGGGTTATATTTTTTAGGATTTACGTGATAGATTGTGTGCCTTAAAAACTAACATTTTAAAACTAAAATATCACACAATTTTGTTTCAAAAAGAAGAAAGATAGAAAAATATACTAATTTCTGCGGTGAAAGAAATAAGCTGCATGACTAACGGTTTTTGCATTTGCTTATTTATTACACAATCACTTTATGCAAAAGCTGTAGATTTTTTTAGATTACTAAATGAAAATGAGCATGATTTTTAAGTTTGTTCAAATAACTATAAACAAGATTTATACCATGGTATTTTATAAACATCAGAAGGTACGCAAAATAAGTGTATCTTTTATAACCTAAAATTAAGCTATCGCACCTATAAGTAAGAACCTAACTTTTCTAAATATGTATTAGCGCTAACAATATTTTTTAAAGAATCTAATTATATCAATACCTTGACTCAGAAGCACTATAATACGGACATTCCAGAATAACGCTTGCCGCTCTAAGTTTAAGTGATTTACGAGACTACACTTTTATTATGCAGGTGTATTTCGGCGCGCGGTGATTACGATAATGACATTGACGTGTTTATTTGAACTACTTTGACTACGAAATACGATAGTACGTACGTAAAAACAATTGCGGTACGCCGAACATGACGTATCATAAATCAACCTGGCCCTTTTGTTATCGTCAAGAACTCAATCAAATACCTTTCCAAATGCCAATCACGGTAAAATTGTTGTAACTTATATGTGTGATTTGATCAGGAGTAAGCTTCAAGGTTCCAATAAAAATAAAGCAATAATACATTTGATTTTCTTGCTTTAACACTGTTAAAGATGAAACGGGTAATAAAAAAACCCGTAGCATCATGGATTGGTTCAATTATTACAAAAATACATTAAACATGCAAAAGTTTGCATTAATATAAAACATACATTGTTGATAATCGTAAACCTTCAGAAAAAAATATTTATATCAATGATCGAAATAAAAAAGCTCTTAAATACCTTGTATTACTTTAAGTTGTAATATTTTGTACATTATTAGTGGTAAATAAAAAGTAAAGATCCATTTGCCTTAGATACAAAATCCGACTGATTATATCATGCCACTCGTAGCTAACGGTAAACGCAATATTACCGAAATGCTAATTGAATACGCAAAATGTAACGCAAACTTGCACTTGAATCGCCTAAAAACTCGTAGGCGTGTTACTTTTTTACTTAACCGTTTATTAAGTAAAAAATGTGGTTAAGTGCGCGTTGGATTGGTGCTTTAGAGTGCCATATAGAGTATTTTGGATAAATCCAATGTTTTATCGATTATTTTGTCATTGAGCCATAATACTTTGTGCTTTCTATGATGTATTAGTCCCTTAATACCATCATTCTTGTCATATTTCTTATTTCGTAGACGAAAATAGGAACGTATTACAGCATTTAATACGCTCAGGATTATATTTTATACATACCTTTATGATTGCCCGTGTAGGCTTACAAACAGAATGATAAACAGCAAAATTACAACTTTGATACTATTATTACCATATTCTATTAATTGTGTAATGACACTAAAAGCTAAAGTAAAGTTTTTTAGGAAAATAAAATATTTTTTCTTAGTAGTACTATTAAATGAAAGCTTGCTTTTAAAATCCAATTTTTAAATTCTAATTTTTGCGTTACGGTACCCTAAAAACGCAGTAATCCACATTGCAACAACAAGGCGCGATTGCTGGACCAGCGATGGCGGTCCGATACGAGCACAATGCTCGCCCTTGGTGGATTCCGACCCAGTGAAACCATATACAATAACCTCTACTATTTTTATGGTTGCCTATGATCTATGAAGGAATCTATATCTGAGAAGGGAACATAATTACGTACAATATCAGTCTCGAGATGAAACAAAAAACATTTTAAATTATTGTTTTTTATCGAACATCCACTATCAATAAATGAACTAAACGACAATTATGTTGCTAACCAGCTTGTTCCTCTAGCTGTATGTATTTTTTTTATTACTTGGTCATAGCCATGATCATGAACCATAATTTTTTTTAAATTTTAACTGATTCACTCCAATCGTGCTGTAATATTAATCATTACCTCTTTCACTCCCCAATGTCGGCATAAGTTAACCCAATTACATTAGTCTCTACATTTAATTACCTCACCTAATTATGGAGCTATCATTAAAACATGTTCTCGAATTATTAAGCTTTGAATACCTGAATATGGAATTAAGTATAAAAGTTACGAAAAGCGCTAAAGTAAGTAATATAAATTATATTTAGCTCTGTTTTGTAACCATTAATGTATACGTACCTAAGTTTTATCGTATTTTACTCCACAATGCCATACAGCTTTTGTTTTGAAAGTGTAACAAGATAAGTTCGAATAAAAAATACCTAGTAAGTGTTTAATTACTAGGAAATTTTATAAATAACAAGTGCTTGCTTCCTTGAATTTACGCATATTTAAGAGTAAGTAACACAGTTATATAACAGTGAAAACTGTCCGAAGGAATATTCATTTGCATACTTCACCGTATAGCCATTTATTTCCATTATTATGAGTGGATTAATGTCATTGGACAAAGCTATCTTAACCTATAAAGACTATTACTTAATATTCACGTAAAATGCTACATCATCCAGCTTTCTTCATTTTGCAATTCAGTGAAGCACACTGGATTTACGCCATCCTTAAAATACATCTATGATTATGCATTATGGTCAACCAATACCTATAGGTAAATGCACTTACCATCGTAATGATATCGTGTCTATAAATTTGTTGCCACGAGCACAGACCTCAATAATGTTTTATGAAGCTCTACTTATCGTGTTCACATTATCATATTTACATTCCATCATAAGTTACCTTCGCTTGCTATTTATAATATTTACCATTATTGGAACGTTTAACATAAATACATTATACAGACATAGTTATATCTTAACTTGTTCGACATCAATTGAGGACATTTGTATGTCAGTTTTGTTATTTCTTCGAAATAAGCTGCGTACGGGCGTTGGGTTGTCATAAAAAGCAAACAATACACTAAACAGTGTCAACCGAGAAAACACAAATCATACGTTAATTCAAACGTTTTTTTCCCATACAACTGGTCCGCAACAAGAACGTACACAAAAACAATCTTATCAGGGCCCACGTTGGCCTAGTATCATAGCGTATTATGAGGTTCACATAGTATTTTTGTTAAGTAACAATCATTTGGCCGTAATACGAGAATGTGCAAGACAAAGCGCGACCTTGCGCCGCCGGGACGACGCTCGCGCCCCACCGGCCAACTCCAATTCTTATAAAACCCACTGCTGGATATCTGATGTATGTCAGTCACGCACTACGATCCCACACAAAAAATGTTCGCTAAAGTAAGTCGTGAGAAAGTGAAGTGAAAAACGGGATCCCTTTAATCTAAAGCTTTACACTAAAGTTTCATTTATCAGTTATTTTTCTAAACTAGTAGTCAGGTGATGGCTTGGAGTAGCTCTATCATCACAGGACAATCGGAGGAGCGGATTGCTCGCACACCTAAAATTTATCGACCAGTACTTTGCATGCCCTAAATTTAACATTTTATAAGAAACGTTTCAATATTCAATGAAAAGATCAACTTTTATCACCAAACCAACTAACCCCAAAAGCTTTCCTTTCAACTTTTCTGACCCATTATTTTATATTTGTGCTAATCCTGGTCTTTTCTTCAGGTATTTGCTCTCGGCGCGATGGTGGCTGCGGCCCAGGCCGGTCTGCTCGGCCATGGGGGCTACTCCGTGTCCTCCCAGCACAACTTGGTGCACCACGACACCCACTACGCGCCCATCCACCATGCTGAGCCGATCGCCCACATCGCCCCCATCCACCACGCTCCCATCCACCATGCCGAGCCCATTGCCCACCTCGGATACGCTGAACACCACGGACATGAGGATTACTACGTGAGTAGCTGAAAGAGAAGATTTGGCTTTAAGAATGTTAGTTAGCCATCGTAAGGCCTACTACTATAGCAAGAGAAAAAATTGGCTTTAATCATGTTGGTTAGTCATCATAAGGAACTACAATGAGCTTAATGCTTTTCGCAGAAAAATAGTTCCAGGAATGTTAATATGAATAAAAGTAATGTTTCTTTTTGGTTGTATTTTGCATGTCCAGAAAGTTATTTCAAACATTCCCAAAAGATTTCAATAATTATCAAATTTCTAACTTAATTACTAAGCAACGTTGAAACCTGAGTCTTGTAATATGTAATAGAACCTACATAAAATTAGGTCACTAGACCCAATTCATAAATTCACGCGCTTCTATCTATGAATGCAAATCAGCACGGAAGTCTGTCCAGTATTTTCATAGTAGGTCTTGTCTGCTGCGTAATTACAGCTTATGGTCGCCTCTTATTTTATCAACAATTATCAGCGAAAGGAAAACTGGATATCCAAGATTTGCAAGCTTGCTACTAACTGGGGCGCGTGTCGTAACGATTCCACTTTCATTCATGTAAATTACTTTCCGCAGTCTCACCCCAAGTACCAGTACTCGTACTCCGTGGAGGACCCCCACACCGGCGACCACAAGTCCCAGCACGAGAGCCGCGACGGAGACGTCGTTAAGGGCGAATATTCCCTGCTGCAGCCTGATGGCTCTTTCCGCAAGGTTTCCTACTCCGCTGACGACCACAATGGGTAAGGACTTTGTTGAATACTAAAGTTTGTCATGGCAATATGAAGCCTACTTCGGTTGGCTACAAGCCTAAGTTTGAAAAATTATGTGCACAAATATATATTATAAGGCGATATTTTAAGGCTACACCTACTTTATGTATGCAAATAGAAGGTTTCTGTAGTCCAAGTCTGAGCAAGCATTTTACCTAAAAGTACATTCTGAGTTCCATGTATTAAACTGACGATTATAGTAATCTATGAATCGCAACACTCTCATTACTCTCGGCAATTTAAATTTAAAACAGCTAGAATAATGATTTCATTTAAGATTGAGAATTGATACAGGGAATGACTTAATGTGTTCATTGCCATTTACTTACAACATCTTAACCTGGACGCTTCGTCACGCTACTAGACGAAAAATTACATAAATTAGAGAACATTTAACACAAACAGCGCAATAAAGATGAGCTATGACATCGCAGCTTTCCCAAATTGCGCAAACGTTCGCGCTAATACATATTTGTCTTTATGGTAACACGTAACTGACTGACTAGAATCAATGTTTACATCCAATCATATGGTTGTCAAACCGGTACTCATATGTGCAGGTAATGACCTCTCTCGACCCTTACTACCGTCTGTCAACGAACAGGTGGAATAAACAGGTGCTCAAACAAGTTTCCGAACGGGTTCTGTCGCCGTCGTGTTTACGTTTTGAACAATACTCTAATGTGATTGTTTTGTTGTCTTTTGCAGCTTCAACGCCGTAGTCCACAACTCCGGCCCCAGCCATCACTTCTACTCTTCCCAGCACCACCATTACTAGATCTATAAACCATAGATATATCTACTATGTCTATTTATTCTCGCTGTGATCTTCATGTACCTAACGTACTCTTGATTTAAGTCATTAAACTAGTACAAATACAACTGCGTCTTAATTTACTTCAAACTATCAAATTTTCGACAAAGTTTCATAAACACTAATTCCTCAAATGATTCGCTCTGTTAATTCTAACACTGACCAATTAATAGCGGCAATAAAATACCCTTGTTAACCTCACGTGCAAGTACGAACGTCAAGAACTGGTTCATCAACAACAATTTATCATGTTACGAAAATAATTATCTCAAATATGCGTCAGTCTGTTGAAAGCATTTCGAACGTTTAACATTTATCACCCACGAGCAGTGATCTACATAGTAAATTGTAGCCAAGTTACAGAAATATCGAACGAGCTCTATTTATTATTACACTGTTGCATATTTCCAATCATAACACTTATTACCATGATGCCAGGCCAGGCAATCAAAACTTACATTAGAAATGCAATAGATAGCTTTATCTAAACGCACACGTTTCAAAATAAAAATCAATTTAATTTTAATATCCTGTTGCAAAATTCAATGCTGACAAGATTTGAATAAACATTATTTGAATAGACAAAAGTTAAATTAAAAGCTGTAATGATCTAAGCCGATATTGTATTTTATATGTATTAAATCATATGTATAGTGTGACATGGATATTTTGGCCTGTGGCAAAATTAAGAACTAACTCGCCGTCTCCTTTTAAGCGTCACTTTTTACAATAAGTAGTGCTTGGGTTCCTAACATAAAGAATAAGTATATTTTCCCAGCCCCGTCAAAAACAAGACTTGCAAGACCACGGGATATTGCTATTTCTGAGTCATCGTTTTTTAGTCTTCCTGTTACCACGAGGCTTAAGAAAGGATATCTAAAAATTATATTTAGGAATGTAAAATGAGTTTCATTTCAAATTCGTTCACATTTTTTAATACTGATAATAATATCATAATAGACAGTACAAATCCTATCATCCAACAATTTCTAAAAAGTTCCTGTTTCAGGAGTGACTTTAATTGAACTCTTTACACTAATTGTGTCAGACAGAAACGTGTGCCATTTCTATTTATCCATTCATACCACATCCTACAAGTCCAAAACCGTAGGAAACTGCTATGAATGCGAAATTGTTTATTACAAATTCAGTCGCAATTGTCAATCATCGTTAACTTTAATAACCTTTTCTTAAATCAACGAAGTATTTACTTTGTAAGTTACAAGCAATAATTTACTATCTATAAGGGAAATGTTACGCTCTATCTGATCTGTTTTTAACTGAGGCAAATTGTAGTAGCACCCTATTAAGGTGCCCTAAGTATACCTTTAGGCTATGGAATTCGATTACACTGTAAAGGTTTGTCTACATGGCAAGGTTATTTAGGTTTAAAAAACGTTACAAAAATCTTGGTATTGTTACTACTATAACAAAAAGAAATTTCGTGGTAAATAATCGTTTTTAAACTTTAATGAGAATTTTAAAGTCTTTGGAGCAATATAAAGAAATTTAATTTTTTATCTACACAGTAAGTGACAAAAGTTGTGTTCGGTGTTTTTGAGGAAAACAATGTCTTTACATAAAAATGTCTAATTTGTAACTACATAGGTATAAACAAACAAACATTTTCAGACCGACTACGCAGCCACATGTACCTTAGTTGCTATTCAATAATATCTATATGTGTGGCATGTACTTATCTATACTTATATTATAAAGCTGAAGAGTTTGTTTGTTTGTTTTCTTGTTTGAACGCGCTAATCTCAGGAACTACTGGTTCGATTTGAAAAAACCTTTTTGCGTTATATAGACCATTTATCGAGGGAGGCTTTAGGCTATATAACATCACGCTGCGACCAATAGGAGCAAAGATACAAGGGAAAATGTGTAAAAAACGGGGGAAACGCGAACGAAGTCGCTAGCACAGCTAGTATAACATATTTCGACTATTTAGTATCGCCTTACAAGCACCTTAAGCGCTACTACAATTTCATACTGTCGTAAGCAATTAACGGGTTTAGTCTTGCCTATTTCCTACACGATGTCACAAGCGCCTAACTCTATTTGTTCGTTGTTTACTTTCCTTGGATAGCAATCAGCTAATTACATAGCTCATGTACCCGAAGTGCAACAGTGCCTAAAAATAGTACCTATAAGCAATATTAGCATTTAAAACCCGATCAATACCTACCGAAAGAAATATTTTCAGCATAGTTCACGATTGGATTGATCTTTTGTAAAAGTGTACATATGAATCAATAAGAAAATAGAATATGAATAAAATAAAATTTACGTACATAGGAACCATTTTAAATTTGAACGTTGCATCGAGAGTGTTAAAATATTGGGTTTGTATATCATTTTGTATTTTGCAATGCAATCGCTACGAACAGGCTTGCTATTAGGTAGAACGACAAATGACGACCACACTACTGAAACGCTTCAATCTCAATGTACGTACAGTCATTGATGAAAGTGTAGTAAACGTGCATAATATAAACAAATACGAGTACAAACAAAAGATGAAGTACATTTAAATCAAGATTTTATGAAACTGAACTGAATTATTAATAGATACTTCGTGCTTTTCTTGAATTATCATCATCATCAGCCCATATACGTTCCCACTGCTGGGGCGCGGGCTTATAGACACTGGCCAAGCGCAGGTTGGTCGACTAAAAACACAACCTTAGAATTTCTTCGTAGGTATGCAGGTTTCCTACGATTTTTTCTTTCACCGTTAAAGCGTCGAATAATCGTACATAATTATGAATTTCAAATGAGAAATCTCAAGGTACGTGGCGGAGTTTAGACTGACTTTTTTGAGTAATTTAAACAAAATAAAGAAAAACAAGTTCTATTACATATTTAGGCGTGAAATATGACAAACGGTTGTTTTTTTTCTAAGAAGGACACTATACACATAGTATCTGCATTATTTTAACATTACTAAATCGCACATAACATTTGCCAACGACAATAATTCAGAATCAGAATAAACACATTTTAATTTGTCACTAGTACCTTTAAAAAAAAAATCTCACGCACTGGACAGTTATACGACGGAATTCGCCTTGACTCCCATCTCAGAGCGAATTCACCATTTCACAATGGTCGTTTAGATAAAATTCCTAGACTCACGACCGAATTAAGTTACTGCTTTATCTTATCTCATAAAAACAAATCACTTGACCCTGATTCGGCGGCAATTAGAGGTTAAGAATTGACAATTTATCAAAAACAAAACCTGGTACGTAATGGGTATTCTCTATGAAATTTCATGTTCATTGTTTTCTCGTTTCTTTCCTTATGTCAAAGGGAAACACATGATCTCTTTGAGTGTGTCTTGACTCAAACGGGACTTCTCGGTTATACACCGTGAAATTTTAGTGGTTGTTTTCCCGCAGTAAAATGGTTCTATCTTAGTAACACTATAAATTTTTGCAGTTATTTTTTATTAAAATCAATAAATGCCGGTTTTACGAAAGGTTTATCCGAAACTTGAAAGCACGTTCGAACCGCTTTATTACTTAGACCGTAGAGCTTCTTTAGCTTTAAGCATCGATTTCATGCGGCAAGAAGTACCTGATTACATCACATCTTATAAAAGAACGATAGCTTCTCTCGTTTTCGAGTTGGAAAACAATTATTTCGAAAATTTGAAAAAAAAAAATATTTTTAAAGGTAAGTAAGGCAAATAGTAGCTGCCACGGGAAAACAACCACTAAATTTCACGGTGTATAAATAAATACTTAAATCTTGAAGTGCGAATGTAACTCGCCTCGTAAGCCGCCTATCTATTTTGATCTGATGAAAAAATCCAATAATACAATTTTATGATAACTTAATGTAATGTAATGTTTTACCTTTAATTCGTGTACGTAACGTGTATAAGAATCGAGAAAACAATGAACATGAAATTTCATAGCGTTAACATGTAAGACAAGCCTACACGTCTGCATGATAAGTTAATTTTCATATCAAATAAGTTATTGGTATTTTTCTTTCCTTATTTCAAAATGCTTTATTATATGAAAACCCCAAAATCAGAATCCAACCTTTACAACGAGATTACTCATTTTTATTGTACTCTTGTTCAACAGAACCTCCTAATATGCACGACATGAACTATATAGTTAATCATTGTTCATATTGACCGTCCGAAACATGCTATCACAATACCATTATTAATACAACATACATTATTAATCTACACACTTATTATTCTACGTACCTAACCAGGCGCCACACACGAACTTTTTGACGTGTACACAAATAACAAAAGCAAAGAAGCCGTCATCATAGATAATGATTAATCGCCGGAGTCACGGCCGTCGATAGGGTGAGCGACCTCTGAACCGCGAATTATACCTTTCAATCGGATCTGTGGCAGCCTTGCCGACAACAAAGCCCAATCTGATATTAAATGGTATCGCTTCCGTGATAGATCGATATGCGGCAGGCGGAATCGATATTTCGACAATATACTATTCGACTAATTTAAACTTTGTAAATAACAATCTTGGTTTAGGAGTGCGTAGTGAATAAATCTTTACGAAAAAGAGTCTTAGAAATGACATTAATAATGTCATCGACGCCTCCCCCAATTACTGTAGTTCTGTTATTACTTAAAGATTAGGTTACCTATTAATTTTTCAAACATAAAAATTATTTTCTTTTTGATGTATGTTTTAATATTGCCATGTGTGTAATGTAAGATTCGACAAGATTACGCGCACGTACTCGTAAGTAGTTTAAAAGTAACCAACAGCTCGTCTTTTGTTTTCATTTCTTTAAGTTTCGATGTTATCAACAACATACGGTTTTCTTTGTACTGAATTTTGTAACTCAGCAGCAGCAGACATTTGTATCTGCTTAATCACTTCACGACCGCAACGAAACACACTGCAGGAGTCAACCCGTGGGCGTCATTACAAAACGCAAGAAATCAATTAAACACCGGTCGTGCTTAACAAAGCTCGCCCGCTGTAAAGTATCTAATTGTGACACAAATGCATCGTGAATTCATTAGTTCATTCGTGCTTTGATCGTTGATATCGATCTTAATTTCTTATCTTAAATGTGTCACCTGTCCGATCGTAGCAGTCAACAGATGCCTATTTGGGTTTAGTCAATAATACATTAAACCATCCAGCAAGCGTGGTAGGTATACCTAGTTAGTTCATTCCAATGTGTCTGTTTGTCTATGCTTGAATGAGATTTCAGATGTTGGACCTACTCTAACTTTTACGGTGATGAAGAATTTACAGGTTAATAAAAAATATACAGAACTGCAAGACCAAATCAAACGTGTATGGAAGATGAATCAGGTCACAATAGTAGTACCAATGGTTGTTTCTACCACCGGAGTTATACCCAATCAATTTTGGAAATTACTCATTCGTTTTCAGAATGTAGACTTCCCAAAGTATACCTATATCACCCTCCAAAAAGCTGCAATCCTCAATACATGCCGAATAGTCCATTATTTTTTTCAGTTATAGTCCAATTCATGAAGTTTTCACTTTCGCTTGCCCAAAGCCGCAAATTTGAAATAAACCCCTTTGAGAAGGAATAATATATTTTTCGTAGGAATATACAGATACACACCATAGTAAGCAATACTATGCAGGTTATCGTCAAACTTACTGTTTATACAGTGTGCTTGAAAAAAAACAAAATTGTTAGCTAAAATTTCAGTTGTCCTGTCATTTGAATATCGTCAATTACTGCCAAACCTGCAATTTATAATCAACGTTAAGCGTATTAAAATTCAAATCAATCGTTTCAACATAGACAGACAGACATCAAAAGCAGGAAATAGCATTACAAAGTTATATAGATTTTCACGTCGTGTACCAATCGTTTAGTAGTAGTGACCCGATATAATATTTGAGCAAAGGCAGTAGGTACATAGCAAAGACAAAGAATTATTCTGAAACAGTTACAATTGTATTAATAAAACCGCAAACACGTTATTTGTGAAATTTGAACGACTGACACCAGATTAAGGATAACAAATTACTTAGTGCGCCCAAGGGCCCAAATATTAAGCCGTCATAACACACCTACTTGACATCGAAATTTCTACACAAACGAAGGTTCTAATGGTTCTGTGTATCGAGATATAATTGCATTGCTAAGGGACTATCGCCCGAAGCGATTTTACTACTTAAACTATCGATAATAAACAATGAAATTTCGTTAGTCTGCCATGTAGAAGGCTTTTGCAACAATTAATTTGTGATATCAAACTGTTGTGATCGCGTTACACGTTAGGAAACGAATACTTACAAACGTAGGCTTAAGGAGTACGAAACTGACCGCCATGCGGTTTTCTCATACTGCATTTGATATTGCTATGGCGCAATACCAATAATACGATCGCCCATGCACCGATTCAATGTACTTCACCCACCTACTTATCAATTGTCATATTTAATTAAAAATGCCAAAGAGTTTTATTTATGGTCTACAGGTAGATGATGCATTCCATACATGAACTTATGTACACTGCAACATTTTATTTAGTACAAGTAAACAATAAAATAAGGATTCATGTAAATAATCTTCTTAACTTACTTGCATATCCAATCAAAAACACACGGATTTCTTGATATTTTATATTAAGTGTGTAGATGTACGTAATTTACATATACTTACTTAATATAAAATATTAAGAAATCTGTGTGTTTTTTATTGGATATGCAAGAAAGTTAAGAAGATCATTTGTTTGCAGTTAAATTAATTAATGAATCTATCCCATAATTATGTAAATAGTCGACTATCAAACGCTCATAACGTATCTGGGACTACATCAGTCCAAATAAATTTGAAAATCCTGGGGTATAATTTAGAGCAACTCAACCTCTTTCAAACAAAACACAACCACCTGACCACACAACCTTCAAAAACAATTAAATACCAAGTACCACTACTCACCGTTGCGGTTGGTACCATAATAAAAACTGCGTCTATTATCGCAATTACTCGCTCTACGTATTGGAGATAGTAATTATTCGAGGTGCTGGAGGGTAAGTAGTAGGGACCTGAGTTATCGAAGGTATGCGATCGACCTCGCGATGTCAAAGTTACGGAACTACAGTGACCGCGCTCTAGGGTTGCCAACCGTACTCTAAAATAGAGTATTGTCCTCTATATCATGTAGGCGTACTCTATAATCTATAACACTAATAAAGTACGCAAAAATACTCTTTTACAAAATATTTACTAAAACTAGTGCTCATCTGTAATAATATGCAAAAATCCTGAATCAGAACAAAAAAGTCGACTATTTACTGTTTTAAAGTAAAAAATAAATGATACTCTTTTTTGTAGGTCCGTACTCTTTATTTACCTCGTTTAAAGTCAGATATACTTTATTTCTGTTAAATAAAGTTGGCAACCCTACCGCGCTCCCCTCCACCGAAGGACTCGCCTCAGTTTTGCTTTTCATATAAAAGTCACACGCCGGACCGATAATAGTATCAGTCACCTGCTCTGATTAACTAGTGCAAAATGTTCACCAAAGTAAGTTCTGGAGTTGCTTTGGATATATCCTTTGAAAAATTGCTTAAAAATGTATACTTAAAAATAATACAGTAGAAACTAATTTAACGCTCAGATCTTCCATTCTAACCTAATCCAGGACTAATTGAGCATATTTCTAACAATAATTTAATATTTTTATACGCATTTGGAGCCAATTAAAAAAAAAGAACTTGGCAAAATCTTAAAATTCCAATATTTTCCCCAATAAATATTATAATTTATATATGGGAACAGTCCTTTTGACAATCATAGGAATATAATCATTAAGACTACATTGACAGAATGTTATATTCCTAATGAACCTGAAAAAAATAATCTACTCCCAAAAAATATTCCTTTTTTTTTCACAACAAGACAAGATACCTTCATGGAAAAGAAGTTCGGTCCTGTGGTTTTTGTTCACTTAAACCCCCTGGTGGCAAGTAAGGCTCTTATGACAGCATCGGGAACATCATCTTTTAAAGTTCTATCTGTGAAAGCGTTCAGATAGGTCACAATAAGGTAGAAGCAGTGCTAACAATACTCTACTTCCAGGTGTTCGCTATCAGCGCCGTGCTGGCCGCGGCCAACGCCGGTCTCCTGCACCACGGTGCGGTCTCCTCCCAGAGCATCGTGCGCCACGACTCGCCGGTGCACTACTCGCATGCGCACTACGCCCCCGTAGTGCACGCCGCCCCCCTTGTCCACGCTGCCCCCATTGTCCACGCCGCCCCCATCGTCCACGCTGCCCCCATCGCTCTGTCTCACGGTCATGAATACGTAAGTATGCATAATAATGTAACAAATAAGCGATATAATTCTATAGATTGTTTGCTGCCAATCTGGAATCCAAGATTTTTGTGAACATGATTACCGCCTGAAATGAGCGTCGTTGAAAACCGTATCTTTTACTTTACCTGAAACACTATATCAAATATAAGTAATCTAATCCAAAGACGTACATAATGCGTCGACAAAATAACTACGCCTAAGTTGTGTTTATTTGTTACCCCAGCATTTCATACAATTCACAACAATGTTATTTATTGTAAACTTTGCTGGGCTCTGTCAATCTAGAACATCGACATGGTTTTTCCGGGGCTTATATCTATAAACTTCTATTTCCAGGCTCGCCCCAAATACGACTACGCTTACTCCGTGGCTGACCCGCACACCGGCGACCACAAGTCCCAGCACGAGTCCCGCGACGGTGGCGCCGTGCACGGCAGCTACTCCCTGGTTGAGCCCGACGGTTCCGTGCGCAAAGTAGAGTACACCGCTGACGACCACCATGGGTAAGTAACAACAGTCCTACATAGTCTATTTACTCCTAAATATCAATTTCAGTATTCAACCTTCACTATCAACAAACAAATGGAAGAGCAACAAAAAGAATATAATCAGCTCTTAGCTCCATACCTTCAGTGTCAGTTTGGAAGTCTGGATTAATTATGTGATCACTTTGTACAGCAGGATCGACATAAAGTTTATCCCGCTTTATCTACATGCCTAATATTGTAACAACAATATCTGCCTGACCTTTTAACATACACATTTCACTTTTAACCACATTACCCGATTTTGGTCGTGTCTGAAAGTATGTAACGCCTTCATAATCTCTACCAAACCCCCTGGGGAATCAGAACCATTAAAGTATAATATTGTGAATGGTATTGAGCTAAGTACAAAAACATAAATAAGTACTTGTCGAAATAAATAAGACTGAGATAAGATAATAAGAAGAAGAAGAGACTCACATATTTACATTAACTCTGGAAGGATAGTGACAACCAGGAAACTGATGCCGATAAATATAAAAAACATTACTTGCCTTTTTGGAACATGTCCACTCTGTCCTGATACCCTCATTTCGCATACACAAAACAAAAGAACATCAATTGTGTGGACTAAACTTCAATCCCCATTCGAACAGGCACAAAACAAAAGAACTCCGATTCACGTCATCCAAGAAGTTAACCATTTTTTTCCAATACCCATTCGAGCAGGCACAAAATTCACAAAACAAAAGAACATCGGTTACGTCATCCAAGAAGTTGACCATTTTTTTCCCTTTGCAGTTTCAACGCCGTCGTGCACAAGACCCCCGGCCACCACCCCGCCCCGGTCGTCCACGCGCCCGTGCTGCACGCGCCGCTCGGACACCACGGCCTCCTCCACTACTAGACTACGCGTGTGACTGATGAATGTGATATTTATGTGTATATATGATGCTGGTGATGATGATTGTATTTGTACTCGACTGTAAATAAATACTCAGCTGCTGAAAAATAATTTCTTTTTTTTTTATTCCTAAATTACTTAGATACACACAATTCTGTTAAGACTTATTTAACAATCCACTAAGTAAGTTGAATGTTATGAACGCATAAGTATGTGGTATTGTGACATTTCATTATCCATTGCTCATATTGTAACTTCTGTACTACTACTACTATAATTATTGTCTCTATTATATTGCCCACTAACTTTATACCATCTACATTAAGAAGATCTTAGCCAGTCAAATCTGTCCTACCCTTCTCATTTCGCACAGCTACAAAACAAAAGAATCTCGATCATATGAAAACTAGGTAGCATGGTGTTTATCCAAGTATTGTCTATATTTACTCTGACCACTCGACTATAGTGTAGTAATATCATTCTGCACAGCTAAAAAACAAAAGAATCTCGATCGTTACCTATGCTATCGTCACATAGGTAACTTTTATCTCCATTCCAGCTTCAACATCGTCGTTCACAAGACCCCCGGAAATCATCCCGCCTCGTGGTCCAAGGACTGGTGTAAATTCAATTAAGATCATTATAAAATACTTGTTCATCTTAGAATCCCAATCTTTAAGCTTGCGTAATGTGTCTTTATACAAAGGCGATGCTATTGCGCAACTTAAAACAAAATTAACTTCGACTACCTTCAAGATATTTGTGTTTCTCATGCTATTAAAGTAATTTAATCACTTCAGTAGCTAAGGCATGTTAAAACGGTAATAATGCTTTACCTTACTACGCATCTATAATTTGTAACGGTCAATTAAGTTATTATTATATACCACACCTCTTGTATTTACTATTTTCAATCAAAAGTTTCTTAACAAACAGATCATAAGTTCAAGAAACGTTATTTAAAATCAGATCCATTCTGCCGATACTGTCAGTCATTTGTGATAAAGAAATTAGTTAATAATTTGAATCCCATGTGCAAGCAATTCATTTAACCATACTATAAGAATACCCTTGAGTGGTGAGGTTAAACAGAAGTCCGAACTTATTAAGGATAGTTTATATCTTAAGACTCCATTCGGTAAAGATTAGGTGACTAAAATGAAACATATTCCTCCTCTAAAATTAATTTCACACATTAACTTCGCGCATAATTTAAATCTAAACATAATTATTTAGAAATCAGAACTTTCAAGCTCTTATCGACTGCTGTACTTATTAGTGGACTCGTGGAGTGCACACAAATAAATAAAATCCATAGGTAACTTCGTACCTTCATTTTGCGTTACGTATTGTATATTTTTGTAATATGTACATACTAATAATGACTGGCTCGGTGGAACAGTGGTTAGTGACCCGGGTTTACTACTTACGGTTCCAAGAGGGTTTGATTCCGACCCGGGACAAATATTTGTGTCTCGAACATCGATGTATGTTCCGTGTCTGGGGTGTCATTAAATATATTTATGTTTTTGTGTATCCACTGTTGATTCTGATACCCGTAACATGAGTGCTTATACCTACGACTAACCACGGGATCAGATCAATGTACCTATGTGATGTTGTGCAATATTTATTTATTTATATTTATTTATTTATTTATGGGTCTACACGCGTTATTAGGAGTTCGCTTGCGACCACGATTGGTGTAACCCAGTCGAAACGTCGGGTAGTAAGTAGCTATGTATGTTTACCTAAATTACCTAACAATACATAAAGCTAAAAAAAATATAATCATACGTCGTATTCGTACAAACACAAACATTTATTACAAAATGCGGCATCGAGCCAGTCACACAATCAGTCGTAATAAATCAATTACATTACTTGTGTTAAGTCTGATACTGTAAACCGTCCTCGTGCGTAAATCTATGCGTGTTTCGCGATCACAGCGAGGCGCCTGCGCATTCCACAGCAGCCATTTCGGTGGCAATTACCGCATATTGTATGGAGAATTACGCAAATTATTGCTGCTTATAGAGTACCATGCGACGGCCTAGAAAACTGACAACAATTACAGATTATATCGCTCATGTGTTAATTCGTGGCCGTGATTCTCAGCATGATTGGGTACCTACGATCTTAAGGGTTAATTGCACAATATGATTTAACAAAACGAATGCAACATTACAGTATTTTCATTTCATTTCATTTTCAAATCATCTAACTCTATCAAGAAAACTCATTGAAATTGAACATAAAAAAATATATTATCACTTACTCAGAAATCATTATGAGCATGCTTGACATAGATAATATTGTATGTATATCGTGGGCACAAAATCTTTTTTTTTTCTTTGACTAAAAATCCCACAAGAAATTTTATTTGTTATACCTACCTACAACACAAAACGCTATTACATTCTGAACTAACCATTGTACTATAATATGTATTTGCATTGACCCCATTTGTTTCGTACCAGGTCGTTATTATTTTACGACCGAAATGTTTAAACATAAGTAGAGTTCCGATTTCAATCGAGGCTGTATCATGGTCTTAAGAGAGTGTCGTTGATGAAATAGGTAGTTGAATATTTAAAAGATACAGTTCAAATACGGTGAAGGAATTGGCAAGCTGAAACCAAATATTGTATGAAGGAAGATAGAGACATTTACATTTTCTTTTTTTTATAGGAGTCTAACAAGATGCCCTCTCTCCAACTGATGGTAAGCGGCAGTGAGGTCCAAATATGAGGTCGACAAACACAATAACTCTCACAGTCAAGCTCATACTATTAGAAACTTTAAGCTTTTGTAATTTGCTTCACTGGTCCGGTGTAGGAGAGGCTGGTAATCTGTCATACAGGTCTCCTAGTACAGACACCAGTCTCTCACATAGTTTAAATTTGACTAAGCATATTGTTCCTGTATATTTTACGCATTTGTACCTACTATGTGAGAGAACAAATAAAGTTTTTATTATTATTATTATTATTACAATAGATTTTCTAATTTAATATTGCTTAAAACATCGAAAGTTAAGTAAAAGTGATTGATCACACAATATCACTAAGATTAATAGAACTAAATTGCATTTTTGTGGACATGAGAAACAATAGTAGTATTCACAAATAAACATAAAAATATAAATAACGCACCCAGGCACGAAAAAATACCTATATTTAGCACACAAATGTTTTTATGAGTCGAATTCGAACCCACGAATCTCTTGGCGGGAGATAGGGGCACTGTACAAAGAGCCATCGCGCCTTTAGTATACCTACATTGTGCGTGCGTTATATCTCTTTAATGAGTGATTTACCAATATTCAATGTAAATTGACTGGCTCGGTGGAACAGTGGCTAGTGACCCAGGTTTACTACCTACGGTTTCAAGAGTCGTGGGTTCGATTCCCACTCGGGACAAATATTTGTGTGACGAACATCGGTGTTTGTTCCGTGTTTGGGTGTATTATTAAATATATTTGTGTATCCATTGTTGATTCTGACACCCGTAACACGAGTTTTTAAGCTACTTACCACGGGATCAGATCAATGTATGTGATGTTGTGAAATATTTATTTATTTATTATTTATCTTTCAACAAACATGAATACGACGACAAATTTTAACGCAAGTACCAAATAAAAATATCTGTTGGTAAAAATATCGCACCAAAACTCACAAGGCGACTTTGTACTCGTTACTCATAAGTTCATACTTGTCTCCATTCACACTTCCCTTTGTATTAGTGTAATTTGTACAATAAATAACGCCAATTTAAATGCAATCACCGTAACGACTCCGGAATTGCAAGCCCACAAACAAATAGGCACCATTATGTGTAAATCGTAATGTTATAAATTACCTTACCTAGTGCCACTGTATGGGACATACCGGCCATTACCGAACTGCTTTGTCTGCCAGTGATCGATCATACTAATACCGATTTAGGATTTATTTATTGGTATTATGGCGACATCTTTTACATAGAGACAATGTTCAACTTTAATAAATTATGATATCGTGTACATTACACAACGATTGTATTTAAAGTACTCCTGCGTTTAAGTAGTTACTGATGTTTCGTGTATTTTTACAAAATCATGTTTTTATATTAGTTAGTGTTCTGTTTCATGTGCTTTGTCTAGAACAAGGGTGCCATACAGGCGTTTCAAAAGAAATCTTTGTTTGAGGACTAGTGTTCTGCTAACAACCGTAGAACTGCGACGGACTTTCGCTTCATTACTACTTTGGAAATTGTTTCCAACATCTTGATCTGGATTCTAGATCTAGCTCTTTTTTGTGTTTCCTTACTGACATACGATGATGGCTTGGAGTAGCCTCGCCATCATCACCGGACATGCGGGAAAACGGACGGCTCTCACCCCTAAAACTAGATCCCGCAAAACATGCCATTGTAAAGGCCCAATTTTATAGCCACAACGGATTAATGGCTTAACCCTTTATTTTAGCTTGGCGAGATAGGTTTTTACAAGTTTCGAAACCTATGTCATATATACTAGACAAAACATTTAATATAGAGATATCCGCTTGAAACACCTGCTCGGAGGCGAATTCCATATGGACGACGAGAGATATTTCTTAATAAACGCGACAACATAACTTTTTACCCGATTGAATGAAGTTGTATAGTATTTTTAGGATAATCCAGTCCGATCTCATTTAGGCCAATATGGTAAGAGATTAACAATTAAATGTGAGATCATTTAGTAAAGATAATTTGATACAAAAATGCATAATCTTATTCACGGGGGCTTTATACCTACTACGAGTATTTGATTCCATTTCGGATTTGGTATAGTCTTTCTTTGCAAAATTGCCTTGCAAATGTCCTCTTGTGACATCATTGAAGCATCCAAGCTTCAGAACGATTTAAGATTTTACGGATTTTATTAACAGACAAGTACATATTTGGCTATACCTACGAAAATTTTGGTATATTGTATTGTACTGGTGAGAAAAAAAACACCTATTGTGCTATTCAACGGTAATTATCTGGTAACATTAATATTTCACGGTTCTTTCATCTAAAAGTAGGCTATCGGTCGACATTGGGTGCGACGCGAGCGACGCGTCGCAACAAAAACTAGAATTGCTCGATTTATTTATTACTCGATTACGAGTATTATTCAATGTCTCGGTCACGATTCGTCTCGCGCCGCCACATCCGTCTACGTGAGCGCGGACCGATGGCTGAACTTGAAAAGGAAAGTGAAAGAAGTAACTAACTGTATGCTCGTATATTGTGAGCTATTGTACAGAAACGGAAATTATAAATAATCTCTAATGGACTTATGAGCTTTAATTATGTTGCCTGCCTACCTAATCAGTAGGTATTTAACTTTTGGAAGGTTCAATCAGACAGCTACAACTAGCATTCCTGAGTTAGCAGAGAAAAGCTTTCGTTTCGTTGAACGACCTGCGTTATCTGATTGGACTTAACGCGATATTAGGTATAGTAGCAAATACATACAGTATTGTTACATATTGCTGGAAAATGGCTTTTTTACCTGATAACGCGTGAAGTCCTCATTATACGATGTTCTTAGATCTTTTGTGAGGTAAGATGAGGTGCACCGATAGGTAACTGGCAATAGACTATCCAGAATGGAACCCAATTCGATACAGGCGGTGAAAATCTACACATGCAACCTTTATACTACTAGCAACAACGCCTTGAGCGTATCCTGGTTCAAACGAAACTAGAACTTAATCGTCCGTAAAGAGTATTGCATAAATTATAGTTGGGTATGTTAATTGTTACGGCTATAATGGCGTGTAGGATATAGCTAAATTGAAAAGGAAATCAGTGACCGCTATCATTACACGAAATTATTACAATAAGCATAAAATACTACGTGATTCATACAATGTTCATCATTTGGCAGAATAGCGCACTAACAGAAAATATTTTAGTTTTACCTTTTATGGAAATAGGTATTGCATTTAGAATGAAATTAGGGATCTCAAGAAAATAGCTTTATAATAACAGACAGGTGATTTCTATGTCAATCTATGAGGATATACATAATGTTGGAAATGAAAGGATGTTTTTCATTCAAGTATCAACCTAAAAGAGAATAGTGATAAATATATATCACACATTTAGAAAACTTTCAGAGTATCACGATACGGTTCTAACATTATATGTATATTATATCTATGAATGATAAAAAAAAACAATTAACAAGCCAAATCAATACGAAACATGTAGGTACACAACATGTTTTAAAAATAAACGTATTACTTACCTACTAAAAATAATTGATAACCGCGGTAATTTTTTATGACATTGCAAGCTCTTAATGTAGTGGGCAGCCGTTCTTTTTCGTTCTTGGCGAGACATTGACCTGAAAACAATAAGTGTAACAGCTATTACCATAGTACGGCGTTAGAATTGGGCAACCCCGTTATTGTAATGACGGCTTGACAAAACAAACCACAACACGTAAACATACACATGGTTAGACACATGTTTGACTGGCATGGGTCGCCGCTTTGGTGTATTGGATGTGATCCTACCCTACACATGGGTTTGGTCTGGTATATTCATAGGTATAAGTTACATAAACTGTATACTTACTTACTTGATTTTGGCCGTTTATATTTCTTTATCTTCGTCCTTATATTGTAATACTAATTTCCACTATTGATTCTGATATCTAAAAAAAAAAAAATATTTGTAATGCATGAGGTGATTTAATTATTAGTGGAGCGCCTTAAGGTTTATACCTCGGAATCCAGGGCCAGTCGATGAATCTTTATATCAAGTTTTGAAATGTGTTTAGAATAGTATATAAAAAAATGTTAAAAAAATATTTTGTGCGTTCTCAACTTTTTAATTATTATTCTTCTATCTATCTATACATAGTATAAAATGAAGTTGCGAAGGGCGCCCAAAATTTGTTTGTTACCTAGGATCTCAAAAAGTACTATATCAATAGCTATGCGGTTTTCAATAATGGAAAGAAGACATTCCAGGAATTCTATAGGTGTATAATTTAGGTGTACCTACTTAAGAAATTATTAAAGTAATCGTAACAGTTGTCAGACGGACGGAAGAAAAACGACTTCTTGACCCGATCACGCTAGATTTCCGCAGAAATGAGGAATTTTTCCGCCGTAAAAAGTAGCCTGTGTCCGTGTCTAGAATCCTATTTTTAAATTAACCAAGTCTTATAAAAATCCGTTCAGACGTTAAGGCGTGAATGAGGTAAACTTTTAAAACGAATGATTAAAAATCACTAATTTTATTAGTTTTCTGCCTACTGCCTACGCCTTAAGTACGATAGCATGAATGTTAATAGCCTATATCCTTTTATAGGTTACTATCTATCTCCTAACTAAATTTCATCAAAATCCGTTCAGCCGTTTAAGCATGATAGAGCAAAACTCCCAGCAAAAAACAATAAAAAATCACAAATTCAATTCAGTTTTCTGCCTACTTCCTACCCCCTAAGTGCGATGACGTGATTATTTATAGCCTATAACCATTTCCAGGTTATCATCTATCATCACACCAATTTTCATTAAAAACCGTTAATCGGTTTAGACGTCAAAGAGCAAAAGTCCTAACAAAAACGGCTAAAAAATCACTAACTCAATTTAGTTATCTGCCTACTGCCTACCCCCTAGGAACGATGGCGTGATTATTTATAACCTATAACCATTTCCAGGTTATCATCTATCATCATACCAAATTTCATCAAAATCCGTTCAGCCGTTTAGACGTCAAAGAGCAAAAGTCCTAGCAAAATCGACTAAAAATCACTAACTCAATTTAGTTATCTGCCTACTGCCTACCCCCTAGGAACGATGGCGTGATTATTTATAGCCTATAACCATTTCCAGGTTATCATCTATCATCATACCAAATTTCATCAAAATCCGTTCATCCGTTTAGACGTCAAAGAGCAAAAGTCCTAACAAAAACGGCTAAAAATCACTAACTCAATTTAGTTATCTGCCTACTGCCTACCCCCTAAGTACGATGACGTGATTATTTATAGCCTATAACCATTTTCAGGTTATCATCTATCATCATACCAAATTTCATCAAAATCCGTTTAGCCGTTTAGACGTCAAAGAGCAAAAGTCCTAGCAAAAACGGCTAAAAATCACTCACTCAATTCAGTTATCTGCCTACTGCCTACCCCTAAGAACGATGGCGTGATTATTTATAACCTATAACCATTTCCAGGTTATCATCTAGCATCATAAAACATACAAATTTCATCAAAATCCGTTCAGCCGTTTAGGCGTGAAAGAGTAACAGACAGACAGACAGACAGACAGAGTTACTTTCGCATGTATAATATTATATAGTAAGGATTAATACACAAGATGCATTTACAATGCCGAGGGCAGAGATGGCAGCGGCGGGAGCTGCGTTCCGTCGTTGTGTCATATAGTTAATGGTAAAATTATTTTTGTAAATCATTATTTTTTGTAAAAATTTAATAAATTAACATTGAAATTACTCAGCAATCATAATTTATCACATAAACAATTGAAATTTCAACTATAAAAATTTTTTGTAAAAAAAAAATTGTTGTAAACGAGATCGGGCATTTTTTTCTTTTTAACTTTTTTCTTTCAGGTTTTAATAATGCAATCAAGCACTTTCTATACACATTCATTGACTGGCCCTGGATTCCGAGCTTTTACCATTTTCATGTTTTACGGAACTCCACTATATACAAAACACATCAAAATTCGTTCTGTAGTTTTAAGGATTTAAGCATACTTAGGGATATAGGGACAGAGAAAGCGACTTTGTTTTATACTATGTACTGATTTAGCACGTTTCTTACAAATATTTTTTCTTCCATACAAGCACTAGGTATGCTACCTACTCGGTACAAATACGTACAAATTTGTGTAGCAATGTCTATTGTTCTCGGCATTCCCATAAGATAAACGAAAATGTGAACAATGTCATTGTGAAGCCGGCATTTCCTTTACAATACATAAATGGAACTATAAAACTACGTATACTATTCTGTTAAATTAAATACATATCGGTTTTATTGCGATCAAAATATTTTCCGGGTGGTTCTATTTCAACATTCCAAGAAAAACTTGGAGCGATAAAATTTGCTGGCAGAAAATTAATGGAGTTTAATAGCGAATGCCTGTGCATAATTTGAAATGCCAGTGGTTGGATACTGCTTGGGTGGTTTCTCTAGAAAAACGAAGTCATACTGCAAAATTCCAATAGCTAGTTAATATTAAATAAGTGCGATTTTTCAGCCAGCCATGTTAAAGAACTTTTGCAACAATTGGATCAAGTACGGGATATCTTTTAGCATCCTTGGCATTGATGTTCGTAGGAACCAAAATTAGCGGGATGACATTGAGCGTATCATCAGAAGTTCCCGCAAACTGGGAATCCTGATCAGAGTGCGGGAATCCCGGTACGGCTCTGTCTCTTGTATAAGGCACATTCGCCCGTGTGTGGAATATTGCTCTCACCACTGGGATGGCTCCGCCATATACAAAATATGTTTATTTTTTCACTTATCTATGGTACACCTTAATATATTTTTAGTATATGCAGCGTACAGCGTTTATACTATAAGGCTTACAACTCACGTTGCTATTTAACGTTCATTTCAATGATAACAAAATAGGACTTTATTGAATAAAAAGAAACTTTTCAATTGAATATACTTAAGATATTATTTATATTACTACATAAATAGACACGATTACGAGTGCGTAATAATATATATATTTTATTCATGTATAAATATTGTATTACTGACTGGCTTGGAGGAACAGTGGTCAGTTCCAAAAATAGTGGGTTCGATTACCACCCGAGGCAAACATTCATGTGATGACCATTCGTGCTTATTCCGTGTCTGGGTGTGAGAGATTGTCCCAGATAGTTATTTATTTTTTTAGGTTTCATTACGTCGTTATATTTTTTTCTTACGTTCTTAAATAGGAGTCGTCCCGTGAGTGCGCGGCTTTAACGGTCTGACGATTACACTGTAAACGTGTAATGAGGATTGTCAGTGAACGTTTAATTTCTCATGTAAATTGCGCTCGTTATGAATATTTTATTGAGTCGAATCATAAAAAACTGGGTCGTCTATTAATGGATTAAGCACTTTAGATTTAATTGTGGAGGATTGTAATTAATGCCTACCGTTTTCATGATTACCACCACTGATTTTGTTGCAATGAGTGGTTTGTATTTAATTTGTAATGTAGTAGTTTTATCAAAATTGTATTATTTATTTTGGTGTTGTCCTTCTTCCTTCCGTGCCCCTTTTTCACAACATATCGAAATGGATTTGGATTGTTTCTTTACATACTATAACCTACCAAATATCAGAGTGATAGAGTCTATGAAATCACTCTGATATATGTTAGGTTACGTTTCTAAATCTGAAATATAGACAGACATTGTGAGTATGCAGGCAGAAGGCTGATTCTTACCTCTATCAGTAAAGCCACTTTGTAAGATGATTTAAAATGACAAGTTTCGTAGCAGGCATTCTTGTTGCTAAAATGTTAGTTTATTACCTGCCAAAGTCGAGTATATGTGTAACAGTTCCCTCATAAACAAACGTGTGGTACAGTTCACTGAGTGGCTCTATTGTCACCGTTTTTGCTGAGGGTACACAATCCACACCACATTCTCACACATGGTAATGGTCTTGGGCAATCCACTGGCCTAGCGGTGTTGCGTTAAACGTATCAAGTTTAAACTTAGCCATGTTGCTCATTCATTACGTATAAAGTTACACATATTTTTTTAAAAATCGTCTACATTACTTGGTATTCGTTCAAGGCTAATTACGGTTTCCAATTTCGTTTAATTTTTTATATGTTTCTTACTTTCATAATAAAAATCAAAATATATTTTTTATACCTACCTGGAGGTATGCAATGGATTGCTTGTTTACAAAACTGTGCTTAGTTTATCTAAGTATGTCTAAAAACTAATGACTGCAATAACCTTTTAGTGAATCAGATAAAGCGAAATAGATTGTCTGTTCGTATTATTCGGTACTTTTGATAGACTTTATTGCTTCCACAGTGGAAGTTGTACTTGTGCTACGAACATAAATAAGGAGTAGATCTTTTAAGTTTGATTAATAAAACTGTACAAGATTGAATATAAGACAAAGATAAGATGTAATAATTAGAATATAAGACACAATTAAATAAAATTACGAGGACATGATATATTAACCTTTAATAGGGGGAATGTAAAAAAATATTTTTTGTAAATTTAAATTTTAAAAAATATGTTTGTTCTTTGAATCAAGGTCAACTAAAATCAAGTTCGACATCGCTTCTAAAATGTAATAGATAAATATGATATATTAAATACAAAATGTAAAGAATACCTGCCTAACTAACTATAACGAGAAATGTTTACACTTAATTAACTACTGGCAAGGTTGAGCCTGGCGACTATATTGAAACTTATGTGATGTACTTGTGGAATTGACCAAACAGGCTCTACGCTATGATGCACCTATTGATACGCCAAGGAATGTTAGAAACATTCATAAAAATGCTCACGTCACCCCCTTAATTGGCTTCCGAACGTAAACAGTACCTATTAGTAATATTTGCAAGTACATATAGTTACGATATTGTTGGCAAACCCTGAGAAATTGATTTTTGCTCCAATAATTCCCACAATTATTACTCCTATATAAACTAATGAAGCAGAGCCGAACATATGCACTGTTGTCGTAGATCACAAGGAAAGTGTTACTGGAATTGATTTTGTCAACATGTTGTTCAAAGTAAGTGGTTTGAACTACGTTGGTTTTGACTTGCGGAAGTGACTGTTTAAAGATAAATTTAAATTGATAATTATTTTCTAAATTATAGTTTAAGAATTGTATAGGTGAAGTGAATACCTAGTACTAACTTTTATCTATTTAAACAAAAAGAAATATGCATAAACTACTATTTTTTTCTAATTTTAAAATAATGAAAAAAAAAATCCAAAAAAGATTTCCACAAAATTACATAGCTGAATATTTTGTCATCATGTTTTGTCAAAATTCGTTCAACACTGTTGGGTTAGTGATCCTGGCTACGGTTCCAATTCCACCCCTGAATCCCCAAATGAGTTAATAATTAATGTGATTAAATATGTTAGAATTATGTTTTGTTCTTTAATATGTATTAATACTTATATATCTATGAATGTATTGATATACATACATAGATATACGCCTTTGACGCTCATAGTACAAGTTCCACATAGTTTAGGGTCAGGTGGCCATCTGTGAATATGTCCCAAATATAATACAAACGATAAAATGTAACCTCATTTCGTTTCCAGGTGTTAACATTGTTCGCGCTCGCGTCGGCGTGCCAGGCCATATTCCCGTTCCACCACCACCACCACCACCCGGCGGTCTCGCACCAGGACTTCCAGAAGCACGACGGGCCCCACCACCCGATCCCGATCCACCACCACATCCCGATCCACCACCCGCTGCCGCTGTTCCACCACCACGTGCCGCATGTGCCCCACATCCCTATCCACCACGTGCCCCACCATGACCACTATGTAAGTATTTTCGTCACCTCTTAACTGCCTCGTTGGTCTATTGGTTAGCGCTGCGTAAGGACCGAGAGATCCCCGGTTCAAATCCGGGGTCGGGCAAAATTTGTGTAAGTTTTTCTGTAATGGAATTACTTATCCCGGAGTTAGGAAGTTGACGATTGAACGCCCGTGCCTCGGAAAGCACGTTAAGCCGGTGGTCCTGCGCCCGATCTCTCATCGGTCATGTCGGATTGCCATCTCACCGAATTCAAAGTCAAAGTCAAAGTCAAAGTCAAAATTTCTTTATTTATATAGGCATTCACATGCACTTATAAATCGTCATTGCATTAAATAAATAAGTAATTCTACCACCGGTTCGGAAAGCCGATTCTATCGAGAAGACACCGGCAAGAAACTCGATAGTTACTCTTTTTAACCGATTATCACATAAACTTGTTAAATATAATTGCCATGTCGTACAGTTTGAGTATGTCACAGTATCAAAGAGAGAAAAAAAAAACTTATACTACAATTACTGTTAATAATAAAAAATAGAAAAAAAGGTAAGATCGAACAGTCCAGGGCCCAAGAGTAGCACCTGATCCGAATAATGACAATTCGAGCCTTTTGGACAATAATTAAAATCATAAAGAAACAAAACAAATCAATAAAATAACTACAACAATTCCAACCTGCATGACATAGCTTACATAGAGTAGAATCTTAATACTATATGACTGTATTACAACAATAAATTAAAATACATTATTTATAAAAAAAAATATTAATAACAACAAAAGTTCATAAAAAATGTCAATGATTAAAATAATTTATATATTAGAAAATTTTTATTGCAAATGTCAAATTTTAGTTAACGCAATTTGTCCAAGCATTTTTATCATTAAAATAGTCTTCTACTTTATAGTAGCTCTTCATAATAAGACCCTTCTTAATACATTCTTTGAATTTTTGCAAAGGTAATTTAGTAATACTTACAGGTAACTTATTGAACATTTTTACTCCTAGTCCAACAAAGGAGCTATTAACTTTATTAAGTCTGAAATGTGAAATAGCAAGTTTATGCTTATTTCTAGTATTGAATCGGTGAGTATCTGATTTTTTAGGAATGTATTGTATATTTTTATACACATACATTAAGCAGTCTAGAATGTACTGAGAGGCCATTGTGAGAATATTATACTCTTTAAAACGATCTCTGAGGGAATCGCGTGGTTTGAGTTTGTAGATGGCCCTTATTGCTCTTTTTGCAATACAAAGATACTATCAATATCAGCTGCTGATCCCCATAAAAGCATGCCGTAGGATAGAATACTGTGGAAGTAGCTGAAATAAACTAATCTTGCCGTTTCAACATCAGTCAATTGTCTAATTTTTCTTACAGCATATGCAGCAGAACTAAGTCTTCCTGCCAGGGTACCAATATGAGGTCCCCATTGCAATTTGGAATCTAGAGTGATTCCAAGGAACACCGTTGAGTTTAGGACTTCAATGGGTTCATTGTTCATTATGATTTTAGTATTGACTTGCTTTACATTAGGCATTGAAAATTTTACACATTTGGTTTTTTGGCGTTCAACATAAGATTATTAGTAGTAAACCAGTGCAAGACTCGTGAGAGGGCTTTGTTTACGTCGTCAACATTTTCTTGCTGTCTATCAATCTTAAAAAGAAGTGATGTATCATCTGCAAACAAAACTATCTCACATGTGTCTTCAGTAAAGAACGGAAGATCATTAATATAAATAATAAATAATAGAGGTCCTAATATCGAGCCCTGGGGCACTCCCATAACTAACGGGGCGCCGGAAGAACTAGCCCCATTTACATTGACTTTTTGGGTTCTGCCAGTCAGGTAAGACTGAATTAGACTAAGTGCATTTTCTGAGATGCCATAATGGCGTAATTTGAGTAGAAGAGTTTGATGATTAACGCAGTCAAACGCCTTGGATAGATCGCAGAATATGCCTATGGCATCTTGTTTTCTTTCCCATGCATCAAAAACATGTTTTATAAGAGCAACACCAGCATCTGTGGTGGATTTACCTTTAGTGAATCCATATTGGTTTTTATTTAACAAATTGTTTAAATTAAAATGGCAAAGCAGTTGACTAAATACAATTTTTTCAAAAATTTTACTAAATTATGAGAGTAAGGGAAAAGAGAGTGCACTTGTGTCTGCAAATCTCAATTGAGATCGGTCGCCATGGCTAAAATTGGTCGGACGCCTTATTTTTATCACCATAGTCAGCCACTACGTGAGGACTAAGTGCCTTCAATGGTATATTGAGTAACCACCTTAGCTTTAGCTCGTGGTGCACTAAAATATCATAATATCGTAGAGGTACCGTACCTGTAACGGTACCATGGAACAGACCAAGCCTTAAAGATACATCTGCGGGCTGATGCCCCTCAGTCTGGAACAGTGATCCCGCATATCACTGTGCAATGTGGATGAGAGATTCAACGCCCTCTTAACAGCTGGTCTCCTATGAACAAATTAAACATACTCTAAAAGCTGTGTACCTTCTGCAAAGACAATGGTATACAGAAAAAACTAAACAAGATTTTTAAATATTTGCCTCTGTATTGACAGGGGAGAGGCCGTTTCAGACGTCCATCCTACATGACCTTATCTGAACTAACCGCTGCTAATGAGATGTTACTACTTGACGTGTCATACTTTTCTTTATCATTTTAGAAATATCTATCGCAGACCATTGTTATAGAACTCTATTTATAATTAAGGCACACGAATGCTTCACGGATTTAGATCCTACGCCATTGATACACTCGTAATTGGCCTTGTAAAACACTGTTACTATTCATGGTCCCATTGGCATTATGATATTAATCGATATTGTAGCATAGCGAATTTATTAATTGTATTTGGTCCTGAGTAATTGATTTCAACTTTGTTACACTATAAGATTAAAGGTTAAGTGTTATTTTAAGCGGTGATACGTTATTTAACAATTGTCCGATTCCGCTTATTATAGAATAGGTACTTGTTTAGTACTAATCTCCGCACACCCGGAACATTATTTTTCCGGTGTACCTACTGACAAATATTCTAAGATGAAAATTGGACCTGACCTGGTTTATTTACTGTACCTTAACAGATATATTTCTTTCATAATTCCACCTAAGAGGGCCTTAACCTATAATCGAGTAATTCATTAGGTAAGAATCAGATAAAATGAATTTATTTGCAAAATCAGCTACTCAAACTTGTTAAACTTGCCTAACGAATCTCGCGGGCATATGATTAGTTGCGGCGTAAGTGAAGGAAACTAAGAATTATCTGCCAATTTGATCATAAGCATCCTGTCTAGTGTATTTCGCTGAATTTATTTCACGTCGTACTGCTGACCTTATTAACTTATGTTTTTGAAAATAAAAGTAAGGTTTTGGTAACAAAAATTAGTTTTATTAATTTATGGCCGATATTTTCTTATTCGTTTTTCATTTGAATTTGGAAGTTCATAAAAATAATAAAAATCTTTGTTTGCCTCAATGACTAACCTCATTCATTTAACAATGGATGGCCAGTTTATTACCGTGATTATCTTATGTTCCTTATTCGAAGTTGAAGTCACATTTTTTTTTTATCCAATATATCCCATCAGGGAAAGGCAAAGGGATCTTAGTCCATATAGCCTAGTCTTAAGTAGTTTCTTAAGTATTGCGGCCGGAGCCAAGTCTTTTGTAATTATTTAGTTCCATTTCATATGTAGAGTTGTCAAGGCCGGAGCCAAGTCTTACAAAATGTTACCTAAACAGGCTATATACCTACTTATATTTATTACTTTTTTCTAACGTCCCATTTCTCCGGCCAGGCTTTCCCCGAATACAAGTTCGCGTACTCCGTGCACGACCACCACACAGGCGACGTGAAGTCGCAGCATGAGCTCCGCCACGGAGACGTAGTGAAGGGCGGGTACGAGCTCGTGGAGCCCGACGGTCGCTACAGGAAGGTGGAGTACAAGGCTGACGACCACACCGGGTGAGAAATGGATAATTTAGAATTCGTTTAAGAATTAGTTTTTAAATTTAGAAACCTTTTAGTTGAGCGGGAAGGAGAATTTTGATGGCCTCCTGGCTGTCGACTTTCAAACTCTTTTTTAAAGTACACCGGATGAGAACTGTTTTTTTATTAATTTGGAATCTTTCGAGCAAGGAGTATTTTGCTGGCCAGGACTATCGACTTTATAACTCTTTTGTATGTATTAGTCCAGTGTTATTTAGACACTAGGAGTACATAAAAGTCAGCGTAAGTTTGATGAAGTAATTAATAAAAAAGATACTGGCGGATATCGTAACCAATACTTCATATTTGCTGGTATCGTTAGTAGTTAGCCGTTATTCAATGTTAGTTCGATAAATAAGTCCTAAATACTGTACACTTTATCTGTTTCTATGTTATTTAGTAAAGGTAGGTATCTTAAATGTATGTAATGTACTTAAAATTCTGTAGGATTTTGCTGATGGAAAAAATCAAAACCTGGTGTAGCGAGTTTGTCGACAAAAGTCTAATACAAACATACTACGATAATACACACAGCCTGATAAACTATTTCGTTATAATGATACATTTATTTGTCCTCAGATTCAACGCCATCGTCCACCATTCCTCGCCTCATCATCATATTCATCTCTCCCACGGCCACATCTAAACTGACCAGTCTTCCTTTAACTCTGCTGTTTCAGACCGCTTTCTTCATCAATAAGACTGATTCACGCCTCTCCCATCTTACATTTGTAAAATATAGTGATAAGATGCAAAATAAAATATTAGCGCTAATATGTAATTCAGATTTTTTATTTCTTGGTCTTGTTATCTCCCTTAACTAATATTCTTACCTAAAAAAATACCTTTTTAATGTTTAAAATGTACATATTAACTATACATATATAAATTTATATTTTCATAATATCTGAACTTATTAGGTTGTACCTAGTAGGTGATAAATTTAGGCGACATACCTTCGTTCAAACTGGTTCAAACTAAACAGAGCATTTGACTTTCTGGACTTTTCCAGGTAACTTGTGTACTGCATTATTATTATCTAATTATATAAGAATAAAGACACAGCACAATGATTTTAATATCAATTAACTCAGTCAGTTTCAATAACTAGTTAAATTTCACCTTAGCCGACAACGCTGCAAGCACACAGCAAAATCTACGTTTGCCTACATTTTCGAAATAGGCGTTTCTACTACTTAAATCTTTAATTAAATGATCATAAGCCAAGTAATTATATGGCTAGGATTGATGAACTACTTCAATTATATTATAATTAAAAGCAGAAGCTAAAGAAAAATGATTTTTTTTTTGTGTTTCTGAAACCATTTAATAATAACGATCAAATTATATTGATTAACGGTTTTTGTGATATTTCAATTCAGCAGGATATTTTTGACAGGCAAGGTCCTATCGTGGTTTAAAACCTGACTAGAGCACTTGAAGTAAACACTTGATTTAATAAAGGTCACTCAATAACTATAGCTATCCTGTAGTCAATTCGATGAATACACGCCCATCTAAAAAAATCGCTGAAAAGATCAATTACAGCACTTTACAACAACACACCACAGGAAATTGATGATTTTACATCTGTATAAATACTTGAAGAGATCATCCGTGATATCATTCAGCTTTAGAGATTCAAAACAATATTAACAAATAGTTTCAAAATGATTTTAAAGGTGAATAGACTTTATAAGTGCATACATTTTTTTTAATAATAATATTTTATAACTTTTATTATTTATTGTTTATAATTAACAGAAGGAATATTGTAATAAAGTGAATTTAAAAAAAACATATTCTTAATGTTTTCAATTTATTCCAAAATTAATAAGACGACTGTACCAAAATTAGATAATCAATCTTCTATAAGTTCATTAACCTAAAAGTAACAAAAGTATTTTCAAAAAATTATCTTTGAACAGCAGTACAATGAAATTAATTCCTTACGTCTGTAAATTAGATAGAATTTTTTTTATAACAATTCGTCTTTGGTCTCCAGGCTGTTACTTTGTTGTGTCTCGCGGCGTGCGTCCTCAGCGACAAACACGCCACGTCAGAACAGAAGATCGTGAGGCATCACCACCACGACGTCATCCACATTGGACATAAAGAGCCGGAGCATCATGAAGAATACGTGAGTACTTTCAATTGTTTAGGGGAGAGCTTGGCAAAGCGATTTAAATAAGAAGAAACATATTTTCAATCCACATTACCGATCATCCGTCATTGATGATCACATGATGAATAACGATCACCGCCCAGAAAAAGTGTTTTCATTTAATTTGATTTTAATATTTGCGATCACTAGCGTATCTTATGCATTTATTTATTTATTACTTACTTGTTGCGATTTTGTTTTTCGACGAAAAATGCATTTGCTTTTAGCTCAGTCAGGTCAATATATTATTAACTAGAACAGTCAGCTATCTTTATGATCAGTAATTTTCACTACTCTGTTATCATGCTTATCTTTCTGAATCTCCGTTATTAAATTAATATTCGTGCGGGATCCACAAAGGCCTGATCGCATTAGTTTAGGGTAGGCCCCCACCAGTGGGGACGTGTGATGATGACGATAAAATAAATACCCGTGATAGTAGATAAATGTTCTTTCTATTCTCCAGGCTCCGTCGTATCCCTCATACGAATTCTCATACAAAGTGGATGACCCGCACTCGCACGACGTGAAGGGTCAGAAGGAGAACAGGCATGGGGACGAGGTGAAAGGAGAGTATTGGCTGGTGGAGCCCGACGGCCGCAAGCGCACCGTCAAGTACCACAGTGATAAACACTCTGGGTTTGTATTCTAAGAGGCTTAATTTTCATTTCAACTACCAACGGATTTTCCTTGAAAAAAGTAACAACGAATAACGCATCGATAAAAAGTATTAAAGGCGTCATCCGAATTGTGTTAAAAGCGCTGCGAATGATATTATACATCGATGTACGTAACCTCAAGGGATTTTACTTATTTTTATATATTTATTTTTAAGGCACATCAACAATGTAAACACAAATATTCTTAAATTAAACATGCATTATAAATATTCTCCGTGCATTCGCATCGTATTACAGATATGCAAAACATGGTTATATAGTAGTTATGGGATATATAGGATACTAGATATGATTAAACGACACTAAAATGGTGCTGCACTAAATAGGCCTACTATCTTTGTGTAGCACAAGCCAAATATTATCATCCTTGAATGACTAGAAAATACCGTACCGTACCGTACCGTACCGTTTGACGTAATTTAAAAAACAAACCTTACAACATTATCTTGAGAAGCATGCTTTGTACGCAGACATATTACTAGTTCCTCAAAACCGTTGGACTTTTTCAAAACTGTCGCCGTAGATCAACAAAGATTTCAATCAAGTTACCTTTCATTACAGCTACAAAGCGACCGTCGAATACTCAGCGCCTCACCACCACGTCCACATCAAGACGCACAAGCACGAAGAGCACAAACCTCACGAGGAGGAAAAGAAGCACGAAGAAGTGAAACCTGTCCATGAGGAAGTCAAGGAGCTGGTCAAGGAGCCCCCGAAGCACGTACCAGCGCTGTCTTTGCACGCGCCAAGGTACTACAAGTACGAGGAAGACGACTACCACCCTAGGCGACACCATCACCACCACCGTCGTTACTAAACCTAAACTTAAACTAGATTTTTACCCTATACCCAACAAGACTGGCTGCTATGGATAACGTGAATTGTGATCTCCAACTAAATAACTACAGATTTTTTATTTCTCATGCAAATATATGCTTGATGAGCGCTCAAATTATTTGTGATTTTCTTTTGTTTCCCTTTTCCCTTTCTTCTAGTTAACTGGTAGGATGTTAGGTTCAGAAAATATATTAATCTTCATTGTAAATCAATCTAAACTTTATGACTCGAAACTGTTGTCAACATTTAGTAGATACTATTAGTGAGCGATATTTTATAAGGAGTGAGAGCCATCCGATCCCAAACAAGTTCGGAAATAATGATAAGGCTAGTATACCATCATCGGTCAGTAAGGAAAACAAAAAAAGATCCCATAATATCCATAATCATCATCATCATCATCATCTTGGCGTTTTCCCGGTTGCATCCTTGCGGAGCCCGGGGTCCGCTTTCCTACTCCTAACTCTCCACTTCGCACGGTCTTCGGCATCCTTTACGGAGAGTTTGTTGGCACGCATGTCATCCACTACAACGTCAAGCCAGGCCTTCTTGGGCCTTCCCCTTCTGCCGGGACTCGGCGGTAGCGACATGGCTAGACACTTGTTCCCTACGTAGTTTGCCGGTTTCCGTAAAACATGACCGACCATAATATCCATAATATGGATGCTTTTCCCTCAAACTTCAATAGTCAATTGTTTGTCAAAACATTAACCTTACCATCCGAAAAATATAAGATGACTGAAGAGGTATTTCTATTGTTATTCCTTTACTTCACTTTAACGCCTTTGTAGGTTGTGATGTCTTATTTTCATTTCCGCACTTACGTTGTATTATATTTCCATAAGGAGTTTTTAAAAATTAACACAAGTGCTTAAAAATTATACAAAACCTATTGTGTACCAGATTAGTTAAGGTACTTCTAAAATTGGAAAATTTTTTGAGTCTATCTAGCCGGGCATGAATGTGATTTTTTTTTCAATTTTAAATTTTATGTTAGAGCTTTGTGTAACACTAAAATACAATTTAAAAAAATAAAAGATTTACTTCTGCGAATGCATACATTTGTACCATAATGTGAGAGTAGCGAATATGTATCAATAATTAAAATCTAAATAGTATTGTATATTATTTGCGCGAACAATACACATCTTCTTATAAATAAAAAATGAATTGCTGTTCGTTAGTCTGACTAAAACTCGAGAACGCCCGGACCGATTTAGGTAATTTTGGTTTTAAAATGTTCCTCGTAGTCCAGGGAAGGTTTCAATGAGAAAATATAGAAAAAGAATCAGTATTGGCGGTATGAAATTCGCCGGGACCACTAGTTTGAAATAAAACTAACTTTACGAATTAAACTCGCATGAAGGTATTGTTAATCTAAATATATTATTTAGAGATCCGATGTTTCCAACTCTTTACAGCGCGTGACCACGAGGGCTGTAGGTAGAGTTTATCTAAAATCTCAATTGTAAAAATTGAGAAGTAAGGACTTACAGAGTTAAATCTCGGGCTTAGCTCTACGTGTGTTTGATAACTAGACCTAGTGTTTTATACCAAGAAGTTCTTTAAAAGAATTTATTCATTTCTCAAGCTCATATTTTATACTAGGTCTTAGGATCTAAACTAATACTCTGGGGATACCTATCCTTTCACCATCTACGAATACGAATACACCAGCTTTCTGTTTCAAATATTCATTATCTAAATTTAATATTTGTATTGATGTAAATCTATTTTTATTCAGACAATAATTCAATTCAATTCAAATCATTTATTATTCAGATAAACAAGATCCAATTATGGTTAGTAACATTTATGCTTATAACTATGTTAGTAAAGGAATAAAATACATGTCAATTACAAAAAAAATATTTAAAATCTAATAAATTAAATCAATCAATTAATTAATAATAAGACATTAACCTGAATAGAATATAGAAGAACCTGGCAAGGATCTCAAAGAGTTCAGAAAATGATCAATCCGAAAAGGTAAAAATCATCATATAAGTAACGAAATTACTCCTCAGTTTTATGTCATTACATTGTCCATCTAATCTATAGAGGTCTTCTTGTTTGTAATAGCTACTTATTAGAAAGAGATACATAAATAAATACAAATCACACGATATCATATACACTTTTCTGATTCCAAAGTAAGTTGTTTAAACATTTGTGTTACGCATATCAGATAGCACAGTGGTCAAGCGATGGAACAGTGGTAGGCACAAATAAACCCAAAAATATTTAAAACGCACCAGACACGGAACAACCACCGATATTCATCACACAAATATGTATCCCGATTAGGAATCGAACCCAGTACTCATAGCAGGAAAGATAAATAAAAGTTAACAAAACCGAGGGACTTGCAATCCCTATTTCTTAAATATTTTACTGAACGATATTGTCGCACTGCTAACTTGGAAGATGCAGGAAAAACAAGCGGCATCATGTTTCAAATGTGTCTTTTATTATCGACAAAATGTTTTTTTTCTGTACATGTATTTAATATTGAATGTTTCATAAATGATTATGATGCGGCTGCCTTCAAAAGAGTTTTACATTTTGTATATGTATGATCTTAAGCTAACTTTAAGTACAATCGAATGTATTTTTACTGGCAGTCAAATAAGAAAAGATGCATCCGAAAAATAATATTGTGTTTTCACATGAAATTTCCTGAGAAATCTAGTTTTCAATTTAAGTGCATATTTAAATGAGCACAATACTTACACAATTAAATATATGATATTGTCTTACATAAAGGTACAAGTAAAGTACAATAGGTACAAGGTAAATAAAACAATAATGAAATAATAAACAAGATGCAAACATAATTATGTAGACATTTATTTTAAAGTATTGATATTCATTTCAAAGCATTGACGTTGTATTTACATTATTAACCTCAACACGTTTCACAACTTCAACCAGTAATAATAATTCGCATCAAATATTAAATCAGTTACACTAATTACACTACCTTTAATGTATTTTTTACTTTTACCGTTTATAAAGTCAAAACGATACGTACATCCAAACTGATGGAGAAAAAATGTAAAACCAAAGGTTTGAATAAATATCAATAATTATACATAGTTAAATCATCAACTTGAATACGTGTTACATTGCAATTTGGGCGTTGTTCGGAATCTACAAAAACTCAATTATCGCACTACAAATACCTGTCTAATAACTGCATTAATACATTCAAACAACCTAAAATGGAAACTGCGTATAATCTTCGAATGATAATGCCGAAGATCCGGCGTTGTTAATAAAATATTGCATGCTTATTACGTACGTTGCATCTAATATGTTTTCAGTATTGTGTTGCTCCTCCCTTCAGTGAACATGTTGCAAGTAAGTCTTCTCTTATTTTTTATTGTATTTGAAAACCTTACTATACAATAAATGAACATAGTTAAATCACATGCATACTATTTGGTGTGTCGAAGAGATTTAATATGACACAATATTAAATACACGAGAAAAGATCTTGACTAAAATCATTTAATCCCTGTAAGCGACTTCTGTCTCTATTTAATATTTGTAACCTATAGCCTCAATACTTGCTAAGGTAAACTTAAATCAAAGAAATAGATAATAAATAAATATTTACACAACATCACATACATTGATCTGATCCCGTGGTAAGTAGCTTAAGCACTTGTGTTACGGAAATCAGGATCATCAGTGGATACAAATAAACTTAAATATATTTAATAATACACCCAGACACGGAACAAACACCGATGTTCGTCACACAAATATTTGTCCCGAGTGGGAATCGAACCCACGACTCTTGGAACCGTAGGTTATGAACCTGAGTCACTAACCACTGTTCTACCGAGCCAGTCATAATCTCTATTCAATAATCTTGATTGAATAGAGCTTGTGTAACTTATACCGTGGAGTACAACCAGGCGCTCTCTTTGGTTTGGCTCAGGGCCAAATACTGAAAACGATAATTAGATATTCGACCACTTATTCATTGGTAGGATTTAAATTTATCATTGATTGAATTATCGTATTTCAATTATGAGTGCTTACGGATTGGGTTCGATTCCCAACCGGGACATTTTGGTGACAAACCTTAGTTTAATGAGTATTTCATAATTGTTGGATCCGGTATTGATGACACAGGGTTCACACTTCTTATCTCGAAATCAGAAATATATGTGATGAAGCGATTTTTACCTATTTGAACAAAAATTAACTTTACAGATCAAATTCGCGTGTAATACGTATCTAAACATATTTTTTTATAGACCTGAACAATCTGTGTAGCTTAAGTCCATAAAAAGAGGCTCATACCATCAATATCACATCCTCAGCTCCTAGTGGTGGCGTGCGTGTTCGCGCTGGGCGCTGCCGATCCCGAGATGGAGGCTGCGGAGGCGGCCAGCCCCGTGTACCTGCACCACGACGAACGGGACTTCAAGCATCGACACCACGACCACGAGAGCGATCACTTACATGGGTTGAAGAAGGTAACCTAATCAACCGCCAATAGGCGATGAGGTACACCCCGGTGTTTTAGTCGGGCATACCCCCTGGGTATTGCAGTCCGCCCAGGAGTCGTGGCTGGCATTTACCATCTCTTCGCCAGTCGCTGGGGAGTCCGACACACCACCCGGAGAGAACCCCCTCTCAGGGTGAAGGTGTGCAACACATTTTACCGGGTTAAAAAAAAAGGTAACCTAATCAAAACAGGGAATCTAACAAGGCAAAGGAAAACTAACCACGACCCTTCAAAGAGAGTTTTCTTAGGTAATGGTGCCTACAAAGGGCAGGCAATGCGAAATCAATAAAATAGTCCGGGCCTGATGGCTTGACAAGACTTATTTAAAGATAAATAAGATTGATTGAAAAAGATATGTATCAAATACAAAACAATGTCCTGTTCTAACTCCCATAAATGGCATTAGGTGGGGCCAATGCTGGGTCGAACTCAACGATTGAAATCGACACCATGCGCGTGCTCCGAGAAGACTTCTCACAATGCTCACCAAGTACGTCAAGTTGCCTGAAATACCAACCAAATTGTATAGAGAGACACACCTTGTATCGGTTAAAAAAGCTCCTAATTTTACAACGAATACGCCTAAAAAATAGCCAAACAAGAATGTTAATGGGTTTTTCTCTTGTTTTAGGTACACGTCTCAGAAGATGTTTTAAGCAAACAATATAAGTAAGTATACTTCTCACAAGAACATAATATGAGAAAGTAATGAATCTAAACTCGATCCGTCAAATCACTTTATTTAGGTTAGCTAAGAGAAAGACAAAATCGTAATATAGAAGGTAAATTGTACCGTAATGTACCTGTAAACATTAAGGTTGACCGTTTATTTCCCAGGATAATAGAGCATGTCTACAGCCCGGACTACCATGAGCCAACTTTAGTCCTGGACTTCAGATACCTCAAGTCAGGAGGGCGGGAGTACACCCGCGGTCCGGGCGGTCAGATCCTGATCCTCCCCCATGGCGTACACTCCGACGAACACCAAGAGCACAAGGACTACGACAGCCTCATAGAGTTCCTCAGGCTGAGGCATAAGGCCCAAACCGAGGCCCAGATCCAACGCCACGTGGACGGCATCTACGACCACCATGGCCACCACAGCCACAAGCGCGATGACCACGACCACGAGAAGAAAGTCGGGCCTGAAGTGCGGAGGTGGACGTAACTTTATATAAATTCGCACGCAATTAAAAAAATACTTTATACTAGCACTTGTGAAATTTTCTGTCATTTACTACCACCGGTTGCAGCAAACCCTTAAGTCAGTGTTAATCTGATTTGGTACAGTATCCTTTGGGTCTACGTCAATATCCAAGTGATAGTGACTAAAAGACACTTCAAAATGGATTTTTCTGTATCAGTTTGCTGTAAGATCTTGGTATTGTCATGAACTATAAAACGTATTTTTTATTAAATTTCTTCATAATTACTAATGCTATCATAGAATTATATTTTCTGATTATGTTATCCATTGTGGATCTTTAATGTTACTACAGAAAAAAATATCTTATTATATAAATAAAAATTGGACCCATACCAAAATATTTACTTCATCTTTCTATAAATAAAATATTGAACAACCCATGACAATCCTATCTACCTGTCCTATGTATTTATAATTCGTTAAAAACATCCTTTGTTTGGAAATATACCGAAAAGTGTTTAACGAAATAATTATAAGTCGCTCTGAAGAGTTGCGTTGGTGTTGGTGAAATAATTACTCTAATCGTATAATTAAAGGTACCGACGCAAGTGATGTGTTCCAATCATCATGCTTACCGGGTCGTGACTCTCGCCCTTGGAACATAAAGGAAACTCTGGTTTCATGAGCCTTCAGGGTTCCTTTAAGCCATAGCTGAAAACTCACACGTACATAAATACAGATGGAAGTATGTAAATACCTACTAAGTTTCTGTCCTTTGATAGAATGATATGTTTTCAGGCTAAGTTACACCTATTCGAATACTTTGTGAATTAATCTAATTCAACAAGTTAACGCGCAATTTGGGATTTTGTTTAATTTATTACACATAATTAAATTAATAAAAATATTAACAAGTACAAATTATTTTTAAAAGGTAATGATCAAAGTATTCGATAGAGGTCTGTGAACTTTACAGATCCTAGTTAAAATTTTCAAACAATTGGAGATAGCTTACCCAAAACGGCGCTGACTTTCAACCATTCCAAATTAGATCTTTTATCGCGATTACATGTATTATGTAGTCGGTATATATTTATTTATAAATTAAAACACATTCGTGACTGTAGTAGTAATTATGTATAATCATATTACTGTAGTTCGTTACTTAAAAAAGAATAAGAAAAACAAGGCTGAATAAACCGTAGAAAAAACTAAACCACATCAATAGTTCACACTTAGCTAGAGTTTCTTTGCGATAATTGGCTAATTAGTGTTCGTGAAATGTAAGCGCCTTTTTATACCTGCAAATGGAAGTATATATTTATGGGTTATGAAATGTATTCATCGCTGTTTTAATACATAAACTACTTAGTATAGGATCACGGATACGAATTCAGACTACGGATACTAGGTATGAGTCTATGACAGGTGCTGTGTTTTAATTACAAGTCAATATAGATTTCTAGAAAAACATTTAAAATTTTTATCAAATTTCAGGAAAGACACTCTCTTTACATAATGAGATTAATCAATAGCTTGCTGTATTTTGAGAGCAGATAGAAATAATAGACATTTGTTAGATATGCATTTTGTCTTAAACTCATACAATTAACTTATTCAGACGGCGTGAAGTTAGACCCGTGACATATATGATAGGTTACTCCTATAGAACAGGGCTCCCCAACTGCCTAGTTAGTTTTTAGGTGGCAAGCGCCGCAGAAGTTATGGGTCGAGCGAAGTTATAAGTCAGGAATATTGCTGATCATCATCATCAGCCTATATACGTCCCTACTGCTGGAGCCGGGCCTACACTAAACTAGGGCGAGAAGGCATTAGTCTAGACACGCACAATCTTAGAATTTCTTCGCAGGTTTGCACATTTCCTCACGATGTTTTCCTTCACTGTTAACCCTTAATAAAATATAGCATATAGAATTTTTGCATTGGTTTTCGCCGGTATTACAACTAGATACGATTCAAAATCTGGTGGGATCTATTAGTCCTATACTTTATTAAGGGTTAAAGCGTCAAATAATCGTACATATGAATTTAAAATTTGAAAACACAGTGGCGTAGCGGGATATGAACTGGCAACCTCTCGCATTGCAAGCAACGATCTTAACCACTCGGCCATCGACACATTTTATATGGCGGATGCGTACCCTAAAAGCACGTTAAGCCAGTATACCTGGGTCATATCCCTTTCATCGAAAGCCGTCCCACTAAAGTTTGAGATTAAGCAGTAACGTAGACACATTGCCGGTCTAAGTGTTATCTACTGTCTCTATAACGGGAAGTGCTCTGAAGAATTCCTACCCCCCCTTCCAGCTTCGAACAACACGTGCTGGACAGCGCTGCCACCGCATATCATGCAAGTACTGGTGGTCCGGATCAATGGTTCCCTTTTAGCTCATGTTTTCCCTCCTTCCTATTATCACCGGCTCTTCAGGCGAGGCGTGAACCAGCCTCTGAGCTGGCCTTTAGGGTCAGACTTCAGGGTGCGACAGGCTCAATAGGTTATATTGTGCCGGTTGCCCTCATATATAGAGCTCACGAACGCTAACCGGTAGAGTGAGGTTATCCTGGAAGTCTTTTTATGATAACTCTGTGATTGCGCACTATTTTGTACTAAGCAGTCTACTAACTGATCTCCAATGAGTTCGGTCGCCACGGCCTACATCAGACGGACACCTCAGTAACCTAAATTGATTTAGAATTCATTTTATTCTCTATGGCGAGTCGAAAATTATAAGCATGTAGGATGATACTTATACAGTGAGGCCTTTAAATTCAAATAGTCATAAGTTCCGTTTCCTAGGCTACTAGATACATAATATAAATAGGACATTTACTGTCGTGAATACACCCACGCATGTCCAGAGAAGTTAAAAATTAACAAATACTAGCTAGTTAATTAGCCATTTGGGCCTACAAGAGAATGGTTTTATCAATCAAGCACATTAACGACACGTAGTTTTACCGGTTGCTTTCAGCACCACGTAAGAATCTTTAAAATGAATTACCTATAAGAAGGATGGCGGTAGCCCTGCGACTGAGCGGGTTTTTCTTGATCTTTCGAATTGTTATTGATCCGAATATGGAAGTTTACGTATATATGGCCATACAGACTATGAAAGAAATATAACACAGAGGTGTTTTTATTCTCACAAGTTTTTACACTAAGGTCCATTCAAATTACACTACCTATATCAAATGACAACTGCTAAGCCCAACCCACTTACGGTCATAAATTAATACTCATGACGAGGATCAATAAATCGATTAAGCAATAATAATAATTTATTAGGGGATTATTAGTATTAAGTGCATGTTACTGATTATTAATTGGTAATATTACAACGACTACACGCTCACGTCAATTTTCGAACAATAACATGTTTAATACAAATAGGTACGCCCTTGATACATGAAGAGGATGTTTTGTTTTCACAACTGATTGGCTTAAGGTTCCGCAGATTTAGACTAGTTTTAAATGATTATGTAACGTAATGAGCTTATAACACACGTAATTACACTACGCGCCATGTTTACTCATGATAGAAGTAAGAACGCTTAACCTAGCCGATCGTACTTAGGTACACGAGAGTGCTACACGTCTTATACACTTTCAATTAGACTTTTACATAATTTGTCAGTTAACCAATTAAATATTGGTTAAGCTATATGCGAGGATATATAATAAAAATAAAAAAAATAGTAACACTTTGTAAGATCAGGCTAATAAACTACCATCAATTATACTTTGTCTTAGCTTCACAGGAGTCAAGTAAAGATTTATCAGTATTAACCTATACAGTTTTTTCTACAACTATACTGAACCCGTGCACAATGCGTGCGTCTAACGATCAATTAATTAATTAAGGGAAACTGCTGTCGCTACCATTTGCATTACTCCTAAATTGGCTAACACCTCAAATAAAAGCACTATGCAACGCACTGTCTACATACTTCAATCCAAACTAACCAAGCGATACAATCATTAAACATGTGGTCCCAAGTGAGTATCGTGAATGTGTAAAAAGACAAACAAATCAAAAATATTGGGCAGCAGTGACTAAATAAGTGATTAAAATTATAATAATGGCCTATAAAAAGATAACAAGTACCAAACCATAATTATGATCTAATAAAAAAAAGTGCTCTTACATTGAGAAAATCTTTGTGGTTAACGACAAAAGTCTTTCATTGTCGCCATTCCTATGTTGAAATTCCTTGAGCCTGCTTGCGAAGACTCCAAATATTAAAAAATAATGAAATGATAAAACTGTGTAACATAATAATGACGAGTATTAAAATAGAATATCGCGAAATAATTTATATCCGTGTTTTGTTTAATTGGCATTTTAATTTATTGAAGTCTATTATCGATTTGATTCATAGTTCCTGTGTCAGTTTTTACAGGCTATTTTTCTTCATAAAATTTATCGTGTGTCATCTGTGTGTAGGTCGCCGCATTAGTCTTCGTAGTAGTGTGCGCGAACGCACACTCATTGGCTGTATCGCACCAGTCGCGGGTGGACCACCATGACCACCATGGTCACAGCGTCCACCATGGGCACCACTTAGGCCACGGACACCTCGGGCTCATCGGCCACGGACACCACATCGGCCACGCCGTCAGCCACCATGGACACCACGGGCTGGCCCTCGGACACGGACTCGCCCTCGGCCACGGACTTGTCGGACACGGGCTCGGACTCGGCGTAGGGTTGGGCCATGCCCACATTGCCCACGGACACCACGGACATGGACACTGGGATCACGTGAGTTCTAATAGATTTATTCAATTCTATCATTATCAGCATAACTCCCCACTGCTGGGGCACAGGCCTACCCGAAACTAGGGTGATTCTATACTTGGTACAATTGAAGAAGATTTAAAAAAATGCTGTTTACTCATAAATTCCTAAATCTAACGACCGGTTTGAATGGTTTGTTATTGAAGAGTCAAAACTCATTCGAGCCAATTGCATATCCTGTAAAATTAGAACGAGACATGACATTATACAATCATGAGAATAAAGATCCATTACCAGTATTCCTTATATCATATAAAAGCACTCTATTAATATATTTGCCCCACCAGTTTTTTTGGGATTATAATATTTCTAAATTTAACTGCCTCGTTAGTCTTTTGGTAGCAAGCGCTGCGTAATGACCGTGAGGTTCCCAGTTCGATAACTGGGTCGGGTAAAATTTGTGTGATTTTCTGTAGAGAAATTACTCAGCCCGGAGTGAGGAAGTTGGCGGACGAACGCCCGTGCTCGGAAAGCACGTTAAGCCGGTGGTCCTGCGCCCGATCTTTCATCGGTCATGTCGGATTGCCGTCTCACCGAATTATGAGAGTAAGGGAATAGAGAGTGCACTTGTGTTTGCGCGCACATTTGTGCACTATAATATGTCCTGCGCACTTGGCTGATCTCAATTGAGATCGGCCGCCATAACTGAAATCGGTCGGACGCCTTATTAAATTTTTAGATTTACCAGCACTTTCGTTAAGAAGACAACTCCAATAGTCTCCCTAGTTCCCTATAACTGACAGTAGTGTTATACCTTTAATTGTTACACACCATGTCGAACGTCCAGGTGTGTTCTCAATCCAAGTATTAAGTTCCAACGCTTACTTAAGGTGCACCTTCAATAGATGCCTTATTATTACCACGCTATGTTCCAACTTCCAGGCTCTCACCTGGAGTATTAGGTTCCAGCAAAGTCCTATATACTATATACACTGACTAAAATTGACACCATAATTGACATACGGTCCAAACCCATTGAAAAATACCAACATGCTGCGCCGGTTCCAGGCGTGGTCTCACCCCGAGTATTAACTTCCAGACATACCCTAAGATGCTTCTCCAAAGTCACCCTTTTGTTAACAAGCTACGCTCTATTTCCAGTCGTATTCTCACCCCGTACTAAGTTCCAGCACTTCCAGTCTGTTAACCAAACCTGTCATACCCTTTCCAGGCGTGGTCTCACCCCCAGTACAGTTTCTCGTACTCCGTGTCGGACCCGCACACCGGCGACCACAAGGAGCAGTCCGAGCACCGCCACGGGGACGCCGTGCGCGGCCAGTACTCGCTGGTGGAGCCCGACGGCAACGTGCGCAGCGTCCACTACTCCGCTGATGACCACCGCGGGTAAACAAAGCCTAATTACGTCACTATATCTTTATTTTTATTTATTTAGGTAAACCAACGACAGTTACAACAGTACATTCACATTTTGCACACGTTAACTTAAGCTAATTGCACTATCACTTAAAGGCCAACACAGCTATCTAATCAACAATTGTTACTTAGTGGTATGTTGACGTCACTGGGAGTTCTCTGCTAGTGATGTGTCGGATTCAACGGCTGGGGAAAGAAGGTATATGCCAGCTGTGGCCTTTATGCGGAGTGCATTGCCCAGGGGGATCTTTCATCGCCGAATAGTAGAGCAGTAGAAATCCGATCATTTTTATATTAGCTAAGTCCTAATCTCCTTACTTTAGTATAGGCCCCAGCCTACCCTAATGTATAGTAAGCACGTAACATTCATGTTGTGGCCAAACCTACCGACTAGTCTTGTTAAAAATTGGTATGTTTGATGCACATATCTCAATCAAACCCGGAATCTATGCTATCTCTTAAAACAATCTATTCACATTGTCAAAGCGATGTGATTTTCTAGAAATTCAGAGAAACGTGATGAGGCAGGGTAAGCAGGATATCGTATGAAGCTGACTGATATTACTTGCTCATGAAAACTCTTGGGGAAAAAGAACAATTCGGTCACATACAGCTCGTTGTACAGATAAATGGAATTGATTTCATTCAAAGTTCCATAAAAATACCTACCGCCTGGCTGAGAAGCCAGAAAGCCTGAAGCCTGAAATTATATGTATGAATATCAGAATATTTTTTTAATAAATTTTTTTCTTCCACTTACAGTTTCAACGCCGTCGTACACCACAAGACGCATCATGTTCATCCCCACCACGTTCATCACGGCCATCATCATTAGACTTGGAAATTCTACGAACATTTCGATCTCGACTAAAACTGGAACTAACCTCAAAATATTACTATCTCCAATCAAATTGTCAGCGCTGACTATTAAAAATAAGTACAAAAAGTTTTGTGTTTTAATTTTTATTAACTTTAAAGTTACACCGCGTATTTAGGTACGAGTATTAAGATTAATTTATCCAGAAACAATAATACCGATTTGAACTAAAAACCAAAACAGAAGTGATTACAAGAAAATAATTCATATAATAAGATTTTTAAAAAATACTAGATAGAAATAAATAGGAGCAAGATTAGAATATAAGGAACTTTGTCACTACTTATCGATCTTTTATCACATTGATTTTATAAAAACAAATGCTAAGAGATTAGTTGTAAACTTACCTAACTAGACGTACCTAAATAAACTTAAATACAAGTAATTGAAATAAGTAGGTAACATACTAACTCAATCACAATTTTTTTGTTCCCCAATACATCAAAGGGATATTTACCTGCGATTTACTTGCATATTATATAAATGCAAAACAATAACAATATCTTTCCGGTAGGTATAAAGGTGGGAGTCGTTGCATATCCGAGTCCAATTAGTACGGTTTCGCCTGATCCTTTTTTAGTTCCATTACGTGTTTGACACTAAACCCCACCGAGCTGGCGGAGTTGAATGACCCGCTGGTCCCAGGGTAGGAGGGGTGGTCGCCCCGGCTAGGAGTCTGGTACCCCCTTTCGGGGATGTACCCTGTTGGGCTCGGGGTGCCCCGGTACCCATCGCGGGGTGACGAGTGGGGGCCGTATGGTGTGTCCACCCTGGAATGCTGGTGTCGCGTCGGCTCGTCTCTCCTCACGATAGCGTTGAATCTGAAAAGATATTTTATCAACAGAATATAATTTGATTACAAAAAAAGTATTAAAATTAGAAAACTGAAAGTGTCCGATGCCCCGCCATGGTCACGGGTGAACTCAGTTCAATCGTGATCATGGCGCTTGCAACAGTGCCGAAATATCGGGAGCTCATTAAAACAAAACCACATGGTAAATATCCCGGACACTTTCAGTTTTCTAAAGTGTGTAACCATGACAGTTTAAAATTAAATATTAAAATGTTTACAATAAATAGCTCATTCCAATAAAGTAATTAACTTTCCACCAGCAACTCCGCTATTCGTCGACGTCGTTGGTTTTAGTCGTTATCGCGTTGAGTATTATTCCATTTCACAGGCTCTTGTGTAGCCTAGAGATAGATAAAATTTATATATCTAATAAAAATCTAATGTTAATCAGTTCAGTAGTTCTGGCATAATAGTGCGACAGACAGAGATTTGCATTTCTAATATTACTAATAATAATTGTGGTAGATCTGCGCCAGACCAGATTGTTCAGAAGGTAAACTTCTAAGTTCTAAAACCAACTTAATTTACGGACGGTCCTAATATCGGTACTTACCCATGCAAGGAGTCGGCGGAGTACTCCACGGTCCTGAGAGCACCGTCTGGCTCGTACAGGGTATACCCGCCGCGTACGCGGTCGCCCTCGCGGCTCTCCCAGTGACTCTTCCTGTCGCCTGTCTGGTGATCCGATACTTCATACTTGTACTCGTATTTCGGCTGCAAGGTATAATTGACTGTAATTTTAACACATGTGATATCTGAGCCAAAAAACAAAAGGCCTTTTAAGTTTAAGAACCATTTACTATATACCAGCACAAATATAACACAAACTTGAGAGATCTTCAATCCTGACACACCTCTTCCATTGCCTATATCGAGTACATAATAATATTACGTACGTCATATTATGACGTACTTAATCTCTATACGAAAAGCTACCACCTGTAAAATGTATGATAATTATCTTCATGATAACATATTTACCTGAGTACTACTATACTGGTCTGCTGTTGATGGAACTGTAAACAATAACGATCACATGAAACAAAATTCTCATATACTGAAATAACACACAAGAATACTTAAGAGGTACATAATACAACAAACAATAAATTACTAAAAATTAGTCAGTTCGCTCGCGACCATGATTCATGTCACACAGTCGAAACGTCGGGCAGTAAGTAGCTATGTATTTGCTCCTAATATCGCGTGTAGACCCATAAAGACTAATATTTAGTAAAATGGAACGCGAAAGTCTAAAATCTTACGAAACAATAAATTACTTCAGAATTAGCATGTCAGTAAACGGCTTTAAAACCAGTATACTTCTATTTTTTAAATATTATACTGCTCAAAAGGGAGACAATGGCTGGTAGTACACTTTACGCTCCCAAATATTTATTTATTTCAATTACGTACTGTAAGACAACTACTACACAGTACAGTTTCTATTAACCTGTTAAAGGCGGCGCAGTAGTAGGTGGACCGGGGTGAAACACGACCAGCATACTTCTATTTATTTATACTATACTGCTAAAAGCGAGACAGTGCCTGGTTGTACCCACTTTACACTGCCAAACGTCTATTTATTTTTTTACTGTTTGACAAGTACTACAAAGTACAGTTTCTATTGACCTGCTAGAGGCGGCGCAGTAGTAGGTGGGCCGGGGTGAAACACGATGCTCTGGGACGACGTGGCGTGCTGCAGCATCGCCACCGGAGAGCCTCGGGCGAACAACCAGCTGTTCACTACCAACACTACCTACAAACGTTCAAATATTACCATTATTAAGTACTTGTGTATGTCAAAGGTCTTACAAGTTACCTATCAAATCAGGGACAGGGCGAATAATTGTGCCAATGAGAATTTTATAACGTATATACGTGTGATTTCTTAATTGTTATTATTATTATTCTACGTTAAAAATTTAAATCCTGGTCTTCCTAAAATAAATAAATAAAATAAAATATGATATTAATAAGAAATACATTGATAATATCAGCAATAAAGTAAAGTAAAATTAATACTTCATTTCTTTTTAAAACTAACCACCCTTATCTTGCACCATGCCCCTACTGTATTATTTACTACTGATATTCTATTTTTATTTTGATTTGAAATATTATGCTTAAAAATGAAACTGTGATTATGCTCATGCACAAATTACTTCACTAACACATACAAACATTAAATACGTGCCTTCAAATACACGAAATGCATGTCGGTTACAACCTGAATATCTTCAAACACTGGACCAAAACATTGAAGGAACGTCCATAGTCATGCCCCGTTTTTATAGGGACGTATCATCAGATAAGTAAAACAATGTGCTTGCTAGCGGATGCATTCGCATCGACAAAGGTCCTGTAGTCAATTAACATTACTGTATGCAAACCTTACGCTAGATAAACGAGGCAGGTAGTAAAAATTCTTGTATTTATGTCGGGCTATTATGTGCATCACTCTGACTTATGCTGTGCACGGATGACTGGCCAGATAAACCTGTGTACTTGCTAGACTACTTGCTTGAAGACTTTCGTCTTCTGTAGAAGGTACTGTAGGACCTACCTAGTCTTATGCACATACCATATACAAAATTCATTCAATAATTGTCTGTAATTAGCAGGAATACAAATATAAAAACTGCTGTTACGGCTAACCTACATATATTTTTTTAAACCGGACATTTGAACAGTATACAACAATCTTAGTCATGGGAAAAAAGGAGATAGTCATCCTTATTTATAAACACATGATGACGTCTTCCAGGAACAATAATTCAGTGATTATTTTCACAACGAGCTTGCTACGAATTTTCCTGTTTTTTAGGACAATAGACTACGAGGCTACGATGCCTTATTATTATTATGTCAGTCGTGACGAACCAGTCTCAATAATTTCAAATTCGAATAGGAATATAAGTTTATCATTATGTATTATTAATATAAATAAATAAAAGAATAATACTGTGTTTAACTACATCTATCTATACTTTAGCGTACTGACACGTGTATCGTGAGTTAAGCAAGCAAGCCTCGTTCGTTCAATCGTAATCGTGCTCTAAGTGTAACCGGCCGTTACATAGTTATTGCGTCTTACTGTAGAGGGCGTGAGTCTTCGTATATGCGCAATAGTTTAACACGTGCAAAGCAGAGAAATCATACTTAGGCGCTAGTTTTTTTTAATTTTGTTTGACTATTTTCTAGAAGTCTACATTAATATTGAATTAAAGTAGGTGATAGTTTTGGCTATTCTCTTTAGTTGTGTAATAAAATATTATAAAATTATTAAAGCTTACTCGTCATGTACGTGCATGATATTGTTATTTCAAAGCTAACGATATCTCAAGTTACTTTACAAAACAACCAACACGCACGATAATTATTCTAAGAGTCTTTTGTAGTACAAAATTTTCTACTAGTACAAAAATGCCTTTTGAATTTTTGTGTAATTTACCTTTCAATTTGTAGTTTTGAATCATTGTCTGTTGTAATCAAACGAACTATACTAAAATCCCATTCGTTTGGGGAATGAAGATTGCAACAGAATACTATCTGATTCCCTTCAATTTGTAACGCCCTACTAACTGACAATCGGACAACGAACATCTCAAATTACGCAATTAATGCTCTCAGCTCATGCAATAAACATACGTTGCAATGGATGAGTAAATTCATATTGTCATTAGTTCTATAGAAATATAAAGACTATAATGGGATAGTTGCCATTTTTTTCATTTCGATATAGATGGATGGACCACACAGTTGCAAAATTACTGTTAAAAGAATGGAAAGCTATCCGAGATATTACAGTTTCAATAGCACATTATTTGGGCGAGCTCAAAACGCTTCATACAAATGTCGCACCGAGTTATGACGTCACCCCTTGCAATACTATATGCATATCGAAAGAACTTTGTTCTGCAGCTATATATTATTATAGTAAAAGTTACTATTAATTTTGTAGTTAATAAGATGGCATAGTATTTTTTAAGAATTTTCGAACATTGAAATGGACTTTCTCACCCAATTTTAAATGTCTATTTTTGTCTCATTTCGTTAGAAATTTTAATTTCGATTTGACTAATTTTATTAATTTATCTATATCTTAATGTAACTACCCTATTGCGACGATTTTATATTTTCATAGGTGATATAAAATCTGTAGTTTATATTCGCAAGCTTCCCTCTAGCTCTACTTCACTACATGTTCCTTTACCCCAAGCGGAATATGAAATCACATTACCGGTTAAGGAGAATCATACCTTGTTTACCCGATGGGTTCCCAATAACTCACCTAAAGATTACATCTCCTTAACATAATTTTAATGTCACAATAATCAGATGACACTGCAATTATCTTTGAGTTATGAAAGACACTAATTTGTAACTAAGTATTCCAAAATATTAAGATTCTATTGCGCTGCCATCATTTCGATCTAGTTTAGTTTTAATTAAAACCATAACATTGCTCTAGGACAATTTAGCGAACGTAACCGCTTAATGAACGATAATCGAAACCAGTCACGTAAGAGCGCAGCTTTATACTTAAGGTTCTGTACCCATAGTTTAATGTAAAACTCTGAAATGTTGACGTATCTTTTAATAAATCTTACTTACTGTAATATCTTTTACTATAAATAGCTAGCTTACTATAAGTAGTTACAGGTGCCTTTACGAGTAAATAATTAAATTTCAATTAATACATTTTCGTTTTTCGTCTACAGCATCGTGGTGATTTCAAAATCAAAATAAATTTATATTATTAAGTTATTATCTGGTCGCTATAACATATAAAAGCAAAAATAAATTAATGCTTCAAGGTACCCTAATAGTTCGCACTATTACAAAACCGCAATTGGATCCTTGCCATGTTGAAAGAAAGTTTATTTATCTAATAGAAGTTGATATGTAGTTTATAGATCGATATCGATAGTTCATCAATCACTTAGTCGTTGACACGTTCGATGTTATCACTAATATTATAAGCCGATACTAAATGTTTTTTCGACTACGATACATTACTGTATTTATACCCCAGTACCTAGGTTTTCCCCCACATTTATTTACACGCAATAATAATTTTGAATAAGAATACATTTAATGAGTATTTTCGATCAGTAGCGCGTCATGTGTAAGACAGACTCGATATTTTATGTTTTGATGATTACTATTTTCTAGCACCTTGTAAAATAAAATATACGGTTGGGCCAAGAAGTTACAGTGATCCTACAATATCCGTTTTTCCTTTTGGGATCCGGAGCCCTAAACAGTGATCTACCTTGTCATAATTATTATTATAATGTAGCTAACCTTTATAGTAATTTTACATACTGTCTTGCCTGCATATTGCCTCATATAAGCTTACAATGGTAATAGCCTTTCTCATAAGTTCCACTATACAAGACATATCAGAAACTTAGTTTAAACGATCATCCCTTATAGGGTAACTTTCGTAATTTTTCTTGATAAGTATACTTACACATTGATTCGGCTCTAACTAGAATTTCTTAGACATGATTAATGAAAAGTACATTTTAATTACTTTCTGGTAGCGTAAATTATGCAAAACTGTCTAACTATTAAAACTGGATCTAGCGCCACACTTGCAAGAATATATTAAACACCAATATGAGCATTTCACATGTTACTCAATTAACATACATACATACGAGTAGACAGGCATAATCTTCTGTCACTAGTATAAAAGCACTTTAATCAGAACAAAACACTCTGTGACACACACAGTTTAGAAGTTTGGAATAAGCATAATCAACCAGCAGAGTGATGATAACAATAATCGTGAATAGCTTATTTGCAAATAAACATTTCAATAAGTTTTTAATAAGATTATTTTTTTCACTCTCCTACAAAGTAATATGTACCTACCTTCATTGTTTTTTTTATAATGGCCAATAATCGTTTCGGCATAACGTCACGGAGTATTTAATATCGGCAAAGTATCTTCGTACATGACCAATTTTCACTTTAAGACATATTCGATTATAACATAATATCCACATCGACTACTTTGAAGCTTATCTGTTGATACTCGAATTCCAAAATGTCATTTAAATCAATACCTACCTTGCAAGGAATATTTGCATTCAATTTGTGTGTATAATAGCCGTAAACTAAAGTCGAACATAAGTACAAATTATGTGACTATTTTCGTTGCTGGCTGTACTGCTTTGTCAAAGCGACCTGTTTGCTAACATGGTATAATGGTGCATAATCTGAGATTAGAAGTGTAAATCCTCTTACAACCATAACACAATGTGTTATATTTGGTCGACTCATGACACAGTACCTGCCATAAGTTCGTACCGTTCATAATCTGCACTTTAAATCAAGGTCACCATACTTACGTTTATTTGTCTATACCTAGTGGCATTGACTTAGCGTTATGCGATTTATCTAATACAGGGGTATTAAGACGATCTTATCAATTTTTAAAAAGTACAGTCAAATAATATAGGTTTGACTCTTACAAGATAGATTTAATGTCGAAAGTCTGCAGTGCAATTTTATCTTTAAAACACAAATGATTTCTGGATTAAAGATTAGGCAAAGCTATCATAATCAACTTCTAATTGACTAAAATGTACAAAAATATAATCTTTCAACGCAAATATAATATGGGGTATTCAGCTTGGATTGCAAATGAAATCAAACGTCTGACGTAAAACTTACTGAACTTGACCCCAAGGGTACCTAATCGAGTACATCTTTCAGTCAGTAAGAAGGTAGCCAGATCGTGAACGAGATATGAATCTATCAGGGGACTGTGAGCTTTTAATCTCTTTTGCACAATAGTCAGTAGTGCGCATGATGATGATCTATCATTTTAGATATATTCTTCACTATTGCAATGCGTCAATGTCACTTTTTTATTGTCCAAATAAATTATTTAGAGCAACGTTCTAGTACGGCATTGAATGTTTACCTAATTCATGGTATACCGTTCATTAAACAAGGACAACAAGAATAACTTTAACTGAAATAACAGAATATTAAATTTTCCATAAACGACTGAATCGATTCCAAAATCTTTGAAGCAAACAGCATCTATGAAATTACTTTATACAATCTTCACCTAATCCGTCTTATGCAAGTAAATAATTAATTATTTTATAAAACAATTAATTGTTACGTTACAAAAGTAGACATTTTAATATGGGTTTTCATACATTCACCTTCAATAAATAAAAAATAGTCCTTATTTTTCGGCATTGAAGTACCACTCATGTTCTATCTCACATCAATCTAAATAAATGGCAGGTCATGATTAATGCAGTTTCACACACAGACCTTTGGATTGGACCTTTGTTCGAAATAGAACGATTTATAATATATAGGTCCTGACCTGATCACTTCAGATAACATTGCGACGGCCAACCCCGATCCATGAGATACCAGCTGATGAACTGATTCTGATATCACTAGTCACTCAAATCTGCAACTTACGTAAAAGCTACACGCTTTATCGATCAGTTTAAATGAAATTTCAATCACCCAAATTGCCCATTTGTAATTGATCTTGTCACCGGATATTCACAATTAATACGTTATTTCTTTTAATAACTTTTCTGAAGGGCCATAACATACGAAGGTAGCACTTTATTAGCATAATGAGTTACGGATGCTATTTATGTACTTACACAATCTGTTTTCATTTTACATTAAATTAAGTTGACACTTAATTTATGCGTATATAAGATAAGAAATTACTTGAAGTAACTAGATCTAGAAAGCCAGGTAAAAGCAGATTTACCTTAGACAGAGTCTTGAAACACAACCCCTATTTTGAAGCACGTAGTTGACATAGCTGTCAATATCCCTGTTTAGATAGCGCAAGCACAATTTTTTTCCGACTGCGTAAGTACCGGAGCCTTTGTATGAATATAAATGTGTCCAGTATCTAACTAGTCTTTCAGTTTAATTTAGGTCAAACACAAAGATTATGATTTATTTTTTTATATGAGTTACCAAAATTGATTTTATATGAGGAAAATTAATTCAGTACCTATAAAGTAAATACGAATCTCTATTCCGATGTCTTAAGGTTTACCGTATGAACCGTGACAACTAGACAACGTAATACATATAATTACGGTAGGTTTTAAAAATATTTTTTAAACATACCCCAATAATGGTTTTCCACCCTAATGTAATCTGAGTCTTAATTTTGTCAGCCCTATTAGTCTACTCTGTGCAACCCATTTAATCCACAATGCAACTTAAATACTGTCTTAAATACTATAATTTCAAATTACATTAAACCACAAACCGAGTGGGTCCCAAGTCGTGACTTGTTTCACAATAACATAATATATTAATGGATAATGAAGTTGTAATGGACTTCTTTGCTCGATTAAACTTGAAAAATATTCAAGGCCACCATTTAAATTTAGTAAGTTGGCTCCAATCTACCTTTCCGTCGCGTTTTACTTAATTACGTCCAGTAAATTGACCTTGAACATACAATAAATACAAATTTACCGGTTCAATTATATTTGGGACCCTCATTTAGAGATGTGTTGTAGATGTAAGGGTTACTATCGATACATTTATATCGATACATATAAGAGTAAAAACTTTGCAGCACCGGTAGTAGGTACATGAAACAAACTTTTATAAATGAACAAAAAAAATTGTTCACTTAATTTTCAATAAGGTCAGATTATTATGAGCCATCATCAAATGTTTAAAAATACTTCAAACGTTTTTTTTTCTTTTACTGTAAGGATTAAACCAATTTTCCGCTAATACATTCATTAACACATTTCGATCTGACTAATACTAACTATGTAGATAATATGCCCAATATATCGATTGAATCGATCTTGCACCTTTCTCCAACATGTGCCTACATATCGATGATTTAATATATCTCGTCTCTACCGCAAGCTCGACACAGGACGTTACGTAAAGCATAACACATGGGACCGCAATACAGAACTAGTCAATAAAACAAACACTGCCCAAAGCATTGATTAGCAATCTTGATTTAGAACGCTATCAATTACACTATAACGCGTTATATTTGATGACACGTGCAATAAATATTCAAAACTACTATAAAATAATATTACGTAACAGGAAATATAATGATACATTAGTGAAAATACGAATAATATCGAAATTATTGGCATTCCAAAAAGTTACCTTCGTCTTATAAAAGATACAAAAGATATAATGATATATATTTCATACATCATTCAAGAAAACAGGTAGAGATATTTCTTTAAGAAAGAAAATCATACGGTAATCTAGTCAGTCATACGTCCTAATTACTATACCAAAAATGAAATGGAATATGAATGAATAAAATTACATAATATCTAGAAATATGATAATGCAATAATATCTGCCTAATAAGGGCGTGGCTGGGAACGTTTTGGACATAGCGTGCAATCGTCTCACTTATCATTCTGACACTATTAAGCAGTTCCCACTTACTGTTCACAATACTATTGGTATTTATTACAAAAGGGCCAAAAGCAACAGTTTATTACCGACAAATATTTTGTACTATTTGTATCTGTCGCCATAGATCGCTGAAATCTTTAATCATGATTTAATAGGAAATAAATAGCGCAATGTCGTCTTTTGAATATAATGCATTATGTATTTCTACACTAAATATCATACACTGATTACATTGGCAATAACCTTTTCATAATAATCTAGATTTACGAGTACAACGGCCAATCTTACTAAAGATACACCCTATAATGTTCTGTTTTCTTTTCCTAATTGACTACGATCATGGCATGGAGTAGCCTTGTCATCATCACTGAATTCGTGACGGAGCGGATTGCTCTCACCCGTCTTCACTACACAGTATGAAGGGTGCACATAGCCGGAAAGCGATCAATCGCAGGACCAACGCCTGAGAAAGGAAACTCATCGAATTTATACAAAAGCGTATGTCTCTTACAACAGCTTTATATGCCACTTGCGTAAAGATTTTCATTTTAGATTGTCTGTCTAATTACAGCATTTAGCGCCATAACAAGTATGTTATATGTCCGAGGGTGGTTGAAATTACACACAATCTAATGCCTACTTAATAGCCCTATTGGATAGAATTTTCATGGCAATTAAGTAGATCACGGGTGCTATTCTAGAATTAATTTATATGCGTATTCGAAACCCCGTCTGGGGTATAGTATATGTATCACATATGTTTCGCAATTTGCATGCAGCATATATCCACTGTAAAGAGCTTAGGGGCTTGCCTTGTGCAAGGACCGGCCGCGCCGTTCGTAACCTCTTTTGAGCGACGTAAATTGCTCACTGGGACACACGCGTGTGGAAATAGGATTGCATGCAATGATACAAAAGTATTCATAAGCAATTATTCCGAATGCAAAACCAATCGCACTAAAAGCGACTTAATTGTATTCGCTACAGTAGGACCTGCAGAAAAAGCTTTGGTTTGCAACAACACTTGCAGATGTACTAAATGTGGATATGACTATACACCTGTAGATTGGAATGTACTTTTATGATCTTATAATAAAATATTTGACTAATTATAACATAAGAGAATGTGTAGGTTAGTGGACCGTAGGACCTCCTATCCCAAATGTGCAATACAGCTCGCCCCTAATCACTACTTCTCACGAAATAATTTTGGGTCTTAACAACACAATCATGATAATAATTATAATCAATCTCGTAAGATTCACTTTAATATGATAACGTTGAGTTGTATTTGCAATACAAAAACAAAAATAACTCAATAATAATCACAAATTATATTGAGTTCGCGGAAGTGCCTTTAATAGCCATGTCTTTCGTTTCTAATAAAATAGAGCACCTACTTTCTTTAAATTTGTATGTTACGATAATGTTCATAGAAAGTTATGTTTCAGCCGCACCTTTTTAAGTGGCATAATTCTATCAAAGTTACGTTAGAAAATTAGGATAAACGACCTATCTAAATTTAGATTGGATTTAGGCTCGTTACTTGGCAAAATAATAATTTTGTTTTGATCGACAAATCGGTCTAAATTAGGTATTTGATCTTTGGCCTACGCCGGAGATAGTCATAGATAAGGATATGGGGAACAATAAATGTCGTGAAAACCTGACCTTATAAATCCAAGCCTCCATTAATAAATTCACTGTCCTAACCTGACAAGACCCCTTAGCCGATCTGGCAGAATAATGACACAACAATAGACGAAGCTTGAGATAAGATATGCAGCGGAAGCTTGTCATCTGAGATTAATTTATTTATTTATTTATTTCCAGTCACATGGTTTACAAAGATGGTAACAAAATATATAAGTGCGCTTTTACACATGACACCCTGTAAGGGCACTGCAAAGTGTGGACAGCTGTGTATAACTTATGCTTAAATATATTATTATAATTATATTGCACATAGAAATAACTTTACAACAATTTTACAATTGAGATACTTAAATATTATCTTGTATAAATGTATTATTTATATATTTTTATCGGCAAAGAACTCATTTATCGTGTAGTAGGATTTATTTAAAAGGTGTGTTTTTAAGTGTTTTATAAATATATCTGTATTTTCTATATCTTTCAATTTTATAGGAATTTGGTTATATATCCTTATGGACATCCAGTATGGGCCTGACCTGTAAAACTGGTACTGTTTATCTGAAGGATATTCTAGTTTGTGTTTATACCTGTCATTACGCTTTATTGTGTTATTTATTGAATATAGATATATATGTTTTTTTACAAATTTGCATGATTCTAATATATATAAGCTGGTTAATGTTAAGATTTTATATTTTATGAAGTATGGTTTACATGATGTGAGTGGATTGATGTTAAATATGATTCTCAAACATCTCTTTTGCAAGACAAAAATGTTCTGTATATCTGTACTATTACCCCATATCACAATTCCATATGCAAATCTAGAATGGGCATATGCATAGTATGCAGAGAGGGCAGATTTAATGTCTGTAACTCTTTTAAGGTGGTATAGAGAATATATAAAAGAACATAGTTTTTTAGTAAGCATTTGTATATGTGACTTCCAGTTTAATTTACCATCTATTTCCAGTCCTAACAAAATAGCAGAATTTTCTGATTTTATATGTTTATCTTTGTATTTATAATTAATTTCAAGTGATTTTCTTTGATGGGGACCGAATTGTATTATTTTTGTTTTTTTAAAATTTAGTTGTAGATTATTATAGTTTAGCCAATTAAGTATTTTATCCAAGATTAAATTTAATTTTTGTTTTAATTCCCTTGTATCAGCACAAGGTATGGTGATGGATATGTCATCTGCAAAAAGCGTGCAATGTTCGTGTAAGATTTTTGGCAGGTCGTTTATATAAATTAAAAACAGAATGCAACCCAGTACACTGCCTTGAGGGATAGAATTATTAATATTTAACTTTTTAGATCTTACATGTTTTACTTTTCCAGTTATAAAGTCTGTATATTCGATTTCTACATACTGTGTTCTATTTGAGAGGTATGATCTAAACCATTTATGAGTAATGCCTCTTATGCCTACATTATAGAGTTTATCCAGAAGGAGGTCATATTGTACCCTATCATATGCTTTACTTAGGTCAAGAAGTAATCCAACTGCGTGCTTTTTATTGTTTATAATGCCTAATATATTTTGAACATATTTAAATAAGGCTAATGTCGTAGATCTATTTTTCCTAAAAGCGTATTGACTTTCATCAAGGACTTTGTATTTTTCGAAGAACGAATTTAGTCTCATTGACATTGCCTGTTCAATTATTTTTGATGATGTGGGTAATAAAGCTATAGGGCGGTAATTATCAAGGTTTGATTTATCTCCTTTTTTATGTACTGGTTTTATGAGTGATATTTTCAAGTCTTCAGGAACAGTTCCTTCAGAGAAAGACTGATTTATAAGTATAGTATATGGCAAAATTAAGTTATTTATGCATTTTTTTACTAATATTGGGGGTATCTCATCTATTCCAAAACTGCTTTTATTTTTCATGTTTTTTATAATACTATAAGTTTCACTGGGTTCTACTGGTTTAAGATATATGGTATTTCCTATAATATTTGAGATGTTGGTTTTACTAGGTTAGTTTTGGTATGTTGTAGAATATTGGTGTTAGCTATAGATGTAAAATAATCATTGAACTGATTAGCAATTTTTATGGGATCTGAATATTCTATTTTATCGATTTTAAGTTGAATATTTTGTTTATTCAACGAACTGTTTTTATTTGTCTGGAAATTTATAATATGCCACATTGTTTTAATTTTATTTTGTGATTTAAAGTATTTAAATGAATTACTCAGCTTTTTAGCTTTTTTTTATTACGGTTTTTAATATTTTTTCATATTTCCTATAATAGTTTTTAAGTGCGTCGTTTTTCGTTTGATACATTAATTGTTTTATTAGTCTTTTATTTTTAGAGGATGTTCTTATACCTTTTGTTAACCAAGTTACTTTTATGTTTGTACATTATTGATAATTTTTCTTAGGTATTGTTTCATTAAGTGTTGTGTATAGAATGTCATTAAATGCAGCATAGTTTTCATTTATATTTCTAGAATGTTTTAATATTTCTGTCCAATTTATTAGTTGTAATTTTTCTTTGAATTTTTGTATATTGTGTTGGCTAAAGATTCTTTTTGTGAAGATTAATTTGTTTAGTGATATTTTTTTAGTTTTTAATGTGAATAATACACCTTTGTGGTCAGATAGATCTAAGTCCTGGATTTTAGTTTCTGTAAGGGTATCTTTGATATTAGTAAATATAAGATCAAGGCAAGTGGAAGAATGATGTGTTATTCTTTGTAGGTTCTTTTTACTTGTTGCTTGAGATTACATGTAAGCATTTCATTCAAGAGTAATTCTTTGTTTCTATTATTTGTTAGCACATTAATGTTAAAATCCCCGCCTATAAGTATGGATTTGGTTTTGTCTTTCGATTGCAATATTTTTATTAAATTGTTAATTTGTGTATGAAAAGTGTCTAAGTTTTTGCTACTATTTGGCCAATATATCACTATCAATATTAGATTTAATTTAAGTATCTCTACAGCACATACTTCAAATATGGATTCTATTGCTAATTTATTTATATCTTGCCGTTCTTTACTTTCAATAAAATTTCTTAAAAATATGCACACTCCTCCTCCTTCTTGGTTTGTTCTGCAGAATGATGATGCTAAATAATGGCCGTTTATATTTAGGTTCTTAATTTTATCCGGGTTGGGCCAGGATTCGCTAACGCATATTGCTTTGAGATCTTGGTTTTCCTCTAGGAGAGCTTCTATTAGGTGGGTTTTGTTTGGCAGGCTCCTGATATTCTGGTACATTATGGTAATTTTCTCGAAAGTTATGTGTTACGATATTCCGTTTTCCTGGATGTGAGTAATTCTGTTTTTGTGGTTGGGATTCATTCTGTGTGGTCTGTGTATTTTCTGCATTTTTTATTATTATATCAGTCTTATTCTTATTATTTTCATTCTTAGGGTCTCTACGTAATTCCTGTGAGAGGTAGTAATGTGAGCAGTCTTGTCCATTGATAATTAATTTATTGTTTCTTAATATGGCATGTTGTCCATTTTTCCTCGCATCTAAGAGCGCTTTCCTAAGAGTATATCTTTCGTTAAGAGCTTGTTCTTGGAGATATGGGGACACAGCCATGCCAGTGTTCTTGAAAAAATGACGATTTTCTGTTATATAAGTTACCATTCTTTTTGATAAAAGCTCTATTTTTAGTGGCCTCATATTTCCTTTATTTCCTAATCGTGAAATGTCTTCGATGTATCCAGTTACATCAATATTTAGGATATCATACAAAACATTTATCACACGATCATAAATTTGATCTTCAGGTTCCCAGTTGTTTTCTACTAAACCATATAACACAAATGTTTTTTGTTGGTCTTTTCAGTGTCAGAATCCTTATTTATTATTTCTGTCCTCAATTGGTTGGTTACTAATCTTAATTTTTCATTTTCTTGAGATACTTGTTTCAATTTGTTGTTAAGAATCTCTAAATCTTTCTTAATTTCTTCTTGTTTATTCTGTAACTCTGCAGTCGTTGTCCTTATCTCTTGTTTATATTCAGCAATAACATCCTCAATCTCTTTCTTTACTATTATTTTTAATTGGTTAATTATTGACTTAGAATTATTTTGAAGATGGACTTGCAATAGCTTGTTTATATTTTCCAGTGTGAGAGTGTCATCTTTGGGATTTGCAATGGTTATAATTTCCTCCTCATAAATGTTGTCACTTTTTGGCAGTAAAGTATCTCCTAAAATACTTAAGTCTGGTGAGGACATTGATGCATTTATAGTTGAAGATGGTTTTTTCTGGTAGTTATATAAGATAGCTCTTGCATATCATTTGAATTATCATCACAAACTATAATTTTTTGATTCGTATTATCAACTTTAGGAGTATTACAGCGGCAGACTGGGCATTTCCAAGCTTTTTTGTGATCGGCATTCATAGAGTGGTAGTATCTGGCAAATGATACATTTGCGCATTCCAAATCAAATGTTTCTTTGCACAATGAACAAGTCAAGTACTCCCTGTTAGGTAGCTTTTGCTTACAACCTGCACAGAACCGTGACATATTTGCGTATTTGTTCCAAAGACGCCGAGTATTCCAGTAGGCAATAGCAATAGCCAGTAAAACGTCAGAAATATTTTAGGTTATTTTAGTGTAACAATGTTACGTTCTTCAGAAAAAAAAATCATATTACACCAACTGTTCAGGGTTTTACTTCGTGTTATAACATGTAATTTATTGTTTTTAACTTCTTATTCCACTAAAATGTTTCACAATGTTTCACTTTTCACAATGTTCTTGTTAGATCTTGTTTACGTATTGAACGTTATGTCTGCATAAAAATTATTTATTTTTCTTAATTGCACTTAAGAATTCTAAGAGGTTTTACATATTTGTTACTTAATTATTAGATTATCTATTTTTAATACACTTTTATTTGCGGATTCGATGTAGTAGCGTCTTTTGACAGCTTTAACTTTTTTTTTTTTTTTTTTTTTTTTTTTTTTTTTTTTTAATTATGGATATTCGTTAATTACGACTCAAATGTGGATGATACTTTATAGGATTAAAATTAGGTTTAATCTGGAGCACAATATTTGTTACAACAATTTTTTATAATAAAATGCCAAAATTATCATCATAATCTGAATTCAGCCCATATACGTCTCCACTGCTGGGGCACAAGCCTACCCTAAACTAAGGCGGTAAGGCATTAGTCCATAATAGTAAAATTAATTGTAAGTGCCAACCAATAGAACGGGCTAACTGTGTAACTTACCTCGGTGTTAAAGTTGATGAACACTTCTCTTGGTGCAGCCACATTGATCATGTTTGTAAAAAACTTAGAATAATCCTGGGGAGGTTTCCTAATCTAAGTTATAAAGTACCTAAATCTACACTAAAATTGTTATATAATTGTTTAGTCGAATCTATAATTGAGTATGCGCTCGACAGCTATGGCCTAACATTCAAATCATATATAGATAAAATTAAAAACATCCAGATTAGATTCTTAAAATTAATGCTTAATAATAAACAGAAAAGCAAATTCAAAAATAGCTACTACCAATTATTTGAAGTTATGAAAGTACTACCAGTTAGCTTAAAATTAAAATATTTATTAGCAGTTAGGAATCATGGCAGTCAAGAGCATAATTCTTTACTGGCTAGTGTAGATAGCGAACATTACACAAGGTCAATGACCTCAGGTAAATTTATTGTTCCTAGAGTCAATAATTATTACGGTGATAGAACTCTCAGGAAGCGACTTCCTTATCTAATGAATAGTTTACCTGCGAACATTAGAAATGAAAGCAAAAAATGCAAGTTTAAAAATATGCTTAAAAGGCATTATATGTGTATATTGCCTGAATATTAATTTATATAAATATAAATACATATATTTAGTTATATAAGTATGTATTATGAAGGTTTTAAAATTATAATAACTCGCTGATCCTGCAGTCAAACTGTTTGACGGTTTTGCGGGACATAATTTAGTTTATAAGTCAAAATTGTTGTTTTTTAATAATAAATAAATAAATAAATAAACACGCTAGCCAAGTACGGGTTGGTCGATTACACAACCTTAGAATTTCTTCGTAGGAGTGCAGTTTGCAGGTTCGATGGATGGATGGTTCCTTGTAGGAACCACTACTTAATATTTGGTGGTTCCACAAGAAACAGTTTATCTTATATGAGGGGGAAGGGAGTTTAGGAGGGTTGGCTAATACATCTAGGAAAAGGTGGCAAAAATTGTAAATCCACCACTGTATGTTGGTTACCTTATCTTTCCTGTTTATCCGGAATGGGAAAAGGCACTAATAGAATAATTCATATAATTCAAATTTACACAAGAGTTATATATTGGCTATCGGCACGTAAACCGATGTTAAGGGTCAAGCAAATCCGGGTCCCTTTCAAACATATACATACACATGTTGTACCACAAATAAATATTAACAATTTCAATTGAATTACAATCGGTGGTATTCTATTGTACGACCAAACGCATATATTTGCTCAACGTTACGTAGTTACGTAGGTTATGGTTTGTACCAATTCAAACGCGGCCGCCGACATTAATGATGATAGAATAATCGCGATAAAATCTATGTTTGCACACAATAACAAAGTCACTATTATGTGATTTTGCTACAAATTAATTTATTTACTGCTTTGCCCTTTGAAAGTATTTACGCCGTACCCATGTAGTTATCTAATGATTTTATTACTGTCCGGCATAAAGTTTAGCTGTTATTTCTATAAATTAAGTCACCCAATTATGTCTGATCTTTCTGTTAGTTTGTTAAGAACAGATGTAGGGTAGGAATGTGCACTAATGCTTAAGGCCTTTCTGATTATCGGGAAATTATATTAAAAGATTAAATAATTTTATTTGACCCAATAAAATTGTATGTGACTGTGCGATATTTGACGAGGACTATTAGAGCATCCCACCTGCAGCCTTTAATAGGATTTTTCACTTCGAAATACTTGCTAGATTTGTTGCTTCACTTCCTTAAAAAAAATCAAATGATACATAAATTTTAGACTTCAGGACCTCAAAACAAATATTTGTTATTACATATTTGTTTTGAGGAAAGATCACTTTCTTGTCCATCCTGTTGCGAAGTAGATAATCACTTTATACATTAAGATTATTTTGGGGGTCGAGGGACCGTATGAAGTTATACTTATTCCCATGAATTTAATTATATTAAAAATCCACATTTTTTATAATGTTTATAGAACAAGTAAAGCTAAAAGCGCCGACTTCCGGTGGTCCCAGACACTATTCCGGGTAATTATATTCTAGAAATGATGGCACGTATAGCATACACCGCGGCAATAAAAGATAAGTTGTGCGTCTTCATTACCTTAGCAATATGAAAACATGTAAAAAGTTTCAAAATAAGGGCCAGCAGATAAAATTTCGTAAAAACTATATACTCCCCAATTAACGTGGGAAAAAAAAACTCGAACAGAAGACTTATCGCAAGCTTTATTAATCTCACAAAGACACAACTTATCTATCACTGTATTGCACTCTTAAACAATGATACACTCGGGAAAACTATATGGTGTCATCGCATTATAAAATAATACAGAATAAATTACAACGCCCTTTTTCATTCTTATCAAAATTAACTTATAATGAGATGTCGTTGATGTCTTTTGTATGGCGCGATGGCGCATTTTTAGTGCCCCTGTTTCTTATGCTAACTTCTTCAAGAAGGGTCGTGAAATTTGTCCCTACCCGTAATAAACCTCTTTAAGTATTTTAGTTTAGTTTGAAATAATATTATTAAATAAGTTAAAGTACATGCAACGGTCTCACAAATGTATGTAGTATTTAACAACACAAGCACTAACACTGCTAACTCCCATTTTGCACAAAATACTTTATTAAGCTAACATAATAGATAAATATATAGATAATAGAAGTTAATACGCCCGTTCCTAGTAACATACGATCAGTGATAATACCTAGTTAAGCCTAAATTGTATTTTAAGCTTTTCAAGATACAAAACATATCCGAATAAACACGTACACAATAGATACGATTATGTGTTGCTTGTATGACGTGTATGTTCACATATTGGGTTTAATCTTCAAATGTATAAAAATATTACTTGCATATATTGTTCTAATTTCCTGGTCCCACCCACTGATAAGAGCTTTCAACGTAACAATTTCGCAAATATATTTCACTCTACTTCTGTCGACTTCTGCACTTGTCCAATAAATATAATTGCGATACGCAACAAACACATTAACGTCTAAGGATTAGTTTCATAAGATCATAAGCGGTTGATAAATTAACTTATGCCCGTGTCACACTAGTTAATTTCATTAAAAGTTTACATACATATCAGTGGTTTTAATCTCCTCATATGACTTTAAGCTATTTCATATCAGCTTTCAATAAGTAGGTAGGTAGGGACGTAAATTATAATATTGTGGCTATGATGACACAAATTTCAGGACTTTGGAAAATCGTTTATTGGTTGTAGTTTAGAAGTTGCCAATAAAAATAAATAAATTATACATTATGCATATATTCAAACAATTCACCTAAACGGAGACGTTTATCCCCGATAGCGATATGTGGTCCTGCCTGGTCGAAATTGTGGTGTACAGAATGTCAACCCAAAGCTGAAATTTAATCTTAATAATCGGATCAGGTAGTTGTCTACCTCTGTGTATGTATACTGTTATTTTTTTTAATGACATTCATTAATATCATAATATAATAAACGTGCTTTCAGTATTTTTCATTAAATGAAACGTTGCAAAATTAAGTTCTTTTTAAAATAAAACTGTTTTCCAAAATCCTTGATAATTTTCTCAAGAGAATCGTGAAAGGAACAATGACGTCGTTATCACTTAAATCTGATTCAATAAACAGAATTAAACTACTTAATACAATCTTCCCAAAAAGGTAAAAAGGATCGTTAATTCGTTTACGGCTCTTTATTATTGTATTGGCTCACGAACATTTGTTACACCAATAGTGAACACACTTGGCCGCGCCCACCGACTGCGGCGAACGTTAAAAAGTATTACCCGTTCTTACACATATGAGATCACTATATAAGACTTTGCAGCCTCAACCTGCTCTCATTTCGACTGACGCCTAAGTTTGGCAAATACACTCCTCCAATACCGATGCAAAAACTTCATTTCATGTTTTAATATTCACATTTATAAATCAATCAACTGAATTAATTAGAATGAAGTCGGTAAGTAATTGGTATAAAATAAATCAAACTGGAATATAAATGACCTAAAAATATTTCAAATACTTTAACTGTAGGCAGGTCACCTGGTGAACATTATAATCCTCAAAATTTATTTTATTTTTATTCCAGGTACTTATAGCAACCGTCACATTGACACTCGCTTCAGTGTTTGCATACCACGATCCAGATCTAAACTACCATTTGAGTCAAGTTCAGAAACTGCAGAACTGTGGTGATGCTGGCTACTCATACCCGGCTCCGGCCGTCCAGCTGTCCACAACTGGAGTCAAAGTGGCTGCTCCTGTCGTCACGCAGTCTGTAGTGTCAGCCCCCGCCACGTACCAATACTCAAATGCTGGCTACTCCAACGCTGGATACGCAAGCGCAGGATATTCGAATGCTGGATATTCTGCTGGCGTCGCCTACCAGGCTGTAGCACCAAAGATCACATACACCGCCCCAGCTGCTACTTACCAATCGTCTGCACTTTTGAGCCAGTCGAACTACGCTGCTGCATCAGCGACTAATGAAATCCATGGATACGCAACATCAGCTGGCCTCTCTGCTGTAGCCGCCCCCAGGAGAACTGTTACCCCTCAAGCCACTTACGCACAAGCTCCAATCATTGCCAAAGTCACCGCCGCGCCTCTGATCGCCAAGTTCTCTCTCTCCCCCGCGAAGACTAGCTACGTCACACAGAACTTAGTGTCACAGCAGGCTGTTGCGACCTCAGCAGCGAAGGCTTCCCTCAACTCATACAGCACAGTTCACAGTGGAGGACCAGTTGTATCGCAAGTTTACGCCGCACCCACGAGTGGTTATGCTACATCGCCTGCTTTGAGACCCCAGCAAGGGTACCGATACGTGGCCCCGACAGTCGCTCAGTATCACCAGGCGTCTGCTGCTTCGAATGCTGCGGCGAGTTCGTCTCAGTACTTCAGCCCTGCTGTTCAGTATTCGGCGCCTGTTGCGACTCAGTACTCTGCCCCCGCAGTAACTCAGTACGCTGCCCCAGTGGTTGCCCAGTATGCTGCTCCGGCTGTCGCTCAGTACGCGGCTCCTCAAGTGGCTCAAGTGGCTCAAGTGGCACAAGTGGCACAGTACGCAGCTCCCGCGCCGGTAGCCCACGTCGCCGCAGCCCCAGCGGTTCAGTACTCTGCGCCTGCCACCTACACGCAGTACTCCTCGCCAACTGTCCAATACGCGTCATCTGGATCGAGTGCCCACTACGCTAGTTCTGGAGCAAGTGCAGCCCAGTATTCTTCTGGCGCCAATGTCCAGTATTCCGCCGCGCCCGCTGCAAAGAACACGCACACCGAGTTTCTGGAGAACTATGTAAGTGTTTTGTTATCATACCTTAGTCGTATAAACAAGGCAAACACTTAAAATAAGTAGGTACTCTCAAGTAACAATGCGTATTAGAACAAGAGCTTTACCACGACTAGTCAAGTAGGCTGTATCTATATTGTCATCTGTTTAGGGCAAGTATTATTGAGCTAGACCTACCTCAATTTTGCACTTGGATATAACACGTTTCGCTTTCCGGTCACCGAGGAACCGGCCGCAACGGGCGGACTCAAAGCCACGATATCGATTTGAAATTTAAATTCGCTGTTCTAAATCCGTTTTAATTACTCGCTTCTGTTTGTTGTTAACCCGTTTCGGTTTAGGATACGCATTTTAGCGTAGGCGGGTGATTTTCGCCCCAGGACATTGCGGCACATACAAAGTTACCACACATTCCTGCAAGTGATTCGGTGACGCAATGCGATTTGATCGGTCGTCCAATTTGATCCAGGACTGGTTCTATGACATCGAAATCTTAACCAATTAGTCACTCAAATGTGAGAAATTATCGTATGTCATATACGTTATGCAAGGTTATATTAATACTTGCTCTACTAATTTAGATAAGCACCCACTCCTTAAACAGCTAACTGTTACAGTAACCGAGTGACCGATGACACTTGATATCTATACATTCAGTAGTATTTTTTGTAATTATTCCAAGATTTAAGGGTTCGTATATTAAGTGAAGTAATAAAATATTCGTGCTCTTGAGGCGATCATTTGGGCTTTTATAAAATTTCTGTTGTAAATTTTGTGTACGAAACAAAGATTTTTTTATCAGATAGACTAATATATCAGTAAGTAATAATAATGGCGTAATGACTGTTTGCGTACAACCGATTTATCTACGTTTATGTTTTTGTCAAATTATACACTTAAATGTGTCACGAACTCACGATAGTTTCGCAAGTCTATCGTCAACACTCACCTAAAACAAATTTAAATCAAAATAAGTACTCTTACAAAACAGGTTTCCATTATATAACATTCGCTCCGAAATGTTGCAAATATTAAACAAAATAAAGCGCGAAATCGTTTGAAAGACGATTAACTCCTATCTAACACGTAAGTGCAATAGGTCGGCCCCATTTTCTCGGTAACTCGGCGCTGAGTAAGCATTATTCCCGATAAGCATCAGGATTACAAAATTATACGTCCTTTTGCTTCGACGTTCAAGCTTATAGGTGCATTTACCTCATTCGGATGCGTTACGTAATAAATTCACTCCTCGCAGCGGAGATATAAAGCTTGTTGACGCATACAATGCAATAGCAGGATATGCAACAAACATCTACACTTGAAGTTTCATGGCTAATTTGTGCTTTCTAAATCCATATATATTTCAAAGAAAAAAAATCACTAATAATAACTCAGAAACACCAAAATTGGAAGCACTCAAGTAATTATGCTATCGCCTTTCGACGTTTTTGGTAACAGGTTTAGGTATTTGATAAATTGATTTTGCCTTTCAAAATATTATGACTTATGATGATGCAAGCAAGATAAATAGCATACCAAATTTTATGTGAGATTTTTATCTTTATTAATATTCAATTACAGCTAAAACTATATTATCATCGACAAATCTATTAATGCAACACTGCAGTCAGCAGTGCTGCTGATGATGTCCAACATTAACGTTATCATGATCTAAACGTCAAAACTATAAAGTCAAGCAACCGATTAAACATAAGATACATGCACAGAAAGTACACGTATGTTCCCATACAGGTCAGTCTTATAAACGGCGGTTATTATGCAACTATCTATTTATTTGAGACAGGATTAATCAGAACAGACAGGCACGTACTTTCACCAGCCCTAATAAACTGCACCCCTAAGTAATTAACCGTAACGAAATTATGTTATCATAAATGCCGTGTAAAGTTCAGGTCAATTAAGTAAACGGTTTCTAAAGTAAATTACCTACTAAATCTGATATTATCGTTACAGTTGACAAATAGCGTTAATTAATATTATTGACGTAAACACGCCTTAGTTAACTTTATTGTTACCTGGAAATGAATGTAGGTACGACCTTGTTACCTAGTTGTTATTTATTATCTTTTTGTAAAAAGACTTTAGTACAGAATGTTAAAAGCTCCCCTTACAAATAACACCGAGAACATCCAAATTTTAGTTGAAATAAATAAATTTGCGCAACAATGAATTATATTATATTATTTAAAAAATATTTTATACAGGTCTTGACTTTACCATCTACGACTAAGTACATTTAATCGATCTTTGATACCCGAAGTGTCTTCTTAATTCAAAGAATAGCTTTCCTTATGTCTTTAAAAGTGTTTCCTCTTTCTATTATTTTCGCCTTGTTTGTAACGTACTCAGTGTAAAATAATTTGGTTTAAAACATTTAAGAATCCCGATCAGAGATATTAGTACATGTTAATAAAATAAGGTATGCCTTTTATAGGTATAAACTGCTCCTACAAATATCGGCTCATTGATATACAAAAAAAATGGTAAAGTTAATTTGAAGTTAAGGGATAAGAATGTATAAAAACCTACGCTTTGGATATTAATGCGATTAGCTCGTGACCCAATCAGGAGAATGGCCTGAATTAGACACCGTTTTATTTATGGCTGATTATTATTTATTTATGGGCTGTTATAAGCACGAGCGTTCAATTTGAGCAATGCGGTTAAGTTAAATACTGTAAAGGAAATGCAATTGGGTTCATTATCAGTTAACGTTTACGGTAGTGACCGCATGCGTGTTAAGAAACAGGTCTAAGAAAATACTGATGCGGCCAATGTTCCTATGTACCTATGTACCTAATACGTAACGTCCTCAACCTTAGAAAACTGAAACTGTCCGGGATATTTACCATGTTGTTTTGATTTAACGGACAGTTTCAGTTTTCTAATGTGTGTAGGTATCCATGACAGTTTAAAATTAAAGTCCTCAACCTTTATTGCAATCAAATATCTTTTGATGGACAACTTAAAAGTACCTAGTTAAAAGTTAATTATCACTTCATTAAGAAACACCCGTAGTACTTAAAGCTTATTTACGACTAAAACTGGGATAACATGTAACATGACAAAATCGCCTCAAGTAATTAGACCATAAATAACCATTTGGCATTTGATCTAGTTAAATTCCATTTTCGTGATATCCAATTTGTAGTTAAGGAAATACCTACTTAGGTGTCATTTATTGCACATACCAACATACATATTCCATAAAAGGTTTAGGTAAACCTTGAAAATCAGGATCTGAACCATACTCCAAAGGTGATGATCTCCAACAATCTTAATATATTTCATGACTGGGCGCTTAGTTTGACATTTACCTACCTTAGGTGCCAGTGCCTTAATTTGCCTCCACAATGGTACATTACGAGCAAGCCCGCCCAAGTGAACTTTAGGCCCTGCTGGCATTTCTCACGACCTTAACTGACTATCTCAAGATGGATTCGTTTTGCAGGACGCGCATCCAAGGTACGCTTACGAGTACTCCGTCAACGACCCTCACACTGGAGACATCAAGCAACAGAAGGAAGAGAGGGACGGAGAAGTTGTGAAAGGTATTCTCTTCATAATTTGTTATCACAGGCTTCGCAAAAATAAGTACACCAGTGATGGTGGTTCCAAAGCTCTAGGAGGTAAATGAAATAAATAATAAATAAATATCTGGGACATTTCCACACACGGTCATCTGACCCCAAACTAAACAAAGCTTGTACTATGGGCGTCAGAGACTGATAAACATACATATATATTTATAAATACATACTTAAATACATAATCACACCCAGACACGGAACAAACACCGATGTTCATCACACAAATATTTGTCCCGAGTGGGAATCGAACCCACGACTCTCGGAACCGCCAGCTAGGGTCACTAACCACTGTTCCACCGAGCCAGAGCAAGTCCGAAGAATCTTCCATACATCCCCCTGGCTACCTACCTACAGCTGGGCAAATGGTGACTGCAAATATTTATGTTACTGATTTTAATGTGACTTTGATCCACCGTGCATCCATATAAGTCTGTTACACAGTATATGTGATGTACCTAGAGAAAATATCTTGAAAGTTGAATGCTATTTGAAGACCTGAAGAGCATCCATAAACAGATACAATGTTTGTAGGTACATGAATTATACCCCAAAGGAACTAATTAAGCGTTATATAGGGTAACCAGTATATTGATTGGCACCTAATGCTGACTTTGGTCTTTGGCTTCAAAAATTCAATTGGACTTACGTTAGTTACAGATTTATTTAGCATTAATGGATTTTCAGATACAAACAGATTCCTAAAATGATACTACAATTTAAAAATGTATCCTTATTTATTTAAAAAAACTCAAAATAATAGACAGTCACATAAATGTATAGTCATTGGCACTATGGTGCAGTGATTGACACTGTAACTTAGTACAATCATTGGCACTCACAATGACATTGCAATTATTAGCATAGTGCTAACCTAGTTACTACAAGTATTTAATTAATGATTAAATTGAATCAGTCTTCCGATTAATTAATGAAAATATCTTCATTATTTCATCGTCTGATGATCAAATCATCGACTTGTTGACGGTATAGACTGAGCGTAATCACTAGGTGGTTGTATAGAAGTGGTAAGATGAGGTTCCGCGTCATATGCCGCAGTCCAACGATAGCTTGCCGGCGGTGGGTGTGGGAACACTCCCGTCAGCATTGCTTCAACGGCTGTCGTTGAGGGACGGGAGTGAACTTGCGTACCAGGTCCCCTGTCGCTCCCCTCCGGGGAGGCTTGAGGGAGCCCGTGGAGGCTCCGCCGGTGGTGTTGTGCGTGAAGGCTCTGCCAGGTACCACGGCATCACCAGTAGGCGATGAGGTACGCCGCGGAGTTTATTGGGTACACCTCTAGTGGCCCTAGGAATCGTACCTTAGCCCAGGTGCAGCAGCCGGTCTTTTCCATCTCCGCACCCTCAGCCAGGAGTCCCACACACCACCTTGGGTAAACCCCTGCCCAAGGTGAGGGTGCATCAAGCATTCTCCGCGTCAAAAAAATTAAATTAAGAATATAGGATTCAGAAGTATAGCGATTGCCAGGTTTGCCAATGACTGAGCGGTAATATATATTTCAGTGCAATCATTGGCATAGAAAAAACTGCGTGAACACAAATCTAATTTCAAAAAAGTTAAAAATCATATTCCTAACACATAATATCATGACGTAAAGCTAAGATATCCTTCAAATGGTTACCTGAAATCGTATATAATTCACTTCCAACGCACGCCTCACCAAACTTTTTCAGGTTAAAATTGCCGCGAACTTCCACTGTTGATTTAGTCCAACAGAAAAACAATGAAGACGTAATTTTAGCGTACAGTTAAGTATTTCCATATGTAAATGTAGAAATTTGCCGTTAAATAGTAGTTTCTTCATATCAAAAACGTATTTACTAAATTAAATATTTGAAATGAAGGGCAAAAGTGCCAATCACTGGGGGGTGCCAAGAATGGTACAGTTTACCCTACTTAGTACTGATTAATTAAATATCATTGGGACCTAATTTTCTTATACGGGTCTCTATTAAGTCATGATCCTACAACACAGATTTTTTTATTATGGAATTCACGGATACCATAATAAAAAAATCTGACATTCTGAATGAGTAATATGATGACTTCCTGCTACCACCGCCTTGACCTGAATCGTGCAAATGTTGGGATTATTTCAGATATCTCTTTACTGTAAGTATCAAAACAAGTTACGTTGACCCACTTAGGTACTTTCATCTTCGCCCACAAGTAACAACACAAATTAATTAATTACGCAAGATGTTACATGCAGACACTTGCAGATGACATTTTCGCAACATTTCTTTCAAGAATATAAATCAAGGACATAAAGGTACACATATTTGCTTAATTGCAATAACACGAATCCATTTATCAATAAATATACAAGGTACTTTTTACATAGCATGTACCAAAATTGGAGGATGGGTTGGGTATATTAGATTTTGCTAAAAAATACATTTGTGTCAGGAATTTTCTAAGAAGATTCAGGATCAGAAAATATGACTTCTCCTCTGAACCTGTAAACACCATCTTCTGGTCCTGTGCCTAATGTTTCTCAATTAGGCATATAAAAGGACTACCTTATAGGTAACAAAAGTAACTCTGAAAAGGTATCTAGAGTTACCTACTTAAGTCTGTGGTCAAACTTTTCTACTGAGAATAGCGCCCAAACCAATGAAAATTCCAAAATTCAATTCAATTCCACCCAAAAATTTGGTAGGTACCTACCGTTTACCATATACCAACCTAATAAGGTTGGTATCATGCAGATACCTACACATCTAGGTACACATGACTTAACTCATGTCTGTTTATGGTTGACATAAAGACCTCCATTACTTCCGCCGGAAGTAGGTACCAATATAACACGCAAACTCTGTCACAGGTCAATACTCCTTGGTGGAGCCCGACGGCTCCGTGCGCACCGTGAACTACGTCGCCGACTGGGAGACCGGTTTCCACGCTGATGTCCACAACTCCAAGCAACAACATTAAATCTAAGAGTACGCTGAGCCTACATTAGACGACTACGGCGAAGATTTTTCTTTGTGTCTCTGTCAGTCTACGTCTTTAAGAGCAGGATAGTTGCGTTACGAATACTGGGTTATTCCACTTTCCTTTTGTTTTAGAACGACTTAATGGCATAAAGTGGGATAGCCCCAAATATTAGCCGTAGCCCCCTAATCTAGCTCCAGCATAAGAGTGTACTCAAGTCTCCATACCTTTCGTGAAACGCTATGATATAATCGACTTAGTCAAGCGGAAAAATTTAAACAGCTGTATATAATGGAAACTACTTACCTAACGAGTAGGTAGACCTGCAATACCTGTGAAGTTTCTATAAAGTTGCAACTCTGTTAGATACTTCAAAAAAGCTTCGTAGGTGTGAAGGTACCTACATTAATGTACACCTGTACCTACCTATGAGTATTATAATATGATGAAACAATTTTATACCGTATTTCGTGTTCATATGAGCTAAGTCCTAGAACGTAAGGCAGACAGAATAGTAATAAATAAGCATAACGACCTTCCTTTAGTTTGGAAAACTACTTATACGAGAAATAGGCGAGCGGTTATTTACCATAGGCATAGGTAAGTAGCTAGTGGCGAGACCTAATTTTTTTGCGCCTAATTCACTCTAAACCCGTTAATTGGTACTTTTAGGCATTAAGGAAATTATCTAATATGGTAAACATCCTGTCTAGACATTTGTGCAATGATCTGCAGCCTTACGGTAAGGTTTTTTTGTGAAAATAAAAGCTAAGATAGATGATAAATAGGTAATATCGAAGATCAAATTATTTCGTTAAAGTCAACATGTCTCATGTATGTTATAAATACTTAGAAAGTTATAAAATACACTAAGTTATTCTTTTTTGTTGAGACACATGGATATTGACTACAACAGATTGAGGTAAAATAATGATAAAAGCTGTGTTACCCGACTTTACCACGTTTTTTATAGGATACTAGATGATGACCCACCCTCGCTTCACTTCGGGTGAATTTTACGTGAATAACTCTTGAATTCCTCTATTAAAAATACCGCATCATCAAATCCGTTGCGTAGTTTTAAAGATTTAAGCATACCTAGATAAAGGGACAGAGAAAGCGGCTTTGTTTTATACCATGTAGTGATGAGTGCTTCGAATAAGATTCGTATTATTGACATTTCGAACTTTTTGTACCTGTATTTATTTTTAAGTATATAGTGCTAAGTTTAGCTTTAGTGTGATTAAATGTACCTACTTGATCTATAATAATATATAATTATATAATAAATTAATTATATAATGTACTCTGTTCATTTATTTTCCTTCAAACATCCAAATCAAGAAAGTTTTAAAAAGGATGTGAGCAATGTTGTAAATAAAAAAGGTATACTTAAAAATGTACACAAGAATCAGTACAAAATACATAAAAACTTTATTAAAATTCAACATTTCATTCCTTAAATACTTAAAAATAGTTTTATAACCAGATAACAAAAACATTATAATTCCAAGTCACAGCCCACATCCTAACATTACCCCAATGGTCATCAATATTAATCACATTATTAATTTACTTATTTCTTTCCCATTATAATAACATTCTGGACATGCAAAATCTGGATCAACAGTTTTGTTGGCCTGAAACAAACAAAATATCTTCATTATTAAATCGACACTGTCATCTATCTGGAAGAACATTAATAAAATGAATTTATAAACAGTAAATGTTGTAGTTGCTATGATCAAGTTTCTAATGTGTTGTTTTAACTTGTTTTATACTATTTTTTCTAGCTAACTAAAATGATTGCTGGGCATAGCCTTCTTATCATCACCATACTTGTGGGGGAGTAGAAGGCATTCGCGCCCCTAATTGAGTCGATACGCCATTTGAGTTAACATAGTTCAACTATTAAAAAATATTTTTAGGGAGACTTTTTACACACCTACTCTTAAAAGCATGTAGTTGAAAAAAGTACAACCTTGTAATTCTGTGCTTTATTAGACAGAGTATGTTGAATTTTTTTATTCGTTTTATATTATAAGTCAGCTTTTTATTTTAATCAACTATTAAAGTTAAAATTTTAACCCTTATAAATGGTCTATAGAATTTACCGTCAAACAATAGTAGCAGAAGACATGCGAACAGCCCATAGTGTGCGGCAAGATAGGTCGGGAAGCACAACTGGCACAGGTCGTGGCTAGCGTCAGGAGCGCCGGCGAAGGCCCGCCCGCGCGAGAGCTTTCGCGCCACCAGACATACTTCAACATGTTAGAGATCCTCCGCTTCAAGCCAAACATGTTCATCAGTGATATCACTGTACCTATTAATTCCTGAAATGGTTTTAATTATTTAATATGAAATAAAGTGTCAATGGCCGAGTGGTTCAGTTCGTTATTTGCCATGCGAGAGATCTCAACTAGTTTACAAACTAGCTGCACAACCTAGCCTGATACATGTATTTTCATCATTTTGGACCACTTCTATACTAAATGTACATTGTATTACATGTATAAGCATAAGATTTGATACTTACAATAAAATTATGCCAAAGCAATTCTCTAGTCCAGGAAAAATCTGTGAGATCCTCTCTTGTCAGTTTATCTGCAGTGATCTCAAGCCCCAGTATGAAGTCAATTAGTTGTGGATTCCTGCCACTCTGTATAAATCGAAGGAAATTCAAAACATCACCAATCAATTGGAATGTCTCTAGTTTATGCACAAAATCTTGAACTCGAGGATTCGATGTGAAACTGTACAATGCTCTATCTTTCACATATCTTAAACCGATTGTATACCCATAGTACCAATAAAGTTTATTCTTATCAAAATTATCTTTCTTATATTGTAGTGATAGCATTTCTTGGCCGAAACTGGACTGCTTCTGGTATACTGAATTTTTGAATATCCATGTTCTTATCAAAAGTTCTAACTCTGGTAGAATTGGTTGGAGGATCCCAGGCTGAAAAGAAAAGATATTATTAAATCTCATGAATCAAATAACGAAATGCATTATGTTCACTCGCAAATTCCACAACACTTGCATTCATGCTTATGCATTAAATATTCATTAATTATGTAAAAAAAAGATCAATACCAACCTCAAAATATTTTGTTGCTTGAAACAATGATTGTTTGAAGAGTTCTTCCACTTGCTGGTCCAGTTGGACAGCATCCAACTGATAAAAAGATAAAATGAGTATCAACTACATACTTATAAACAAACACAACCCAGGAATCAAAAATCAGCCTCGTGTAGCCGAAGGTACCCGAAAAATATTGCCGCCTAATGAAGAAGTAACATATAAATAAAGACTGTCACAGCTGTTCTGCCATAAAACAATTTATTACTGTATGCTTTGATTGATAAGTCTTACCTGTGTTACTCGAGGTACGTAATTTAGAGACATCGTATGTTAAATCATGAACACATGTCCATAGATAGTATAATATTTTTTTACATTAAAAGTAATTAAATAATCAATGATATAAACCGAATAAATCAAGAAAAACAATTACGAAAAATCCAGATCAATCATCATAACAAGCAAGAGAAGCGACCTTTTATCTGTCATGTTAATGTCACTGTCAGTGACCGTTTTAACAGGTTGTCATTATCAGCTGATTAATTGTATTTTTAAATTAGTCTAGAGATAGCTTTTGGTTCCTGTCTGTAATCTATTTACCGTAGTGGATCCATAGCTAATGTTGGATAATGTATCATGAAAAGACCTAAAAACCAAATTTTAACACGTACGTATGTCCCAATAAGATTTTGCCTAATTTATATTTGATAATATGTTCCAAATGCGGGGAAACCGTTGAAAATGAGTTATGAAAATAAGCTTTTCCTTGATTTTCGCGTGACCCTCACAGGGGGCACGGACTTGTGAGTTTAAAAAATCGGTGTCGTCTGACTGACAATGAAATTATATTGAAGGTAGAATGAAAAAATCTTACAGGCACTTGTCCATATATCATAACATGATTTATTTGCATTATTATTGATTCCATGATTTATATGGGAATATATCTTGCAATATACGTATCTTGTCCAAAACAGATATTAGGTATACGATTTTTTAATTAATATTAACACGATATTAACAATTAAATTAAATATAATATTTAAATCGATTAAAATATTATTATTTGCAAAATAAACGATAATAAATTAGATAACATGGACTATATAGTCACTAGATACCAAAGCTATCAACTAACACTAAAATGAAGTGAAAAAAAAGTATTGTCAAATTGATTTTTCATGGACGCTTGGGTCGCTAAATGCGAAATTGTTTTATCTCATAAAAAATAACAACTGTGTTTATACATTTCTCAAACGATTAGTCGTAAAATGGCCGCGTAATAAGTGAGAATACAAGATAGAGTCATGGTTGTTTCACCTCAAAGCCCCGCTGCCGACGCCCAAAGTGTTCAAGCAAGGAAAGTCAATATGGCGTCTAAACAGACGTCTGTGGCAGATACTAGATCAGAATTAGCAGAATTAGTAAAAAGAAAGGCCGAAGTCGCTGTAAGGATAAGTTTATGAAATAAATTCTCACATTCCTACTCATTTTCCAAAACTTCAAAGGTTGTTTTTTTGTTTTCTAGGAAACGCTTGCGAATTTGGAGCGCCAAATATATGCATTCGAAGGCTCGTACCTTGAAGATACTCAACTATATGGGAATATTATTAGAGGATGGGACAGATACCTTACAACTAACAAGAGCACAAACTCTAAAGCGGATAAACGAAACAGAAAGTTCAAAGAGGCTGAAAGACTGTTTTCCAAGTCATCTATCACCTCTATGGCTGTTAGTATCTTCAAAATGTTATTTATCATTCTCTATTGAGTTTATTACTCTAAAACTACTTTGGTTCATAGTAAAAATCGGTTGTTATTTTAATATTTCATGTATTTCAGGCTGTGAGTGGTTTAGTGGACCCAGCTGAAGCTAAGAGTAAGCATTGGACTTCAAATAAAATACCTTATTTTGAAACTTTTGGGCGTAGTCTCTAACCAATTAATTTTTCAGATGAAAGAAATAGTGAAACTGAATCTCAAACAAACGAAGACTCATCAGACACACAGATTAGCTCTGGATTAAATATTGGCAGCCTCAACCATACAACTATACATGGTTCAACTGAAAGTATTGCTAGTAAGCCGGCAGGCAAGCAGCACACAAACGGGATATCAGATAAAGGGCTGACCAGCCACCAGACTAAGCAGAGTGCCACTCAGAAAATAGCAACTTCATCTGGCATGTTGCAAAAGGCATTTAGTTCAGATTCTAAGATGCTGGCTGCCGTTGGACTGGACAGCCGGCCAGGAACACCTAAGGACAAAGACCAGACCATGGGCTTGATAAAAAGTGAAACACCAAATGCATTGAAGCATAAGTTGACAAACAGCAATTCTAGTTCTAATAGTGTTAAGAAAAACAACAACAAAAAAGCTAGGCATAGATAAGAATAACAAACATAGAATAATAGTATTAAAGCAGTAAAAACTGTACTGAATATTTAATCCCAATAGTTATGTGGGAATTTCTGTCCCCATGGATTTTTGATGTATTTCTTAATTGTACCAAGGGACTTACCAAGAAATAAATTACAACTAATTATTTTAAAATATTCATATATTGTTTTTATTGTAACATCTTTGGTGACTTAATAAATATTGTTAATAAAAATTCATTCTTTTAGTCCGTCCTTTCTTGCACAGCAGTAGTCCTTAGAAGTGATTGTTTGAATCTTGATTCTGTAAAATAATACCACAACATTAGTTCAAGATTTATATTTTATTGATTGACTTTTATGGTATGGTATTGGATATTTCATAATACCTTTTAGTACATTAGGTAAATCCCTGATTGGGCCACAGAACCTGACCATTATGTAGAAAATTATTGGCAGTAGTGCAATAACTGCAGTGCTGCATAAAAACACAATTTCGGGAGATTTCCTCATCTTGCAACAATTTAAATTCTTGCTCCATATAGATCTTGTGGTGTTCATCTGTTGAAACATTGTTAACTTAGGTATATGTATAAGTGTATAATTCAAGTATCAAATAGATTTTCTAGTTACTGAGCTACAATGCAGTTAAAATAATGTACTCACTAAATCTACAGTGTCCATACAGACACTGTCAACACCAATAGAGTCTTTGCTCAATGTTCCATAGAAGTCATTTAGTGCAACATACTTAGGCATACAGTCATGGCACACTTTATCTGTGTTATTTGTAGTTGGATCTAATTTTGTGATTATACAGTTCATGGTATCCTTTGCCATTTCATTGAATTTTTTTGTGTTGTTTGACAGTATAGGTACACCTTCTATAAATTCAAAACAATCTGGAAAATAATAGGATTTTGGTTTACATCTGACCATGTTCAATAATTAGTGACCTACTTAAGTTCTATTGCTTTTTTGGCATAATGTTCATGCTGAATGATTGTAAGGGAACCTAGAATGTAGAAATGTCTGGTGATATTAGCCCCCAAATCTAGACAGCATTAATTTTCTCCAAACATTTTCATTAAAAATATAAATACATACTTATTAATGCATAAGCATGTATTAATTAGTATTTAAACTAGGTATCATAAAACTATTTGCATACCATTGCAGTGCCCTTTGTCCCAAACTGTCATAATATGATCATGATACTCCAAAATAACATCAAATCTATCTTGGGATATTAAATAGGAGCCACATGATGTTCCATTAACAACTGTCTTGAGCAGTTCCTTAAATTTACTAGAGAAATTCATATATTCATCTATGCAATGTTCACACAGTCTTATAGGCCTGGCATTTGTAATAGAACACAATGTAAAATTGGCAGCAAATTGAGAAAATTCTTCCAAGAGTTCACTACATTGTTGTGGGTAAGGATTTATGTAACTTTTGCTGCCCAGTGTTCTGAAAATCAAAATAAATGGATGAATATCAACTATGTATTGAGACACATCATTTATTTACATAAATATCAAGACAACATTTTTAAACTACTTTAGGTAACTCTTATACTTACAGTTCATTTGCTTTTATAATATCGTATAAATTATCATTAGCTTCCAAAGAATTATAAAGTAGATATAATACCATAAAATAACACTGGTATTTGTTCATTTTATTTTTGATCTTATTGTCGTTAATGTTTTTTAGGTAAAGACTGTAGAATGTTTATTTGCTGGTTGGTGCTTGGTGTCAAATATGTTGGGAGGAACACTAAGTACTAACTGGAAGTTTAATTGAATTATCTTACAAATGGACTTGCTCAATAATTGTTTGTATAATAATAACAAAGCGAAACCAAAATCTCAATTGACTTTGCCGTGACAATACTCTTTGGTGACAATACGTAAGATAGCGAACGAATCAAAATGACAGTGACAATAGACTGCTGACAGCCGTTAACATGGATGTAATAATAACTGTTCGGAGTACTACTTAACGCCGAAGTACCTTGCTCGCTAACTTCGGCTAACTTACTATGTATCTCTGCCTAATTTGATTAAAATACGTATTCCCCATTTCAGTAAACACGGAACTCTCTCTGTGAATTGTGCATTTTCGCGCAATACGAATGAACATTGCTATAAAATTATAACTCCTTAAAGAGCTGTCAAGTCAGCTGTGATACGTGAAAATAGCTTGAAGAATCATTTATTATTTTGACATTTCAGATTTCTAACATTCTTACAAACACTTGTTGCAGGGAAATAAACGTTTACAAATTAATTTATTTATTATGTACTTGATTTCTTAGAAGTAAATAACGTGTCCAAGCAAAACTGTTTTATTTAAATTGAGGCAAGCATAAGGTTATACAAAATCATAAGAAGTTTATGATACGTTAGACTCTACTTTTATTTGCAACATTCGTCGATGTTATTCCCCTGGTTCAAACAACTTTACACCAGTCTGACGGATCTGAATCAAGTGAAATGGACGTTATTGAGCCTACACCTGAAGCATTACAGAGAAAGCTATATTTTCTACTTGAGCAATTACAAGATATGGCAAGAGAATTACCTCCGTAAGTTTCTATACAATAATTTTAATTCTCCCTCTTTTGTAATAACTCGTCCATCATCATCATCAACCCATGCCTGTCCACTCCTGGACGAAGGCTGTGTATAATTTTATTAAATAGTTTTGATGGAATAGCTTGGTGGAACAATGGTTAGTGACACTGGTTTACTAACTATGTTTTCGAGAGTTGTGGGTTAGATTCTCATCCAGGCATATGAAGTAGGTAATAAGGAATATGGAACAAACTTCAATGTTCTTGGAGTGTATTTGTGTAACCACAGTTGATTCTAATATCTGTAACACAAGTGCTTAAGCTACTTACCGCAGGATCAGATCTATGTATTTGATTATTATTTAGATAAGATTTAAGTACCTATTGGTGTGGCGATTATTTTATTACATATTATTTTTAGCACATAATTAATGCTGAAAATCTGAAATATTGTAAATTTGAAAAAAAATATACAGTCTAATGCTCAACTTTTATGTTGGTGTATAAATAAACATGTATTTATAATTTCAGAAAGTATCAGATGAGGGTGCCTATAGAGCTACTCTCTGGTTTAGCAAACTGCCTTCTGAATGACACCATATTTGAAATAGTAAAAGGACTTATGGAGATACAACATGTAACAGAGAAACATTTATTTCAGCAGAGATTGCAAATAATAAATAAACATACTTGTAAGTTTGCTTTATACATTTTCAGGAGAAATATTAGTTTTCTACAATATTTTAAATCTAATGATTATATCACATTAATTTAATGTTCTGAACATTAAATATTTTTTATACTTTTTTCAGTAGAAATTCAAAATATGATCAATACAGCTCCAAATCCAGAAGAGCAAGAAATACAAAAGACAATTCTTTTAAGGAGACATAAAGAAGAACTAAAGCAAACAGATATGAAATTAGTGATTCAACTGGATCAAAAGGTGTGTAGAGTTTGTGAATTCAATTTTTAATTTGATTAAACCAATAAAAAAAACTCACATAAAATTTTCATAATGGTTTAATATGCTTTACACGGGCAGTTAATTTTAAATCATAGGGCAAGTTGCCACCACACTCAGAGCCTGTTTCTGGGCGACTTTTTGGAAATTCGTACAAATTATGTGGTGGTAATAAGGAAAGGGTAACATGACAAGAGTCTAATATTTTGATTTTTTGCTCAGTGCTATAACGCACAGTCAAAATAATGAAGTAACTTTAAACCTAATTTATATTTAATATGCATCATAAAAAATATTCAGATGAATAGATAAAAAAAAATCACTACTTTTGTGTTTTAGGTCAGCGACCAGCAAGTCACATTAGAGAAGGCAGGTGTACCTGGATTCTTTGTTACAAATAAACCTATTGAAATCAAAGTACAAATGTACCTTTTAGATTTTATACTGAGATTAAGCAAAATGGAAATACCACAAGGAGTAATCTAGTTTAGTCATTTATAAGTAAATGTAAGTGATATAATATAAATTATTAATAAACAAAATAAGAAAAATACCTACTTGTTTTAGTTGTCTTTAGGTTTTTTACAAATAAAACACAGAAGTATAAATTATGTAGCTTTATTTTTGGCTTTTATATGCCAGTGAAGGCGTCTTTTAGGTACATACAATAATAATTTCTGTAACACCCACTACTGATCAATGACAATTACAAATTAAAACATTATAATATGTATGAAGAAACAATGTGAAAATTCCTAAAATGTTCAACAACTTTCGACTGTAACTTTGTACAACAAAAATATATGTACATTAAAATCTGTATTATTGCTACAAAAGAAGATACTATATTTTTTTACTATAAAGTAAGTATGTAGGTACATTCGAACTATCAAAACTATTTAATCTTTTAAAAGATAAAGCCTAGAAAATAAACAATCAGATGCACATGTAATAACTTCTCTTCACACATCATCATGCCAACTTTTAAGCTTCAGTAGGATAATAACTGTTCTTAAAACATGTGCATCTTTTTAATTTCGAGTAAAAATTCATAAATAACTACAAACCATATATTTTAAGTCAGTACAATAAATTGTTAATGCCTATATCATAACATGGTTTAAATAGGTAAATATAAAATTTAAATGAACAAACCTTATGTTTCTTTTAACATTAACCAAAAAGATTCTCAAAATTGTAACGCTTACATACAAATCAAAAACCTCCATGAGTAAAGTTGTGCTTGCATTACATTTTTGTGCTTCAGTTTAACTTGCAAACCTAAGTTTTAAGTAAATTAGATACACTGCAAACAAAATACACAAGTAAAAGTTATATGGATATTAGCATTGCAATGTTCCTAGAGCTATGTAAATGAAATAATTACTCCCTATGCAAAACCATCACCATATTTTAACTATCTTATAGAAAGCAATAGTGTAAAAGGTGCTTATCCATCTGAACCGGGGACACAGCCTCGATGGTGAACTTTAAAAAAATGCGATTATTTCAGTCGTTGATTAATTATAGTTATAAAGTCATCCCGTTTATTGTTTTCCAATCACGTAGAAAGACACTGCGGAGCAGATGGATAAGCACCTTAAGTTACACTAAATCGTCAAGAAAAAGTTTCGAATGCAATTAATAAAACAGACTTGTTTGTGCTTATTCGTTCAGTCTATCGTTCATTGCCACAGCTATAGTAATAAGCGGTGTTAGTATAATTCACTTTCAGTACATATAAAATCAAAAAGCAGTAACATTTCTCGTAGTCTTTTACCTCAATTTATTACAAAAACAAACCTTAAGTTTGCTAAATGACGAAGTAATTTCGATTCATCTAATAAATGTTCGCTCCTCTATATATGGTTAGTTTTTCTATTTACGTTTGTATAAAAAGTCAAAATATATTAGGTTTTTTTGGGGATCTTTCTAGTCATTTACATATTCAATTTTAGGTTTATATAAAAATATTTCAAAAACAAGTGATTTACAATTTTACACCAACAACAAATTTCAATTTCCTTCCTAGGATTAAGTCTATTGCAAACGCTTTACGATTAATATCTCACACTATTCTTCGATTTAGATACTAGAAAACAATTTCCAGTTAAAACTACCTAATATGTATACATATTTTAACAACACAAACATGATTCACACAAAATATAAGTAAATAAATATATTTTTTAAAACAATGTATACTAACACCAGTATACATAATTTGTTAAATACTGTCTGGGTACCTTACTTCTTTTCGGTCCCATATGAAGACCCTTGACTGATTTTGGACATCCCAATGGACTTCTGAAGGAGAATGAAAACTGAAACAGATAAAAGACAAATATATTATTACATAATATAAGATAGAATAAACACAATAGAATTTTTTTAAAATACTTATTAATGTATTGGTTCAAGAGTCTTTGGGCGGAGCTGCGGTGGAATGGAAATTATTGCGCCACATTCCCTTCACCTCTTGTAAATGATATGCGTATCATTGCATCTTAGAAACCATTAGTTTTTACTTGCTGAGTATTTTTCCCCCACAAGTCCGGCAAGGCTACTCGATGCCATTAAGGTACAGTCGCCAAATATCGTCCCCTTTTTGTAAAAAATACGGTAAAAATAGAATATTATAGCTAAAACTATAAATGAAACGCCAAACACTAGGCAGATTACTTCTTTATTAATAAAAATAATCAACAGATCTATAACTTTGTTAATATTTCTACAATCATAACTTTTACAATAAACTAGGAATTTTAGGAACGTAAATTTTGGCGCCTAATATCGTCCCCGGTACATTATAAGGCGTAACATATATGCAGTACTTGAATTTAAATTATATTCTAACAATAATCAACGCTAATAATTATATTCCTGATATCTAATTCGACTCCCATTAGTATAGCTTGAAATAAATAAATTTTCAAGTCAAATTGTGCAAATAGGCTGCAAATCAGAAGGAACTATAAATTGATATGGAGTCTCTGCATTAAAATCTTGAATTCTAGCACTTGATATCGATTCTGGCATTAAATAATGGAAACAAATAAATATTGAAAATAATTACACACTAAACTAATTAAATAAATTAAGTTGTAAGTATTGGCCCCGGGGACGATATTAGGGTCAAGCGGGGGGACGAAATTAGGAATATGCTACTTGTATTTAAAACATGAATTTCATCAAGAAACATGTCTCGTAACCCAAATGTTGTTCTATCCGAATAAATCTATGAAATAAAAATAAATTTTGAAAAAGAAAATATCACAGTATGTCAATCCTATCGAAAGTAAAACTATTTAGACAATATTTGGATCCAAAACTCACCCTCAACAATTTTTTACTTTTTTAAATATTTTGTGACAGGAGCAATATCTCACCAAGAATTGTTCGCTATGGCCGATTGACAGTTCGAACTTTTGATTTGGACCAAAAAAACTAGGTGGCGTTAAATACGATAAAAGAAACCAAGGGGGACGGAATTAGGTTGGGGGACGAAATTTGGCGATTGTACCTTACTGTAGCCAGTAATCAAAAAAGACTTGCTGCGTACTCAACGTTATAAATACTTTTTTTTTTATATGAGGCTTACAAGATGACCTCACTCCACCTGATGGTAAGCGGTAGCGAGATCCACATATGAGATCGACAGGCACAATCCGCACAATAGACCATGTTGAGCCTATCGCACTCACCCTGAAGGCTTGCATTTACCGTTTAACGTGTCGTTCGGGAGTGGAACGGGGAGGAAAATACTAGCTGAAGTAGCTCTTCAGAGCATTCCACATTATAGAGACGTTAGAGAACACTTAGACCGGCAATGTGTCTACGTAATTGTAGAGGCTCCAGGGTTTCGGGACACCTCTACATCACCGACAGTACGGATAGCACGTCGCTGCAACCTACCGAGGGCATCGAGCAAGTATTTTGCGGAGCCATCCCAGAGGTGTGAGCAATATGCAGCAGAGCATCCACACATGGGCGAACTTGTGCCTTATACAGAAGGCAGAGCTGCACCGGTGTGAAAAATCGCCGCACTCTGTTCAGGATCCCCAGTTTGCGGAAGGCTTTTCTAATGACGGTCTCGATGAAGAAATACTTTAAATAGTTCTACTCACAGGCAGCAAGTATGGCGCAGCCAATGGAGAAGTAAAGCAGTTTTCCGCTCAGCAACAGGCCCAGTAAGTAGTACAGCATCGGGGTCAAAGTGACTATCGCCCAGCCGAGGGTGTTGAGCAGCGAGTAGATGCGCCGGGGCACTTTGAACGGCGCCACTCGCTCCACCCCCGATTGGAGGAAGAAATCACCGGTGTTTATGAACGAATCTTGCATTTTATCCTGAAAAACATCAAACAATATTGAAAATATGTCACATCTCCATCATCTTGGGTATTTGGGAACATTCAGCAGTGCAATTAAAAAGTAAAACAAACGATTTTAACGCGTAATAGACCTTTGTTTTACTTTTAGGCATTATGTCAGCTACCCATTTGCCACTTATCCTAATCAGGATAAACACATAGCAAATACATAGTCACTTATGTTTATCAGTGCGTTTTAACAAGGCACGCGCGCACTAATATATTATCTCAGTTCAAGTTATTGCTATTAAATTATGTGCACACGCACCCTGAGTGCATTGCTATCATTACTTAAACCGCTGACGCCAGATAAACACGGCTTAAATCCCGGTCAAATGGGCACAATAAGATTTCTTCCTTTAACAAATATATACAGGACACTTTAAAAATGCCTGACGGGCCCCGGACGCCCTTCTACCTAGCACAAATCCGGGTGGACGATCGCAGCCCTACGGCGTATACGCGGCATACGTTGTGTTGGTACGATTTTTTTACTACCTTCACATTAGGCATGTGCAGTAGAATCGACTCCCTACTTGCGAGATTTTTTAAACTAGCAATGACGACAGCTGGCACCTATGTTTTGTTTTTTAAAACTTTGATTTGCGCCCTGTGAGAAGAGTACAGAGGGAATCGTGAGATCAACTGCAGACGCCATTTAGAATTATTTTAATATTGTCCCCATAAAACAGCCCTACAGCTTTATGAGATGTAAGTAAAATCTGAACATTATAATGTTTGCTGTAATAGAATTAGTTATGAAATCGGACTTTGGTTCCCAAGATAACTTTATATAGAACAAGATAAGCTGTGTCAGTACTGTCAGTCGTATACATAATAAATTGTAACTCCGGGTTCATTATTCCATCTCTTTGATAATATAGTCTAGACTAAAAGTGCCAATAACCTAGGACACGAGTTGCAATATCTGCATAAACATAAATTCGTTTGCATCTATCATCAATTGGGTACTTCTAGATAAGGTCTTATTAAGATAATTCGTAGTAGGTACCTACTTACTTAGATTTTATTTAACAGAGTAGTTATTTTAATACAGTGCGACATACTATGTAATGGCGGATTAGAACGGTTAGCGGTTTGAACAGATTTATACTAATGAAATACCGATATTTTTGTAACCAAAAATGTACTAAAAAACGCAAAATGTTGTAAAAATCATTTTCACCTATGTACCTTGGCCAATGGACTGCAAAAACTTTGTTGCTAAAAAGTTTGACACGAATGCTAATTTATTATTTCAACAAAAAAAATGTGACATACAAAATACACGTTGAATTTCGTTGTTGAGATTTACCAAACTGTGTAACTTACTGGGTGTTAATTTTTTAAATACGTACACATTAACAAGTACAAGATGTTCTTTTAGGCTGGATAGGGAGCGGATGGGCTCTCACATAGAAAGGCGCCCCCGGGCACATAAATATGTGCCCGCAGGTGCCCCCGTGTGCACCGCACCCCTGGCACCCCCTGTTAAAGACGGCCCTGATATTTAATCTTTTTTAATTTTAGTATTTGTTGTTATAGCGGCAACGGAAATACATAATTTGTGAAAAATTCGCTTTCTAGCTATCACGGTTTATGAGTATGCGGCAACACACAAAATATGATGAGACTCTAAAAGTTTCTGGTTTCTTCAAACTGATTAAATTTAAAACTTGTCTTAACAGAATAAATATCACAGTACAAAATATCCGACCTTGCAACTCTAAACACATACTCGGTTCATGGATAAATATACGTTTAAACTATTAGCTTAAGACCGTATTATTGTCTACGACCGTATTGTTGTAAGTCTATTATTTGCGCGTTAATATGTTTAGAATAACAATACACGCGAGTTTAATCCGTAAAATTAATTTTATTTCCAAAGGTTAAAGTAAGTAGGTAGCTACTACGAATTATCTTAATAAGACCCTAACAAGAAGTAGGTAGGTACCCAATAAGATATGATGATAGATGAAATAAACATGACTCCAAAATTCCAGTTGAATGGTTATTATCTGTAATTATTATTATTTGATGTGTTGGATATCTGACTAAAAAAAAGCATAGTTACTTTAATCTATGTCATATGATAAATATTAAATTGACTTGATGTATCGTACCTAATCGCTAACATCTAACGAGTATTCGATATGGACGTGTATTAATTTATCTTTGAGAATTAAACACTTAATTACTAATATTACAGTTCACATGGTCTTTTGTAGAATATTGTGTATTATGTCTATTTGTCGAACTTATCGTTTTGATGTTGGCTGGTGGTCTACCAATGAGGGTGTTCGCGGATAAGAACTTCACTAGATGGCAATACGTAGGCGTGAGGTCTAACTACTTCGTGATTGGTGAATATTGACATGTCTGTCTGTCAATGTCACGTCAAAAAAAACCAATCACACTGCAGTTGGACCTCACGCCTACGTATTGCCATCTAGTGAAGTTCTTATACGCGAACACCCTCATTGTAGGTTCTTATATAATAATATGAACATGTTCTTTATGTTCCTGTTGTAATATTATGGTAACGTTATGACATTCCGGTCAAACCATAACACATTTAGGTATATAATTTTAATAATAAAAAACCTTTATTGACGGTTATTGACCACAAAACAAAAAAAAAAGAAAACAACATGTAACACAACATTGAACAGTGGTCAACTAGGTCCCAGCCTCAGCATATGCCTCAACGACATGAAGCCGCTGTGGCGCTGGTATTCTGGCTGGAGCCTATTTGAGCGACGTTAATATCTTATTTCTTTTTTTATCGTTTTAGATAAATGAACATATCGATCTATAGTAGGTAGTAGCATATCGGCAAAAATGGTTTATCAATTTTCAGACAGATAAATATAATTAAGTATTGATTTTCCTTTCGGAGTTCAATTTTATAATTCAATACAGCTAACTATCTTTTTTATTTAAATGAATAAGAAGTAATTAGGAAATGTATTTTTTTTAGCTGAATAGTAGTCATTGTAGGAGTAAGTAGGTATTTTTGATTGTAGCGTTATGAATTTTATAAAAAATCCTTGTCATGATGTTACATCGTACGTGGCGAACAAAAGTATACAATCCCACATTAACGTAGCGCTATGTATAATAATGTATATGCAAAATACGAAGGCTAAGTGATAAACTGGATATAATCATTTATGTCACGTAGGATAGGTTCTTACATTGGCTATATTCCCTACCATTTCATGGCTACGAACAAACTGCATGTTTGAGGCCATTCGTATAAACAAACTATCACACAGACAAACAGACAAGATTTTTTGTATTACATACTTTTATTTGAACTTATAATTTAGTACTGTAAAGATAGCAATGCGGCATGCAGATAGTAGTCCAATGACTGCGATTCTAGGTAAATATTGCTATCACTTTAAAACCATATCCGTGAAAGAGAAATACCTATTCCTACTAATATTGTGGGTACATGCGAGATAAGGGGTGAGGAAAATCCGCTCCCCAGGATCGGTGATGTTGACTAGGCTACTCCAAGCCATCATCGTACCTATGTCAGTAAGAAAAAATAGGTACATGCGAAATACACTCACAGGCACAATTAACCGCCCACCTTTAAAATTCGCCTCCCTGATAGTTTTGGTTTACTATGGCTTATCAAGTGTTTTGTTTTTTGTTAAGTGCTTAGTCTTGCATTAGATTAAACACCTATACCCTTATTTGGTTTCGTTAATTTGTGACAATGACGGGTTTTCGGAACTTACCCGTTGTTTGACATTATTGCAGTTGTGTTACTGTGTGTTCATTTCCTGTTCTTTTCTGCCGTAGTGTGTGATTATTGTTTAATTCGGGTTTGTAGTGTTAGCTTGTTGTTTGTGACTGCAAAAAATGCCACCCGATGCAACTGGTATAGCCAGGGCAGTTGCCTTTGCTGACGCTGAGTACAGCCAACGTCGCATCCCTCGTGCACTCGGTGTACCACGAACTGCCATACGGGATGCCATCAGACGATTTCGGGAGACAGGTTCATACACCCTCAGGCCAGTTCAAGGTCGACAGCGATGCACTTCGGCTCGAGAAGACCGCTTCGCTGTCGACAACGTGTTAAGAAATCGCTTTTCCACCGCTACTGAAGCCCGAATTCGTCTTTTTGAAGTACGAAACCTTAATGTTAGTGAACGTACGATAAGAAGAAGACTGGCAGAAGGATATCTGAGGGAGTTTTGTCCAGCTCGCGCCCCAGAACTGCTCCCACAACACCGTAGAGCTAAACTTGCTTTTGCGCGAGAATATGCTGAGTGGACTGTACAAGAATGGAAGGTCATACTGTTCTCAGATAAGAGCAGAATAGCCTTAAAAGGTCCAGATGATTGCCAGCCTGTCTACAGACACCCAAATGAAAGGTTGGCTCCTTGCGCTATATCGGAAACAGTGGGTTACAAGGAAGGGCCTATTATGGTTTGGGGAGGCATCACTTACGAGGCTCGTACCGACCTTGTATTGTTTGAAAGAGGCAGTGTAAATGCTTGAAGATACGTGGAAGAAGTTCTCCAAGGACATATCATACCGTTCGCACCATTTATTGGTGATAACTTTAGATTAATGCATGACATGCACGCTGCCATACCGCAAAATTGGTTACTGAGTACCTTAATGCGACCAGAATTCAAGTTTTGCCATGGCCTGCACGCAGTCCCGACCTCAACCCAATTGAACACATATGGGACAACTTCAAAAGACGTATTTGAGCAAGATTACCAGCCCCAACGTCTATTGGAGAGCTCAAAACGGCTGCGGTAGAGGAGTGGCACATTATTCCCCAATCAGATATCCAAGATGTCATGGATGGACTATCATACCGCCTCCTAGAAGTCGTAAGGGCTAGGGGGAGCAACACCCATCATTAAATTTTAATATTGTTTTACTTTGACCTTCTTTTTTCTCAAAATTCGAAATTTACATTTTTCGTCGATACTTCGAAAATATCGATTTTTGTAATAATGCCCTATTAAATGACTTTTTTAAATCAAACCTTTGTTTTATTTTTTGCCTTAAATAAAGTTTATAACGGATCATTCATAAAATGTGGTTTATGTTTGGACATTTCCGAAAATTCAAGCAAATACAAGGTGGGCGGTTAATTGTGCCTGTGAGTGTAGTACAAATAGTCTAGATTATTTTCCTAATTGACTACGAGTTTTGGAGTAGTCTTTTCATAATCGCCGGACATGCGGGAGAGCGGGTGGCTCTCACCCCTAAGCGGATGGCTTTCACCCCTAAAGAAAGTCTAGAGTCTAAGACAGGACATAGATAACTTTTCAACCGACTGGAGTTCACTCAAACGGAGTCGCGACCGAAGCTAGTCAAGCTTTGTATAACATTACGATATGACATTTAAACCCGGTGATACTGTAGTTCACAGCTAGTAAGTTATATTTGTAAATAAGAAATGATAAAGCATAATTAAAATGCTTTTATCCTCTGTGTGTATAGTAGAAACAGATTTACAACATAAACATGAATGAATCCGCTAGCGTTCGTTCGTTGCCTCTACCCGCAGTTAGGTAATTGGCGGAAGCACGTTAAGGCTGCTTCGCACGTCCGATAATCGGTGACCGATTTATTGTAGGAGAAAAATGGAACGCACTAATTGCAATGGAGCAACGCACACATCCTACAAAAAGTAGTTGAAATACGGCTACAAAATCAGTGATAAGAAATCGGAAGAAAAATCAAGTATCGTTCCTACAAAAAGGAGGTCTTGTAGAGGAGTATAGTAACACAAACATAAAAAATAGATTCATGGGGCCCGGTATCAAAGAAAGCTGTCGAATTTGAAATAAAACTATCTTACGGATTAAACTCTTTCACGGGCGTGACCACGAGCGCTGTAAAGAGCTCGAAACGTCGGATCTCCAAATAATGTTTAGAATAATAATACACGAGTTTATTCCATAAAATTATGTAAAGTTTTATTTTAAATGTGTAGTGTTCGCGCAAAAAGAAAATACTGTACATTAATAGCAGTCGTAATGAAGAATCAGTAACCTACCTACTCACACGTTGAACACAAGTTAGGGGCCCCTGTAAACTTTGGGCCCCCTATCATTATTCTTCTTTTCGTGTCGATGGCAAAACACTCTAAATAAGTTAGGCCCAGAATTCTGCCACCCGGACCGCGCTTGCTAACGCGCCCATCAACTCAGTTTGCGTCCAGGAATCGGGACACGCGGGGCATAAAGTGTGGTGATATCCCCTATCATTGATACAGCTGTTTCGCCGATGGCTACACTCTTGTTTGGTGCACATGAGCTAATTCGCCGTGGCCCGCCAATGTAGCCCCAGTATTACACATAGGAAGGGTAATTACTAATTACGTACCTTAGTAACGAAGAGGTCATGCATCCAATTAGCCGCTTCGGCTTCATCCTCTGGCACTTTCTCCACCGGTATCCTTTCAATGTACAAATGAGCGTGCACCGGTTTGCCGTACAATAGACTTGTCAAGGTTGGAGGCGTCTAAAAATAGTTAATAGGTATTGTATTAGATACGATTTTTAGCGGACTTTAAATTTGGAAAGGAAGGATCAAATGTTTGTCACTTTTTTTATGTAAAGCCACCTTCTTGGTTACCACCTCTCTAGCATTCTTCGTAGGTGCTTAAACTGTCGACGTGTCTTGATCTGATGAAGAGATCACAGAGAAACCGATGGCAACCCTCAAATTTTATCGGCGCATAATGTTCTGACGTATTATTTACAAATTGTGTCATGTTTGATACTAGTATAAAATAAATCAACAAAAAATAAATACTAGCTCAAAGGTCGAGAACTTTATAATAATAACTTTTTGCTTTGTTTTATTGAGTAAGTAGCCTTGATATAATATAGACGTTAACGTTTGAAACACGAGAATCGGTAGATTTTAAATCACATCTCCTATAAGACCAAGGAACTAATTTAACATGTAAATATAATGTAAATCTAAATCTACCTGAACTAACAGGCATACGTCATTCACTTGTAAGGCCACATTATAAGAGCTATTAGAACTATTACAGTTTGCAAGTTATATGTAGGTATCTATGCTCATTATATCAATACCTAATCCAGGCTCCAGAATAATCCTTTCTGAGTAAATAATCAATCAACAAAGAACGAATGACATCCCACCAGGCTTTAAATTATTTTAATACAATAGTAAACTTTCAAAACGAAATATACCTAATTTGATAGATTGTTTTATCATTAACCATTATTATCATTTATATTTACGATACTTAGATATAATTAGTAACGGATGATGGAACCGATAAACAAACACGCTAACATTTCGCAATAAGTAATGACATGTTCAATCTCGGCAATTCACTCTCTTCAACTAAGTATCTTTATGTATAAGTTCATTTGATGATAAACTGTAAAACATTAAATTTTACGCTTCATAAATCATCTGCCGTACATAATGTCTTGTTCCGTCTTCTTATATAACATAACTTTATGTATAAAGCCTCGTAAAATCTAAAACCTATTATCAGGTCCTGCCTACAAGTTTGAGATGGGTTTAAGTGTCATAATATTTATCTTAATAATTCGTCACCAGAAAATCGGCAAAAAATCATGTATGCGTAAACTCGCCAAACGTAACATTGTATGAATAAATTTGCATTAAATTATCTTGAATGCCATAGAAGTCGCAAATTTATTTTCAATAAGTTTTTGTTTTGTAATGTGCCCTTAGTTTATATGAGTTTACATAATCCCTCTGAGGAGCTCTCCTAGCATCTTGGATGAACATGTATAATGTTTGTAACAGCCTTCATCTCGAAAAAACAAGGTCAGAACTTGAAGTAAACATTTAGGAAATAAATTTGGAAAACAAAATTTGCACAGACGTTTCTTAAACTTATTTTTGAAATAATCAATAATAATCGACTGTGCGATATAAAGCTAATAAATCTAAAGAAAAACAAATCTCAAAGAATGTGTCAGATTGCGTTCAAAAACTAAACTTTACATACCTTCTCTCCCTTTTCAAAAGCTAACTGTATGCTATAAATTGCAGGTATTTTCCCTCTGAAAAATTGAAGGCTCGTCGTGAAACCTCTCGTACGAGGTGTCAAATGGTGTTTGAGAAGTGGAAGATTCTTTTCCTTCGCGAATTTCAGGGACGCTTCATGCTTCGTCTTTGTATATCTTGTGCCTTCAGGTGTCAGTAGTAGCTGAAATACAATTGAAACATTTAATTCTGTCACTTAACATAAGAAAATATTCTGAGGGCCTACCATGAGTTGGCTATCGAAAACTTACTTACGTTAAAAACCTATTGAGTTGTTTTTTTTGTTCGGCCGATTTTAGTTCTTCGCGTAACCACCAGCGGCGCTGTACAAGATTTTCATAGACATATTTACGTAGGCGATATCGAGTGCGTAAGTTTTAAACTCATGGTAGCCCCACTTGTATGAACTTATTTTCCGATAGCGACTCTGTCAAGAGCGTTATTCTCGTAAAACATGACTCCCTTATAACGCAAGCGATAAAAAATTTAGTAACCATTCTCATGCTCTAGACTAACTTTGTACGAAATTTTGTCGAAATCGGTTCAGTAGTTTTGACATGAAGGCGAGACCGAACATTACTTTATATTATAAACGGTCAGAAGAAAAAGCGTTTAGAATGTAGAAGCTACACTCATCTGAGAAATAAATAGGAGTAATTATTCAAGTTCTTTTGGAAATCCTGCGAACTTCTGCATAACATAGTAAAGGAACACTGGCAATTTTGTACTAGTGTGACGTCGTATGTCGTAAATAACTAATGTTCACATTGCACGTTGTGTATTAGGTATTTTAGTGCTAAAATAATGTTCACCTATGCCCCGTTAAGTAACTAACGACATACAGAACCGATTCAAGTTTGCCACACATGACTACTCTTTAGCTGACTACACCATAAGGGAGAATCTTATGTGTGACAACCACTTTATGCGAATGAAGTCGCGGGCGCCAAGCTAATCCTACTAATATTATAAATGCGAAAGTTTGTAAGTATGTACGGATGTTTGTCACTCTTTCACGCAAATACTACTGAACCGATTACGATGAAATTTGGTCTGTAGATAGCTGAAGACCCAGAATAACAAATAGGCTATTTTTTATCTCGGGAGATCCCGCGGGGTTGATTACTAATAATATTATATTATATTGTTACGTTATCATAAGGTTTCCCCGCGGACGAAGTCGCGGCCATAAAAGGAACATTGACTGACTGGCTGACATATCAACGCACAGCCTAAATGGCTAAACTTATGCACTTGATATTTGGAAGGGACGTAGCTTAGGTACCGTAGAGGTGCACGAAGAAAGCAATTCCCGAAGAAAAAAAGCTTGCCAAATTTCAAGTGTCTAACTTAAGTGGTTTAGGTTTTTCATACAAAAGGATTTTTCCGCTAATTCCCGTTCCCGTGGGAATTTAGGGAATTCCTTTCTTAGTCCATTCGAAATTTCAAATGCCTATGTTTAGCTTCTTAGCTGTGTGTTGATATGTCGGTCAGTCAGTCAATCGGTCAGTTTCTCCTTTTATATATTTAGATTCCATAGGATCTCAAGAAGTAAATTCATAAGGCGGTACTTAAAACCTTACATATAAAACATAAATATTAGCAAAATGCGTATTAATTTTTTCATGATCCATACAATACTGGGCCCGAATCCAGGAATCGAGAGTATAAACTGACTCGAATCGATTTGTTTTTTTTAATAAAGAAGAGGAAGGTTTTTATGTATAATATACGCGAAACGAAGCAAGTGTGGGTCACTAGTTCAGTATAACATCAACACATAGCTTTTTAACCAAAAATTATTGTTATACATAATGTGTATGATGCAGGTAATAATCAAGTAGATAAATATAGTTACAATTATGATATAATCCAGTTCAATGATAAGATATTATAACACCAAGGTTATCAGATCTCAGGAATGGTATAGGTAAAAATATTGTCACTTTTATCTATAATGCTTACTTATCATGTTGGTTATCTTGATATATTAAATCCAAAAGATTTTCAACCATATATTATTTTATACCATTAAATTTAAGACACAGGGATCTAATGCATGATTAAGTTTAGCAGCAATATATGCCTACTTACTTGTACATATATATAGTATGAAAGTAGGTATATTAACAAGATTATAATGTACTTACCCAAACTGGATCAGGATAATCACAAATTTCAGAGATTTGGTGTTTAATTATTTCCTTGTCTTTGTCAAATGATCTTTCCAAAAACACAAATTCAGAAAATTTCCACATCCAGCCAATAGGCGGTAAATATTGAATAGATTTTTTCGCATATGCCTTGCAGTTCTAAAAATAAATATAAAATAATGACATCACTCCATATTCATTCTTAAAAGTTATTTAATAGTATCTGTATCTCAAAAATTTTAGATATTTCCAATCAATCTTATTAATAACATGACACATGTAATTGATATTTTCCTTTATTTTTTAATAAAATACAAGTTAAACATTTTATATAATTAACCTCTTGGGAAACTTCGCTGGTTGTTACAATCAACAACCAGAGTTTAAATTTAAAATGTTGGTGGAGGATATAATTTAAACTTCAAGTATAATTTGTATACCTTCATAAAATAAAGAACTCACCCCTAATACTTGGATGCCATCACAAAATTGCCACCCCATTAACCAGTCTATTTCATAGCTATGGTTCATAATTAGGTATCCATGTTCTTTACCATAGAATTTATCATATTCATCCTTTTTTACATAAATAGACATTGTTGTACCTGACCACCATTCTGACATGAACACTAATTCTGAAATAGAAGTGTTATTGTTTTAAACTCAATATTCCGGCACTAAATAACAAATTTGTAATCTCAAAACATACTAAAATTCCATAATTAAGCACATACAAGTATTCAAATGTTCTTTAATTGGTACTTACGACTATAAAATGAGTAAGAAAGATAATAGTTTATTCTTCTGTACAATGTCTTATTGAATGGTTTGAGTCCAAAGTATAAAGTGGCCTGTACCAAACTTAATATTAATCCAGACGTAAAATATGATATTGCAAAACATAATTGAACAATCGTAGACTGTTTAAGAACATTTAAGTTAACCATTTTGTGTTTGTCAGCTCGTCCCGGTGGTCATGAAAACTGAAAGAGAATAATGTTTTAATCGCCTAAAAAAACAAAAGTTGTCTTAACTCGCTACAAACAAATATAAAATTCTATTTACTTCTGTATTATTCTTGTTATCAAAAGTTATAGATCGTAATTGAAAACAATAAGCGAATAAACCACATAGGTGCGTACTTACCGTATTACACTTGCGTACGAGTAATGTAAAATTTTGATGTTTTCTTAATACTTCCGTGAGTCGGTGGTGTAAATAATGGTCATAGTAAATTTACAAACCTAACCAATTGTTGTACTATTCATTGAGTTTTGATAATTATAATGAAAACGTGCTATTTCAATACAAAAAAAAATCTAATTGCCAAACCAAATCTTCCATGACTTGACAGAGAATGAAAATGAATGGAGGAGACTGAGAAACGAATGAATGTTATGAAAGAACTAGGAATGAGTAATGAACGGGAAAAATCCCTGACAATGACACTTGACAGCCAGACCATGGATGTATGAATAAGTACTGAACTATACTCTATTCCATTTATGAAGTCCTTTTGACATTTCGAAGAACGTAACTCTGCACGTTTCAAATAAATCCAATTTTATATCACTTTTTGTGTTTAGTAGGAAAACATTATTTAAAAAATATACAATTATGCAAAAACACCCTACAATTAATTTACAAGCAAAATTAACTTATTGTTTTTGATCTAACTATTGTTTCTATATCTGAACTTCAAAATAAAATAATATTTTTTTGCGCGTATGCAGTTACGTACTATGGTTTATGTTTTACTTTTAAACGTAGTGACGTGCCTCAAGTATTCGGTTAATTAAACCGATCATTCGCGAATGAAAATGAATCTAGCGGCAATGGGACTGCTTATAACTTTAATGCATTTTACAATAAAACGTAATAAAAAGTGCAGTCCTTTGCAGGTAATATGTAAACTGATTAAATAACAAAAGAAATTAATAAATCAAGCAGTGATGATTAATAACTATAAAATCAAATATAAAAACTTAAATGAATTGTTTGTTTTTATTTTAATCTGATGCTCATAGTAACTGTTAAGTTACTCCATTACGCGATACAATTCGTGTAATTAATTTAGTGTTGCAACTATGGGTACTCGGTGCAAACACTCCTGGCAGTAAACGGTGTCAAACATTCGGTGCTATTAATTAACGAGTCTTTGACACGAGCCTATAACTGTTATGATCCTTTAAACTCTCTGTAAATTTTAAACTACTTTACTATCATTATTCATTATTATTATACTAAACAACCAATCGTGTATTTATTTTTTCGACAAAAAACAAGTTTGGAAGTTTTGCATGTCTAAAATTGTTCTTTCGATAATTTTTATTAACCTTAGTTTTTGAAAGTTAGTTCGATTTAAATTTGTTACAAATCGAGAATCGTTGCTGCTGGATATCGATTTCTAAGGGTACTTCCCTAGTATTGAACTATTGACATCTGTCAAAAAGGACTTCATAATTGGAATAGAGTATACTTAAAACTTTCTGCTAAGTTTTTGCATTTCGGTTAGATCGTTAAAAGAGGTAGTATGCTACATAACTACACATTTATGAAACAAACATATATATTTTGATCATTTAAATTGAAATAAATATATGCAATAAGAAATATGTTTGTTTGCTAAAAAATAGAAAGACGTGTGGCACTCGGGGACTACCGCGGTATAGCTATTGCATGCATAGCATCGTCCGATTTCGGAGCAGCTCGTCTCGATTCGTACGAGTTTCGTAGAGTCGTACAATACGTCTAACCGCAAGCCCACAAACACCGTTCCGAAGTCTACCGAACTGAAATGACGTTAGACGATTGTGAGGTTTTTTCGTTACGGAATTTCTTGGTTCGGTCGCCGCGCTCAAAGCCCGCGATAAAAGCTATGCAATAGCTTAATATGTTTTAAACATGTTTTACACTATAAAAATCCGCATATTTCAGCATTAAATAAATTTTTAGCGTTTTAATGCTTTTCGAATAGAATGCTTGTAGAAAATAAATAAATTCTTCATAAGGCACTACATACTGTATCATCAAAATGCTCGGTTCATGGTAACCTTTTTTTTTTTTTTGAACATTTATACGAACGTCCAAATAGTGAAAATTTACAAAACGTCAAAGTATTATATAGGTACTCAAGTTATAGTCAACTCAAATTTTTGATTTTGAATACATACTACATAAATACAAATAATATAAGTATTAAGCTGTTGGCACAAATCTATTTAATCTTTTAATGATTGCCGCATACAGAATTACAGGAGTTCAGCAATAATAATACTTTCTTTAGCCTAAAAACTTTTGTGTAATAATATTACTTAGGGCCGATTTTTCAATGGCCAGATAAAACTAATAGGTGAGGTAAACTATAAGACGATCAAATTATGGACGTTTTGTCAATGTAAATGTAGTGTCAATAGTGACGTGTCCTTATTTTTGCCGGCTTATAGTTTATTTCTTCGTTAAGTTTTATCTAGCCATTGAAAAATTGGCCCTTAGTTTTAATAATGCAATAACATTTTGAGTCAGAGGAAAATCATATTGAGTATGTATCCCATTCAAAAATATTTAAAGCCAATAATAAGGCATACTATTTATAAGAGAAGTTTAAGAAATGTCCACAAACTAACTACACCTATAGTTTTAGGTATAGAAACCTCCTGCGATGATACTGGTTGTGGTTTAGTCAGTGGAAATGGACACATCCTAGGAGAAGCATTGTATTCCCAAAATGAAATCCATGTGCGGTATGGTGGTGTCAATCCAGTAATTGCATATGAATTACACAGAGCCAATATTGAATCTGCTGTCAATGATACTTTAAAAAGTGCTAATTTCAATGTAGACAATGTAGATGCTATTGCAGTTACTACAAAACCTGGCATGCTGATTAATTTGCAAGTTGGAGTGAAATATGCAAAGTATTTAGCTAGAACTCATGACAAACCATTAGTATCAATACATCATATGGAAGCTCATGCATTGGCAGTTAGAATGTACCATAATGTACCCTTCCCATTTTTGGTTTTACTTATATCAGGGGGACATTGTCTCCTTCTTGTTGTGCAAGATGTAGCAGACTTTCTTCTACTTGGTGAAAGCTTAGATAACCCTCCGGGAGAGATCATGGACAAGGCTGCTCGGCGAATGAAATTGAAAAATATTCCTGAATATGCCAAAGTGGCAGGAGGTAGAGCCATTGAAATTGCAGCCTCAAAAGCAATAGATAAGGATATGTTTGAGTTCCCGGTTCCCTTAGCTAGATATAGAGATTGCAATTTTAGCTTCAGTGGGCTGAAAGACACATTGGTAAGGAAATTGAAGAAAAAAGAACTAGAACATGGAATAATGGGGGCTGGAATTATTCCAGAAATCAATGAATTATGTGCATCTTTTCAAACAGCTATAGCGGAACATTTAATTCATAGAACTGAACGTGGAGTCATATTTTGTGAGAAAAACAATTTGATACCAGAAAACTGTAGAAACATTGTTGTGTCGGGTGGTGTTGCTTGTAATGACTTTATATTCAAGTCTGTTGAAGTTATAGGTGATAAATTGGGATACAAAGTGTTTAGACCACCACCAAAATTGTGCACAGATAATGGTGTCATGATTGCATGGAATGGTGTTGAAAAGTTAAGAACAAATCATGCTACAACAACTGACATTAATCTGAAAGATATATGCCCTGTAGCACCCTTAGGGAAAAATTTAACTGAGAAAGTTAAAGAGTCTAATTTACAAGTGAAAGTAACAAGGTTAAAGAAATATAATTTTAATCAAAAGTACTTTTTGGTTTTATTTATACATAGTACAACTCTTATGATACAAAAGTGGTTGAATTGCATCGGTAGGAACAGAGTAAACAAGTTTATTGAATCAATTAATAGTAATAGAGAATAAATGAAAGGAATCATTAATTAACAATTAGTATTTATTAAGCTAAATTCCTATAGTAATAAATAATTCACTGTTGGATGATAATGCATGGCTTTGATTTGTTCATCTACTTGGCAGCATTTTGCAGATCTGGAAAGTAAATAAAAAATAATTACACAAACTGTATAATTTTGATAGGATTCTGGTTATTGCAGGAAACACACACATTGTTTATTATTTTCAAATACAGTTTCAGATCCATTAGTTTAGCAGCCAGGACATTTCTCTTTTATTAGGTAGGTATTTTATGTTAATGCATACACTTATAATAAACTTATTCTAAGGGACATTCACACTAAATGCAGTTTGGGTTGTGGGAACATAGTAAAAGCACATCATCATAACATAGATTAGTCTTTCTAATCTAACTTATGTCTTTAAGAACAAGTCAAACACACTGGAGTATCTAATTGTTATTTTTTCTATGTAATCAATAGATCACATTTTGCCTAACTTACACTTTAATCCTTCTCATCTGAAAAATAAAAATTACAAATGAAGTACCCAATTTATGAATGTAAATATTATAATATGCCTCAGGATTCTTCGGGGACATCCTAATGGACCATTCGATAAATAAAATGTTCGTCTCAAATTAATAGAAATGACTGAAGAGTAAAGGCAACTAACACATTTCATTTACATATTGTTATCTATGGAAATTTTAAAACCACATTATTTCTATAGAACAAGATAGAGATACAAATTATTTTATTTGCATTGACTGAACAGCTTCGTAGTTGTAAAGAGCCAATATTAATTATAACAATACTTACGAGCTGGCTTGCCGTTAGCCCATGGAGTGATGCGAACGTGGGCTTCGTCACGTTTTAAGGCATCAGCCCGCAATTCAGGCTTCAAGGCCCGGCGCAAAGTCTTGGCAGCGATGTTAGAGTAGTTTATGTAACTGGAATAAAGATAACCTTTACAGTCGGTGGAACATTAATTGTTTATCCAAATTGATTTTGATCCCGATCTTCAGCTTACTTCAGACCAGCTTGTCTCCAGGCGCTCATTTTGGGTTCGTGTTTTCTTGCAAAGTTTTAAATGCACAGTAGATAGATTACCCAAAAAGGTAGATGAAGCCGAAAATTAAATTTCGAAGACGATGAATGACGTAACAATATCTTTTTTTCTATCCCTAATGTTACCAGGAACCAAAAATAATATTACAGCTAAAATCTTTTGACACTATGAGACGATAAGAGAGTCCATTATCTTTTTGAAACGTTAAAATAGTCCAAAAAAACAAAAAGTCATGCACTCGTGTCATGATATCCCTGTCCTGTCACTTCATCATTCGATTGTCAAATAGGCTCTTGCAACGTAAGTGCAATAATAATAATTTCCCGTATGAATTATAAAATACTTAATTAATTCCAAAGTTCTACAGATAACATTAAACATATTTTCAAATTAAGAGGTCGTAAGAGTAAGTAAGTCCTGAGACCTATAGAGTTAGTATCTTGTTGACCGAAGAGTCCTGTAACATATTGAATGCAATTTGAATTACCTACTTTTACTTTTTACCACAGTGTACTATTCCAATTAAAATTAAGTATTGTGTTATTTGATTGATTTCAGATTACTATAGGAAATGGATGCTGCTGAGAATTTATTAGCACGCGAGAAAGTTGGCTTTGAAGAAGACCTCAATAGGCCTAACATTTCAAGAGTGAAATGTGACATTGTGAATGAATGCCAAATGTTTATTAAAGCTGAAGATGGCGGGGGAGATGGTCATTTAAGTTCCACAAATAAAATGTCCCTGGATAAAGATGGTGCCGGTAATAATTATTTATCAGTAAAAAAAAAGATGATTTTGAGGTGCAAGGGTCAGGTTTCTTTTAACTTGGTTCAGAATGGGGTTTTGTAATGTTTCATAAATTACTTTAACTAATTTAGTAATTTAATGTTTTCCTTGTTTTTAAATATTTGAGCAACATTACATCGGCTGTCTGTTTTCATGTAATTTCTAATATTGTGGGAATCTATGTTTGTCTCTCATATGTTTACAAGAACATACAATCATTTAATAAGAAATCAGATACCCAATCACCATTTTAACACCATAAATAAACATAGGCTTGCCGTTTTCAAAGGCTCAGGCTTCAAGAGACTGGAAAGTCGTTCTTAGGTTTAAGCACAAAATTGTTTAATAAGATCCCCAAAAATGTTATTGAATTGCCTTTTTATAATTTCAAACTTTTCACAAGACAGTTAGTTGAGTCTTGTGAAAAAAGCATATTATAAAGTAGAAGACTACTTAAATGATAATAAAAACCCATGGACATGAGGAGCTGCTCGCTTGGACATGAATGAATTATGTAACTTGTGAATTTTTATGTAATATGTGATTAATTTATTTACAAACTTGACGTGCAAAAAGTATTTCATGTAAATCTATTTGCAGAATAAATTATTTCATTTCATTTAATTTCATTTCTAATGTACATTAGCCGTGAATTATTTTGATATTGTATCAACAATGTTCTAGGTTATCAGGTTTAGAACATAATTATGCAATTATTTAAAAATAGACATCAATATTTACATTACTACATTACTTTTATGTTATGTAGTAATGTGTATGTTTGTTAATATTTGCAACACTATTATACAATATTTGTATTGCATACATACAAATCAAAGAAGATTTATGACACATGATCTTTATTAATCCAATAAAAAGGCTCTAGCAATTTAACCCAGACAAGCATTTGAAAGGCTTCTGAGTAGAACCATCATTCTTTTGAAGAGGTTTCTGCTTCAACATTGTATTATTTTGCACTCTATAAATATGCATTTAAAAAGGAAAAATACTAGAAATAAGAGTAAATATTTGTGCATTCCTATTTGGTTCATAGCCAAATTTTTTGCAATGTGTGCTTTGTTTTGTAATTCAAAAATAAAATACTATTCTTTACAGAAAAACCCAAGTTTGTTACATCAACGCCAGATCAAAAGAAGGAATATCATTCTGATAGTCTAACGGCAGATTCAAATCCTGAGTGTGACATTGAAGGTAAGAAATATAATTAGGTCTAGTGTCCTTACTTACTTTACTACTGTGAAGATTAAGAAGAAGAGAAGATTAATTTTGGCAGTGCCATTGAATTTTTTTTATTTACTTAGATTATGGAATTTGTTCTAGGTGTACCAGACTTGCCTATGGATGAGTCTGCAAAGAAGATGGGCTTACCTCGAACAGTGACTGTGCTGGACGCGCCCGACGGAGGCAAGGTGTACCTCGTCGGGACGGCTCATTTCAGTCAGGAGTCACATGAGGATGTGTCTAGGGTAAACTATGATACATACATAGACATACATAACAATAATACTGATATATTGTAAATTGTTCATTATCATTCCTAAGGCCTACCTACATAGTTGCTATTATTTCTTTTAAGGTTGTCAAGTAGGTTTAGGTAGGGTCTGGATATAGTCAGCTGATTATGGATATTTGATTCAATACATTATAAATTTTTGGGGTCTGAGATTCGTCTTTTCGCAGTCCGGCTTTTGCTGACGCAGTGTCAGATGTTTGAGTGTGATATTTGTATTTATGAACTGAACTTCTCCTTCTAGGTCATACAACAAGTGAATCCACATATTGTGATGGTGGAGCTCTGTGAACAGCGAACCAATATTTTATTACTTGATGAAGAAATAATACTTAGGGAAGCCAAGAATATCAACATTGCAAAGATAAGGTTTGTAATACTTTTGGTGTATATTTTACCATGAATAAATAAATATTTTAAATTATAAAAGTCTAAGTACCTTTTAACTGTTATTGAACTTTATGTCTAGTGAATAAGGTTCAAGTTTTATTTATAATATTTATTGTCCTTTTGTAAAATCAAAGTAAACTTTTGCCAAAGCAAGAGAGCATAAACCAGTGCAGCAGAAACATTAACCCTTAGTCTGCCATCCCTTGTCCTTCAAGGATGTTGTATGGGGCTGTTTCCCAATTATTTGCATGGTTTAATGATATAATACATATCTATTACGGGTATTATCTACACGCCATAAAAACAATAGCAAATACGTAGGCTACTTACTGCCCTTTTCGATGTTGCTACACCAATAGTGGGCGCGAGCTTCTTTTCCTAACTGACATACGATGATGACTTGGAGTAGCCTCGTCATCATCACCGGACTTGCGGGGGAGCGGATGGCTCGTGCTACACCAATTATAGTGGTCGCGAGCGAACTGGCTATTTGTATGGTTTTAAACTGTCATGATTACACACATTAGACAACTGAAAATGTTCGGGATACTTACCATGTTGTTTTGTTTTGATGAGCTCCCGATATTTCGGCAATGTTGCAAGCACCATGATCACGGGTGAACTGATCCGGAAAATTTTAAGTTTTCTAATATTTGTATGGTGCTTTGTTGTAGGGACACGATGAAACAAAATGGCGTGTTCAACGGCCTAATGTACATCCTGCTACTGAACATGTCTGCGCACATCACGCGCGAGTTGGGCATGGCGCCCGGCGGGGAGTTCCGCCGCGCGATGGCTGAGGTTTGCACACCTTTTTTCTTTATGGTTAAGAAAGTTGGATAATGGTAATTTTTTCTTCGAATTGTAATCATAGAAAATGTAGATGGAGAGGAGATGGCTATGCCCTGCCAAGGCTCGTCCTGCGCGGTTGATATTATGTGTTAATGTAAATCTAATTTATTTTAAGGTATTCAAGTTTTCTTTTATTGTTAATAAATTTATTACTGTACACTGTTATTCAGAGCTAAGTTGTTTGTTGCTAATATCTGTAGTATGTACACCAATATACTTAAATTGATAAATACACAGCCAAAGGTAATAAATCCAGATGGATATTTGTCTTGTTCAAAGATCAAAGCCACGGACACTAACAGGGTAAACTGTCAAATGCCCCGGCTCAAGCCAGTCAAATTTGTCCATTTACACATAAAAATATAATACAGTCAGGCCTATGTAGGCATAGGCCTGACTTTAGGCGTAAGTTTAAGGTTTTTATCTTATTTTTTAATGTATTCTATAGGCAAAGAAGATACAAGGCTGCATCGTGCAACTGGGCGACCGGGCCATCGACGTGACTCTGCACAGGGCCATTGGCGCGCTGTCCTGGGGACAGACCATCCGGTTCATATGGCATCTGCTCATGTCTAATCAGACTATAAGGTGAGTTATATTGAAGGTACATAATATATATATTTTTTAAAACCTTAATGGCTTTGTATATGACTTTGCTGTGGCGATATATATAAATAAATAAATAAATAAATCTTTATTCAGTACCATATTTACAAAAGATTTTTATATGATTGGAATCTCCTTTAAGCGCATAGGCACTTGTGTTAGGAGATGCCGCTCTTCCGCAGTATATAATCATCTATAACAGATATACATTTTGCTTCTATTAAAATATTAAAATTATTAGTATCATCCCAATTGCCTATTTATGCTCATAATGTACTTAAGTTTTATGATGATATAGGACATGGTGTTTATCTTGTAAAGTATTATACTAGCTTTTGCTCGCGACTTCATTCAAGTGTAAATACAAAATTGTTCAGACCTATTTCGCAAAATCCGCAAAAAAGTAAGCAAGTGATCGTAGTATGTTATTGAAAGTAAATTACTCTTAGGAAGTAACATACAATGTACTTAATTGAGTCTATGTAGTACCTATAAAAAATATGAAATTATTATAGTGTACATGGGTCATTCTACTTTTTAGTGCAGGTTTTTATGACTTTAATAAACCGTTAAATTTTGATATTTATCGTACATTTAAATCTATATGTACTTATATCTGAATCAAATAATGATCTGCAATAGGATGTGTGTTTTACTGTTGTTATCTTTTTATTTCGACGTTTTGTAATCTGCGATTTCAAAATTATACAACTTTGTTACGTCCCTAAAGGTAGTACTGTATTTTTGGGAAATACCACTGTGTTACCGGTAAAAAGTATGAATAATATATTTCTAAACAAAACTGCATACTACGGTCCGCACACTGTTGCTGTCTATTTTACATTGATGTGTAATTTTTTTTTAATTTATAAATTTACCTTAATAATTTAATGTTTTTTTCGGGGGCAAAAATACCTGCACTAAAAAGTGTGGGTCATCCACATACACGCAACAGTTGATAATTGGCGGTTTCCTTTCAGTGTGGAAGAGGTAGAGAAATGTAAACAACAGAAGATGTTAGAGGACATGCTGGAGGAGATGGCGGAGGACTTCCCGGCGCTCAAGCGCGTGTTCGTGGTCGAGCGGGACATGTACCTGTGCCATTCGCTGCAGATCGCCGCCCTGCAGCCGCGTGAGTACCGTCGAATATTACACCTTATTGCAACTGTGTAAGAGTGACTATTGCATGAGGCGCGTCCCTGTGATTGGTGTTCTTGAGCCGCTTGGGTATAATTAATGTGACCTTATACCGACGGTTTTAGGGTACACTATGGTGTGAAAAATAGCACATCTGTTGCCGGTTGCTGTGACTACGAATACCCAACGTTATCTTAGGAGCCTAACATAATAGCCGCTGTGTATTCGACCTTATCGCGACAGCGTAGGTTACATTGTTGCATGAGCTCCCGGCGCATTCGTTTGATAAGACTCCTTGCAGCCGCAGTATTCTCGACCTTATCGCAACGGCGTAAGTCACACTATTTCATGAGTTCCCGGAGTGGCCGTGAAAAAGAATCCGGCAAGAAACTTTATAGTTACTCTTTTGAAGTGTAAATGTGACAAATTGTAAGCAACTTCTGTCATTGAATACAATATTTTTTTCTAGGGCGGGAGCCGTGCCGTATAGTTGGTATCGTGGGCATCGGGCACGTGGCTGGCATCGTCGAGCACTGGGGCAAGATTACGCAGGACGATATCACTCCATTGCTTAAGTAAGTGGCTCTTATTCCTTTAGCCCCGTCATCAAATTGCGGCCCGATGCTGTTTTTTGTGCTGCCCGCGACAAATTAAATTAAAACATTTAAACTAGAACCATCTAAGTAGACTGAACTGATCATTTTTTTTATCCTATCTGACATAAGATGATGGCACTCCCTAAACAACTGATCACCAGTTATGCACTAGCAACTCATTGTACCTCCGGCCCGGAGTTGGTCGTCACATTGTCCTGTGTGGCCCTAGACCAGAAAAGCAGGGCTTGGAATACCCGTAAAAATATGGTAACGTTACACGAGCTTGGCTGAAGTATCGATACTTAAAAAGTACTGTTACTAAAATTAACGTGATTTTAGGACTATTATTTATGTTACGTAATACTGTTAAATTTATTTTTAACGTTACCTGTAAAAAAAGTTACCGGTAAATAAATTGGAAATGATAATACGTCAATTTAGGAACTTTTGCGATAAAAGTATGTATTTTGCGATGATTATTAGTGCTGTACCGTAATAACTACCGTTACTATTTAACGTTAAAAAAAGTATCGCTACCTATTTAACAGTAATTATTTTACCATTACAAAAGTATCCTGTTAGAAATAACGTTATGCAACGTTATTCATTCTGTAATATTCGTATCGTTATCAAGCCCTGCAGAAAAGTCTGTTCCCCCCCTCCCGCAACGCATTCGCAACGTAACCCGGTGTTCCCCGCAGGGTGCCGCCGCCGTCGCTGTCGACGCGCGTGCTGAGCGCGTCCCTGCGCGCCGCGTGCGTGGGCGCGCTGCTGTACGCGGGCTGGCGCCTGTTCCCGCGCCGCCTGCTGCCCTGCTGAGTGCACCGTGCACCCGGTGAGTACACTAACACCCGTAACATAACGCGCGTGCGTGGGCGCGCTGCTGTACGCGGGCTGGCGCCTGTTCCCGCGCCGCCTGCTGCCCTGCTGAGTGCACCGTGCACCCGGTGAGTACACTAACACCCGTAACATAACGCGCGCGCGTGTAGCCTGTTCTGTCCCACTGCTGGGCAAAGACCTCCCCTAACTCACTCACAAATGGTCACTCAATGGCAACCACTCATCGGTCCTCGACCAAGAAGAAGGCCGAAGAAGAGATGGCGAGATGACTGACCTCGAAAATCTATTACATTATCAATTTAAATAAATTACTATTCACGTGTCACGACCGCCACCGCATATTATTTATTAAAAATACACCAAACACCACCAATCAAACAACGTTATTCCCATTTCAGGAAATCGCTGAGACTTTTTGCATCGACGCCACAAGTAAAACGATGAGCGGAATTTGGAACTATTTAATGATTTTGTGACGAAAAAATTTGTATATTTGGGCTCAACATTAATATTAGAAATCATTGAAGCGCGCCACAGACGACAAAGATATCATGATCAATAATTAAACGATACAAATAGTAATGATGATGTTTACTGTAATATGTTTGATGACACCTATTATTTTTTAACCGAACTCGTACTATACGTATACATATTAAATCAATAGTATCTTTAACATCTGTGTTTCGCTTGGAAGTATTCTTCTCCGCATATCATCGTTAATGTAAATATGTAGTTTCAATTGATTGTCTCGCCCTTAAAATAAACATATTAGCTATAAAAAAAGACATACTAAAATTAATGCCTTAAAATATTTACAATGTCGGATCGATCGATGGTCACATTGTTGTCATACTTAGATCTTAAATACATCTTGAGCTATTCTCTCAAATCTATTATGCCCGAATTTAAGTCGTGTATGTACTTTTTATTATGAAACAAAGGCAAGCATTATCTTTTTAATGCAACTCAAATACGATGAACAGATGCAAGTCATAATGTTATAAGTCACTGATTTTATACCTGGTTTGATTAGCTATTTTAACGAGATAGTGATTGTCTTTGAATATAATAAAAAGGAAAATTACGTAATGATTTGCCTTATATGAGGACTTTAAACGCGATTGTTGGTATAATACATTTGTGTCGATAGTATCTGCTCTGCACCTTGTAAAGATGTTTGTGATAACTTTACGTACGTGTATCGTAGAAAACATTGAAATATATTAGATTTTGCATTGACTAGACTAGTTGTATCAATATAAATGTTAATTTCACATCTCCAAATCTCTATAATGCACATGACTTTGAACCACGAGATGTTAATCTCTCGCTATGATTTAATTCCTAAGAAACCTACTGAGATAAAATATTTGGATATTAAAAAAAAAGAAATAAAGAATTTAATAGACTGAGTAAAATATATTTAAGATTATATTCAAAAATAATTGTTAAATGTTATTTATTTATATTACATGTTCTTCCTCATTTCACAATCCACTTTCGCAAAATGCTTTCGGTTTATATTTAGTAGCTCATTATTACCGACACATAGTGTCCGTTACGAAAAAGAAAGCTCGAGGCTTATAATTATAAAAAATGCTTTTCACATTTTGGCGATACGCACTTGCTCACTCATGATATTTTATACATTTCCAATTAAATTATTGTGAATCTAAATTACCATTATTATAATTGTTTTTAAGTAAGTGATTTCTAAGATTTATCCAATTATTTTGTAATTTTTGCGTACTTTAGATTTTCCATAGAAATCATACAAATAGAATAGAAAGATCTGTCCTTAAACTTTTACCTAGTTAAAGATATTTGTCATCATTACATTCATAACTTTTCGTAATAATCTATTTGCCAGTAAAAATATTATTTTAATCATAAATATTGTAACATGCACTATTGATACTTATTTTGTACTGCTCTGCAATGTACGTTTAGAAATGTTTTATTTTTAGGATTCTATTTGATACATCTGAAGTCATAATAATTTAAACCAATACTATTATATAACTGTTAATATTTTCCTTTGTTGAATTTTCTATTGGTCCTTTTCCTCCCTTAATTGATCAATGTCTTTAAGGTCTGTGATACCGAAAAATCAATGGGTAAAATTAATCTTTCCATCCATTTAGTTAGAGTAGCTTAGTCTGAATTATTTATCAATATAATAAATAGTATTGTAAACGAATATTTCCCAAAGGAGTTCCAATCACGGTTTGTTTTTCTCCAACAAAATTTATTCATTCATAAATAGATTATGTATGTAAGATATCTTTATATAATCGACTGCCAACAATGTTCACGTCATTCATTAATGTAATGAGTATGAACGTTATTAATATCTAAGTTTCTAAGATTTGCTTTTTGAATTTCCACCTCTAATCATATTTCTTTATGTTCCTTATGTTATTTAAAAAAATGCAGTTATTTAACCGTGTAAAATTAAAAGATTTTGAATTTGAAGATTACATTACAAAGGGTACGCGCATTCGCTATTATTTAATGTAATTATGTGAGTGTTAATGTGAAATATCCACCACAGGGCTTTGGCATAGAGTCCAGCTACAGAGCGATAGATCTATGTTATTTTATATGTTGTATTTTTCCCGGCCCGTTAGCTATTAAGGCTTTTTTGCTTCCTGTCCCTCTGCTGGGCAAAGGTCTGGTCTTACATGACAATAATTTACCTATTTGCGGCTTACTCTGTTTATTTATTGGTATGTTGCTGTCAAATATTGTTTATCCCCCTCCCCTCTATCGTGCATGTAGCAATGTCACGCCACCTGGTGGGTATTTGTGTAAACAACTTAATTGTGTGTGAGTAGTGTAGTGGTCGAGTCGCCGGTAGTCTCCGGCCCAGGCTGTGGCGATCGTGTTCATAGAACATTGTTGAAGTGTTTGTTATCGTTCTTGTAGGGATTGTGAAAGCTAATGCTAATGTCATAATAAGGAATTTATAATAAATAGTGATATTAATTAAGTATCTGTGTTTTTCATTTGCTACATAATACCTGACAAAAGAAATCTTTAACTGAGGTTTTATTCAAAACTAGTTAATTTCTTTGGTTCACAAATATTATTAGAATACATAGGTACATTGTGCGATATCTTTGAAAGTGTTTCTCAATGCATAGAGTTACCGATATCATCATTTTAGGGCAAGCAACGATGAATGTTCAATTTTAATTGAAGGAGGTTTAGGACAATTGAAGCCTTCTTAAGATCTGACAAAGAAAACAAACCACGTGACGTTGTCATTGTTGACAACAAGCGAACGAATAAACGTTTTGTCAAACCAAAATCAAATAATGGACCGGCCGCATTAAAATTTCAAAATTGTATGGCTCACTAAAATGTTTTGTACTAACATGACCAAATTCCTTTTGAAACAAAATTATTTAGCGAAATATGAGATACCAAGCATGCTGCATCTTAAGACAGTTCAGCAGAGGACTTGAAACTGTTAGTCTTGCCAAGCATTATAAAAATTTAAACAGTAAGTATCAAACGATTGTTTCTACAGTACCTATAACTTCTCCGAAAGATTATTCGATTACAAAGAAAAAGGCAGATGAGGTGTTAAAATTTCCAATGTGTGAAGTTTGTTGCTATTCCATAATTCACTTTGATAACTAAACTGTCATTCTATGGGAGAGATTTAGACCCAACGGGGTAACGTGTTTCCCATGATTATACTTCCTCCCCACTTCCCACAACCAGTTATGCAAGTTTTATATCCACCACCCACTTGATTCCAGATAGGTATTTCAATAGATTTTTCACTAAATAATCTGTTACGGATCATTAATATTCTCTTACAGCAGTAATAACTCGAACAAATTCATCTAGTATACAATTGCCAGCTTCCGCGACTTTGTTACAAAATGACAAACAGGGTACGGTGGTCTTGTTGGGCACGGTGCACTTCAGCAAACAGTCGGTCGAAGATGTTTCCCAGGTGAGTTACTAAGTATGCCAGAATAGATTTAATAACATTTGGTTTGTTTATTATCCCACTCTGGACATATATTTGTGTGATGTTATCCGTTGTATCCGTGTTTGTTCCGTGTCTGGGAGTGTTATTCATATGTTTAGAATATTTGTGGATAGTACTGGCCGTAATACTAAATGTAGGTATATGATTGTGTGATATGTGATACCTGAGGGCGCTAGGATGCTAATTTGATCTAACCTGGCTAAAATACGGTTTTCAGATAGTAAGAGTTTTGAACCCAAATGCAATTTTAGTAGAACTATGTCGACAAAGAGTGTCGCTTTTAGAATTGGACGACAAGAAGTTTTTAGAAGATGCCAAAAATTTTGACGCAAGAAAAATGAAGTAAGTTATTTATGCGATTGTCGAGTCTTTCAAGGTTAGGCATTCAATTACACCACACTAGTGATAGTTACGTCCAACGAGTCTTAATAAATAAGGATGTATCTACCTAATCAGTCACCTAATTGAAGAAAATAAAAAAAATTACCTACTCTTACTACGTATTAACTTTGTTGTACCATGCTATAGTAAATTAAGTATATTATGTATGACGCATCTTTTATCAAAGTGGTGTTAATTTATTGAAGGGAGGCTGTGAAGGGTCAGAATTTCGTATCTGGTATGCTTCACGCGATGCTACTGAAAACCTACGCCGATATTGCCAAGGAACTGGGCGTTGCGCCTGGCGGGGAATTCAGGAGAGCGTATCATGAGGTACCTAGACAAACTTTCGTGAACTAGTTGGTTTTTATGCTATAAACCCTTTTACTGGATTAGTTTGGATTTAGTAAATCTAAACTCTGGACAGTACCTAAGTATAAAATCATTAATGTAGACAATTAACTGGAAGTTACATATTAAATAAATAATTTCAGTACACAATTATCTCTTACGGCTTTCATGACTCTATTACAGATGAAAAAAATACCAGGCTGCAAGTTATTTCTTGGGGATCGACCGATTCAAATAACTATTGCGAGAGCCTTCCAGTCGTTGAGTGTCTACGAGCTTGGTCAAGTTCTGTACCATTTGACGACGGCAAACCCGAAGCCTCTAGAGTAAATATTATTTATTCTATTTCTTCGAAAGATGTTTCGAAGGTACATTTAGCAGTGCGCCATCAGTCAAGGATATAACCCCACACGAGTCCAACGTTTAATGAAAATACCCTTTAATATTTATCCGTGTTTAAGGGTTTTAATCTATCTAAATATATCGGTACACTCTACTGTCTCTAATATCCGTAACACAACTGCAAAATATTACTTAGCGCGAAAGAATAGAAGTTCATTGTTATTACTTGGTTATGCCTGTTATCTTAACTATTTTGTAAGTAGGTACCTAGTGGTGTTTAGCTACATATCTGTTTAGCTTAGATGCATTTCGTTTACAGTAAAAATCAGTTGGAAAGGTACAAAGATAAAGACTTTGTGCAAGCGCAATTTGAAGAGATAACAAGAGACGTGCCAGCGTTTAAAAAAATATTTCACGTATTCGTCGACGAGCGTGACAAGTGCCTTGCGTACTCCATACAGGAGTGTGTTCGTACAGGTGAGTTGTTACTAACAAGATATACCAATATTATTTATTACAATCATCATTATCATTTTTATTAGCCAATTAGAACAGAAATTAATAATTTGTTGCTCGTGTCGAACATTAAAGTAGCGGATATAAAGACGGGAGGTGGGCGTTACGGGCGGGTGGCTTTTCGCAGTTCGTAGCAGTCGTAGTCTGTCGTAGCATTTGCTCTCCTGGGGGTGTATTACGACCTCATAATTCGAGTCACTTTAAAAATCGGTAGGTATATGATAAAGAGCTTTTATTATTACACTTTTTTTTTAAATGTACATACCTGCTGGATTGTATCAATCTGTATGATTCCACAACCATAGCGCACAACTAAATGTACCTGTACGGTACAACCGCACATTTTTGTTTATATAGCAATAATTTGTAATTAGGTTAAAATGAACGCGCGTCGATCACTTACATTTTTCACCAGTTCACGTATTTCACCGACACACGGCGGACGCGTTCTCATTATCAATCATTAGCAGTATCAGTCTAAGTTATCATCAGCAATAAACTCTCTTCTTCCTATATCAATTCTATCATTTAAAGGTGTTCCGTACATCTTTTGGTCCTTCGAGCCTTCGAAAAGGCGGGATCATTTACGCGTAAACTGTAACTGTGCTCGTGTAAGTGGTTCATTGGATACAGTGCATTTTCGAAGATCATCATTAATTACTTAGAGCGATAGCTAAGTAATCAGCAGTAGCAATCATCATCAGCAGTACCCCGGGTCAGGCCAGCCAGGTTGATCCACCACTAAGCAACACACAGCAGCAGACAAGTAAGATCTTTCCATTTATCAAACCGCATAATCATCATCATGGAGGACCTACTTGCCAATCAAAATCAAATAATGGGAGCAATCAATCAGATCCTTATCAACTTTAAGAAAGATGGAGCCGATCGCAAGACGGCGCCTTATATAAAGAAGCGGCTGGATACTCTAGATGCTTACTGGCAAGAGTTCCAATCGAATCATAGCCAACTACTAAAGTATGATGACCAATCTCACGCTTACTTTTTGGAAAATTGGTACTTAAAAACATCTACATTTTATACTGAAACACGCATGTATATTCAAACCTACCTAACTCTTGATCCTCGTAAAGAGGATAGACCGCTTATCAAACCAGCAACCCCTCTACCATTACAAAGAAATCATGATCAATCAGATCTAAGATCACCGCTTCCTGAAGACTCGGGTAAAGGTACACCTCGACCGAAGCAGGATGACAAATCTTTCGAATTTCCATCAGTATCAGGTAGCTCACACCCTCCTCACAAACGATCAAATTATAACAATAGCAAGTTAGACGAGATGCTGCGAAAGCAGAAGAGCAACTTCAAGGCCTTCAGTCGCATCACTTCTAGTATAGACCTAAGCGGAGTAACCGAAAGGTGGGAGTTTGAGGACATCTTAAGGTCACTTAATTCGCGATGGTCCGCTATCGATGACCTTCATTGGGAAATTGATAGTGAACTTTATGAGGAAAACGTAGAGTACGATCAAACCTATAATAAATGCGAGCAAAAATACAATCAGCTCAAAAAGGAAATCAACAGCAAAATGTGGTCAGCATGCCATAGGGAGAAGTCCACTCCTCAAATGGATATTCCAACATTTACTGGCAATTACCATCAATGGGTATCATTTAAGGATTTGTATTGCGAAGCCGTTCATAACAATCGATCATTATCTAACGCGCAGAAGATGCAGTTCTTAAAAAGCAGATTAAGGGGGGAACCAGAAAAATACATACAGCATTTACATATCAGTTCCGATAATTATCAAGTTTGTTGGGATCTCCTGAATCACAGATACAACAATAGCAAGTTAATCTTCGGATCACAGATCAATATTCTCTTGAATCTTCCATCATCTCAACAACAATCATCTGTACATATCAAAAAGATTCATGACAGCGCCAACGAAAGCTTAAATGCCATAAGAAATCTCGGTGTAGACGTAAGCTCATGGGATCCATTGATAGTGCATATCTTGTCTCAGAAGCTGGACGCAGGCACTCACGGGGATTACATCGAATCACTAAAGAACCCTCGAGATTTACCAACATTATCAGATTTTCTAAGTTTCTTAGAAAATAAATTTACATCATTGGAGTCATCTCAACGCAAGCAAGATGCTACATTTAAATCATCATTTAATAAATCATTTCAACCGGAACCGCAATCAAATCGTAATAAAACCAATAATTATTTTAAATCATTCACCAGCAAACAAAATCACTTCATAGGTGCTAAAAACACACAAACCGGATGTCCACTCTGCAAAAATGATCAACATGGCATATTTCATTGCAACACATTCCTCAAATTACAACCTACCGAACGCCGGAACACTATTGCGAAATTAAATTTGTGTGTTAATTGTCTCTATGATCATAATGGCAGAAACTGCATTTCTGAAAAACGTTGTAGAGAATGCCAAGGTCGACATAACACGCTTGTACATGAGGCCTACGTTAAGCAACCGACAACGAGTATGGAGAGGAATAAAGCCACAAATGTGTCTCAAAATGACATCACTGAAACTCTCTTAGCAACAGCATTAGTTAGAGTACAGTCAGCTGATGGTACGCTCATCCAATTAAGAGCTCTTATTGATCAGGGATCACAAACTTCTCTCATCACCGAGAAAGCAGCACAAATCTTACAACTTCCTCGACAAAGATGCAAGGGTGTCATTTTTGGAGTAGGAGCGAAAGAAAATAACTGTAAAGGCATTATCAACATAACATGTTCATCTCTTAACAGCAACTATCAGTTCACAGCTGATACCTTTATAATGAAAAATTTAATTAATAATTTACCTAATCGTTCATTTAGCAAACCAGATTGGTCGTATTTAGAAAACGTCCAATTAGCAGATCCCGATTTCAACATTAGTCGCCCGGTAGACTTGTTGCTAGGAGCCGAAGTCTATTCATCTATCATCCTAAGCGGTATCATTTCATCAGATCATAAGCCTGTAGCACAGCAAACCCGCCTCGGGTGGATTTTATGTGGAAACGTAAAATCCTATCAATGTAATGTCATTCTAAACAATACGGAAGACATTCAACGTTTCTGGGAAATAGAAGACATCCCTGAGGACCTAACAATATCACAGGAAGATACTCAATGCCTGGAATATTTCAAAAATACAACAATAAGGCAGTCTGACGGAAAATACATCGTTAGACTACCATTACAATCAGATGCAGAAGAAAGATTAGGAGAGTCCAAATCAAAAGCAATAGCACAGTTTAAACAGTTAGAAAAAAGATTTGCAAATCGAACAGACATTGAATTGCAATATAAATCATTTATCAAGGAGTACATTGAACTAGGCCATATGCAACTGACGTCACCCACACCTCTACCTACATTAGGTGTCTTTTTACCGCATCATTGCGTTTTACGGGCAGAGTCATTGACATCGGCGCTACGTGTAGTTTTTAATGGGTCAGCAAAAACATCAAGTGGGCAAAGTTTAAACGATGTTATGTTGCGGGGTCCTAATCTACAACAGGATCTATTGTCTTTAATTATTAAATGGCGACAATATCAATATGCCTACACAGCAGACATCGAGAAGATGTTTCACCAAATTTTTCTTCACGATGACGATAAAAAATTCCAGAAGATCATCTGGAGAAACGCACCTTATAATAAGCTACAGGAATATCAATTAGCCACTGTAACCTATGGAACAAAAGCAGCTCCTTTCCTTGCTATGATGGTTTTAAAACAATTAGCTGACGATGAAGGTCACAAGTACCCATCAAGCCCAGCTGCCAAGGTTCTACAAGAACAATTTTACATGGACGACCTGATCAGTGGAAGTCATGATCTATCATCAGCTAAGCAGTTACAGTCGGACTTAATCAATTTATTAAAAGCAGGAGGATTTAATCTCAGAAAGTGGTCAGCAAATACGCCAAAACTTCTAGAAGGAGTTAGCCCAACCAGCAGCCCCAGTGATCAATCCTATGATTTCAAAGAATCAACTAAAACTTTAGGCTTGCGTTGGCATCCACTATCAGACGAATTCAGTTTCGATATCAAGATCAATTTATCGCATACAAAATTCACCAAACGCACTTTATTGTCAGACATATCCAGGCTATTCGATCCATTAGATGGCTCACACCAGTTACAACCAAACTAAAATTGCTTTTCCAAAAGGTTTGGTCGCACAACGTAGCATGGGATGACGACCTTCCTACTGACATCAAGGAAGAGTGGTTAAAAATCAGATCTGACATAACCAATATCACACGCATTAGAATACCAAGATGGTTAAAAGGTAGCAAAGATGACGTTATAGAGCTCCACGGGTTTTGTGACGCATCCATCAATGCTTATGGTTGTGTAATCTACTGTAAGATCAACAAGCAATATCAAGCCGGAAGCAAAGGTAATTCAGTTGTGCGAGTCGGTGCAAAGTCAAGGGTGGTACCACCAAACAAAAATACTACCTTGCCTCGTTTAGAACTATGCGCAACTCATCTCCTAACAAAATTAATGCAGAAAGTGAAAAATGTCTCACAGACTATAAGTTAAAAACAATAGGTTGGTGTGACTCAACAGCAGTGTTGGGTTGGCTGAATGGCGAACCGAGTCGCTGGAAGCCCTTTGTGGCCAACCGAGTTGTTAAAGTTACAGACGTTCTACCAGCTGAATGTTGGCATTACATCAAATCACAAGACAACCCAGCTGACTGTGCTAGCCGCGGAATAACAACAGAGCAACTTCATCATCATCCGCTATGGTGGCATGGCCCATCGTGGCTATCAGAGTTCGATGACGATAACGTAGAAGAAAGGCCAGTTTATGTCACTGATGAAGAACTAAAACGAACAAAACAAGTAAACGTCACGGCATGCTCGCGTGATGACGATGTTATTTCACAATTACTAAACAAACACAGCAGTTTGACGCGAGTGAATCGAATAATAGCCTACATATTACGTATAAAGCAAAAAAGCAAGCAAAACTACTTATCAGCAACAGAATTACAAAAGCAAGATTAAAAATAATTAAGCACATTCAAAATAAAGCATTTACAGAAGATATACAGCATTTACAAAGGTTAAGCAAAGCAAGCTCAAAAAGTAAAATATTATCATTGAATCCTTACCTCGATTCGGAAGGCCTACTAAGAGTAGGCCGACTGAGCAACGCGTCTATCAGCAAAGATATGATGCACCCCTAATCATACCTCAAGAAAGTCAGTTGACCAACCTTCTCATAGAGCAAGCTCATAAGAGCACATATCACGGAGGAGCACGTGTCACGTTAGCGTGGCTACGACAAAAATATTGGATCCTAGGCGGAAACAGAGCAATCAAAAAGCGATTACGTCTCTGTGTAACCTGTAGAAGACACAACCCTAGCAAACAACATCAGATCATGGGTGACCTGCCCGAATCAAGATCGAACCCAACAAGACCGTTTTATCACACGGGAGTGGATTTTACGGGCTACGTAGACGTTAAAGCGAGCAAAGGAAAAGGCATCAAAACGTTCAAAGGGTACATATCAGTATTCGTTTGTATGGTCACAAAGGCTGTACACTTAGAACTAGTGTCAGATTTAACCTCGTCCGCATTTTTAGCAGCATTAAGACGAATGGCTGCGAGGCGTGGAACACCAGGTCACATCTACAGTGACAACGGCACGAACTTCGTAGGAGCAAATAAAATCATAAATCAAGAAACCATCGAATTAAAATCAGTGATCAGCAATGAGTTTTTGACAGATATTAGTGAAATGAATATTACTTGGCATTTTAATGCACCCTCATGGCCTAGTGCAGGGGGACTGTGGGAGGCAGCAGTAAAAAGTTTAAAATATCACCTTCGCAGAGTAATTGGTGAACAAAAACTCACATTCGAAGAGTTTTCCACGTTGTTGACTCAGCTGGAAGCCTGTCTGAACTCTCGTCCGCTCTGCGCTATAACAGAAGATCCAGATGACATCAATTATCTCACCCCATCACACTTCCTATCAAGCGGGCCAGTGCTAAGCATCATCGAGACTGAAAGGGACGAAAGAACTCGTTGGTGTTTAACTCAAAAGATATTCGGCGACATATGGAAGCGCTGGAAGTCTGAGTACTTGACACAATTATCAGCAAGAAGCAAGTGGCAGCAGTCAAATAGCAAAATCAAATTAGGCGACATTGTGATCATTCATGACGCAAACTTACCTGCCGGGAAATGGGCATTAGCTAGAGTGATAGACCTTCATCCCGGTAAGGATGAACTAGTACGAGTAGTCACTGTTAAGACAAAAAATGGAGTCATTAAAAGACCCATCACAAAACTTTCCATATTACCTGTTGACCGTAAAGCAGACAATCAAACTCCAAATGAAACAAATAAACAACAACCTTCACCCGCGGAATCAAGTGAGGATCATGTCAAGCCAAAAACCCGAAAATCTGGAATTAATTTTAGCAACATCATCATGTTCACCTTGTTGTTACTGACCACATTCATGCAAGTAGCACAAGGAGCATATAACATCACCCCTTTAAAGGACACTCAAGGTCTTTATTTCGATAAAACATCCAGCATGCGTCTAATCCGAGATGAATGGAAAATGATAGTATATTACGATATGGATCCGTATTGGCAAGGTTCGAGTTTGCTAAACAAATACATCGCTCACCTTGAGAACATATGTTCAAACCTGCAAGAAAGGCAACAATGCGATGTAATACTACTACAGTTACGTCACGGGAGCATCGAGTTACACTACTACGATCAGCTGCTACTTGGTCAGCAGTCTGCGGCGACCAAACTACGAGTTCGTCGCGGGCTTATCAATGGAATTGGATCCGTCGCACGCACACTCTTCGGCGTACTGGATGATGATTTCGCAATCCAATATCAAAAGGACATTGACTTAATCAGACACAATCAACAACATCTCGTAAAATTGTGGAAAAATCAGACATCAGTAATAGAAGCACAATACAGCTTTTTGAAGAGGTTAGATACCGCAATCGCTCAACAGTATAAACTATTCAATCAGCATCTCAATAAACTAGACCAACAAAACTTAATGATCAAGGAGGAGGTAGAGAGGTTAAAAGCTACAAATGAGTTTATTTTATCATCAGTCATCGCCAACAATATTTTGGTTAATCTGAAAAAGATACAGAACATCTTACTGGATACAGTTACCGATATTTACCATGGCAAATTCGACATCCACATAATATCACCTGATCAGCTGAAAGACGAACTTAGCATAATTTCTGGCCATTTATACAAAGAAATATCGCTACCTATAGACGATATCCATAGCGGTGTATCAAAACTATATCACCTACTAAGAGTTAAAGTAAAGGTCACTAAGCAGTATCTTCTATTCGAAATCAAGGTACCATTACTGACTAGAGAAAGCTATGACATTTATAAGGTTATACCTATTCCTCAGTTAGATGACAACAATAATATGATCAGCATAATACCCATATCACAATATGAACATTCAAAGAGATTCATACTTATCAATGACTGAGACCGATATACAGACATGCCTTCATTCAGATCTCACTACAAAACTATGTGAATTTCGAGGTCCTATCTATCACTTACAAACCGATCAGAACCTATGTATTAAAAATGATTCATCAGACAGATGTCAAACTATTATCAACACTTGCAAAAACTCATGGAATGCTCTTGACACCGCAAATACATACATGTTTTATTGTTGCAAGCAATGCACTTTCCGATTCATGTGTGGTAGTCAAATTGTAACTGGAGCGTGTCAGCAAGGCCGGCATCTTATCAATCGGGGATAATTGTGTGATTAAAGGAGACTCATTCATGATCCATTCACACGGACTTCAAGTCAATACAATGCACACTCAAGCAGATCTGATCGCCATCGATATTCCACCTATCAACCATATGATCAACTTGACGGTACCTATCGCTAAAGACGAGACAAATCTGACGGAACAGAAAGAGCGTCAGGCGTCCCTAAGAGATATCGGGCGTCAAATCGATACAATTAAAAAAGAAGACATCGAATCAGAATTAGATCAAATATCATTTCACGATATTCATCATTACGTGCTCATTTACGTTTTGGTGGGAGCATTCGGAACAGTAGGAGCAGCTTTCCTGTGGAGGCGGGCGCGAACGCGCTGCCTCCGCCTGGCGCCGCGCGCCCCCGAGCCGCAGCCGCGCGCTCACCCACGGCTGTCTCTAAGTGACGTCGCTAGTGCTAGTGCTATTGCCAGTGCAAGTGAAAGTGTTCATGTCAATTCAAATCCAATAAATCACAGTGCGCGAGTGCAAAATAAATCTAGTTCACCCATTTTTACAAATGTGCGTTTGAGCGACATCAATCATTAACATAATTTTAAGTTTTGATGGAATCACCTTGTTATACATTAAGCCATTATCATGATGTCACGTTACTAACAAACACATTACATCAGATCATCCTCATCTCGCGCCCGGCAGCATGTACGGTACAACCGCACATTTTTGTTTATATAGCAATAATTTGTAATTAGGTTAAAATGAACGCGCGTCGATCACTTACATTTTTCACCAGTTCACGTATTTCACCGACACACGGCGGACGCGTTCTCATTATCAATCATTAGCAATATCAGTCTAAGTTATCATCAGCAAGAAACTCTCCTCTTTCTATATAAGTTCTATCATTTAAAGGTGTCCCGTACAATACCAGTATGTAAGTAATAAGTACCTACAGTGTGTATGTAAGTGTAAGACGTAAGTTGATGCCCATTCTTAAATTGGCTAAAATTAAGAGCTATTTATATAAAGCCTATTTATGCGTTTAGTTTGAAAGTTTGACTTTGGTACTTTTGTGTGTAAGTACGATATTTACGCCCACTAATAGTTAACATATTGTATTCAGGAGCTTTGCTACATATATGTACTATTATAATTTCAGTACCTGAGGGGCCACGGGTACTGGCCGTAGTGGGAATGGGACACGTTGATGGTATAATGAAATACTATGGTAAAATGAAACAAGAAGATATAGTACCATTGTTGTTGTAAGTACGCTATGTGAACTAACGTTACATTGAGTAGATAGGTATTCAATCATTAAGTAGGTTCTATTTGTTGCTTGGTGAATCTCTACGACCAGCAAAACAAGTAGCCTCACACCTTTGGTAGTATGTATAAAAGTTCTTATTTCTTCAGACGGCCGTAATTGGTGTGCAAGTACTGCTCTTGGCGATTGTACCACATTACTCGTAGGTAGGTACTTGATTGATTTATAGTTGTAGGTATTTCAACTTGTATGGAGAATTAATTTCATAAAGCAAAATAGCGGTCGTACATACATTTGTATTATAACAATTAGTTTAGACCATTGTCATACCTACTTGCTTAGTTAGTAGGTACTACTTAAATAAAAAAATGTTTAGGTACTAGAATTATTTCATTATATTTAGATTATACGTACAGTGTGTACGACTGAATTATAACAATATATTTTCTTTTCAGTGGCTAATTTTTTTATAATCAAATCATGAAATTGATCGCTATTCCTTCTCATATTTGAACTTTTTGATAAGGTGAGGAGCTTAGTAGATTTACAGAATGTCAATTTAAAACTTATTTGTAAATAATATATTCACACATGAGTTCATACACCTGCCGTTAGAAAAATAGTAAATTATAAAAGGTTTTTTTAATAATTTCGTCTTTTTGTGACAGTTATTACGAGACATCATATGAACAAGTTTGTACTAGGAAATAGGAATGCGAGGCCGACTCGAAATTGACTATCTTTTTATAATTATCTATGCGAACCTTCTTTATTCATCATCATAATAAGCCGAAATATTTTTATTTTATTTTATTTATTTATTTTTATTTTATTTATTAGGACAACCAACAAGACATACACTACAAAAAACTGATGCCTAAAACTATTTGGCACTTATGCTAAGTGCTGACTCATAGGTTGCCACGGCATGCAAATGTGTTACAAAACTATAAAAATAATAAATAACTATTTACGCCGACGAGAAAGAAGCAATTATGTTTCGTTTAAATTTGTGCTTACCTACTATCCGAGAAAATGTCTATAGATTCACTTTTTAGTGCATTGTATTGGCGTTGGATTCTACTCATAGTTGCGTGATTATTTATTTTATAGTTTTCTCAGTAAACCGTAGGTAACATGTAGGTAAGTACCAACTTTTTCGACTAATCAGTTTATTTTTCTTTCCAGCATTCCTCCACGGCCTTTATATTCGGTGTTGATCCGGAAAGGCCTCAAGTTCACATTCTATTTTCTGCTGTTTTCATTCTTTTATAGGATGATATTTGGATAACATGATAACATGTAAATAAAGAATACTTTGTATTAAACCTATTTTGTGTATTTTTTAAACGATGATCAATAGGTAAAAAGGCCGTAAAATTCTAGCCTCATAGTCAGTACATACTCCAACGTGTAGGTATCAGATAAAGACGGCTACGAATAGTCTAACGGGTGCATAATGTTTTAAAGTGTCGTTCTAAATATTCAAACAGTAATTGAATTTCCGCCAACTTTCCAGCCCCACTAAATCCAGTTCCTTTGAAGAACTAAAGGGCTACTGTGGTGGAACTGCGAAAACACTAGTTAGAACGAATTATCGTCCTTAACAAAGCGCTTGTTAACAATACAACTTAGTAATTACTTACTTACCTATTTGAAAAAATCGTCTTAATTACAGAAAGAGATGAATATTAAAAAAAACTAGGAAACTATGCGACGGTATTTGAAGTACTGTGCTGTAGTAGTTATTAAATTTTTATTTTTTTGAGTATCAAAACCTACTCTAACGATAAATTTCACTATATTGAGGATTCTTACTCTACTGCCATTTTATTGTGCGCTCGGTTCCGCGCGTTAAAGTATGAAAACAACAAATCGTTTGGCATAATCATTAAAACGGTTTGTACAGAATCAGGAACGTGAAAATATAAATAAATTTGACAGTGACGTTTATTTGTTTACGTTTCTAACAGACTGGGACTGAAATCCAGATAATTTCCTGTAGGATTTTTAAGATGTTTTTTTGTGTTATCATTATTTCATTACTACAATTCGTGATAACTGATGAACAAAATAGTGACTGTGGGTGTGCAGTTAATAATGTACGTGGCTCAAAATTGTTAGATAAGAGCGTATTTCACGAAACTGAAAACGTGCAGCAATGCTCTTCAACACTTAAAAATACAGAAAATGATTTTACCGAAAATATGATCCTCATCCCTGATGGAGAATATCAGGTTGGGACTGACGACATTGTCATAGAAAATGATAAAGAAGGGCCGGCAAGAATGATTAAGTTAAACAAATTCTATTTGGACAAGTATGAAGTGTCTAATAGAGATTTTGATTACTTTGCCTCCAAAACGAACTATAAGACTGAAGCAGAGACATTTGGAGATAGTTTTGTATTTATGTTGTTTCTCAACAACACATTCAAGGAACAACTACATGATTTTAGAGTCATGCAGGCTCCCTGGTGGTACAAAGTTGTTGGGGCGAATTGGAGACACCCTCATGGACCAGATTCAGATATAGCAGGTAGGAGACAAAGGGGTTTGCTGGAATTATCTTACTCTGATAAAGTGGCATAGCATGCTTTGGTGGGGCCCTGTGTCAAAATTAGTTGAGGTGTAGAACCTACCTATAAGGCGTCCGACCGATTACAGCCATGGCCGCCTATCGCAATTGAGATCAGCCAAGTGTGCAGGACATATTATAGTGCACAAGTGTAAGCGCTAACACAAATGCACTCTCTATTCCCTTACTCTTATAATTCAGTGAGACAGCAATCCAATCTGGCGCAGGACCACCAGCTTAACATGCTTTCCGAGGCACGGGCGTTCAACCGCCAACTTCCTAACTCTGGCCTGAGTAATTTCATTACAGAAAAACTCACACAAATTTTGCCCAACCCCAGACTCAAACCGGGGCCCTCTCGGTCCTAACGCAGCACTTGCTACCAATGGACCAACGAGGCAGTAGAACCTACCTACTCAAATATTAAAGAGACACTAAGGGCCCCTGTAGATCAGGTGCACATACATACATACATACATACATTATTATCTGATACAATGGTAGCTGATGGTCCATCACTCACTTGGCTAAAGTATGGTTTAAACACATTAACCATTAGTTCAATATCCTTAGCCTTTAAAAATGGAGGCATTCTGTTAGTTTCACCAGAATAATCAAACATGATTTTTTTATATGACTGTTCGGTCAATTTGTAATACTTACCTATAGTGAGTCAAGGCTGAATGTATGGGGCTAGGGCCCCTAGGAGCTCTGGCTTCCCTCTTCTAGAGCTATTTCATTTTGGTTTAACTAAAGTAATTTTGTTTTAGATGTCTATGAATATTGATATTGCAGTATTTTGATGAGCTTAGTTGAGATTTCTTGCAGTATTTCAATGAGCCATGCATAGAGTTTGGGTAGCTGAAATTTTAGCCCAGGCCTTATGTGACTAAATGTATGCTGTAGTTTGAAGTTCACATAAACATTTATATTACATGAAGAAATGTAAATGAAGGTTGTACTCATCACACTTTTGAATAGTCAATATTAATTGTTTTCTACACTAGACATTTGTTAGCATAACTGCTGTTCACACCTACCTATTATTTGTAATAAAACAGCAAATTTACATAAATGCATTATTTTCTTTAACTTATAATCACTGGCACAACTATTATACTTGGCTATGGTGCCATAACTAGGGTGGTGCCAGCTGTGCCCAGACACAGGGTGCAAAAATGACCAGACCAGTATCTAGTTTTATTTCTCATGGGTGCAGTTTTGAGTGCTCACACCGGGTGCATAAAAGCCTAGTTATGACCCTGCTAGGCCAGCGTGACTAAGGCCTGATTGTGTTTCGGGTAGGCTCAAGACCCTCGATATGTGCAAATGATAATTCATGATCATCATTTCACTTTTGCTTTAACCTTATTGCAGATATTATGGACCATCCAGTCATACATGTTTCATGGACAGATGCTAAAGCTTACTGCAAATGGAGAGGTGCCCGTCTGCCTACTGAGGCAGAGTGGGAGGCGGCATGCCGTGGGGGCCTCAGCTACAAATACCCTTGGGGTGATAAATTATTTCCCAACCGGAAACACATGTAAGTAATACTGTGGTCTTGTTAATGATAACAATCTTTGTAACAGAATTTCAGTAAGTCTTCTTGATAAACTAAAACTAAATCACCATCACCTATGCATTTGCTACCCCTAATGTCATGTGTATGGTAAATAAGGTTAGAACACATGATTTTGTTTTGTCATAATATTTAATAGCTTCTACTATTTTTCAGGGCAAATATCTGGCAAGGAACATTCCCCAATCATAACTCTGCCAAAGATGGTTTTGTAGGCACGAACCCTGTAGACCTATTTCCAGCAAATGGATTTGGACTGCATAATATGGCTGGAAATGTTTGGGAATGGACTGAAGATTCTTGGTCTGTTGATTCGGTAAGTGCCTTAGAAATTCTAAAAGCTTGACTATTATTCATATAAAGTATTACTTAATATTTTAACTGATAATATATGATAAAATTATTTTTTGCAGCCAAATGAGAAAGTCAAGAAAGGAGGGTCTTACCTATGCCACAAATCCTATTGTTACCGGTATCGGTGCTCTGCCAGGTCACATAATACAGAAGACAGTTCTGCTGGTAACCTTGGATTCCGTTGTGCCAAGTCTGTTTAGGTTTAAGGTGTCAAGTCCAAACTGAATTTTTTATTGATGTACTTAAGTGTTTCCAAGTATACCTGCCAAACCTCGCATTTATTGAAACTATGTATACAGTTTAATTGTTCTTCCTATGGAACTTTTTTGATATAATATTATATGTAATGTCATGTTTTATAAATGTATAATGGAAAAACTTACCTAGCTATTTTAAGTATATATGAATGTAATGTATTGTAATATGTATAAAATTAGTCTTCCAATTAAGTACATTTTTCAGAGGCATAATACCTACACACAATCCATAGATTGCTTTTTGATAAAATCAAGTATGTAATTATGGTAATTTGAATTTTTTATGTTAAAATGAATATAATTTAATGTTCCTTTTGTGTAACATATTTTTAAGATTTACTATGGTCATATTTGATACTTAATAAATAGAACAAACTGTTTTAAATTTACAAATTACTTATTTTGTTTTGTTTACACAAAATGATCAGCAGAGTAGGAATATAACTGGGAATCTACTTTTAAAAAACGACTTTCTTTAAATATTTTTAAACAACATGACAACGAAATTCTTTGCATCACAATAATCAATCTTAAGCTGCAGAGCAGTTCATCGAACTATAGTTATTTCATAGTATTATGTATGTTACACAACATACTATGTATTATAATAGTATGTAAATGAAAAATAGATGTTTAGGTTTGGATGGAAGTGAAAAAGACATTAATTATACTTATTCTTTATTTGCATATCTTTGTATAAAAATTACAATAGGTACATAAACTGATTCAAAACGATTGAAAGAAAAATGTATAAAAGAGGCGAGCTTCAGTTTATGCTTGTTTATTAAATTTAACATTCGGACAACACTGTTCGGTGTACAAAAGCACCTTGTAATTTTGCTAAGTACAAAAACAAAACGGAAGACTATAAATAAAGGAAGAACTTCGATGGCTACTTCTATAAAAAACCCGTCGATTTGATCTTACATATATACATAATTTTGGTATTAAATAAAAGATAAATTAAACAAAATAAATAATCAACACAACCACTTTAGTGTCATAACCTAAAGCTACATTGAAAATCAATGTTTAGAAGTAAAATACAGATATTGTACTTAAATATAAAATAAAAACAATAATAATAATAATTCATTAGGTGTAAAGTCAATCAAAACGCAACAAAAATATTGCATCCAACAATGTCGTGCCCTCCGGAGCACATTAAACTAAATCGCTTCGACCGGGCGCGGAGGCGCGGTCCCACAATCAAACCACACTCGTACATCGATAAAATAAAATTTACACCGTCGAATACCGCCTATATGTACACTAGATAAAAAAATCACATTAACAGCAGCGGAGGGCCGCTCCCGGTGCGAGCCCTCTCGGAGCTTTGCCGTCCGAGGGATTCATTGTTTTTGATTTGCCAGTCACCATAGAGGTGAATTTAGCTGAACACTGAAAACGATTAAATAGTTGAATCGCCTTTAGTCCTCAGTCGTTATTCGCCTCTACTTGAAAAATTGCTACAAGTGACCTATCGATGGTTGTTGTTGAAACAGTCGACCTCTCGACGGCGAAGCGGAGCGCCGAGGCATGCATACGCGGACGCGGGAGTTCGCTCACACAAAATTCTTCGCATTGATCAATTTCATGCGAGCCAGTGCTTCGCGTCCGCGTAAGGTCTCTCGTATACGCACGATTTTTTTTTCCCTGTAAACTACAGTTAACTTGCCGTAAGTAAGCACGATGGCCAGTATCGTACAGGAGTTCATCCACGTGAACCATACAATACGTGCAACCGTGCCAACATACGTCGAACTAACTATAGATTTAGTAAAAAAAAAGCGTGCGTACAATGAGGCCCGACGCAGCGTCGGCTCGTAACCCATTACCGGACAGCCCTCCGTCCGGTATTTCCCTAACACGTTCCCACCAAAAACTGAACCTAACTAGGTCCGTGCCCGCGCGGGACGTGGGCCCGGGCGGCCGGGCGGCGGGCCGGGGGTTCAGTTCCCGGCGGCGAGCACGGTGCGCGCGCGCGGGCCGGGCCCGAAGGCGCCCACGCCGCCCTTGAGCCGCACCTCGAGCGGCCGCGACGACTCCAGCGACGTCGTCTCCGGCGCCGGGGACTTGGCGCGCACCTGCAAATACATAAGTACACATTTGGTTAGACGGTTGTCGAGTATTGTTTATCTATATGTATGTCACCGGAAAATAACAAGAACCGCAAATTTATAACTTTCCTAGGAAAATTATAAACTTTCGTAGGATTCTACACGAGAGATAAAATGTATTATTTTACGCCTAAATTCTAGGAAGTTTATCAATTTGCGACGTCGTGTGGTAAATTTATAAACTTACGGATATTCATTCGTAAGATTCTACGCGGTTCGGCCAATCACAAAAGAGTGTTTAATTTTACGCTTCTTATAAAACGGAAAATAACACACAGCTCTCTGATTGGTTGACGCAAGCAGTGGCAATGTTTTTTATGTCCATAGACTTAGGTAATCTTTGACATGTTGCAATAAGTAGACAAATTCAGGATTCTACTTATTACGTTTGATTTGTTAAATGTTTGTATATTTTAGAACTAGAGGACGCCCGCGACTTCGTCCGCTGTCCTCGCAAACGTAATCCTCCATCCGTTTTAAAAAAATCTATAAACACGTAAAAGTTCTCCCATACTAACTTTCACCCCAATTACGTTACGATTCTGTTTCGGTAAAATTTATTTTAAAATAAAAACACTTTTTAGGACCCTAATAGTTCTTTGTTTTTTTTCCTAATTTGGCATGTCTGATTTTACCTAAGTCTATGGACTTAAGCATCGCCACTGCTAGCGTCAACCAATCAGAGAGCTGTGTGTTATTTTCCGTCTTATAAGAAACGTAAAATTAAACACTCTTCTGTGATTGGCCGAACCGCGTAGAATCTTACGAATGAATATCCGTAAGTTTATAAATTTACCACACGACGTCGCAAATTGATAAACTTCCTAGAATTTAGGCGTAAAATAATACATTTTATCTGTCGTGTAGAATCCTACGAAAGTTTATAATTTTTCTAGGAAAGTTATAAATTTACGGTTCTTGTTATTTTCCGGTGACATGTATACAACTCCATAAAATGTAAGTGTTTGTTTGTAATACTTAAATACTAAATGAGTATGAATCTATATCAGTAACCTATATAACAAAAACACCTTTTTTTTTTTCGTTATGTCTGTTTTTTATTTATTGCTAATATTCGAAAAGGCTGGACTAATTTTGACGGGACTTTCACAATTTTTTTTAAAAATATTTTTTTGCCAATGGCGTCCAATCACCTCTTTTACTTATTTTCATTGACGGAAAATATGACCTGATAGCTGCCCCCACTGTCTCATACACACAGTGATACCAATCATATATTTTTCTACTTTTACGCAACATTTACAAGGCCCTCAAAGTCGTCCAAAGTGCATCCCACAAGGTGCAAGGTTGCAATCCACAACAACAGATTTATTTTATGAATAAGAGGTAAAAAATCTTGACAATAGATAACCTTTATAACACATTGTAAGTGTGTCACAGCCACCAGTTTAAATTAGTCAAACATTGGACGCGTAAACCCTTCATTCCCACTAGAATTGAAACATAATAAATCTTTATCCAATTCATCTCTGCAACAGAATAGAATACACACCTTGGGCTTAGAGTAGGACTGGTTGTAGAAGTCTTTGAAGAGGAAGAAGAACATGACTGCGTGCATGCCGATCCACCAGACGAAGGCGCGCGGGTAGTCGCATTCGATGAATAGCAGCTGGAACGCGTGCACCATTATGCCCACGAATTGCACCTGGAAATAGAGGAGACATTGCGTTCATATGCTAGTTCGTAATGTTCGTATATGGAGTTGGAAATACAGAGGTAGATGGCTAACATGGCTGTAGCTTTACGGAGTACCCACTTTCTCCTCTATATTACATGCTTACTTGTTTTTATTTCTCTTATTCACTACGATGACGGCTTGGAGTAGCCTTGTCATCATCACCGGACTTGGGAATGCACCGAGCGGATGGCTCCCCCCACACCTATGAGTTTACTTGGGTTACATATTCCATGGTATCGCGGGTAGCAATTGTCTAGACCAGACCATCTTTCGATCATCACAACGTCTTTACTCTATCAATATCAATAAAAGCTTAGTTTAAGAAAGTGAGTATAGTTTTCGAATTCGAATACGATTGCAGGGGATGTGAGGTCGTTGTAGACAGGGATCTAAGGGTGGATTCTATGGTATATCGAAATGGTGGCTCAAGCTTCACAGCGCCCCTGTCAACTTCAATGTAATTTGAACATGAATGCTTTGACATAAGGTCCAAAACCTATAAACGATTTCAATAACATGCTGCAACTATGACTGGCACCATGTAGTAACGTCAGAAATGCAGGTTAATAACGTGGGTTTTTGCAGCCCACATTATCAAAAAGGTCACACATTTAGACATGTCTAAAAAAAGTGTCTATTGTCTTATTTATATTTATATTATTAAGTAAAAAACTTGACCTCTACAATATACTTAGTCAAACGGAGGGCAAGTCGGATAAACTAATACCATAAACAGCCTGAATAGGTCTATTGTGGCTGTTGACCTCATAAATATGGACCTCACTTGCCGCTTACCATCAGGTGGAATGGGGTAATCCAGGACTTCACGTATCTGTAGCGCTACCATGAGTACTTACGTACGGTAAAAACCTATCGAATTGTATATTTGCCCGCTAGGGGCGCTGTATATTTTTTCATCGAATTTTTTTACACAGAATATATCGAGTCTGTCACTTTTAAACTCATGGTAGCACTACTGGACACGCGACAGCGTGTCTAGCCAAGTTCAAGCAAAGGAACTGGCTAGAACTGGCTAGCCAGGGTCGAGGGTATAATTTCAGTAATATACATTAACAATACATACATACACAAACAATTATAAAAACGGTATCTTACCATCTGCAGAGTAGTGAGGTATCTCTTCCACCACAGATACTTCCTCATGTGCGGGCCCATGGCGGCCAGCATGTAGTACGAGTACATGACGATGTGCACGAACGTGTTGAGCAGCCCGAAGAACGTTGAGTGGCCGCCCGGGGTGAACTTCACCCCGAACCAGACCGACATCGGCATCACGCCGTGGTGGATCACGTGGAGCGTTGACACGTGGTCAAACTTCTTTCGGAGCACAAAGAAGATCTGGTGACAAGAAATTGAATCAATAAAAAATAATCATATTGATCCGATCGCATGATTTGCTCTTGCTAATCTTCTAGTGCTAAAGGAGTACATTATCCCATAAGTGGGCAGATAAGAGATACATTTCCAACAAAATGTTGATATTAACTAGGTTTCTTTTTCACACGCGGTAGCGGGCCAAGCCAAGTTTAATATCAGAATTAGCAAGTCCACCGCGTGTATAAGTCCACGAACCATTTTTAGGCACATCAAGTCTAATATCAATTAACATCGTAAATGATCAATATTTTTACGATTATTAGGGAGGTTAAAGGTTCAAAGAATTAAAAAAAATGTACTTTGACTTACCGTATCAAAGAATTCTGTGAATTTTGAAAAATAGTACCACCAGCAAGCGTGAACCATCTGAAAAGTTACAAATGATCTTTAGTTTCGTTTATGAGGTAATCAAAAATATATACAAAAAAATTAAACAATAAGTTAGTTATAGACAGCAGCGGCCTTAGGGGGTAGCGAAAAGGGCAATCACTCGAAGTCTCGCTTAAGGGGCTTGCGCCGAGCACAAATATATCGATTTTAATATGTACATAATAATATATTCCTAAAATGTTTCAACCATACAGGACCACTTGTCATCAAATACTTTTTTCGAAAGGCAAAGGGCCTCGTAGACTAGGGGCCTCGAAATGGCTAAAGCCGCCGCTGGTTATCGATTAATATATAGATTAGAAACAACCTTAGTAATACATAAATCTAAATTGTTAAGTGATGTGATGGCGATGAATGAGAGATGAGCTTTTACATGGTGTAAGTATGGTATATTAACTTGCGATGTATTTTGTGATGTGATGAAGTTACATGGGGTTTGCATAATAACTAAATGATCACCATTATTTGGTATTGTGTTATGTTAATGAGTATTTTACACATTACTGGATATTGTTGTATGTTATTATAAGAGTAGTGAAAATGCACGATAGTTACATAATTAAATTTAGTTCCGCATAAGGGTGAAATTGGGTACTATAACGATCACAAATTTCGAAAATGGGATATAATTACAGAAACAATATTTAACAGTAATTCTGTTTGCATGATTTTAATTGTGCATTAGACCAGATTCAGTATATATTTCTGAGTTTATTAAAATAAATATATAATGTATCAATATAATAAGTGTTCAATGTCTGGCTGTTGATCTGTCTCCCATTGAATCGTAAATTAGGCGCGCGGAAGCTATTAAACACGATGTCAGAGTTTATTCATATTAATAGAGGAAATAGCTAGTAATTACAGGGGGTTTAATGGTGGTGCGTCATTTATGAAGAAAGGGAATAGAGCAACGCTATAGGGAAACTTGGCTAAATTAGTTAAAAAAAAGGGATTATAAAAAATAAATAATTCACCCTCATTGTTTGTGGATTTTTGGAGTGGTCCACTGGCTGACACTGATAGTTATACCTGCCTGTGAACCAGCCGGCGCTCCCGATCTGAAACAACATGCCATCACCGGACCCTAGTTACTTGCATATTTACATTGCTTTACATCCGCCACATCATTGAACCATGTGACTTGGTATGGTTCCAACTGTGGCTTCCGTTAGTGGTTAATGCGTACCTACAAATGTTTACCATCTTCATCATACATATATGTACTATTTACATAAAAACCTGAAAACATCGGCTTTTACTAAGGCTATATACAATGAGTGGTTAGTAGCAGCAGATAGCCGACTCCTAAGGTGTTGAAAACACCGTGTCTCCACTTACTCTATTGGCTATAGGATTGTCTGTGTAGTCCACAGGTTGACACGTGAAGCTGTAATGTCTCAGCCAACCCCCCATCAAGCTCTGGGCAAGGTATATTAAAATTAATTGCACTCTTGAACTTTTGGAAATAGTTATTGCAACAGGTTATTTATTTAAAAATCATAAAACAGAAATACATACACATAAAGCACAAATTTGTGAATACACTATGTAGTGTAATTAATAACATTAATAAATTAAATAACAAAATTACTAGCATTCATACTAAGAGTATCTGTAATACATAAAAAAATCAGCATTCATTAAGATATTATTGAAAAAGGCCATAAGAAACATTATATTTATAAGTACTGACCAAGTTAGAGTTAGCATAAATATTTATAACAAATTCAAAGCAGAGACAACTCAGATAGGGCTGCCATATCAGGATTAGTCCTTGAAGGTGTCTGGGGGCCGTCTGACCCGGTAGGGTATCTGGGTTTTAAAACAGGATATAGGTCGAGTATATTCGTTTTCCCATTTTTAATGATAAAATATTGGTTATTAGAAGTGTCCTAGGAATAAACCTTACTGCAACTAAATACATATACCCCAATAATCCAGAGGTATTTCCTGTTTATCTGGTGGTATCAGCAATTAAGATAATTGTAAATAGCATGTCAAGTAGAAATATAGAATAATGTTATTCTAATTATTGCATTTGGTATTTAAGTTTTCTGAAAAGAAATTAAGGATAATTCTTAATTTCTTGTTATCTAATAAATAAATTACTTAAATTGTTTGCATGATGATTTTTTTTAAATCAACCAATTGATTCTTAATCAGTGTATTGGTAACAAATATTTTTATTGCAAGGTACATGAGTGAGCTTTATGGATTCTAAAAAAAAGAATTAACTTGAAATGATCTTACCTCATAGAATAACCATGTACTAAACACGACTTGAATAAAGTTGTATATTATCAAAACATTTTTTAATTCATAAGGTTTTCTGTTTTCCATAAACCTTGGGCCTAAAACCTGGAATGAAACAAATTGGAATTAGTTCAAGGATTACATAACACAGAAATATATTAAAATTGAGAAGAAGAGAAACATGGTTGCTCACCTTGACTAGATAAACATAGCTTAAGCATATTAATAATGTGGGGAGCGGAGAACTCATCAGGAACCACGGATTTGTCCGGGGGTCTGGAATATAAAAATATGTATATTAGTATTATTGTTCCGTACTTTAAGCTTGACTTTGAGCTTCAATATACTGCTTATTATATATTCAAGCTTAGGCAGTAAAAATATTATATTTATTAAATTTAATTTTAGGACTTGATCAAATGCAAAACAATATCTTACCAACTATTTCTATTTTTTTTAACTATTTAAAAAATAATCAAATTATTACAAAATGATAGCAATTACAATTTTACACTTATGCATTTCAATGAATATTATTCAAAATAATTTGGTGGATTATTGAAAAGTGTATCAGATTATTAGTTTAATACCGGCTAATTTATGAATGGTAATGTTCACCTGTATGGTCCGTTTAAAAAGAGTTTTTATAGATTTTTATCTACCTAAATAGAAATAGGTTATCACTAGGTAGGTAAGTACATAGATAAATGACATTATGTGATCAGGGATTTACTCACCTCCATATTTGTCCATAAATATGTGCATGTCATTTAAATATTGGAGTATTAGCGCCATAGCGGTGTTTCCTGAGGAATAAGAAACATTTGATTGAAACAAATGAAATCAGCTCAGCAGATGAAAAATACGAACTGTCTAGGTAAAGGAGGTTTGCGCTTTTCTTTACCTACACTATTATTTAAGCTGCACAAACTTCTATTTATCACTAAAACATTCTATTGCACATTGAACACGATTCACAATAATACAATATACATAATTACTTTAATTTTTACAAAAATCGAAACACAAAAATTAGGTTAGCTCATCCTAGAGGATTTCGCGACTAAACTGAAGGATAGATGGCGTAACGTAATCAGTAATAGCAGGTGCGAGCGAGAAAGTAGCATGTTAGGCACGATGGCATGTGTTCCGGTTATTTCATTCACTGAATTGTGGATGCGATCAAATAATTAATTATTTTTCTAGTACAAGTCAATCCAGACAGGATAATAGCAAAATATATAAAATCTCTAAAAAATTGTACCTGGAAACTATATCCATTGTAACCATGCATTCTATTAATCTATTCATTGTAATTTAAATTTTGTAAAATGTCAAAAAAACATGATGATACTATTAAATTTCATATACTGACTACAACAATAAATACATGTTTTATTAATAAATGCTAAAATAATGAAAATAAGTTAAACAATTTACTATTTCATAAATAGTATGCCTACAATAAAAAAAATAATTTAGTTAAATATTTTTAAAATGTATTTATAATAATAACAATTTGGGACCAGACCGTTACTTATTTGCCTAGGAGTTTAATCTCGTACATTACTTGAATTGATTATAATATAATATACGTACATATTTGAATTTTGTATTAACCGGATTCTCCAGTGTAATTAAGTAGGTACTAAAATTAAATTATCACTTACCTACATCAAATGATTATTGTGCGTTAATTGTGTATTATTATTACAGTCCTACTTCCTGTGTTTTGACAGATGAAGGTACCTTCATTCAATCAATGAGTAGGGGTCCCGGACTAAAGGTCAACGACCTTTTCATTGATAAGATTGTATACTATAAATGCGGTATCTCATTGATAGATAAATAGGTGTAAGACGATCAAACAATGGGCGTGCCAATAGCCAATTGGATATTCTGCATAATTCAATGGTCAAATCAGAATAATTTTTTAATATATAATTTCAATACATATATACCTACTGAAAAAACTGTTCTAACGGTTTAAATTCACGTTTAAGTTTTAGGTCAAGGTCATCAAATTTATATAGGTTTATATCAATTTAATTGTTTTATTGAATTTCAGGCGTTTAGGCTAATTATTATAAATATCAGTATCTTGGATGAACATCTACACTAACAAAAATATAATTGCTCTGCAGGTACTAAAAATTAAGTACTAAAAATTAATACTGTTGGTACTTACTTATTTATTCAATTATGGTATGAGATAGTCGATCGAGGCAAGTTTATCTTCTTGCTATTATAATATCTGTAACAAAAAAGAAATGGTTAATATGTGCAACATAATTACCTACTAAATTAATGTAATATGAGGGTACTACTAATACTATTTAAAGTTCACTTTCCTACCTAGGTAAGTTTACAATTAATTTAGACATTCAAATGAGTAGGTAAGTACTAAGGTATTCGCATTCACTATTAAGCGTCCCTTGAAACTCACATATAATAAATAATATGTATTTTAAATACGTAGATACAAAATATCGTCAAGATCAAGTAGGTAAGTAACACGTAGGAGTTGATTTTGGAACCCGTGAATGCGGATATCAAATATGCGGATAAATAAACTTAATTTTACATTGTGCTTATAAGGTTTCATACATAAAACAAGTTACACCGATTACAGTTCGCCATTTGTGTACCTTAGTACCTATAACTACGTAGCAAAATACATTGTGGTATATTTTGTACCACTTAATTCTAACATCCGTAATATTTACGTAAGACTTCCTACTCCGTATATTAATATCATCGTGATTTCAAGCTTGAAAACATAAATATTTATAATTGTTGATTTTTAAATACAAAACTATGAGAGATTTTAACAAGACACACAATATTAAACAGAATTGACAAAATGAAGTTAAATCCTATATTACATTTTTTGATGGTTTTATTTTACATCGTTAATAGAAAAGGTCAATGAGCCATGATTTGTTGCGTCGGCTTTTCCGTCTATAAATCAGCGTAGTAGGGTACATTGACCTTTTGGTCTAGTCAGTTGCATAATTTAATTGATAGGTGAATTTTTAGAATACAATAATCTTTTATTTAGTATTTTTTTAAAATATGTATGTGGACAATTTTGTTTTTAAACCTTTGAATTTCAGTTTTAGACCACGTTGATGATAATCCTTACTAATATTATAAATCCGAAAGTAACTCTGTCTGTCTGTTACGCTTTCACGCAGAGTACTGAACCGATTTAAACGAAATTTGGTACATATATAGTCCAGAGCCTAGAAAAGGTTATAGGCTACTTTTTAACCGCTATAAAGAAGTAATGTTTTACCCGTTAACGTCTACGCGGACGAATTATTATATTCCTGCGGACATCTTTGAAATTTCATTTGTTTATGATTTTTTTTCCAATCTTTTTTCAAATCTATTTCAACATGCGTAAAGGAGAACACCCGATTCCATACAAACTTGGGCCCAACGTTACAAAGCTGAAAGTTGGCCATCAGACAAAGCATATAAAAGGTTTCCATGAGACGAATTTTCATGTTGATCCGCAATGGCCAAATCACTAAAAATACAGTGAATACTTTTGAGGTTATCTGTTTTTCTATAATGAAAGAAAGCTTGTAGGGTGTTTCTTTTTTAAGTTTTGCATTACAGATTGTATACAAGCTATCCAACAGTACAGATGAAGTGGTAAAATGGTATCAAGACATAAGCTATATGTCATCTATATTGGTCAGGGAACCTTGCACACATGTCCGTGAAATATGATTTTGTGATTTGTTAAGTTGTTGGGTAATTCTGAATATTAATAACAGAATATTAACAACATATTCCCAAGCGTCGTTGACGGCGCAATGCCCGGTCAACCCTGCGCCCCACTGCACCGCGCACACACGCAAGCACGCTACATAGTAGGTAATGAGAATAAATCTATGGATATTGCAATCATTCGACTTATGAAGTCAAAGTCTTATATCTTAGACATTCTCCTGGGTGTCAGTCTCCTCCTCATTTATTCTGGGTGGGATTCGAACCCATGACTCTTGGTTTAGAAGCCAGAATTCACTAGCAACTGCTCCATCGAGTCAGTCAACTATAAAACCAATTTATTAGATATTTCATTAAAGTGAATAATGAACTAGGTACCTAACTCTAAATGCATATTTGCTCATGGCTGGACAGAGCAGTTCAGTATAAAAAAATAAATGTAACAAAAGCCATTACAAAATAATAATAAATTATTTTATTCATCCTTATCATCGTAATACAACTAAAAAAAATATAGCATCTAAAAACTGTGCTTCTTCTTCAGCCCTGTATCACCCATTGTTGGGTATAGGCCTCTTCATGTGCTTTCCAATTGACCCGGTCTATTGCTGATCGCATCCAGGTCTTGCCCAATATTTTTGTGATATCGTCGGCCCAGCGCATAGGTGGTTTCCCAACGCTTCTCAGTCCGAGTCTAGGTCTCCATTCGGCAATTCTGCGTGCCTATCTACCATCCTCTCTTCTGCACATATGTCCGGCCCATCTCCACTTCAACTTCGATGTAATGTCCGTGACTCCGGTACGTCTCCGAATGATAGTATTTCGGATACGATCTAAATAAATATGATAAATAATAAAACATTTTAATTATTAATCGACATCAATCAAATCGATCAATGTCATAAGTAGATTCTGTGGATAGATTTCTGTATCACGTTTGCGAAGATAGCTTCTTTATTAATAAATAATATAAATGAACGTTTACAAAACCTGTAACATAAGGAAAATAAAAAAAATCTGCTTTTTTCCCTGTTGGCCATTGCTGTTTTGGCTAAGATTTCTATAAGTTAACTTACAAAAATATACCGATTTTTTGATATATAATTTAATACTGTAACGTTGGGCCCAAAATGGTGGTTCTCCTTTACATATTATTTTAAATCAAAAATGTACACATCTATGTTCATAGAAGTTAGTTGCAGGATCGGCCAGTGAACTGAAAACAAGGTCATAAGTTGCTCAAAGCGAGATAAAATAACCTACATAAAACCTCATACAGCTGGTCACAAACACGACATTACTCATTTTTATCAACTAGGTACTACAGTTATTACACAATTTACTGTTTTATTTGCCTAGAGTCTAGTGAGAAAATGAGAAAACTAGCAGCTAGCTATTTAATGTTTCCATGATTAACGACCTCTAATTCTATCCTGTTGGTTAGATTCGTTAATAACCAGATAAGTATTTTCAGTTAAATATTTTGACCAATTATTCATTCTAACGTAGAAAATATCAGAGAACAAAATTCTCAAGTGAAATTTTTCGTCATTTTTTTACTATGTCGTCGATAGTTAGAACCTATTTTTACTTGAAACATGATTGATGTATTTCTTTTCGCCCTTTTTATTTTATTAGAATTCTTTTATGAAGTCTCCAGCCATGTCTGTGACCCAGTTTAGGCACGTCGCTTATTTGATTTAACCTGATAAGATACGCTGAAGACATTACGTCGACACAGCACCAAATCATATCTCTATGTGCTTGGTGTCTGGATACTTATCGACTTATTTATTCGCGTAAGACGGCGTTATGATAGGAAAGAACCGTGTTATAGTTAGGTGTTATAAAACTGCTAATATGTTATGAGTATTTCTCTTTTGTTCTGATGACAGTCATATATTAAGTACTAATAGAACAATGACGTCCTCTACCTATGTGTTACTTATTCGTATATAGCGTGATGTGCTATCATATATGTAGGAAATTCATAAATTATAAAATATTATATAATAAATAGCAAGTAACCGTAATACTTAGTAGCATCAATCGTAAGTTGTGTAAGGTGCTGCAGACACCCTTGATCTTGATTTTGTAAGAATACGAGCAATGAGCCGGTTAATAACGTTTTCGCATCACTGGGCCCGGTCGGGTCAAGTCCAATAATAACAGTTACAGCATGTTAACATACCGGTTTTAATTAGCAGTAGGTAATAGATCATAATGTATGTTTTGTTATTGTGCTGTTGTGTGTAATTATGATATAATCAAATTAAAATCACAAGCGGTTTATATATAAATAAATTTAAGCTTATTTAATATATTTTTCGTTTTATGAAATGTATCGATGCTTACACGGTTTTCGAGCTATCATTATGAGAATTATATTACTTTCTATTTTGCTGATCAATTCAAGTATTTTATTTGTATAATAAAAATAGGTTGTTTACTTCACAACAAGTGTACACGTATGTTTTTCAGGTCGCATATAAAATTAGCTATATTCTCGTCTAGCCTTGCGCAACGTGATCTTGTCTTACCTAAATTAATTCAAAGTAAGTACGGTACCTTAAAGATCGGTACGGTATGGAACTGTCAAATTGGAGCTTGTCAAATTAATGCTAAGATATTATCGGTTGGAGATTAATATCTTCTTATCTTTTAATTCTTTGTTATTAGGATTATGTAGGCTTACTACTACTTTATTGCGTTAATTAACAGATATCATCAAAATCTATATTTTTACAATCTATTTTAACAATCGGTTTGGCATGGTAATCAAACTTTAGTACTATTTTATGCGTTCTTCCTAAAACATAGTTCAATTCGTTCTGTAGTTGAAGAATACGTTTCGATATAAGTAATTTGCTGCACTCAAATCGTGTGGCTGCGAGTTACACGAATGCACTTATTGCAACATTCGCTGGCCTGGCTGAGGTTCGCACGAGACGAGAAGTGGCCTAATGGTAGGTACCACTAGCTAGTTCGTTTAATATCTCACTACATTCTTGTACTGCGTCTAAATGCACCTTCATATCAACGTACGTAATTATACTAATTATATATATCTCGTAGTCATCGCCCTAGCACTCGCCTAGTGTAGGTACTAAAGTAGGTCATTGGCTGCACGTCGCATTATGCAACACATGAACGCGAATAGACCCACTCCGAGGTTTTTACCTGTGATTCCTACGAATGCATCAATTTCCTCTTTGCGTACATATGAAACGTTTGATATAAAACAGGTCTTAAAAAACCAGTCGATTCTGAACTTTGTTCCTAGTATTTAGGCAAACCTCGCCTTTGAATTTCACAATTCCTAGACTTGGGTGTTATTATATGTGAATTTGTATGCAACACCATAGGACATTATGGCGATCGATTGTGACAGTCCCAACAAAGTAAACGGTAGTATTATCTCCATAGGCTTAATGGCTCCCTATGGGACGGTCAAGATAATGTTTGTTCAACCCGGAATGGTTGCTTCACGTATACAGCTGATATGGTATTTAGGGGCGTTTGGTTGCAGTGTATGGTTACACACGGTGTATACTCTCGCAGCCGTTGTGCAGTATCTGAATGCTCGGAGCTCTCACGACTATTAGGCATTGTCTACAAGTGCTACTTACTCGTGTTGATTGTGTGTAACGCGCCGCTCACGTCACGGTCGTCATGTGGGAATACGTCGTACTTGGAATTATAATTATTTACATTCTTGTGCGCGACGTTTAATGTAGTTTAAGCAGGTTCAAGTAACAAAGAAACGATGGTCTGATCTGAGAAAGAAAAAGGACGTCACTTGCATAAAAGTAATAAGGAAAATGCTCTGTTAAAGGCAAGTGCTTATTGTTTGAACCTAACGATTCCTAAACAAAAGTATTAGATAATTGATAGTTAGGCACTGTTGTAAGGATTTTATGAGGTCATGGCTATAGATTACCTATTTAGCTACTAGGACATTTGTTAGTCATCTTAAATTATGAGACTCTAGGAATAAGTCATATCTTGTTAGGTAAACAACTTCTGGAACTTTTATTTATTTTAGTTTTATTCTTGTCATTTTGGTAAATAGGAACCACTCGCAAATTAAAAGTATGGTTTACCAAATGTAATGTCTATTTTTAGATACGCAAACATGGCGAATTATAATCTGACGTAAATCATAATAAGATAAATAATTACACCTAATACTTTATCTCCATAATGACGCCTATAAATATAAATCCGAGTGTATTCCCCGATAATTATCGTTCGTATACAAATTAAAAGATAGATACTATCGCATTAGTCGCTTATACGGTCGATGACTCACGATAGCTGAAACAATTCTATGTTTGGGGAAGCCCGGATAGCATTGACATTCGGGCGATGTCTGGTGCGTACCTTCTCAGGGCCCGCACACACGGTGCGATTTTTGAACCATTTATATAGCATATCGTAGCAATCCTCCTTACCTAGTTAGATAAATTAATAAATCCAGATAATTTGTCAACATTATAGTTAGTTTTGTTCTTCTTTTTAAATTAATATCATTCTCAGATTCACCTATTCAAAACATGTCTATGTAAAGGTTTTATGACAGAAAAACAATAGATTTTATGCAAAGTCGACCGTAACAATACTGAAATCTATTGTCTACTTATAATAAATGACATGTCAATTCCATAGGTATTTAAGCGATCTGAAAACTGCTATTACAGCACCAATCGAGAAAATATTTAAAGCTATTGACATTCTATATACCTATCAGATTGTAAGTAAATATTGATTAAAATGGCGATCGGTATCGTACAAATCGTATCGTATATATGGACCTTTAATTGTAATGTGCCTCGCGGTGTGGCTCTAAGCATAAATAAAAGATCAAGAACGAATGCATATTTTATCGTCTAACAATGGAAAAAGTATGTTCGCGCGATGCGTCTGAACTTGACGCATATAATGTTTCTTCGTAAAAACAAATTGACGTTAACACACTTACAACTAATTGATTCTTAATTGTTATGCAGATTCGTGTTTCGTGATTTAACCGCTGTGAATAATTTTGTTTACCAAATAAAATAATTACAAACTTATAAATGTTCGATTAGTTTTTTGTTTGTTTTAGTTTTGTCCCATAAAAAGGATTGGAACAATTAGTTACTTCTATCTACGTACTTATTTATATCCTGTTGTCTTCATTAAAACATATTTGTATGTAACTGTAAATAAAACCATTTTAAAATACCAAGCCGTTCCTAGTAATATTTAGTATTCTTCGCCGAAAACTTTTAAGTGAGATGTTTTATGATAATATGTTTTTGTCATTGTGACCGGAGTTCGTAAGTAGACAAGTAGTTTTTACTCACATGTTAAGGCTAATATTTTATGCATACACGAAGATTTGCGGCAGAACTTAAAAGACAATACAACTACGAGAATACACTTAATACATAACCTTTTACGAATACTAGTGAATCACACGTTACAGATGCAAGTAACAGTGTTCACATTTTTTTAAAATTGCAGTTTGTTACTAATACTGGTTACATTTATAAAATAATTAACTGTAAAGGGTGTAAAATGTTTACTAATTTTTTATTTCTAATGTAAAATGTTAATTTTCAACAGGAAAATAACTGAAATTTTTATAGTGTTCACTAAATAGGAGATTTTACCACAAAGTATCTTTAAAGTCCAAAATATTTACATTATCAATTGTAATGTTGATATTGCAGATGTGAACAAATAAGTAAATACAAATCATTTAACACTTTTTTGTGGCAATATAAGTGATGTAATTTGGTATTTTATAGCTATTATGTCTGATTTTAGTAATACATATTACGAAATATCTACGTGCACTTTATATGTGTCAGTGTTGTATAAATGACTTTGTATTAGGCGCTCCTGGGTTTATGCGTTATACCTTATACCTACCTGAAACATTTAAAAATTACATAAAGGACTTTACATGTTGTCACGTGGCAACATTGTAGGTATCTTCAACATCTCAAAATCTATCTTGGAGGAAGAAAATTGAATTTTATTTCAACTTGTCAATCAAATATGTATAAGTACGGAACTAACATAACATGCTAATTTACCTAACATGTTCTCTGTCTTTTGAAAAACATTATCTACTTTGTTAAATGTAGGTGATTATTAAAATATGCTATGACAACTACGGAAGAAGATGTACCATTTCGGAGGAAAACAATGTGAATAACGTTTCACAAGGTTAATCATTCATTACAACGAGGACACTATTGTCTGCAGTTAACTTTACAGCCGAACTAACCATTGTGTTAGAATTTCTTATTGAGCAAACCAGGCTGATGCCTTTATCGGAACTGTGTTATATTAAGATGTTCTTCTCGCATTACTCATGATTTTGAAATAATAATTACAGACATATCATTAATTTCAATCTAAAAGTAATTCGAATGAACGCTACTTATATAGCCTTTCTATTAATTTAAACAATTTCTTTAAAGTCTTTGCAAAAAGCCTATATAATTGTTGTTTCAGTAACTGTTAGGTATATAAAATCGAATATATATCTTTGACTTACGTATAATCTCTGTAACAGGAAAAAAATAAGCTTAATACGACAGCAAGTACAAGATCATGAAAAATATTCGAATACTGACTAAAATTTGCAAGTGTATAAGTATAAAGAAATCGAAAACTCTAACACTCTACTCCCTCACTAACGCTAAATGTCAATATACACATTTTAATTCTTATTTCAGCAACAATAGCCGTAAACAAATAAAATTATCAACTCAAACAATGCCATGAATGCAGGCGGAAGCTTGAAAATAATCCTAATTGCAGATTAGTGATGCAATAGCTACTTACTCATGGCACTCAGGTATGACAGACGTTTTCGTAAGATTGTAATATTTAAAGTCATTAAGTAACGTATTTTGCTCCATTTATACTCATGTTATTAGAGCTACGATGGATTCTAGATTAGTTCTACGCTATAAATATTACCACATATGATAACACAAGTAAATAAACTAACTAATTGTTCTATAGACAAATTGTTAGCGAAACCTTTATAACTTAGTACCTATACAAATTGTATAATACAATTGCATTTTGCAAAATGTATCGAATGTGGTTAGGGTGGTACCTTCTCCGAGAACAACTATTTCGTTATTAGAAATGTTTCTTGTGTAGTCTTGATTAATATTTGGGCACTAACAGATAATATATGATATTACATAGTATCAGTTAGTGATCCAAATAAAGTTTAAATGTAACGTCAAATACAATTTCCATATTAATTTTGTTACACCCATAATACTATGTGCGTTATCTAATCAAAAGTCATTCCCATATTATGAAATGGATGATGATGTTAGTAACGACTGTATATAGATAAGTAGCTCCGACAGACCTGATTTAAAAAGTAATCAAATTTCAGTTTAATCTTACGAGTTTATTGCGGATATCAGGCGTATGTAACTTCGGTTTTCATTGTTCTATTCAGCCGCGGTTCGTCGTGAAAGTAACATCGATGATTTTCCACCGAGTGGCCAATATCATCAGAACACACGCGTTCGCTTCACTTTCTTACGTTAACTCCACGCAATCTGAGGCGAGATGTAACCACATACGCCTTTATATTAAAATCCTAAACTATTGATTGAGTTCAAATTGTTGTTTATTAAAAACGAAATTAAATAAATAGATTAAAAAGTTATTACTACGAGTGTATCAGCGACAATCGGCTTTAAAATAATTTGTTGACCATTAATAAGCCATTAAGATAGTTTAAGGCACAAAGAGTTTTAAAGACTAATCAAAACTAGGCATTGTGCAATAGTGGTAAATGGATAACACAACATCACATTGAAATGATTCTGTTATAAGTTGATTAAGCTTAAAGATACAGGCAATACCAAAGTATGTATGATGTACCTACATATGCCTTTGGTTATTTAAGTTAAGAATATGTATTATTATAAGCTTGTAGGTTATGCCTTTTCTTCAATTACACCTAATTTTAGGCGTAGGGTTTACGGCCTACAGGTTATCTAGGTCAAGTGTTGAAAACTAACAAAGCCACGAACAAACAGTACCTAATTTACCTAATTTCGTTTGACTAGATTAGAATGTCAATTAAAATTGGCACGAAAACCTGCTCCTACCGAAATATTGGAGTGAACACGTCAGTTTCATTTTGAATCCGCTAAGTGGGATGGACACTATTGGTTGGATAGCTGCGTGGGTGGTTTTTATTGTATAACAAACAGTACGATATGGTGTTGTCCGCCGATTGGATTTCGCGAGGTCATTGTTACGATGATTATTAACACAGTTCGAATCAAGTTAACATGACGTCCAAGGCTTCGACGGAATACATGTTGGCTTATCAATAGACTTACATTGTACATCGATAGATATCGGAGTTACGTAATTGTAATTTTAATGACCGAGACGAGTGCTAATGCCTTTACACATGTGTGAGGTTGCACTTGGCATAATTTTCCCCAAGACATTTGTTATTTGCGCGATATCTGGTATATCAGTATTTGCATTGGAATGAAATCTAAGTACAATGTATATACAAACATATATACACATATAATGTTATAAGTATATAGTTGCCATTTATATTTCGCTTTCTTATTTTAAACAGGGCTGGTTTTGAAATATTAGAATTTCAAGTGTTAGACCGTTCCAATTAATTGTGTTATGGTAGCGATCAATGCGGTAATGGGTTATTAGAAGTTATTATGATTGATATTTGCTTATGTACCTGATTGGAATTTGAATAACACTTATCTGTGTAACCTTTATATGAACAAGTATAATAAGATATATTGGCGAGAAAGCATTTCAAAACAATTTCTAGAAACAAATTACAAAAAAAGCATTAATTATGTTTTTTATCTTTACCATCGATTAGGCTGAGCGTAGTACTTGCTACATCCTATCCTACTAATGTTACACTCTTGTAATCAGAAACTCAATTTAAGTTTGCCGAAAACACGTGATATGTCAAAACACGTGGTGTTATTATCGAAATATTATGGAATTCAACATCATTGGCGAGAATAATTTGCATGATGGTTGTGCTAATAGCTGTTCTGTGCGTAATGTGACCGGGTTTGAGCATGACGTAGGCTCCGACGCGCCGAATTTGATTAGGTTGATAAGATTGCTGAACCATTAGATAGCATATTCATGCGTGTGCTAAATTTAACGTATTCCAATAAAATTGTATTTTATTCAGATTCATATTTGACATTTATAACTAGCTGACGCTCGATCCGAGGAAATGAATACAAAAAAATTGCATTTGATTTTTATATATGCAGAGTATGCTTATATTTTGGTAGAACATATTAGACTGTTATATTGTTATGTTTATATGTTTATTTTAGATGAATATAATACAAGATATAAAAATAGTTTTGGAAAAGTGATGCGACGACGACGATGAGGTTTTTTAAAATAATCGCTTCAATATTTGTATTGCATTTACTACGCATGTACCTAATCCTAGGTATAATATTAAAATGATCTAGGTATATCACACTAAAGCATTACATAGATATAATATTATATAGGTTGCTTATAAGCAAATTATCAAAATAACTCGACATTTTGCAGCAGCCGCAGTAGTTTAGAAACGGTTGCAGAAAAAATGTCAAACCTGTTTTCGTCCATTAAATTGCTTGATCATTCCAAGTGTGTTTATTATGATGGCACATAAGGCCGTGACTTTAGGCTATTGCAGGCCCGGCCTGCTCTCATATGTAACATTGCATCCAGAAAGTGGAGCGCAGCCGCGAGTGAATCGGCCGTGGCCACTTGCTACACTCTAGCGATTAGTTATTTCAACAAAATATTACGAAAAGTTTCTATTGCCGAAATGTGTACACCTGCACACCCTTGATTGTGCTCATTGTATTCACTTGCGTTACAAAACCGCCGCTAACATTGGCTGTAATGCATTTAATATTAATATGGTGACCATAAAACATGAAATATGTTGCAAAATACTTAATTCATACTAACTACGGGCGTTGTGTTAACACGCTCGTTAGCTGTTGAAATTGTTCTCACCACTTGCACACTGTGATTGAGTTGGGAATCACTTTCAGAAGTTTATTAACGGAAAACAACTATGAACTTTACTGCAGTAAACTGTCAGTCATTACTTGGGATTGGTGGTATGTGTCTATTTGTTCTTGTGTAAGATATAATGGACTGGTACCTACAGAAATTATTTAAGACATGACTCATGGTATATCGTATCCTCAAATCGAAGAAGTATAGTACCTATGTGCAATTACGGCAACGGGTCTTAAATTGATTGAGCATTCTCGATAATGTCCATCTACTGACGTAAATTACATCTATATATTAAAACAAGTCTCCTTCTCCTAAATATAAGATTTCAGTACAATTTAATATATATTTATCTATCTGTGTGATGTCTATTTTTAAAATTAAACAGTCCTTAATGTGTTACACTAGTTGACCAATTGCGGGACGTTGTGCTCTTCGTAGCATGTCGGCGTGTTTAGTGATAATTACATTCAGAGTCCGGTGTTAACTGGGTTGAGGGCAAGGTTGTAGGTAATAGTGCCTTTCATAGTGCTATGTAGGGGCAGTTCATTGGACAGGAACCATATCCGGAGGTCAATGTATTAATCATTACTCCACTCTCTGGGATGTTAGTAAATCTAAGAAGAATCACAGTATCACTGGCGGTAAAGATGGCGGAAAATATATCGTAAAGCACCTGTAAAGAACCTGTACATTTACAGTTAACAGAACGACGTCAATATTTCCAAAGGATTGTCTAAATATGCATTATAGATTTGTAAGATGAAAATAACCATCCTAAAAAACTGAACACAAGTCACGGGAATTGCGCAAAGAGGAAAGATCGACAGGAAAACGTACAATGAGTATCACCATTCCATTTATTCGGTATTCTTATCATGTGGGTTCGAACTTAACTTATCTTTAGATAGACCTAACGATCGACAAATAATGTATAGATATTATCGTCCGAACATTTATCTCCACGTGTTAACAAATCATATAACGGCAAAAATAAGGTGTGACTGATTAATATTTGTAAGTAGGTTTAACGTTCTATACTGGAATAGAAGTGCTAGTAAATTTGTGTTACAGTATGGCGAGGTACCCAAAATAAGTGCTATAAATTCGTAGTGAAAATCCTTGATTTGTTGTGAAAATATTGTGAACCCAGTCAAGCTGCAGGTCCTGCGCCTGATCTTTCATCAGTCATGACGGATTGTCCTCTTACTGAACTATAACAGTGTAGAAACCGAGAGTGCACTATAATATGTCTTGCGCAGTTGGTCTCTATTGAGATCGACCGCCTTGGCCGAAATCGGTCCGGCAGTTTATTATTATGTTACATCTCTGTAAAGAAAAGCTATCATTCAAAATTGAGTAAAAAAAAACACTGATAACAGCAGTGTTAGGAGTTTTAGTAAAACGGGTGCATTTACAGGGTGTACGTTGACCTTGAACGGGACCTGCTACAAGAGAGGGCAGTGAGCGGTAGTGCACCGCGATGCGTTGCGCTTGCGCAACACCCGGAGGCAACACGCGCGACCCTGAACTCAATTCGGACGCGATCATTTTGCAACTAATCGTCGGTGGACGGACGGCGGCGCAAATGTAAACATTTACAGGCGCGAGCCGAACGCGCGAGGTCGCCTCGGACGTGCCCCCCACGACGTCTAATGACTATCCTTGCTAATGCCCAATTTACTACGGGAGGTCGCACAGCCGTTATCGAGGCTGACATTCGGTATGGTGATGCTACCATCTGAATGCAGCGCGGATAGTGAAGATGGACCATGTGTCAACTAGATAAGTGCTTAGTACACGGAAAATAACATACGTAGTTTGTACTGTGTTTCACATTTCTGGCGGTTGGTGTGTCCAATTTTTTTAACTTAGGTACAACCTATTACTTAGCTTAACAAAAGGCAGCAAAATGCAAAACTTGAATTTACTTCACTGTTTTTTAATGGTCAAAAAATCTAATAAGTTAATAATTGACCAAATTTGAATTATATATCTATACTGTTAAATGTAATACCGAGCGTGGCCATGAATGCATGTAGAGAATTGTAAGTTTAAAATTGTAAGTAGGTATTCTCGCGAGGAAATAGTTGAAATACTCATTTACCATATTTATTTTTAAATTATTTATCTTGGAAATATGTTACATCGATCAAAAATAAATGAAGGTGCCCCCGCCCCATGTTTAGTAATATGAACCGAAACAAAAATGTGGTTACGACGTGTTTATTAGGGATTCAAAACAGGCATCCATTGACCCTTGGCAATGATTTGTAAACTGCAGGTCGCGTACTCTTCGAGGTTCACGTAACTTTTTGCCATGAAAGCCTGAACAACAGACAGAACAATTTTCATGTTAAATAATTTGTTTTTTTTTCATAAAATACTTACCTTGAATCCATCTCATGGTTGTTTTTATATTTGTTCAAAGATTTGGTGCTCTGAAACGTGTCTTAAGTTTAATATAATTGATAAAACCTTGAAATTGTGCGTTTAAGTGGCAAGGGCTCTACAAGAAGATAAATTTGCACAGTGGAGATGTCGACTTCCTGGTGTTTTCTCAAGGATTTACTTACTATGTTATGTTTGCGTTTACAATTTTCGCGTTTATATGATATTTGCTGTGATGTTACGTATGTTCACTCTGTATGTTTCCGATGAGTTTATTGGAAACATTGTAGATAACAACGCATGATATTTTCATTTAAATAAATAATTTTACAAGATCTACAAGATTTGACAAACCAAGATGATATTTTAATAACAAAGTACTGTTTTATAGATATATCTAGAATTTGATTATCTTGGACTACAAGACCATAATTTACATTATATACCTACCAATAATTACTACAGACTTTTAAGTAGATTCAGGAACAATACATAAATGTAAAGTGTAAGGTCAATATATTTTTGGACTAAGGAAAGTCTGATACGAAGCAACGACCACCTGTTCGATCTCACAAGTAGGTATCCAAATCATATGCCGACTGAAGAGTATCCGAAAAACAGATATTTTAAAGGAGTAAATAACTCGGCAAAAACAAGAATGAGTAAATGATTACAATCAATTCACCAGTATTAACTACTTTTAAGGCCAAAATATTTTCATTAATCAGAGGTCAGGAAGGTCGTTCGAAAGTGGTCGTTGAACTGATGTTTTACAGTTAAATTGTGATATTTAAGGCTTTAGTCTTCTGCTTTGGACCGAGCTAAGTGTGTATTAAAGCACAGTCTAGGATGACGTAACGCTCTAATCGATGATGTCACAGAGGCGATTAGTCTGCAGGTAGTTTTGTTGACTTAATACTTCACTAGTTAGTCAAATACAGTGAAGAGCTATCTATCAAGTCGTGGGTTATTCTTGGTAACGAATATTGGCAATGGCCTCGCGAGGTCCCTTTGTCGCGGGTTCAAATTCGATATTAATAGTGGGACGTCAATGCCAGCCTTTCAGAGAATGTCCCAAGATCCGGTTACGAAGCTTCTTTCATATGTTTTGGTTCGACTGGATAGGTATATTTTAAGTTGCTGTATTTTTCAATGTACATTTGAAATATTATAAATTTTTTTAATCGGGTGAAGCGATTTATTATTATTATATGCGGCAGAATCCAAAGCATATAATATCAGCGTGTGTCAGAATTAATTTAATTAGTATATGTTAACTGCACATAGATATTTGTTGTTACATAATAACTAGCATATTACCTATTTGCATAGTATTTACTATTTATCCATGTACATAATTATCAAAGCGTAAGATATTATCTAGCCGATACATCACGCATCTAAGAATATACGTTAAAATGTAATTAGTAAATTGCGATATTTTTATACAAGTCGTGTTTCTCAATCTGTCCTGAATTAAATTTTACCATTTTATGGTGACACATAAAATATATCGTACAATTATCGTGCCTGCAAATATGGTCCACATTATTTGCAGGTACGTACGATGTATGTGATGGATGAAATAAAACGATTTTGGGTGGGAATAGAACCTTTAACTTTTTGCACAAAATACGCGGTCAACCAAATGTTCCAACGAGTCAACGAACCCAAAAGCTTCACCTTTCAAGGAATGAGGTATCGACATGTTTCATTTATAATGTAACCAATTATAATTTTATGCACAAACAAATTAAATTCCGCATATAATCTATATTTAGATATTGAACAAGTGCCCGCGGCCCTTTATTCAATTAAACTTGTTTGCAGACCTTCAAAAAATTCCGACATTAGCTTTTGTTTAGTTACATTGGCATTAGTCATTATTAGTTATATGTTAAGGTTTTTTGTCATACTCGATATTAAAGTAATATTTGGTTGGCAATCCAAAGATTCCTATGGTCTGGTAATTTCAAATTTCTGTACTGCTACATAATTTGTTGTGAACTGAAACGTTATGCCATTACCTCGTGTAATTTAAGACAGTAGTGTTGTGTGTTGCTTGTATCCGAAATGTTGAACTTGCTCCATATTTGGTACCTTCCCTTCGGCCCAGGGCTGCTACGGTGGCCTCTGATTCAGACCGACAGTGAAGGGACCCGGCTTATGTATGAGGCCTGATATTGGAGCAAATTTATAATAATATATTACCAATTCGGAAGCAATTAAAGAGTGCCCTTTTCACATTATGTATTAATATTGCGTTCTTAAAGATTACATAATGATTTATGAGTATACGCCAAATCATAATCACCGACGTTTGGAACATAATCGTCTTCTTGTGACGTCAAGTAGGCTTATTAATTGCATTTTTTGCAGTTGGGAATTAAATAGGTTTTCAATATGACACGGGCCTAATTGCCGTTAACCCTTAACAACCCACAAGTGTCTCGCGGACACATTTTTGCGTTTAAGTTTTGATAAAAACTAAAGTATTTATTTTTATGAATCAGCCTTTTACCTATTTGATCTCCAATGTTTTAAGATTATAAAAGTGCTTTTAAAATATTTTTAACATGTAAGATTTATTAGTTATTTTAAATATACAAAAATAGTACTTCATCAACCCACAAGTGTCCAATAGACACAATAACATTTTGTTTGAGAATGTGAACAAAGATTATTTTTATTTATATTAACGTATAATCTTATGATGTCGGGTGGGTCATAACGATTAATATTTTATACCCATAATAATCTGACACCACTTTTTTGTGTTATAATTGTCGTCTTTGTTTTCGTCTCGCATATCAGTGATTAGACACACAAGACACCACATAATAGTCCTCTTATTCAGTATTATTCAGATAAATAGATAAAGGGCAACCTATAAGAGGTAAACTTCAACTTGAACATGTTTTCAGTAACAATGAAAATACTTTTGTGCATACTAATTCGATATTGAAAAAATGTGACAGAACCAGCAACTGTAAACGGTTCTGAACGAATTATAGTTATAATTCTTGGAGTGAGGGTGATGATTATGACTCATGAGTGTAGGTAGTAGAGTTCAGTATGAAACGAATAGATACCTAGCAAATTCAAAATATATTTATATTAGATGTTATTATGTAACGTAGTGTAGGACGCCCTCAGGCCAGGTGGTGTGACGATCTGCGCAGGATGGCTGGTAGGAGCTGGATGCGAGTGGCCGAGGAGAGAGGGAAGTGGCGTGCATTTGGGAGGCCTATGTCCAGCAGTGGACAGAAATGGGCTGATGATGTTTATGATGATGATGAGATGTTATTATATGACTGGAACACACGCAAAATAAAAATACAAATTAAACTATTTTTGCGTGAAATTGCAACAGTATTGGTAACACCTCATACACGGAGACAAAGTAAGGAAAGTCCATCAAGTAAGCACTTAGCTGCCATGAACCATGTAGAAGCTGACCTACACAATTATCTGAATCTGCTGTAAAAAGGATAAAGCGTTGTTAGTTTACTCTTCAATATTAACAGCGTCTCTATCAAGTGCTGTGATAAGTGCAATCATATAATGACTATTACAAATTTTGAAAAAATATACATCTTTAACTATACAAGTGCAAAAATACATTACTGAAGTTCATTCTAATATCTTTTTAATTTAAATAACTTGTTTTTCACTCATCACACCTTATATTTATCAAATGTGTCTGTTGGACACTACTGGTCAGTTACGTTACAAAAGCTTACTGGGTAGTTAAGGGTTAAAACAAATGGCGTGATAATTAACTAGTTAGTATATCGATTCAAGTGAAGTTATCATTTTGCTGACAAAACTATTCACCGTTAGCGCTAGATCGCAAGTAATGTGTATAGTAAGCACTGAAATTGTTTTATTAGTTATTGATAAATGATAAAATCCCTTACTCATAAAAGTGATTTTAGTATGTTTCGACTTAACACACAAAAACAGTCCATTTAGTAATTTTTGCAATGCAATAGGCAAAGAGGATTGTGAAACACAAAGTATATTTTTATAATACTATGCGAATAAACTGCAACATCAGCTAAAAATAGAACTGAATTATTATAAAATATGAAATTAAAATACCTAGTTGTTTGCCTCACAGTAATATTATTTTAATTACTGTGTTATTTCGATTTTATGTAAATTCCAAAACTTAAATTGTTGTTATATTATTATTCCACACAAAGATCTTACTCAGAAGTGTAGTGTATACGTCTGATGTTAACATTAATCTAAAGGATCATAAAAATAAAATAGTCGCGAACAAAGGTAATAGATATTGTTATTGTATTATCTGTAATGATAATATCTAACCTGACAATAATAAAATCATTCGCGAAGGCCTTCTTCCTGCGTTTTTATTCAATAACAGGTAACGATAATTAGGCGGAATTAGTAATTAATTAATTTATTAGCAGAGGTCAAAGATTGTCAAATTAGTTCGGTAAATTAGGTATTGTTGTTACGATCACTCTGTATTCGAAAAAAGTGATTTGCATACATAAATATTCTATTCTATTCTAATATGCAACTTTGTTTTGTCATGAAAAAGAGAATAACTGACACATTTCATATCCGACACGTTTCTGACGTTTGTTATTTGGGCTCTGTGGTCGTTGGTACCCGGAAAGGAGGCGATTGCGATAGCTCGGGCCTCGGAGGCCCGCGCCCAGACGCAGAAGGGAGTGATGTTGTTAATCTCGTGTCATGTCAGTGGCCAGCCGCGGTGACCTTACGTCACGCGGCCACCGCTTCGTACCGCCACGCGCGGGGAATACTAACGCCTGCAAAGTGCCTTGGTGGATCCTTGGCTTCAAAACCGAGCTCCTTTCTTAGTATACAGTTGCGCTCAATGCATGCTCCGCACCGATATTCACAAACTCGTTAAGTACGCAGAAAATATGCATCGGCCGGAATCGCGTCGGATGTGCACGATCGAATGTTGACAAAGTGCGATTGTTGTCGTAAGTTTCCATTAGTGGCTGATGCGAGCGACATTACGTTACATAGGATGTATCTGAGGATGGTTACGTTGGCGATTCGCATTTGAGAATAATCACAAGCGCCCTCTTATGAGTTGACTCCGTTTGATCTCTGTGTCGTGACCTTTGATTGCGAGCGAGTCTCATCTATCAAGTTATCAAGAGCGGTGTCATTCATTAACACCTAGCAAAATTTGAACAATTCGGTCCGAGGCCGGAGGCGTGTTGCCTTGTCTCCTTGCTACCGTGTTTTATTACAATGTTACGCAGCTCTCTTAAGAAATCTATATCGCCAATATCTAATATTAGTTTTGGTGTTTTGCAATATAGCCTATTAATTTGTTACCATTAGGAAGTTGGAATGTAACAAGCACACATTAAACGTGGAAACGAAATCATGCATAAGTCAGGGTCGCAGTAGTTTGTTATTCACTCAATCAAAATTAATTTGCTAAAATATGCTTAAAGATCAATTTGTCATTATTCAAATAGTCTATAGTTGATCCCAGGGTCCTTGATTAAATTATTATAATCACTTACGATTAATTCATTCGCACTTTTTAATTAGCAAAAAAAACTTTAAAATTAGTTTGAAAATCAGATTCAGACACTTATAAAAGAACATTTTAATCCACTTTGTACGTATTATAATTTTGTCATTATATTCAAATTGTCTATCGTTGATCCCAGGGTCCTTGATTAAATTATTATGATTGCTTCCGATTGATGTATCTCATATGTATTTTTATTATATGTAATTAGGAAAAACACTTATTTCACTAGACTAGTTTTCCCCAAAATCTTTTGACTTAAAATAAAATTTCATTCCACATTTGGTAATAATAAAGTGACATACCTGTGTACCTGTTATTATTGCAAAATATATTAGGCTACATTAAAACTAAACTATTGTTGACACGATTTGATTTCGCTGCCGTGTTTTCCTGATTAAATGATGACGAGTTAATTCATGTTTAGCCAGCTTCAACAATTTTGGTTAGGGCGATTATCACCTTATTATTTTCACAGTGAGCTAATAGTTGGTTGGTCACATGATGCGGTCGAGGCTGCGTAGAGCACAGGGTTGGGACTTACTTGTTCGGCCGCGTGGGGCGCGAGGGGACGGGTCCCGGTCCAGGTATTCCAGGGGGCACTAGCACTGTACGGCGGTGCGCGGGCGCAGGCGGCTGCGCGGCGTGGTCGCGGGTCGGGTACTGCCGGCGCGCGCAACCACACTACCCTTTTATCACTTCGCTCTTCAAACGCCTTCAACTTGACTCGGTGCGCGTCACAAGAACCATACTTGATATTGACGAATATTGTATTATGATTTTTGGCAAAATAAAAAAAAAACTTCCGTATTCAATGTACTTAATCATAACCAAGAGTGGGAAACCAGATTTTAAATTGTACCATGTACATTGTATATGTTTAATCATACTTCCTGGCTATTACCTCCAATTTTGCAATAAGTCTACTTTCTAGACCTAGAACTAATATTTTTTTCAAAATGTCACGAGATATTGACTTTAACTGGATAGAGCTTTCAAAAATGTTTTTTCTGTAAGCTAAAACTGGCAGTAAACACATAATAAATATATTGTTAAATATTCAGATATTTTGGGGATTTCGGTGTTGTTTATTTAATATCATTTAATATCACCTGCGGTTTAACATATTTATTTACGAAAATAATACAATTGGTTTTGTTTACAATGTCTTGCTGTCATCGCTCAAGCCATAACTAACCATGTTTGTGTCATATAAATAATTAAATAACATTCATATTATCTCGATATACAGGTAGGAGTAGGGCCGACTTAATGGTCACCTTTTCTTTATATTTAATGCCACACGTTTGATACGAGCTGGTCGTAGCTACTTAGATAAAAATCGATAGATGTAACCATAAATGATTATGAATTAAATTATAGGTAGGTAAGTTCCGTTCAATCAACATGAAGGTGTTAAGTAAAAGTTATACGCACATGCCCATCTGACAGTTACAACTAGAAAAATTGTTAGCAAGTTCTAGTAGAACTTAGTTTTATTGCACAGAGTATGTTTACTCTATGCACTGTGGATAATGGGGATTAAAAGATCCTGGATTAAGATCCTATTGGAAAATTGTATCGAGTGGTATTTCCGGACCAATAAGGCCTTCAAGAAAACAATGCATTCTCTTCTTAAAGGCCGTCAGCATTTTTGTCAGGTGAACTGTCTGTTCGTCTGCCGCCCTCATTAATTAAAAACAGATCATTTAGCAATAAGAATTGTGACCGATTATTGTTCCTAATAAAAGTTAGATTGTAGGTATAACAAAACACGATATTCAAGACAACGAAATGCTCTTATTACATGATCCAGAAAGGGTGTGAAAGTGACGACATATTCCTCTTTTTTTGTTTTAATTTCGGCTACTTGATTGACAGTGGGCACATGAAAAGTTTTCACCCGTGATTACTGCGTGTTTGTAATAATAACATGAATATACGTTTAGGTACTAGAATAGTCGAATTCCAGAATTTGTATGGGAAACCAATTTTCAATTTTCCTTGTTTTGTGATGACGACAAAAAGGACCTAATCTTGTCATAATAAAGGGCTGGCACGAATGTGGCAATAAAGTCGTTGCACTGATTGGAAATATCGGCAATCGCCGAAACGGCTCACGCTCTTTATTATATTTGAGTAATGGTAGTATAATGATCTTCGTAGTATAATGACTATTAAGTGTTCATGCGTTATGTTTCCGCAAACAGCTATGCACCTCATAGTCTTAATTAAAAATTATTAACTAATCACCCTGTCATATTAAAATGATTATCCTGAGTTTAAGACCCAACTATGGGATACTAAATCATATCAAATTGTATACATTATGGACAAAGTAAAACGGGGCACTATGGGTACAATAGGTACATAATGCCCGGTTATTATAAAAATTTCCCAATATGAGAGTGCAAAATGTAAAAACGAAATCATGCCAGATTTAAATGTTATATATTGCCTTAAGTCAGGATTGCCGTGGTTAGTTATTCACTGAATCAAACTTAATTTGCAAAAATATGCTTACATCAATTTGTCATTATTCAAATGGTCTATCGTTGATCCCAGGGTCTTTGATTAAATAAATATAATTGCATATTCTTACTTTTTAATTACGAAAACAAATTTACATTAGTTTGCCAAGAATTAGGGAATTAACCTTTAACGTAGGCCTTTGCCGTTAAGTAAAAACATGAGGAACTCATAGTGACATGAAGAATCTATAACACTGTCAGGGCATGGACGACATTTAAGTAGGATACCAGTACTCAATTAAAGATTTGTCATAGCTTTTTTCTTAGACGTTTCTACATTGTGTTTTATTTTTTATTTATATGCAAAGACATGTTGTTTTTGCATATGGGGTAGCACTAGTGAATGGTGGTGTTATGTATACCTACGTGAATTGTTCCTAGCATTGACTTTATCTTGATTTATAATGTATCTGATCTGTATAATCGGACAGAGGCGGGACATAAAAATTTGACAATCGATACGTTGTCATACAAAATCTAGTTGTCATAAAAAATATTTTGTGAGAGGGATACAGCCTGTCGCACTCACCCTGAAGGCTTGCTAAAACGTTTCACGCCCCGCTTGAAGAGAAAACATGAGCTGGTAGGCCATTCCATGACTTAATGACACAGGGTAGAAAAGAGGAACTGAACCTCTTGGTTGAAGCCACCAGCGCCTGCATTGTATGTGGATGGCAGCGCTGTCCAGCACGTGTTGTTCGGGAGTGGAAAGGAGAGGGACTCGTTGAAATAGCTCTTCAGAGCATTCCCCATTATAGAGACGGTAGAGAACAGTTAGACCAGCAATATCTTTACGTAATTGCAGAGGCCCCAGTTTTTCGGACATCTCTAGATCACCGACAATACGGATATCACGTCGCTGTCCTCGATAGCAACCTATGGAGGGCATCTAGCTATTTTGCGGAGCCATCCCAGAGGTGACAGCAATATTCCACACATATTATTTTCACAGTGAGCTAATAGTTGGCTGGTCACATGATGCGGTCGAGGCTGCGTTTGAGCACGGGGTTGGGACTTACTTGTTCGGCCGCGTGGGGCGCGAGGGGACGGGTCCCGGTCCAGGTATTCCAGGGGGCACTAGCACTGTACGGCGGTGCGCGGGCGCAGGCGGCTGCGCGGCGTGGTCGCGGGTCGGGTACTGCCGGCGCGCGCAACCACACTATCCTTTTATCACTTCGCTCTTCAAACGCCTTCAACTTGACTCAGTGCGCGTCACAAGAACCATACTTGATATTGACGAAAATTGTATTGTGATTTTTGGCAAAATAAAAAAATAAACCTTCCGTATTCAATGTACTTAATCATAACCAAGAGTGGGAAACCAGATTTTAAATTGTACCATGTACATTGTATATGTTTAATCATACTTCCTGGCTATTACCTCCAATTTTGCAATAAGTCTACTTTCTAGATCTAGACTGTATATTTTTTCATATCACGAGATATAAATTTTACCCGGGTAGAGCTTTCAGAAAAGTGTTTTCCGTAAGGTAAAACTGACAGTAAACACTTAATAAATATATTGTTAAATATTAAGATTTGTTGTTTATTTAATATCATTTAATATCACCTGCGGTTTAACATATTTATTTACGAAAATAATACAATTGGTTTTGTTTACAATGTCTTGCTGTCATCGCTCAAGCCATAACTAACCATGTTTGTGTCATATAAATAATTAAATAACATTCATATTATCTCGATATACAGGTAGGAGTAGGGCCGACTTAATGGTCACCTTTTCTTTATATTTAATGCCACACGTTTGATACGAGCTGGTCGTAGCTACTTAGATAAAAATCGATAGATGTAACCATAAATGATTATGAATTAAATTATAGGTAGGTAAGTTCCGTTCAATCAACATGAAGGTGTTAAGTAAAAGTTAGACGCTCATGCCCATCTGACAACTGTCAGACGAATAGTTAGCAAGTTCTAGTAGAACTTAGTTTTATTGCACAGAGTATGTTTACTCTATGCACTGTGGATAATGGGGATTAAAAGATCCTGGATTAAGATCCTATTGGAAAATTGTATCGAGTGGTATTTCCGGACCAATAAGGCCTTCAAGAAAACAATGCATTTTTGTCAGGTGAACTGTCTGTTCGTCTGCCGCCCTCATTAATTAAAAACAGATCATTTAGCAATAAGAATTGTGACCGATTATTGTTCCTAATAAAAGTTAGATTGTAGGTATAACAAAACACGATATTCAAGACAACGAAATGCTCTTATTACATGATCCAGAAAGGGTATAAAAGAGAGGACAACATCCTCTTTTTTTGTTTTAATTTCGGCTACTTGATTGACAGTGGGCACATGAAAAGTTTTCACCCGTGATTACTGCGTGTTTGTAATAATAACATGAATATACGTTTAGGTACTAGAATAGTCGAATTCCAGAATTTGTATGGGAAACCAATTTTCAATTTTCCTTGTTTTGTGATGACGACAAAAAGGACCTAATCTTGTCATAATAAAGGGCTGGCACGAATGTGGCAATAAAGTCGTTGCACTGATTGGAAATATCGGCAATCGCCGAAACGGCTCACGCTCTTTATTATATTTGAGTAATGGTAGTATAATGATCTTCGTAGTATAATGACTATTAAGTGTTCATGCGTTATGTTTCCGCAAACAGCTATGCACCTCATAGTCTTAATTAAAAATTATTAACTAATCACCCTGTCATATTAAAATGATTATCCTGAGTTTAAGACCCAACTATGGGATACTAAATCATATCAAATTGTATACATTATGGACAAAGTAAAACGGGGCACTATGGGTACAATAGGTACATAATGCCCGGTTATTATAAAAATTTCCCAATATGAGAGTGCAAAATGTAAAAACGAAATCATGCCAGATTTAAATGTTATATATTGCCTTAAGTCAGGATTGCCGTGGTTAGTTATTCACTGAATCAAACTTAATTTGCAAAAATATGCTTACATCAATTTGTCATTATTCAAATGGTCTATCGTTGATCCCAGGGTCTTTGATTAAATAAATATAATTGCATATTCTTACTTTTTAATTACGAAAACAAATTTACATTAGTTTGCCAAGAATTAGGGAATTAACCTTTAACGTAGGCCTTTGCCGTTAAGTAAAAACATGAGGAACTCATAGTGACATGAAAAAATCTATATAACTGTCAGGGGATGGACGACATTTAAGTAGGATACCAGTACTCAATTAAAGATTTGTCATAGCTTTTTTCTTAGACGTTTCTACATTGTGTTTTATTTTTTATTTATATGCAAAGACATGTTGTTTTTGCATATGGGGTAGCACTAGTGAATGGTGGTGTTATGTATACCTACGTGAATTGTTCCTAGCATTGACTTTATCTTGATTTATAATGTATCTGATCTGTATAATCGGACAGAGGCGGGACATAAAAATTTGACAATCGATACGTTGTCATACAAAAATCTAGTTGTCATAAAAAATATTTTGTGAGAGGGATACAGCCTGTCGCACTCACCCTGAAGGCTTGCTAAAACGTTTCACGCCCCGCTTGAAGAGAAAACATGAGCTGGTAGGCCATTCCATGCACACATTAATGACACAGGACAGAAAAGAGGAACTGAACCTCTTGGTTGAAGCCACCAGTGCCTGCATTGTATGTGGACTGCAGCTCTGTCAAGCACGTGTTGTTCGGGAGTGGATAGGAGATGGAGGGACACGTTGAAATAGCTCTTCAGAGCATCCCCCATTATAGAGATGGTAGAGACACATAGACCGGCGATGTCTCCGGACATCTCTAGATCACCGACAATACGGATATCACGTCGCTGTCCTCGATAGCAACCTATGGAGGGCATCTAGCTATTTTGCGGAGCCATCCCAGAGGTGACAGCAATATTCCACACATATTATTTTCACAGTGAGCTAATAGTTGGCTGGTCACATGATGCGGTCGAGGCTGCGTTTGAGCACGGGGTTGGGACTTACTTGTTCGGCCGCGTGGGGCGCGAGGGGACGGGTCCCGGTCCAGGTATTCCAGGGGGCACTAGCACTGCACGGCGGTGCGCGGGCGCAGGCGGCTGCGCGGCGTGGTCGCGGGTCGGGTACTGCCGGCGCGCGCAACCACACTACCCTTTTATCACTTCGCTCTTCAAACGCCTTCAACTTGACTCGGTGCGCGTCACAAGAACCATACTTGATATTGACAAAAATTGTATTGTGATTTTTGCCAAAATAAAAAAATAAACCTTCTGTTCTCTATATAATTAATTAAAACCTAGAGTCAGAAACCAGATTCTATATTGTACATATTTAATTGTACTTCCTGGCTCCTACCACCGAAATTCTGTAATAAGTCAACTTCGGGAACATTTAGATTAATTAGTTTGACCTAGGCAGTAAATACTTTTGTCAAAATGTCACGATTATATTGATTTTAATCCAGCTAGAGATTTTGAAAAACGGTTTTTCCGACAGGACAACTAGCAGTGAATAAATACATTGTTAAATGTCAGTTTTGGTTGTTTATTTGATATAATACCTGAGGTTGAAAATATTTATTTATGAAGATAAAACTGCAATCTCTTGCTCGTCTTTATTTCCACAATCAAATTTGTGACAATAAAAAAAATTAGATAACGTAAACAGCTCTACAGCTTATAGAGCGAGAGAGATGGGAATATTTTTTATTCTGAGGCGTAGGGCTGGAGGAGGGAGGAATATTGTCATCATCATATTTGTGAATGGTATGTAACCATGGTTTGGTTTTTGCAAAAAACATGCGATGAGGATGTAACCCCTAACAAAAAGAATCAAAAAGATCCTCAGGAAGATTTTAAGGAACAGAAAATAAAACCTGTTCGATAATCATCACTTTGTGTACCACTATCAATAAAACAGGTTTTTTCTAAATTTACAGACGCTTATAATTTAAATTATGAATACAAATACGGTACAATAAATTAAGCAAAGTATTGGCATCATTTTAACCGGTTTTTGGCGCTGTACATAATATGAAGTTTGTAGGTTTGCGTATATTATTAACCTTTCTTTTGATTTGAGCTAAAAATATCGGTATAGTCCATTGATACAGCACACGTCATAGCGTAGATAAGTTACGTTAATTCTAAAATAAGGCGTTAAGAGTATGACGCTCATTAACTTCTGCCGAAAACGACTTTTAGTTTTTATTATATAATAACTATCAGGATGACCTCACTCATCCTGATGATCAGAGGTGGATGAGAAGCAGAAGTGAGATCCACATACGAGGTCGACAGGCACACCTTATTGAGTCTGTCGCACTCACCCTGAAGGCCTGCTTAAATGCCGTTTCACGCACCGCCTCAAGAGCCTGGAATCCTAGAAGAGAGGGAAATCATGAGCTATGGCTAGTAGACTAAAACTTGGCGAAATAATTATACTAGTCGTTGACAATATTTTAACATTGTTTTAGTGCGCAGAGTAAACAGTGGATAAAGAGATCCTGGAGTAAGATTTCCCATTGGGAAATTGTATCGGGCAGCGGTATTTCCGGACCAAAAAGGCCTTCAAGAAAAGAGCGCATTCTATTCTTAAAGGCCGTCTGCATTTTTGTCGAGTGAACTGTCTGTTCGTCTGCCCTCATTCATTTAAAGATAATTTTCTGAAATTATTTGATTTGTAACAAAGTTAAAAAAAACTGCATGAAACCTGACGTATTTTGTTATTTTTTTTTAAACAAATAGCACTATGTCACTGCATTCAAACCTATTGTTAAAAATCCGAAAATATAAATCAATAGGTTTTTTTTTTACAAATCTACGACAAAAAATTGTTTATAGTAGGTAAACCATGAAACCAGTGCTCTTCGTACCTACTACAGGTTAATTTCATAAAGTTTATCATAATTGGTATGTATGTATTAATTAGGTATTTCGCGAGTTTTCTGTGACTTCATCTCGGTGAACGTTAAGCTTATTTAAAAGGGAAAAATATCCTGTACGAATACATATACGATTCCGAAATATTGACTTCGAAATATTTTGAAATGTTTCTCTAAATTAAAAATGTACCTACAATTTCAAGAGGATGAGAGGTGCTTTTCACCTCTAATCACAATTTAAAAAATTGTGTTTATTTTTTTACCATTAAAAGTTAAATGATCTGAAATGAAAATTTGAAAAAAATCGCATTCATGACCCCGCCTGTACGGGTTAAATTATCTGCCTATTTACGACAAACAACGAGATACAAGCAACAAAAACTAAATCATCTTGTTCCAAGATACAAAAAGGGTACTTAAGTAGATGTCCTCTCTTTTTGTTTCATTCTCACATGTTTATTTACAGCTTAATTTCGGTCACTTTTCAGTGAACACATGAGTAGTTTTCACCCGTGAAATAACTACTGTGTTGTGTTTGCAATAATGACATAAATAACTAATTCTGGGTACTAAAATAGTCACTTCAAGATTTTTTCAGGGAATCTATTTTTTTATTATGTGTGATGACGGCAGAAACTAGCTAAAGTTGTTATAGGGCTCGCGGATGTGGCAATAAAGTCGTTGTACTGATTGGGAATATCGGCGATTACGCCTGACGCACTTTATTATATTTAAGTAATGGTTTTATAATGATCTTCACTATTAAGTGTCAATGCATTGTCTCCGTAAACAGATATACACCTAATAGCCTTAATTAGTAATTTATAACTAATTACCTTTTCTGATTAAAATCATAATCAAAGGTGTAAGTTCTGGTAATAGGGCACAAAAGCATATCAGATTAGATTATATAAAATACCACCTAAACATATGAAGGTCTAGACAAAAATTGTGAAGCTGGCATGATAGATATATCGAAATAACGCAGTATTTTTGTTGTCCTAACGAAGAATGAAAATAAATATTTAAAAACAAAATTGAACGAAAAAGACCGTGCATTGTGCAAAAGTCCATTACTATCAACTTGATTACATGTTGTTATACATACCTACATAGAATCACGCCTTTTTCCCAGAGGGGTAGGCAGAGATCACTTCCTGCCATGTGCTGAGGTCCTGGCACACCACTTTCGCATTGTTGACATCCGTGAAAACCAAAAGCGATCCTGGGGACTTAGACAAAGTAACAATATCGAAACGATAACGACGTTCGAAAAGAACAAAATGTATGGGATTGACCACGTGATTTATAGCGTCTAATGTCAATCCCACACATTTTATTCTTTTCGAACTTCGTTATCGTTTCGATATTGTTACTTTGTCTACGGGGCCTGCACACGATGCTGCCACAGCACCGCCCACCGCGCCGCGTGTGAGCCTTCCGCTCCCCCGCCAGTCCGTTGAAGCTGCAAAAGCCATCTGAGGCTAACAGCTAAGTCCTCCTGAAAAAAAAGTTAAAGGCTCCGCTGCGTATTTTATACTAGCTGTGTTTTTTACACATTTTCCATTGTATCTTTGCTCCTATTGGTCGCAGCGTGATGTTATATAGCCTAAAGCCTTCCTCGATAAATGGTCTATACAACGCAAAAAGATTTTTTCAAATCGAACCAGTAGTTCCTGGGATTAGCGCGTTCAAACAAACAAACAAACTCTTCAGCTTTTTAATATTAGTATAGATGTAGGCTAGCGACCCACACTGGCTTCGCGTCAGGTATATTATGAATAAAACTACCTCTTGAATCACTCTAACAATTTAAGAAATGCTAAGTTTTAAAGCCCTTAGCATACATAGGGACAACTCCCCTTCCGCGCTCCCGTGAGGCCTACATCGCATATTATTTATTATCCATTAGTACATAATGAATGAAATGAATGAATGAATCCCGACTGTTCAGTTGTTATATTTTATGGAAATTATAGACCAACGTACATTAGCGTGCTTGTTTATTTTCCAGTTTTTTGCACAGTCAAGATTTTTTATTTTTTAAATTATTTTTATTTTATTTTATACTTTTTACTTATGAGTACCTAACTGGCTGTTTACCAGATTGGACTTTCTATCAGCACCACAATTGCACTGCAACTTAAGTTCTTGTAATGTAAAGTAAAAAATCAAATGCATGTTCGACGTTACCCCTTGACAGATTTTGTCAGTTTTATATTGTAAACATGTGAATAACCTTCAGTCGCTGCATTATTCACTCAACATGCCTTTGATTCACACTCTAATATATCGAAAAAACGAGTGGAAGATGTTTACTGAAATTCGGATTTGACAGGTCAAGTCACCGGCGTTAATTTCAATTTTGGCCGCATTCAGCGCTGTGATCGTTTAGGTCACGCCCTCTGTCCACCTTGCACCCTGCCTAGAGACAGACAGACAAGACAGTTGAAATTTTCACAAATGATGTATTTTTAAGCTATTGCATAGCTTTTATCGCGGGCTTTGAGCGCGGCGACCGAACCAAGAAATTCCGTAACAATAAAAACCTCACAATCGTCTAACGTCGTTTCAGTTCGGTAGACTTCGGCACGGTGTTTGTGTGTGTGCGGTTAAACGTATTGTACGAATCTACGAAACTCGCACGAATCGAGACGAGGTGCCCCGAAATCGGCCGATGCTATGCAATAGCTATACCGCGGCAGTCCCCAAGTGCCACACGACATTTTTTCTGTTGCCGCTCTAACAAATATTAAAAACAAAATGAAAAAATATTTTGAAAAAAAACAAGTATTTTTTACAATATTGATACGAATTCCATCATGCGCGGGTCCATCTCGCACTTGCCCGATTTTGTTATAAACTTTGTGCTTAAATCAACTCGAATGAGTTATTTATAAATCTACATTTAAATAAAAAAAATAGTCAATGTTTGTGCTAATCTATAATGCAGAAGATCATTTTACCATAGGTGATGTCCGTGACTTTAACGTTCCTTAGATTTATTAATACGAACCACACCGAAATAATAGGGAATAGAAAAGATCTATTAAGTTAATACAGTGATTATGTCCATTGTTTATGGACCAAGATCCCAGGGCCGCCAGACCTACGTCATTTTAGCAAAGCTAGAATTTCCATGACTTATAGTCTAGTATGTACTTAGGAGAGTACGCGTACTCACTTGCTCGAAAGCGGGGCCGTTTCACAGGTAGCGCGAACTAAAGGTGTCCCAAAACAGAGGCAACCTACGTCATTTTAGAAAGCCTAAATTTGACATATATAACTACGTGGTACTATTTCCAGACTAATTGTAAGCTGCCAGACCAATCCAATGGGCCAATTATTCTGCCAGACACCTCAAAGGTTCCCTGTGAGTGCAAGCTTGAGGGCGTATCGACGCACAGCCTAAACGGCTAAAGTTAGGCACTTGAAATTTGGAAGAGACGTAGCTTAGATACCGTAGAGGTGCACTAAGAAAGGAATTCCCGAAATTCTTACGGAAACGGGAATGATCGGTAAAAAACATTTGCTTGAAAAAAACGAAACTGCATAAGATAGATGATTGAAATTTGGCATGCAGGTACCCCATCGAGGGGACCCACGTCTCCATGTATCCGGAGATGAGATGGTGGATCTGACCCGCCTCAGGGTTTTAGAGGATACCCTGTGGGAGCTAGTATTTGTACTGGGTTAGAAACAGGGACCCTTGTATGCATTCTAGTTTTGGCTAAATAAGTGAATGTTTAGTTAGATAAGTGCATATTACGCCAGGCATAAAATAAATTCTGAGATATTTGGACACTTTTTTGTCAGAAAGTATTTTCACGAGGTTTAATGTCAATTTTATGGTTTTGGTCAATGTGTCCGATGTGGTATACTTTCAAGTTTTGAAAGAGTCAAGTATTTATGAAATGTTTTTGAAACTGCCGTAACCAGCTTTGTTATGCATCTAAAATGGCAGAATAAAAAATTGCTCACTTCTAAGGACACACGTTTGTTAAATCATATGTGTATGACGTCTACGTTCTTGACCATTAAACAAAAACATATGGTATTTAAATTAGTATTTTATTTCTAATTTTGCGTCAAGGAAACTTTACATAATCCTAATGTCTAATTTAAATACAAATAATATATACTAAATAAAAATATAATACATAGTATTTTTGGCACAAGTAAGTAACATATTCGTTTATTTTTATTTACCTGTATCATCCCACTGCTGAGCAAATAAATGTCTCCTCAAAACCTGTCCGCCGCTCTTTAACCAAGGCTAGCACTTTCCAGCTCCTTGGTAGCTGGACCAATTCGTGACACCATATTTTCTTGGGCCTTCCCCTTTGGCGAAAGCTGTCCTCAGGTACTTTTTGTGTTAAAATGTTAGTCCTTCGTCTTGGAGCGGATGGTGGTATTCCTGATTCGATCCATTATAAAATTATTAACTTATTTAAATCAAATTTTGTGCTCTAAAATCCAACTCATATCAACGAAACGATCAGCGACATCTCTTCCTACATAGACACATGAAAACCTCTCGTGAAAATGAAGTTTCCTAAATAAACCGGAAGCAGGGCATTCATCATTGTCTAATCATGTGTGCTTGACCATGGGCGATCATGGCCAAAACAGTAAGTAAAGCACGCGATATCCTTATTCCGATAGAAGTTGAGTTTAGAATGGTCGGAACAATCTAGGAGGTCGTTGGTTTATATGCAAATATTATGTTAATAATACCAATAATTGGTTAATAAATGTGGGTGGACAATGCCTTTAAGCAAAGTGTTCATGAATTTGTTTTTACATGATAATGAGATTTACATCTTTCAAGAACAACAACGGTATTGCACATAAAGGGTACAACTAAAAAAAGTGTGGTAAGTACAAAGTCCACAGTCAATGTACGAGTATGTGAACTTTGGTCGCTAATCAAGTAAAGTAGTGAATATTTGGGCTGATACAAGTACAATGTAAATATTACAATCATATGTGTTTTAAAGATATTATTAACATATATGTGACGTTTACTTAATGTATAAAAATATATGTTAGTAGGAATATTATCAAGTATTGTTGTTAGTGATACCTATTTTTATTTTGAAGGGTATATGGAAAGTGGTCCATGAACTAATAGGAAGACTGTGGTAGTTTTCATTTATTACCAGGCTTGTATAAAGGGGCATCGATATGACAGTTTCAAGAAAAAAATATTTTAGAATTCTGAGCAAAATCACAGAAAACTGTTTATTCTAAAGAAAGGTATCCACACAAGTTATATTATTAAACATCAATTGTAGCTAGACTCTACAGCCAAAAATTGTTACTTTCGCGAGTCCATCTGATCAGTAACGCGTTAAAGTCTTTTGTTCTCCCCGCCCCGAAGCGCTAGTTTCTGTCTGTTCTTGCTCTGTTGTTAAAATGGGTTCATAGTTTAAATATATTATGATGACATAATATTTTATTATGGTAATATTTTGGTGACAGAACTTTATAAATCAATTTGCATACCATTGAGACTCACCTAAGTTATTTTACTCATCCGATTCGTGTCAATCATTTCCTGAAAGGGAAGAGCAACACTTTTAAAGGCGGTTAATATTTATATCCTTAATTATGGTTTGCGTAAGTTTTCACCTTGTCTTATTTTTAGATCTTAATACCTCAAAGCTCGGTATTATTCAAAACATCATCGAGAAGGCTTAGAGCCATATTTTAGCATTTTTTAAACGTTTCCATCGAAGTAGCTCTATAATATCTGCAAAAGAACTTATCTACAATATATCATAAATTATTTTATATTTGCATATTCGCTTTAATAAGTATATAATGGAACTTTCTTTTTTCTAATATTAGTATAGAGAACATGATATCTAAAACAGTTTTGGGGAGTTCCCTCAAAATCCATACGACATGGTTCTGACCTAACTCATTAACCGGTTTATAGTTGCAAACTGAATGCAAAATATTCATCGTGACAAAATTGCCAACTGCAGATTACTATTTATGTCTTCAGTTTAGAATTAAGTAAGCCTGTTGTGTTATATGCAGTGGGTATAAAATCCATTTTTTTATTTACGATCTCGCATGGTAAAGCTTATTTTACATGCAAAGAGCGTGCGGATTTTTGAATATTAGATCTACGGCCTCTATGAAGTTTAATGGACGACTCTTGACTTCTTTTTATAGACACTTGACACCGGTATATACGAGTATCACAAAATTGTTTTAATTTGCGTCACTATGTTAAATTCATATACACACAAGTCAAGACTAGGGTTAACGCACAATTTTTACAATGATTGTAAATATTTTTTAATCTTATATCTTTCAGCATAAAGTTCAGAATAGTGAGCCTAGACAAGTATCTCTAAGGGTAGTTTGGTATATATATTAAATCTTGCTTAAAGTGAGTAGGTATGTACTTCTTATGTATGTAAAAAACGTCGATGGCCGAGTGGTTAAGGTCGTTGCTTGCCATGCGAGAGGTCGCCAGTTCAAAGCCCGCCAGGTACCAATGTGTTTTTCAAATTTGAAATTCATATATACCATCATTCGACGCTTTAACGGTGAAGGAAAACATCGTGAGGAAACCAGCACACTTGAGGGATTTATCAACGGTGTGTGAAGTCATGTCAGAGGCCTACGGGCGGTTTAAACGCTGACACCAGGTTGTCCATCAACCATATGATAAGTAGAAGATGTATGTACTGAGAAATTTACAAAAACTTATGAGTGGTTTTCAATAAATTAATAATAAAGGTACTTTTATTACAGCTTTTTGTTGGTTTCTTTGAATGCCGTTTTTTGTATGTATGTATTAAAATAATGATGCGTCGACCTAGCCAGAAGTTGGGCTTAAGTTTGCATTAGGATAGATTAAGTTAGGTTATAAGCCATTTGAAGACATTCAATAAGCGCTCATTGTGCCGTTCTACGTATAGTTGGGATAGATAAATGAGATAAATATTAATAATTGAAATCTGCATGTCAAATGGAAATGAAATTTATTTATTAAATATATGCTCCTTTTCATATACGTAAAGTATAATATCATTAAAAAATAATATCTTGTAACTGACCATCCTAACAAAAAAAATCTTTGAGGCCACGATATACCCTATATTGCGTCGTTCAGATAGATAGAATAGATACATACTTAAAGACATTTTTTAATTATTTTACTTTATGTAAATATCACACTAGCAGTGTTATTATGCTTAAGGTTGAGAAAAAATTTACTTAGTTATTGTCTTGACACTAAAAAAAGACTTGTTTACCTACTTATCTTAGTACGTAGCACTTTACTTTTTCAGAAAAAAAATGTTTTAATATTAATTTATGGGTTCAATGAGCTTGATAATTTTAGTTTTAACATTTAGGCTGCGTTTCCATGCGTAGGAAGGTAAATACTATTTATCTGTGCGTTTGTGCATTCTAGTCACAGAAAATGCTTATCCAATATAGATGTTGTTATCATTTCCCTGTGGCCGAATTGGCTAGCACAGCTAGTTTATAATAGGTACTAAAATAACTAAGTAGATTGAACCACGCATAAATATTAAAGAAATCTACATAAAACCTACATTTCAAAAACTATAAAACGATCTTAAATTAAGTTCGCTTTAATAGATTTGGCAATTCGAATTTCTTGCTTTAAAAACTTGTATAAGCCTGTATCTACGCGATGGACGTCACAAGTTCCGTCATGTGGCGTCGCGGTACGCATCGCGCAGTGACGTATCTCAATTAATGCCACGCAGCCATAACCAACATTGGGGTTTTTCACTCTGGATCTTTGACTCACCTCAATATTGCTAGTTATTTTGCTCACAACATATTCTGTTAAACCACGGAATGAATTAATTATGATTCTGGAAAAAAACGGCACTGTCTGTGGAAATTATTTAAAACTGTTTGTATTATTGAACGGCCAGTTTAGGTATTTCGTTGTACTAGTATCTATCCACATATTGAATTCGTCAGCTTGAAGCAAAACGACCAGAAAACTAGTCGCGCAAGATAGGATGTTGCAGCATCTAATTTTAACTTTGGATAATTTGCCTATTTCATGTTCCTAGACTAAAATAATGCTAATGATATAGGTTTAATACTGATCCTACCTTCTTGGTACAAAAATATGGAGGGACTTGACATGTATCTTACGAAATACAGCTGTATGCTAGCAAGTTTACCGTACATTTTATGCTTCAGATTGAATATTAACATTTTTAAAAGAGTACCTAGTCTAAAACGGTATCAAAAATAGAATTCACTAGTAGGTAAATACTATTTAAGCAAAATAGATATACGCGAGCTTCATCGTATTTATATTGACTATGTGAAATCTCTATTACTGAAATGGTTTAAGTTCAAGAGTCTTATATCGTATTGTTACCACATAAGGGTCCTGCTAATTCTGTTATAACCAGTAAAGTACACCTAGATGCCTCAAGTATCACCAGCAGTGTGACAATTTAGGAAGTGATGAATACCTAGCATCCTAGCAGTGCTAATTAATAAAATAATGTCAAGGCGTCAGTTTTAGAACTTGATTTTACTTCCGCATCAGGCGATGGATTTGTCCACTTAATATTTTTTATCAAATCTGAACTTTTAAGGTTTGACTAAATCGTGACTAGTGTCTTACTTCGTAGTACTTCGAACATTATTTTCATAAGAAACTTTATCTCTACGTTCTGTTAATATTTTTCATGCTACATCACAGATAGTTTGATAGTCGAATCGGATAAGTAAAAATCACCACCTTGTCGACTGCCTACGCAGTGCGAGTAATTTTCTACTTTCAAGTAGGCAATTCATGACGCATATTGTTGTTACACATTGTGAAATTACGTTTAATTTGGAAAATTACATAGGCATAGAGGTGCCTGGTTTTGTCCAGGGTCATTTGTCCCTTTCTCGCACTGACGTCACACTCACGTCAATGATGATCCGACCACGGTCACTGCTTGATATTATACATATTTACGAAATGTGCCATTTTTAGCTCATTAGGACGCAATTTTTTAAGATTGGAATTTAGATTTATAAGCTATGGTAGTGTGGCGGTAAGATCGATATTATTACCCTATTACTTTTCGTAAAGGGTAAAAGCGGGACCATATTACTAAGACTTGACTGTCCGTCCGTACCAAGCTATATCTCAAGAAGTGATAGTTAGACAGTTGAAATAGATGATGTATTTCTATTGCCGCTATAACAACAAATACCTACCTATATTTTTTTATACTTACAAAAGTAGTACGTGCCCGGTTGAAATTTGAATTGATCAAAGTTCATTTCCTTTTACAATAAATTAAGCGTACCCGGATGATTGTATTGTCATACCTACTCATTTAAATACTTTTGTTTAAATAATAGAGTTATATTATAATAACCGCTTATTAGCATTATAATATGTCATGATTATCATAAAAATGATAAATTAAGGGGTCTACATGATAAAAATAGTAGGTAGCAAATACAAAAATAATCGCGTGGAACCTCTGAATTCATAGTTTTTGATGTAATGGAACGCGAAAGTCTAAAACCATATGACCAAAATAGCATTTTTTATAATTTTTGTCTCTCTCTCGGTCTGTAGGTTTGTTCGAGCTACTCTCTGAATGGCTGGACCGGAATAGAAATATGGAACCCAGTAACCATATTGTAAAAAAATCAGGTACTTTGTATGGGAGCCCCTTCAAATATTTGAATACATATTTGTTTTTAGTATTTGTTATACCGACAACTGAAATTGATCATTTAATTATGACTGGCTCGGTGGAGCAGTGGTTAGTGACCCAGAATCACTACCTACGGTTCCAAGAGTCGTGGGTTCGATTCCCACCCGGGACAAATATTTGTGTGACGAACATCGGTGTTTGTTCTGTGTGTATCCACTGTTCATTCTGATATCCGTACCACAAGTGCTTAAGCTACTTACCACGGGATAAAATTAATGTATGTGATGTTGTGTAATATTTATTTATATTTATTTTGCAAAAAAGTCAACTATCTCGCTTCTTGCTATCAAAGCCATAGGCCAGCGCCACACTAGTCGGAAACTCCGCAGATCTAATCTGTCGGAACGTCAATACATGTGGTTGCATTTAAATTACAAATAGCGGGCACACTACGCGGAAGATCTCTCGCTATAATTTATATATATTGTCATTTTGTAACGGAAGATCTGCGGCGGAGGTTCCGCATATTGGTGCTGGCCTTAATAATAGGGTACCGTCTTTACCCTTTGGGTAAGGCATCCTAAAAAGAGCCTTTGGAAACTACTCGAAGACTGGTTCCAAGATCAAGTTTAATCGTAAAAAATTGAATTACTTGACAAGTTACATGCTTGAATATCTATTTAGATTTATTATGCAAGTTGAGAATGTTTTCTTTTACCTTTTAAAAAAAAATCTAACCCACTCGCAACTGCCTGGGCCAAAAGATTCATCGGTACATCGTAACCATATAAGGGACTAGCTGTGCCCGCGACTTCGTTCGTGTGGACTACAGGATTTTACGTACAAAAGTTTTTTCCAATATGTAACTCCTACTATAGGAATTTTAAATATCGCGTTGAAAGAAGGCTTTTTGTTCATTAGAGTAGCTGCATGCCAAATTTCAAGCGTCTAACATAAGCGGTTTATATCTTTCATACAAAAGGATTTTCCCGTTAATTCCCGTTACCTAAGGAATTTTGCGGTACCTAACACCTTTACGGTACCTAAGCTACGTCCCTTCCAAATTTCGATACATTCAAAAGGTTTTTCCCAGTTACTACAGTTACTATGCAATATGGCGTTGCAAGTAATCTTTACGTTTATTAAGGTACCAGCATGCTAAATTTCAATCATCTATCTTACGCGGCTTAGATTAATTCATACAAAAGCCTTTCCCCGCTCAATCCTGTTCCCGTGGGAATTTTACAATATCCTGTTATAACTAAGCTTAAAGTTTACTAATATGTCAAATTTCAAGCGTCTAGCTCAAGCGGTTTAGATTTTTCAAACAAAAGGATTTTCCCGATTATTCCCGTTCCCGTAAGATTTTCGGGAATTCCTTTCTTAAAGCACCTCTACGGTACCTAAGCTACGTCCCCTCCAAATTTCAAGTGCCTACGTTTTGCCGTTTAGGCTGTGCGTCGATATGTCAGTCAGTCAGACAGTCAATCGGTCAGTCAGTTTCTCCTTTTATATATTTAGATTATTTGATCATAAAGTGCACCTTAATGACTACAATGTTTCATCTTTGTAATGTTTGGGGATATTAGACCGAATCTGATTTCTTTTTTTTTATTATCCTCCTAAAATCGGTTGAATACTTAGGAAAACTCATACACACCGATCACTGCATTATTTTTTTTATTAAGTATCTTATTTAGGCTGGTTTCTTGCGGTGCGGGTTCAATAGCTTTCCTTTGAAAATGTCACGTGTAGATGTAGACGTCAATAAATCACATACACAACTTGTATGCCTAAATTAATTCTTTGATTTCATCTTAATTTAATAAATATTGACCCATGCAGAGCGTGGCTGATACCTGCTTACGTAGTAACCTGTCTGCCAATATTTCATATTGTCCTTGAAAACAGAACATACTACCTTGGGTGAGCATCCAACTAAATTGACCGCAGAATAAATAAAAAAAATCAAACAAAATTTAAAGAAGGTTATTTACGCCTAATATTGTTTTGGTTATGAGAAATGTTTTTCATATTATATATCTATGATGCACATCTGTGGTAACCAGTTATTGCTGAGGTTTTATACTGCAGGTTTGTAAATGCCGACATGTGCCAATTCATAACATGTTTTGTGCTCATTAGTTGAATACTATCAAATTTTAACATCCTTAATGTCGTTAATTTACTTACTATAATAACCTATTCCTATTCTGTTCTGAACATTTTAATTGATAAGATTTTAAAAGTGTAGGTAACTGTCCTCCAAACTTGTTCAAAGTTTTAAACTACATACATATATTATTCTGTTAAGCTACTAAAGTGGGACTTGTTTGTCTGCTTTCATACCTGATAATATTTAAGGTGTTTGCTTTTTATAGATTATATGTAGAACATACGAATACTTAGACAGGAATATAACATTTTATAGGCAACAAAAATTAATGCATGTCCCCCTTACTACGCAATACGCATTGTTAATATACCTATGTACAAAAATATATCTCTACAATTTCATCTATATTACAGTTAATATTTAAAATAACACCTGTAGGAACAACTAAGTTATACCGTACCATATAGTTTTTATTCGTCAATTCACGGAATCCTCTCGAAATATAATCGAATCACGTAATCCATCGGAGTTCCGGGCATCCGTTCGTAAATCTCAAGTTATAGATTAGTAAGTATTTATAGTAGGTACAATACAAATATTTGCCGGCCACTATTTGCGGGCGCAAAGGTCGCGAGTTGTGAGCCCACCTGCGCTGATGGCTCAAGATGGCTGAATGTCAACTTGAACCAACTCATGGCTAGTTTGTCTTTCCGGGGTCTAAGCTCGATAACAGGGAAGTGAGACGGCATCTTCACGACTGTAGCACAACCATGAGTAAGCTATCGAAACCTTACCTACGTTAACAACCTATCGAATTGTTTTTTTCATACTACCCATTTTAGTTCTTAGCGATACCGCTAGGCGCTGTTCATTTTTTCATAGACATTTTTTACATAGGCGATATCAGCCATGGCGGCCGATCTCAATTATGATCAGCCAAGTGCATAAGCATGCGCGCAAACACAAGTGCACTCTTTGTTCCCTTACTCTCATATTCGGTGAGACGGAAATCCGACATGACCGATTTGAGATCCGGCGTAGGACCACCGGATCAATGTGTTTCCGAGGCATGGGCGTGCAAGCGCTATCTTCCTAACTCCGGTCTGAGTAATTTCTTAACAGAAAAACTTTCAGCTCTCGGTCCTTACGCAGCGATTGTTACCCGAGGCAGTCAATATTTTATGATACTACGAGTATTATGACGTAGATGTCAAACTTCAAATTTGAATTTGAATAAAAAAGAAACATTAATATTGAATACCTGTTTGCTAATTTACTCGATTGTACAACTTAACATCCTTTATAACTAGTTTTCCAGGGGCAAATTCTGCAATAATAACGAATGCGACACAATTTCCTTAAATAAATAAATATTCTACATTGACGTGCTAATATATTTGAATAGATTTGGGTTAGTTCGATTGTAGAGCTCCGTCGGTTAATGAGTATCGACCATTGTTTTAAGTAGGTATTAAATAATTTAACGTCATATTTGAATTAACAGGGCCGAATCGGTAAATGAAAACTAATTGGAACCATTATATTGGCGGTTCTCAGAATATACTTAGGTCAGGAGTATAACTAAAGCGTGCTTAAATATTTTCCTACCAACTTTATTAGGAAATAAAATCTAAGAAAGGAACGCATTACCGTATTAATATAAGTATGTCCTTGACTAAGCAAAGTCACAGACAGTAGTAGGTAATAATTACCTAATGTTTTGTTTGTCAGTGTTTGTATTTACTTACCCGTCCCGAGTGAAGGGCGCTGATGTCTGAGACAGGTTTATAGCAAATTTAAGAAAAAGATTCATTTTTAATTGTAAAATTATTTATTAAGTTGGACAAAATTGATTTTTTTTGCAATGTTGAAAAACATGCGAAATCATCTCTACATATCTTATTTTGAGCAAGTACAGTAAAAAGTAAAAGTAAAAGATAATGTCATGATGAGTCTACAGAAGAGAGGAAATTGCTCCACAGAGTTTATTTGATTTCTTAAATGAGATTAGTTTTGCAGGTACCAACTGAGTTTTTCTCGACTAAGGAAAGCTCAGATAGTTCATTTTTACCCGGCATTTTGATATGGCATGACCGTCCAACCAACAAACTAATAAAGTATTCAAACAAGCACGTCACGCATTTCGATGATTCTTTTCACCTCACAAGAAACTTGATTATTACAGGTTATAGGTACTCTGAATAAATCGCGAGCACGCGTTGGCTGGGTGTAACTGTCTTGGTGACTGTTGACCTTCATTGATTGGTGAACAACAAATGCCTGTGTATTTCTCCAGCGGATCGTCAGGATTCCGGTGGTGGATTCGTGAGAACTGGTATACCATTTCCATAACTGGTTAGAATGGAGGTGGCACGTGCCGATGCCTCATGGTTTCAGAATCGTCACATGAAACCATGGGCGCTGGCACGTGATTTAATCTTCGACAGGCTAAATTTTGCATAATAAGAGAATATGCATGGGTTCTTTTTTATTTCTTGGTTAATTTCAATATTTTATCAAACATATATATATATATATATAAATCTCTGAATATGTTTTTTTAGAATATAATCCATAAATACTACTTATGAAGTTCATTAGACAAATACTCTGTTATAAACAGGGGAGTTCTCAGTTCAAGTTGAATGGTGACGACAGTTTACTTAATCGTCGCTTGCACATTGTCGAACACTTTAAAGAGTTTCTTTTTCGCGAGCGGAAGCTTTACAGGAGATCAATTATGCATATAATATCCTAATGACGCAAAAGTTTTGCTTCAGATTGTCGATCTTTGACTTGGCATTAGCAGTGAATATTTATTATGTTAATGTGAAAAAAATACTGTGATACATAAGCAACAGTAGCTGTCGTCGGTTGTAAATTTCGTAGAGTTCGAAATAATTATAAAGGTATACAATTTTACCTACCTAATATTAAAATTAATGTAAGTAGGTATTATTTATTGCAAGTTATTCGAAAAAAATATAAGGTACCTACACCAGATATCTGGAATATTCATCATCATCATCATCATCAGCCCATTTACGGCAATAAGGCCTTAGTCAACCATACTGGCCAAGTGCAGGTTGGTTGACTACACAACCTAAGAATTTCTTCGAATGTATGCAAGTTTCCTCACGATGTTTACGGTGGACGATAAAGCGTCGAACAATCATATGTACCTATGAATTTCAAATTTGAGGACATAGTGGGTTTGAACTGGCGACCTCTCGCAAGGCAAGCAACGACCTGAACCACTCGGCCATCGAATATTTTTTATTCTCAACTCACAAACTAAATGTTTAACTCGTTCACAGGTATTTCAATGTGTGTTTTAGGTTTTATAATATGAAATCCATTATATTTATATATTTTGAGTTAAATTCAACTCTCTTTTCGGTGACCATAAGGAAACAGATCTGTAGAAATTCTAAGGTTTGTAAAATCGACAATCGGCATTATTAAGTGTGGTTGGCTAAGGTCACATAACATAATTGAATAAGGCCTTGTCGCCCCAGTTTAGGGTAGGCTCGACTCCATCTGGGTGGCCTAATATGGGCTGATGTCGATGACAGGTGTAATATAATATACTATATGTACTCAATTAAAATATGTACTCAATGTACTATAACATACTATAAGTATATACTTGTTTGAAATATATTTTTTGCCAAACAGTTTTAATAATTCATACCTTGTCATACCCAACAATTTGAAAATTACGTATTCTAACTAAATTTTGTTTTGTAATTCTAAGATCATTGTAGTTCATTGGCACCGCGGTCTCAGACATGTGGTTAACCTTACATATAAGAAAAAAAAATAAAGTGGGTAGGACCTATGCATTACACCAAAAGTAAATCTATACACACACGTTACACACTGAAGGTAAAGTTTATATACTTCTTATATTTTGTATATTTTTATACTTTTTAGGGTTCGTACCTCAAAAACTTTTGTAACCTAACTGTAATTATATGAATATATAAATAATTATTTACTGAATTTCTATCTTATTACTAATGTACTAGTACCTACATACGTGGGCAGTTTTAGGTATATTCAGGTATATACCATCCTACAATAATGTAGGTAAGGTAGGCCTTATCAATCAACTTAGCTTACAATAAGTCTGCTGCTGTATTGAGCGGTGATCTCAATAAAGTAAGTTCACGTGATTTGTTTTTGCAAATAGAAGGTATATATTATATTATAACAAAAACATGTTACACAAAAACAAGGGTTATTTTCAATTGGATTCACGGCAATATACGTCGACTGCCGGGTAGGTAAGTAAAGGGCCGGACTACTGACAACAAGCAATACGAAGGGTCTTATGATAAAATCTAAGTAGGTACGTGGTTTATTTGATCGATTTCCACTAGTAAATGATAGATCGAACGTGCCCCCTTTCCCTCCCCCCCCCTCCCCCCGACTCTTCGAGCTACTATCGACTCAGTCAAAATCATCCGAGGTGATAGTATCCTTCCTGCCCTTTTCCTTACCCCGTCATATATCCTTGCTACTAGTGGGAACGCAATGAACTTGTTAAAACAATGCAGAATGTCGGCGACGTGGTCCACAACCCATCACGTCACGTTTCCCACAGAGGTGAAAAGTAGATCGCTGGAAGTGATCTCTACCTACCCCTCTTGTAAGTATATAACATGCATAGATTGTGATTGAGTATTTAATTCTATTATTAAGTTGATAGGAATGCAGTTTTGTAATACATACCCTAACGGATATATCTTATTGAACCATCTTTATGGATATGTTGCAAAATAATAAATATATTCCATTCGAATCCAACACTGTTCGCAGGCATATTGATGTGAAATTTCAATCCTTAAAGGTCGCTTACCTTTTGATGGTTAACTAAACTTGATTATTTATTTCAGAAAAATTACAAAGTGACATAGTAGATACAACTTAGTAGGTTAGGCACAAACCAACATAATAAAAAATAAGTAGATGTATCTACGTTTGATAGTTCTCATTCAATCATTATAGGTAATGATGATATCTCGTTTGCCACATTACCATACCTACTTAGTCACTGATTTTACATAGCGGCTTATAAAATGTTAATATGGTTATCCATTTAAAGGAATTCAATATACTGTGTACATGTAACTATACGTACCTTCATGTTATTATGAACTAAACGGATGACAAAGTCATACATTTGATATTCCTGCGCCGTAAATATAAGTTTGTAAATACGTTATGTTATTTGCTTTGCCTCAGCTAAGTGATTCTAACGATGGGTAACATGAATAGTAAGACAAGAGTATTAGTTTTGTAATTACCAGATATGAACTCACTATTTGTCTATGTCGCGATGTGTGAACGTTATCATAATGCCCAACCTGCCGTTAAATTGCTCGTTAAATGTTGTAATTAAACAAATTACCTTGAACTTGACCAAGCGCAGCTTAGAGAAACGGTTTTGCGACATGTGTTACCTATAACTTGTCTCGTCATGGATTATCTTTATGGGTCTCGGAGTAAATAATCTTTGGTTACCATATCATATAACTTTTTTTTATAAAAATGCTTTCAGGATGTCCTCACTCCACCTGATGGTAAGCGGTCGTGAAGACTTAGGTATTTATACCTATGATGAAAAAGTAGTAGTAGTAGTAAATACAAAGTGTAAATAAACTTGAAAGTTTATAGATACCTACATAAACATCAAAAGTCTATGGGTTTGGGAATGTCGGTTGTCGGTATATTATTATGTATATGTCATGTGGGGACGTAAGTTTTGATGATAAGATTTAACGCTTGGATACGCGTAGACTTTGAGTACCTACGTATATAATATTTTAAGTCTATGGTGCGTGCTAATTAAAAGCTCGTGTAAATTTCTGTGAATCCTGTTATATTGAAGTACCCGAAAGTATCTCGCTTCACTTGTACAAAACTCAGGTGTTAATTTATGGAAAAATCCGTGTCCATACGTCAGTCGATAGAAGTTGTAACGCAAAATACTTGGCTACTTATGTCAATATTTGCATACGTATTCTATCAGTGATTTATTTGTTCGATTTCGTAACGCTACTTCCCTACAAACAAATGAGTAGATACTAATGTTTTTTTAAAAAACAATACCGGTTGTCTAATGGTTATCAACTATCATTATCCTACACAATAATTATGATAGTATGGAAATGATATTTTAATGTCTCAACACATGTGAGTGTTTGTATCTAAACTGCCTTGGGAATTATCAAGATTAATTTTATCAAAACGCTTCTATTTGACACGATACGAATAAAGATGAGAACATGTAGGTGTATGTTCCGTTCGCATCTGTCCATCCCTAAAAACTGGACAAACGAAAGCGAATATTTACAGTTAGGTATACGAAGATTCGATTTATAGTTTTTCATTAAATTATTTCGGTTCTTCATTTGATATTAATTTTATATAGGTATTGTATTTTATTTATAAACTTTACTATACTTACTATAAAAATCCAATTTACACTTTATACAATATAGGTACCGACACAGAAAGCGGTCCACTAACTTGTCTTCTCAAAGAACTATCGCATATTGTCAAAATTTTGATAAAATCGATAGGCCGACGGCCTACGCGGACGCGGGACAATGTCTTCGAAATCTGGACGGGTGGCAATTCTACGTTAATGAGCTGATGATGATGATGGTATAATATACGCAAATCTACTAAATATATGTCGAATGTCTATCCAAGGTAGGTAAGTATATCCCTTTTCGGTGGTCATAGCAGTGGGAACCAACAGATGGAGAAAGAGATCCAATAGCTACTTTGCACATGGGGTGTTCCCCCTGCCTTTCGACTAATTCTTAAGGGGTAATAGGAGCCTTCACCGCAGGCGTCTTGTCTGAGGTTCGGTCATTCGCGCGCGTGTTTTGACATTCCGCGGCCCCCCGGCCCGGCTTCGATATAGCTGTCGAGAACCCTAGTGGCGACATCTTTGATTGTGCTTGTTCGACACATTCGCAACAAGCTATTACGCTGGATGGGTAATATGGGTATACGAGTTACGATCAATAGCGCTACCATGAGCTAGCTATCGAAAACTTAAATACGTTGAAAAGTTAAAAACCTATCGAATTGTTTTTTTCATACTACCTATTCTAGTTCTTAGCGTTACCGCTAGAGGCGCTTTACATCTTTACATAGGCGATATCGAGTCTTGTCACTTTTAAACTCATGGTAGCGTTACAGAACTCACGGCGAGTTAATTTCCCGCGCCTGTGACGTACGGAAGCCCGCAGCTTCCGTAGAATGCAGATTTGTATGTAAAAAACCAATTCAAAACTGACGACGCGGTTTTCGCCCGGAGTACGAAGATCCTCAGCATCTGCGGTTTGCGTACTACGTAACTTAGTTCTCCTCAACTGTTTTTACTCCCCGTCTTGCAGTTTTCGCCCGCCGCGTTTGCGAGCAATGATCGTCGGCCGTTAAATGGTGCTACCGCACGGTCCCGTGAGTTTTGAAATATTATCGTAACCGTAGCGGTTGCGGGAGAAAACCGCGCTAAGAGTCTCACCGTAAGGAAGTCTAAGTTTCAATGTAGGTATGAGATGGGATATCTGTGTATATTTATGTTATCTATGACTCCAGTCTACAGGTAGGTATATACCCACAAAAAATAAAAAAAAAATCGAAATATACAAAATTGTTTAAGTATGTATCAACCTGTTATTATTTACAACACTTGAGCTAACTGAAGGGCTAAGAAAAACCTTTGAAGGTTCCTTCGCGAATATTTATTGAGGCAGTTATTTAGTACGATTATTTCAAGAGACTTGTTTGTCAAGGTAACCAATGACGTCTCCGTAAATGAATATCATTTTAACTTGTCCAATAGACCAAACCACTTTTGGTATGCTAAATTCCATGAGAAAATTGGACGATTCCTAATTAAATGCCACCTGACATATGCATTACCTATGAATATGCAAACCATCTAACACAAGATGTACATATTAGTAGTTAGGCCGGTTACATATTAGTATTCATGGTTTATAAGTAATAATTGTTATACTTTTGCTACATAACTTATCATCACAGAAAAATATTTTTTTTTAGCATTCCGAATTAATATTATCGATTTATAATATAATTCACGTTGTTATTCTAGCTATTGTCTCAACACTATGCAGGTGGGTAGGTAGGAGTTATTTGAATAATGAAAGTCGGCGAATTGTAAAATCCTTTATTAAAATAATAAATAAAGATGCAAAAGAGTGAATACACAGCAATACTTGAGCAGATCTGCGCATTGCGCCAAGCAACCGGCACTCACCACACTTGCACGACATCCAAAGCTTAGACACCAACTCGCTTCAAACACACGTTATACATCAAGAGCTATGATAGGGATTCGCATTAAAAATCATTGACTTGGCAAGTCACTTGCCCATGTAAAAGTGCGTTCAAAGTGTTCTTTTTTAAACTAAACAAACATTAGGCCCTGTCCTTGGCGAGTTTGCAGCGATCGCAAAGTTGTCGTGCGTTCGCATCGAGACAGTGCCGTCACTTTAAAGCATCGAAAAGTCGCCAAGGGCGAAAAGCCTTATGCATTATACATTACAATTGAATTGAAAGTTAAAAACAATAGAAATAAATACACATTTATTCGAGAGTGATTTATATACAAAACAGTTTTTAAAATTTACATTTGAATACATAATATATAAAGTTTTAAAGACACAATGATTGTATAATGAGGGTGTTCGCGTTTGAGAAATCCACTAGATGGCAAGACGTAGTTATGAGGTCTAACTGCTACGTGATAGGTGAAAATTGACATGCCTGTCAATGTCACGTCAAAAATAACCAATCATGTTGCAGTTGGACCTCACACCTACGTATTGTTAATTTCTCATACGCGAACACCCTCATTGCACATTTTTGGTTTCAATCAAACCCTATGAAATCGTAGCTCTTGGTGTATTCGTGTTTAACAATATCCTTGCGAGTTGGCGTCCCAGTGCAGCCAGACGTGATCATGGATCATTTGATATAATATTTTAGGTAAAAAATTAATACGCTCCTTATAAAAATACTAAGTAGGTAATAGCAAATCCATTCAACAAGAATGGTTTATAAGATGCATTCTCAAATAGTTATAGTAAATGACAATTACATAACACAAAGGTGGGGTAGCGAAACTCGCCAGCAGGGTTATGAGGTTAAGATTTTATAGTGATGGAATCTAAAGGGCTTATACATATATGTATATAAACAAAACTAATACGGTACATACGTCATGATAATCATAATTCTGATTTTGATAATACAAACAATACAGGTTGTAATACAAACTGGTATACATAATGAAAAGCCTTTTATCTGTTAATATATAATGTGACAAAATGCATCTTGCCCCACCCTCTCTGCTATAGAAAGGGCAGTGATCCGCAACTAGCGACTGTCGATTGAATAGTGTAAATGCTTTTATGTAGTTATTTGCGAATATATACAACGTCGTCAGACGGAAACTCCGTTATTTTGCGCAATCGGCGTTAGTTACGGATGCACCGACTGGAACACAGTATTTCAACACAGTGCAAGGAGACAATAATTAAAATAGCTAGCTATTCAAGAAATGGCCTTCTCGTAGAAATTGGTAACATGTTTCGTTATACATACCTATTACATAAACCAGCAACTCCGTAACGAAATTTTATTTACAAATTAATCCATTATCCTTCATTTTTATCTAATTAAATTATTAAGCTAACACCTACTTCATTAATAATAAAAATATACACAAAAATGCCCACCTCACTTCCTATACCTTAATTATTGTGACAAAACTGTTTCACTGATTAAATAATTGAAAGTTTCAATGTTTTACAAATAGTAAACAAACACTTTTCGAAACGGTTTGTGATAGATTAAGACATTTATAACAATGCGTAAAATGCTATCATTCAGTCCCTACACTCTTTGTACTTAAAATGACAAAGCATTAGATTCTCCAAGCGACGTTCAAGAACGATTTGTGCACCGACAAATTGTTTTCGAAAACTTCACCACATATTTGATTAAAATATATTGACGTCAAAACGATAACAACTAGATAATATCTCTCATAGAATCAATAGAGTGCCGAAACAATCGTAATGTGCGTTGTAAATAAGAACATTCAATACAAACGATTCGCCTGTGCGGCAGAATAGAGCCATTGAGATATAAAGTACGTAAGTTTCATTGAATGAGGATGTCTTTATAAACAAAAAATCTAGGTGGCGTTACTTAGACTTAGGGCGTAGTTTACATAACTGATATTGGTTTGACATATCTTGTTAAAATATATCAATGTCTAGGTAATGCCATCTAGTGGGAATTTTCGTTTGTTTAAATCTCAGTTCTAGATCGCTCGTCAAGCGTTATAGGGCTGTGTAAACTTAGACATCAAATATTATTCAGCGCTGTGGCGAACTTAAGGTTCAGTTAAAAATGGACAACGACTGGTTACTGTAGGTACTTATATCTCTATGAATAAGGCACGCTCCCGTGATCCTTGAGTATCGACTCCGCGGCCGCTCGCCGTCCCATATATTCATCTTGACCAATGTAGATAAAGCCGCACCTTAATAAACAGCGGCTAGCACTAACGACCCACCCTGAGAGTCGTTTAGAATTCATTAAGGTTGCATTATCTTTATTAGAAACCATCAATGTGTAACGACTTCTAAGAGTGTGGCCGTTTATTTCTTTGTTTATTAACTTCTTACATCACTGTTGTAGATCTTAGCCGCTGTTACTGTTATGTCCTAGACACCACGAATATTTATAGAGTTTTATGCTAAGCACCAAAAAAGTCATTGGTACAATCAGTATCGAAAGTAAATACGCATTTTTGACAGTTGATTAACCTCTCATAAGATTCAATAGCCGATAAAACCGCGCAATTACTTTTGCTGCTGACAGTACAGAAAGTTTACATCGGAGTGAACATATAAATGTGACTCTGATGAAATTCTGGGTTTCACCTTTAAAGACTTTTGTTTTCAGATGATATACTCGTACAAATGGAGCGATCGGAGAATGTACATGAATCTCCTTGACATAAGTTGTCACTGATTATTGAGAATTATAATATACTTTAAATCCATTTGTTAAAAAAGCGATATAAACAAATCCGTTCGGTGCAAAAATGAAGGGAAAGGGACTTGAGGGGCAGACGGCGAGGGTTATTCCATTTTGCCCTATCAATGTGCCCCGCTGCGAGCAAAAGGCAATATTTTTTCCTTCAGCGGGGCGGCTCGGTGGGGCAAAGAGAAATAACCGACGGCGAGGATAGCGAGCCTCAGATCGCTGGAGTATTCGAGACGGTGTTTAATGGGCACTGTCTGCTCTGTCCTACTAAGTGCAAAAGCGATATCTTCTATTTTCAAGGCATTGGATAGATTAAAAAATACGTATCAATTGAATTAGGTGTTTGACACTATCAAAAAAATACTTGACGCAGTTTTACCTTGAATCACTGAAAGAACTCGATGTCACCGAGATACGGCTTTCGCGCTCAGCGGGACGAGCGGAGGTGCCCGCACGATTCTAAACCTTAACCACTATGCGATAAGGTCCATACAGATTCGGCGGCGGTCGGAGGATTCAACCGGAACCGCTAAGCAATAAATCCGGAACGGTCCCGGAGTAAAACGTATGCGACGAGTCCTATCGCTCGGGGACGCGGCCGACGGTCGCGGCTGGAGTCGGGGTATCTTCAACCTGAATCACTAGTCGCTAAGGTCTTTAAAGACGACGTCTTGGGTCGCGGCTGCGGTCAGAGGACTATGAGCCCTAATGACTAGCCGCTAGGGTCCAGCTAAGGTGTTCACAGACGTCTCGGGTCGCGGCTGCGGTCAGAGGACTATGAGCCCTAATGACTAGCCGCTAGGGTCCAGCTAAGGTGTTCACAGACGTCTTGGGTCGCGGCTGCGGTCACAGGACTATGAGCCCTAATGACTGGCCGCTAGGGTCCAGCTAAGGTGTTCACAGACGTCTTGGGTCGCGGCTGCGGTCAGAGGACTATGAGCCCTAATGACTAGCCGCTAGGGTCCAGCTAAGGTGTTCACAGACGTCTCGGGTCGCGGCTGCGGTCAGAGGACTATGAGCCCTAATGACTAGCCGCTAGGGTCCAGCTAAGGTGTTCACAGACGTCTTGGGTCGCGGCTGCGGTCACAGGACTATGAGCCCTAATGACTGGCCGCTAGGGTCCAGCTAAGGTGTTCACAGACGTCTTGGGTCGCGGCTGCGGTCACAGGACTATGAGCCCTAATGCCTAGCCGCTAGGGTGCACAGCGGGCGCACTAGGAGGCGGTCCGGCGGCGCACGAAGGCGTCGGCGGCGGAGGAGGCGTAGGCGGCGGGCAGCGCGCCCTCGGCCGGCTTGTAGCCCGCGCTCGAGCTGCCGCCGTCCAGCACGGCCTGCAACAATAACGGAGCCTATTTTAAAATTGGAATGGAGAATGTCAATTATTTTAGGCCTTTGAACTGAATATGTGTGATTCGTTTCGACATACACCCAAAATTGAATAAGTTACACGTGTTTAAGTTCTGACTGTTTTCATACAAAATAAACGTAGTGATATGACGTCACACCACAACAGCAGTACATTTATAAAAAAAAATGTTTCGCAATTTCACGTTCAAATTAAATTAATTTTACAAATATATTCATCATACCGATATCCCTATAATGTTCCATTGTGACATCGAGACACAGTAACGTTCTCTATTTTATAATTAGAATTGGACACATTCACGTACGCATGATTGATGACTTAAACCAGATTATTCCAGTTTCCCCGAACGACCCATCCCCCTGAAGGAGAAAAGACGACCATTTGCCCTCTCAGTGGGACAACTTGTTGAAGGGAAAAGTGAAATATCGCAGCCAAATGTTTCCGGAACGATGTTACCTATCTAAAAATGTATGTAAGAAACAAGTGTTAGGATTTATTTCTTATCACACAAATTCAAAGGAATTAGTGTCTTATATGTCTGATAAGGTTTTAATTGCTAATTTTGATTACCGAATTAGCTATCTTTAGAAAATAAATCATAATACAAAAATAATCATGAATCAATAATCAATAATGGGAAACTATCATTAATCGCAATGATATTCGCCGATAATATCGGCTTACAAGACAAAGATAAGATATAGCGGTAAATAACTACTAAATCATTCATCAGAATTTAAATTGAAATTACTCTTTCAAGAATATTAAGCATTAACTAATACTACTTCTTCGAAATTATGATTTTAATGTTTTGGTACTTGTACTAGATAATATTGCAGTCCATTTTCTTGCATTAGCATTAGCATAGAAAATAAAAAATGCTCACAATAGCTGTGTTAGTAATTACAACAATTTATGGACACCATTGTAAAGACCCGCAATTATGTTCTTGGTTATTGTTGGAACTATTGCGTCGCTTCTTATTTAGGTATGTACTAAGAAAGGTCAAGAAAACTAGATTTTTTTATCTTTTACTTGACCTTGAATCTGAATTGAACGATTGAAAACTTTGGCGTACCATACAGTTTAAGCGCCATTTAAACTAAAAATGTGTATAATAGTTTTAAATATAGAACCTACTTTAAGGTTTACGCAGATCTTAATCATGTAATTTACCGTATCAGTATTTAGGGGTAACGTTGTTAAAGGACTTTTTAAATAGTGATAAGTTAGTTAAAAGCAAAGATAGAAGGTATCCGATCGATTTTAGTCATGGCGGCCATTTCGGCCAACTGCGCAGGACTTTTATAGTGGACAAGTGTGCGCATTAACACAAGTGTTACACTCTCTGTTCAGCAATCCCACATGTTCGATGAGACATCGGCCGCAGGACCACCAGCTTAATGTGCTTTCCGAGGCCCGGGCGTGCAACCGCCATCTTTCTGGCTCATTGTGCATTTCTTTACCGAAAAACTGACACAATTTATGCCCGACCCCGCACTTTAATCGGGGACCTCTCAGTCCTTATGCAGCGCTTGCTACCAATTGACCAACAAGACAGTTGAAAGAGCAAAGACACTGTCCATGCAGAGTCCCCCGTTGAGCTTCCATTTCACCTTCTTGGACTCATAGTTAGAGACTGCAATCCAACATGACCGATAAGAGATCGGTCGCAGGACCTAGTATAAAAACCCTATCTTCTTCTTCTAGGTCGGTCCAGCTATCAATAGACCAACGAGGTCGGAAAAGCAAAACCACTCACCATGCAGAGTCCTCCGTTGAGCTTCGACTTCATTTCCTTCTTGGACTTGTAGCGCGCTTTGTAGAAGTCACTGAAGAGGAAGAGAAACAGGAAGCCGTGCATCGCGATCCAGTATACGAAGACGCGCGGGTACTGGCACGACGGCCTGAACAGGACCTGCAGCTGGTGGCTGAAGATCAGCACGAATTGGACCTGGAGAACGAGAGTATAAATAAATAAATAAATAAATATTTCACAACATCACATACATTGATCTGATTCCGTGGTAAGTAGCTTAAGCACTTGTGTTACGGAAATCAGGATCAACAGTGAATACACAAATAAACTTAAATATATTTAATAATACACCCAGACACGGAACAAACACCGATGTTCGTCACACAAATATTTGTCCCGAGTGGGAATCGAACCCACGACTCTTGGAACCGTAGGTTTTGAACCTGAGTCACAACCACTGTTCCACCGAGCCAGTCAAAGTATAGCATATTAGTTGACTATAGGATGGCCATGTTTTTTGTTTCTTTAGGTAAATACGGGAGCCTATTACTAAGACTTGGCTGTGCGTCACCAGGCTGTATCTCTAGAACTGTGATAGCTAGACAGAAACAAAATTGGTAAGAAACCCTTCGTGCGCGAATCCGACTCACACTTGGCCGGTTTTTGAAACTGTATTATCCCAATGCTAGATAAAAGTCTATTTGTAACCTGTCTACTACTCTTTATTTAAGCTAGAACTTGCCAGTTCTTTGATAACTAGACCAGATCATTGCAGCATATCTTCTTGGGCCTTCCTCTACGGCGTAAACCGTTGTAATCTAACTCCGGATAGGCCTGGAGTGACAGTGGGTCTAAAAAATTGTCAAACTATTAAATCAAGTTTCAACCAGGGAGCAAATACAAAGAGGGAACGGAGCATGTACGTACTGTATACTGTAATTCTGAGATTAGTGTAATAGTCTGGTCTAATTCATCGTGGCTGCGTTAGTAAGGACGACAATAATCATACATAACATACATTTCTTCAGAGAAAATAATTGATTACAAGAACCCCTCTTTGTTTATTCTCCATAGCTACAACCATCGATGTCGAATATTCATAAAAACGTCAGTCGATTGACCAGTTGCCACAGACTTGAGTCTGACCATAGATCGGTAGTTATTTGGCTGTTATAATGATGAATAACGTAGCATTAATAAAAAAAAAACAAAAATCATTGTAAAGATTGTTTTTTTTTATATTCCGTATATAGTTAAGAATAATTTTAAGGCTGAAGTACCTACACTAACAAATGTTTTATGCAATAGGTAACTGTTTTCAAGCATACTAAAGCAACAGAATTTAGGCTCTTCCGATTAATATTGCGTTTTTTTTGGATGCATGACTTGCGCGTTAAGACACACAATTCGATATTTAGATAATTAACATTTTTTCACACCATCTATGACGCAGGTGGCGAGTGCCAATATGATTCGTGACTTCCAAAAAAACTTGAAGTGTTATAAAAATAAGATGCTGTTTTACGTAACAGAGATTTAAATGTTGGAATGATGTAATATTTGTACAGACATTACAGAGGTCAATATCGTTATAAATTCGATTTTTTATTCCAGTCTTATAGATCCTTATTTGTATCGTTTCAACACATTCAATACCACTACGGCTTGTTTCAAAACGGATAATGTTATTGTTCCCAATAATATTATAATATTCGCTTTCGTCGGTGTCTGCCACCTCATAAGATGCAACATGTATGTCGGTTGTACCTACTGTATGTTTGTCTCTCTCGCAACATACAGCTAATAAGAGGACGACCCTTTTCAGACGACATACAAACAATGTGACAATAATGAAGGGCCATAAAAACAACGAACACGTAACAACGTAACTGTAAAAATTACTATAATACCTCTAAATAGTGGTTTTTATGCGTCTATTCGCGATACTAGAAGTAGAAAATATATAGTTACTTACTGCTCGACGTTTCGACTGTATTGCATCAATCATGGTCTCGATCGACCCATAAAAACCATATCTAAGGTAATGGAACGCAAATACTATATTGTTTTCTTACCATCTGGAAGGCGGTTAAGTACTTCTTCCACCAGATGTATTTCTGGTACCTCGGTCCCATCGCGGCGATCATATAGTACAGGTACATCACTATGTGGACGAATGTGTTCAGCAGCGCGAAGAATGTGCTGTGACCACCTGCAACAAGGGAGACAAACGGATTGGTTAATTTGAGTCAATCGCTGAAGGAGTTATGGAAAGGACCTGATACGTGAATTGTAAGAGTTGCATCGGTAGTCAACTCGAAAGGAGATTTGACTACCGAATCAGTATTTAAAGCTCATTGATGATAAATTAGTGTAATTACAATCATGATTATTATCTGAAAACATTGTTTGATTATATCGATTAAACCGATAAGTTCTTATTTTAAAACAAGAATCAGTACCTGCTTGCTTGTGTCTAAAATTATCCAAGAAAGTATGTAAAAGAATAATATTTACAAAACGTGTACCGTTGTATACAACAATAGAGCGATGACTCTAAAGGTTAGATTTTAGATTTTAAGGCGACATGTGTTGACACGGAAGAAACCTTGAACTTTGGTACTTACCTACCGTAATCATTCATATATTTCAATGCTTTGGTGTGTCCTTTCTTTCAATTATATATTTGAGAAGAGAAGAACGATTGTATTTACATTTATGTATATTATTATCTGTCTGTCATCAGTAAGCAGTTGGGGATCAAGCAGATTTTAACAAAAGGATGAGACATCTATCTCCTTATTTGAAGATTACAGGCGTTATCGTATTAGGCGTGAGTAATATCAGTTGCTATGCGTTATAGTACAGTATCATATAATTTGCATTTTAGTACATACTAGATACTGTGTAGTATATACTATAATAGTGTGCTAGTATAATAGTATGCAATACTATGCGTTATAATGGCTCTATAACCGAATTCCGACACTCGTATGGACACAACGCTACTCCGATAATACTTATTTCAGGTACAGTGACTGAAAAAAGTTCTTCGACAGTATGTGATACCGACATTAATTTATACAGTAATGTATGAGTAAAGTATTGTCGATGATACATGTTGTCGGAGTGGCATTGTGTCTGAATAAAAGTCAAATGAGGGTAGCGTAGTGTTGAATTAACATGTGTCGTAATTCAGTTTTAGAGCCCGTTATGATATCCGAAACTGACCCCGTAGACAAAGTACCTAACAATATCAAAACGAAAACGAAGTTCGAAAATAATAAAATGTATGGGATTGACATTAGACGCGATAAATCACGTGGTCAATCCCATACATTTTATTATTTTAGAACTTCGTTATCTTTTCGATATTGTTACTTTGTCTAGGCTCCCTGAGCGTTTTCCGATGCATCATACTCGTAGTATGATGTATGCGTCATATCAAATATCGGATTGTTTGCACGTACCTGGGGCGAACTTCATGCCGAACCACACGGACATGGGCATGATCCCGTGGTGGATGACGTGGAGCGTAGACACGTGCTCGTTCTTCTTGCGAAGCACAAAGAACAGAGTGTCAAAGAACTCGGTGAACTTGCTGAAGTAGTACCACCAACACGTATTCGCCATCTGTTTAGTAATACGGGATTGGTAAATAGAAGCAATCTAATGACTTTGTAAACAAAGTATTGTCTATTTTTATTTGCGCAAGCACTACATCATTTGAAATAAAACTAATTTTACGGATTAAACTCGCGTGTATTGATATTCTAAACATTATTTAGAGATCCGACGTTTCGAGCTCTTTACAGCGCTCGTGGTCACGGTGGTGGGAATACCAATACACGCGAGTTTAATCCGTAAAATTAGTTTTATTTCAAATTTGTAAACAAAGTTTGTAGGTAGGTGTTCTGACACTTCTCTGACATACACAACTTTCAAGGCACGTCGATGACGCAAATAATAGATGTTAGACACATATTACCTATGCCGATCTGGTTCATAGAATCTATTAGATTTATACGTTTCCGAGTAATCATCCATAGCGAATGATGTATTGAGAAAATGAGTATGAAATACTCAGAAAAGTTAAGTATTAAGCAGTCACTTTTGTAATTTGTTAATTATGTAGAAATAGTACGAAGAATATAGGGTAACTGATTTTCAACGGACTACACTACAAGAGGATAATGTTTAACGCGATAAAATATTTAGCGCGGACGGAGTCGCCGGCAGGTGAATGTTTTGTATAGCGACATATTTACATTATTAACTTAGTAAGTAACTAGCTGTAGGTGAAGAAGATCAAAATACTAATACAGGAAACGGCTCTTAGCACGAATTAATTTTAATAAGTAGGTAGTGATTACGCATAATTAATATTCAACAAATTGTTGAAATATGTTGATTACGGTCCACAGTAATCAACATATTTCCAATCTACAACTGCCAAACGTCAAACGGATATACATACCTAATATATTTGGCATCATGTAGAAGCAAAATTAAAATCAAAGACTTCATATTTCGTATTTATTTACATAAAACTCGGTAATAGTGAGCAATTAGCATGCTGATTCCTATTGCAATAAACTGTATTAGTGTATTTCTCTTATTTTTGCTTGTCATACAATGTTTTTAATAAATATATAAATGTCATAAGTAGGAACGAGAAAGTTTTGCTTCTATTAGGTGAAGGCTGAGACAAAATCCAGATAGTTTCGGTATATAATTTTTTAGCAGACGTAATTAAACCTCTGTCATAATTTACTGGTATCTCAATTTAAAATAGACTTAGTATACTCTTAGTACCACAATTTGTATGTGTACACTGTATATAAATACATACACAAACTTTACTTTTAAAAAATCTAATAGAATGTGTCGGCAGACCAACATAACCGGAATTCGCATAAAATATTAGTTTCCAGATTTTATTGACCACTACTTAACATAAATAATAATGTATTTATTTAACCTTAGCCTGTCGCCATAAAAAATGCGTCATGCGTCACAGAGTAACGAAAATGACGTACACGTGTCGGCAAAACCTGTGTCAACGAATAACCAAGTAAGGTTAAGTGGGTTCAGCCAGGTTTTAGCCTCGGAGACCAAACCGGATCTGCTATTGCAACTGCGCCACTGTCAAAGGTTAAAGGCTATCATGCTCTATTTGTTAAATTAGTGTTACTGAACAATACCAGGTACATAATACACCTATATAATCCACTAATTACTTAGCACGAATCATGCTCTCATATTATGTACTATAATATAGAGTCCCACAGCTCGGTGACCTTCGTTCGCTCCACTGCAATTTTGAGGTCTAAGTACTGAACCTAGGTTATGGTCAAGCTACGATGTTTGCTTCATAAATCAAGACCGGTAACTACTAAGGACATACATCGAAAGTACTGAGACATCAAGGTGGCCCGCAATAAATTATTATACAAGACCTTCCTTTTTTCAGAGTACTTATTAAACGGTCAATCATCCGAATACGAGATACATACCCTCATCGCCATTGGACTCCGCGAATAGTCGACTAGTTGACATCTGAAGTTGTAGTGACCCCACCAACCGCTCATCAAGTACTGCGAAAATTAATAATACATGTTTACAAAACACTACAAGTGCAGAAACGAGACAAGTGACCACAATTCAAGAGTCTTGAGTCTAAGAAAAGTGACGGTTTGTTATTGTGTTTTTTACAGGAAATGTTCAACGTTATTTGAAAATACGTCATCAAACGTCGGTTTATTTATATTTCAATTTACGAAATGTACTTGAAATCACGCATCGAAAAATTATTTAATCATCTCGATATTTGCTAAATATGTGTGCAATATTCCAATGTCATTTACACTAACATTTTAACTACGTTTGCAGTGTGATACATACTCCTCCATATGATCACTATATTCTTTCACTATCTTGCAAAATTTATAGCCCATACAACTTTTCATTAGGCCATAAAAGCTTTCCATATAACAATATGAAGTCTTTCACGTTTTGTTTCTCTCTTTGTTCAATAGAGTCTCATTTACCACGAAAATCCCTATGCTGAATAAATTGAATGTGATAATTCAATTATGTAACTTGTGAGACGTGTGACTTCTGAGAATCTAAAAGCTTGAGCGCAATAATAGTCCGAGAGGCGGTCGCATACATTTAACGGCATGTACAAAACAACTTACTTCATAGAATATCCACGTGCTGAACACGGTCTGTATTAGGTTGTAGAAGATGAGGATGTTTCTGAGCTCGAAGGGTTTCCGATTGGCCATGAGCCGGGGGCCCAGCACCTTCGCGCAGTACGCGTACGTCACGCACGCGGCCAGGGTGGGCCACGGCGATGACATCATAGACCAGTCTTTCACGCGGGGATCTAAAAAGAAAAAATAGATTACATTATAAATTTGTTTCCTTGTATAGTGCTAAAGCTTAAACACGTGGTTTTAAGTACTATGCAGAAGAGTAGATCAAAACATTACGATTTTATAAACATGATAATTAATTGATTATGTCACCACAAAAATCAAGAAGTATCTTAAGTTTCTACAAATGGAAACTATCATGGCATGCGTGGGACAAAAGTACGCCGCTCGAAATGTACAACATTATGGTGTTGTGCTAATGTACCATGAGAAGTTGGACTTAGGTTCCGTCCAATTTTAGATGTCAAATTATATGTATTATGTTTCGCGTAGTAAGGATAATCTGAAAAAAATCTGAGGTTTTTGCGTCAAAAAAAACCCGCTAGACGTTTAACACCGCACAGGGTCACGTTAACCCTGATAAATTCGTTCGATGCTCTTTCAACGCTGTCTTAAGTCGATAAGGTCCAATTGCAAGGTTGGGCGAAATTTATTCTGATGACTTTTACAATTTAAATGTCTGGTAATAATTTATTCATGAATAAATTATTTATCATGAATAAGATTTTATTTTAATATCCAAATAACATTTAGAATAATTTTAATTGAAACTACCTAGCAATGCAATCAACGAAAACTAAAATAAGCTGTCCAAAACGGCGTTTGTATTCGTCATTATTATTTTAGATTGGAGAAAAACAGGCTAGAAGTATCCTAAATGCAACCTTTTATGCAAGTGAATTCTTATAAGATAATACTAAAAAAAGTTCAACATACCTACTTCAGAAACTCTTTGTTTGCTTACTTGAAAGGGCAATCAAGAAAAAAATCTTCCACATTTTTTTGCTCGACTAGATTATTTAAAAAACCTGTTGTTAATTTAATACTTAACTTGAATAACGTGACTTTGTCAATTTCACGAATACTACTCGTGATTTCTGACTAGCCAGGTGTGGTCCTATCATAATGTTAGTTGTAGATGATAGTTTTGTTCATTTCCAGAAGGTACATACCTAATGGGCTTCTCGTTGTGATTAAATATTTCTGATCTGACATATCTGTCAACTGTATATGTATATTAGGAGTCTTGTATTATGATTTGATTTCAATTACAATTGCTACATCGTTTTTTATTCTTCAAACTTTGGTTAATATATTGACAATGCAGTTCTCGAACTTATGAAATAAACAGTAGTTAACACAACAATCGACGTTGCGAGATAACTAGTCTAAACGTAAAAGGAAGTGACAATAAACTTCCCGGTTCTTCGTCTAGAAAAACAACGAAAGGATTAACAACAAATATTGGCAATAATTTGTTTGAAGATGTCAATGTCGACATACTATAAACTGCAAACACTAGAAAATACGTTATTTTTCCTTATGATCGGTGGTGCGCGAGTACGCGTGTTTGTATTTTTAATAAAATGTTGTTTAACATATCGTCGGCTTACTGGTAAAACATAATAAATGCACTCTATGTCGAAAAAGAAGTATCAATGTAGTTATATGTAGTTTTTTACGCTCCATCGACTGGTAAAACAGAATAAGCGATACAGTATTTCTATCCCAAAATACTTAAGGTGAAAACAAGGTAAATGTAACAACATCTGTAACAGCTTCTGTTCAATCGCAATAAATAAACTTATTACTGAATTTGACCTAAATTTGTACAAGTGAAGGAAAATATGTTACCTTAAATTGTTCTCTTTGGTTCATGTATTATGATTACATAAATTTTGTACAGCTAAAACCAAATAAATGGTTTTTATTTGCTTAGTCTTGTGGTCATTTAATAGGTTTATTTAAAGCCTTTGCCCATAACAAAAGCAAAGAAAAGAGGTCTGTTAGCGTTGTGTCAAAAAAGAATTGTCTCAGAAGAATACTAAGCCTGGTTTTCATCTTTAGCTGAAACAGATAAGTGTGACCGATTACCAGAACCCACAGTAGATAAGGACTCTTCAGAAGGATAATAATTTGTCAAAAAATAACAGTAAATGAATAATTTTTGATTTAATTGCAATAAACGTTGATTATTTAACCTTTGGCATTGTTTTAATAAAACAATCCTGTTGTGTGAACTTTTGTATGAAAAAAAATATGGTAAGTCACAAAATATATGCAAGACACTTCAGGTAAAATGAAGTAAATAAAATAATTTTAACAATAATTTCATACATTTATGTCATATTAACGAGTATTTTATACTGTTAACCTTGTTTTTATATTTGCCAACTATTCTCATTCAAATATTATACATATTATAAAAAATAAAGGTTTAGTACCCGTTTTTTTTATTACAGGTAAAACCAGTTAAGTGTATGCCCCTAATCAATTCAAAAATATTTTTTAGTAAATCCTCTGCAAGTTATGATGCTTTAATATAATGCAGATAAAGTTTAAAAGTTAATCCATCATTTGATATGAAACATCCCGAAATAATTAAATTATTTCACACTAAAAATTCGATTTGTATTTTTAAACCTTATTATCTCTGTTCTATGTCATATGCACTTACGTTGTTTTACCAGCAAGCAGACGATATAGGTGTTCAAACAAGCCGGTGTCGCAAGCGCGTCCGTGTCAACAGACGTCTACTTCATCGATTGCTACTTTTCCGTTCGCAATACTTCAATTCTACGGATGTTTATTGGCGTGACATGCCCCTTGATGGGCAGTGGTATAATTCATTGTTAACGTTGTCATTCAATTTGCGGGGATTCCAGATCGAATCCGGATTTCACGTTGAACATTACGTTTTCATTTTAATTATAGAATGCATAATGAATTTGGCATTGACATCTTACTGAGATTTTAACTTTTCGATTGGATTTATTGATTCATAATAGTCTTTCATTAAAATTGCATAGTCAAAGTCAAGCGTAGTTTATTGACATCAATAAATTATAATACACCGTTAAAATGTAAATTATTTTAAAATATTAGTGCTATCTTATGCCGTCGTCTCATAATTCATTATTTTTTATAACAGTGCTGATGACAAAGATTAATTCTCAAATTAAACGTGTAATATGAAATGAGAATCATTAAATCTGAATAATCTAGTGTTTTGCGAAACTTAAGTAAATAACAAAAAGCCGGTCAAGCTCGAGTCAGAGTTGCCCTGAGGGTTCCGGATAAACTAGTTTGTCACAGATGGTGTATTTCTACTACATAATGAATTGTGAATTCTATAAAATATTCTTTAACAACTACATGTCCTGGGAATTGTAGGTATACAATGACAAGATATATGAAAACTGGTTTTGAAGGAAGAAATATTATTCTTAGTAAAAACCAGTTTTGAAACTTGGTTTCGTACGTGGACTGAAGGGAACAATTTAAGTAATACAAAAAATAATCATGGAAAAGAATTCAAACTTCAATAAAGTTTTTCCGTGATCATGGGCGCTCGTAACAGTGCCGAAATATCGGGAGCCCTTTCAAATATAACAATATGGTAAATATTCTGGACATACACAGTTATCTAATAAAAAGCAAATGAAAGTCATGACAATTAGACGTTTTAGAGTTAGTTTGAAGAACATAGACGAATAACTTTCAAAGGGAGTTCCGTTTTTCTTTTGACGGTTCCTTTCGAAACTGAGGCATTGAAAAGAGTTCTGTTGATCTACTGGTAGTGACTAATTTAATTGATTTTCGTGTAAATTATGTTAGTGCTGATTTCACAAGGAAAATCAGCAAGGGCATCTTATTGAATTGTGGTGGTGACAAACGCTGAGTTAACCGGCCAAGGCCTAAACTACTCTAAAAGTACTTAGTAAATGAACCGAATACCTAAACTCTATCAATACTGGTAATATTAGACGTCTTGCTATGGTAAGCTTTTGGACCATAGCTAGTTCAAGTTTAAAAGAATATGGAAATAGTACTGTAATGGACTTACCGCTCTTGTTTTCCATGAGGTCTATGTACCAGTTGTTTATGGTCTCCATCTTTGGGTTGGTTTCTTATCGACTAATTATATCTGGAACAAAAGAATTGTTATTGATTATTTATTCATACATTCGCAAAACTTTACATATTTATTGAAAAATACATAAGAAAATTTTGTTAAGAGTATTGTTTAAACTCCATGTCAACTTGTAAACGAACAACATTATCTCTTACATTATCCGTAACAACTTTTTCAATACTATTTATCAATATTTGACGAACATTCTGATAACTGTCATCGATTGTAATTATGATGTTCGTCCGCCTGGGTGTATTTTTCAGTCAATTTCTTTTTATATTTAACGATTGATTAATTAAATTAACAAAGCCCCGCTTAATGGCAACATTCTTGGACCTCCTCAATAAAAAATCGTATTGTTTGGCCGCTACAAATTATAACACACCTGTTTTGCATCGGGGGTTGAAAAGCGATGCGTGAAAGAATGTAAGACTGTTTTATTGATTGCTGATATAAAACATACATCTTCGTGACAACGGCTGGGTGATCTCCAATAGAGAGACGACTTCCTAGATATCGTAAGTCTCATAAACATTGCATAATGTACAGTCGACTTCGCGCATCGCTCAGGCCATTATTAGGAGTTCTATACGTTTTTATGACATAATCGACTATTGGATATTCATTGCTGATGTTTTGTATGTTGGCTTCTTCAATAGTTCAGGTTCATTATTTAGGCGTTTTAAATGCAATTTATATTTAACTAGCTGTGCCCGCGACTTCGTTCGCGTGTCCTACAGGATTTAACATACAGAAGTTGTTTCCCAATAACGCCCGTTCCCCTGGCAATGTTGTAATATCGCGTTGCAAGTAAGCTTTACGTCCATTGAGGTACCTGCATGCCAAATCTCAATCATCTATCTTACGCGGTTTAGATTTTTTGATACAAAAGATTTTTTTTTCTGTTACCCCCGTTCCCGTGGGAATTTTACAATATCCTGTTCGACTAAGCTTTAAATTTATTAAAGTATCTGCATGCCAAATTTCAAGCGTCTAATACAAAAGGATTTTCCCGTTAATTCCTGTTCCCGTGGGAATTTCGGGAAATCCTTTTTAACGAATGCCTATGTCATAACATCTACCTGCATGCCAAATTTCATCTGGATCTGTCCAATAGTTTGGGCTGTGACGACTTCGTCCGCGTAGAGACGTTTAACGGGTAAAACATTACTTCCTTATAGCGCAGTCGGTTAAAAAGTAGCCTATAACCTTTTCTAGCCTCTGGACTATATCTGTACCAAATTTCATTTAAATCGGTCCAGTACTCTATGCGTGAAAGCGTAACAGACAGACAGACAGACAGACAGACAGACAGAGTTACTTTCGGATTTATAATATTAGTAAGGATATTAACAGTTTTTAAAATAAACAGCAAAACCGCATTTTCATGGTGTATGTGTGGTCTTAAAACACTTACACTAGTCATTTAGTCAATTTATACTAAATAGCCCTAAGAATCATAATTGGGTATTACCACACAGTAATTGAAGGTGCTGGGTTATTTTCTGTCAACATAATTGCACATAGCCAATTTCATTTCAGATTCAATATTCTATGAATCACCGTTGTGATGCTATGGTTATGAATCACGCCAAAGTTTGCTTTATCGAGAGAACAGACAGATAAACTTAATTTCATAATCTAATCAAGTTATTATTACGTGTTTTTGATAAACGCATGTAAACAATAATGATAAGTATTAAACTTGTTTCTGTTTAGTAAACAATTGAAGGTCAGGAAATAAATAAAATAACGGTATTTGACCTGTCCTTCTAATGTTGCATATCATAAATCGTTTCCGGGCTAAGTATGACATATTGATCATGTTATGGATGTTATTTTGGATACAACGCGAACTTTTAAACGTGTTCATTATTTAACAATCAAGGTTCACAAGATATACAGTAACTACCGGTTTAGTAAAATTTTGGCTGTTTATCAAAAAGGGACAAACATTTAGAGGACGCGGAATAGGGAAATAAATCTCGTATGGCGTGCGTGATCTCGTATAGTGACTATAACGCATTTATTTCACAAACACACACGAAGTGCGCAATCCAGCGAGTGGACACAATGGCGGAAGCCCGAGCACATTGCAGCACCGTCCTTAAAAACTAACCGTTTGAAGATTTCGCATTCGGAATAACTGATTAAAAGGAGTTTCCGTCAGTTACGTCACACGCACGATACGTCGCATCGTGTCGAGAGAAAGGGGGGCGATACCGGCAACCTGTCGGCCCCGACACCGCCCGGTTGACACACTCACTCATTTATTGCTCCGGATTATTACGGCGTTCCAATTATTCGAGCGTTCATATCGTACGACATGCTAACGACATCAAGATTAATTGCCGAATCAACGAGTATAGATACCGATACGCGTACGTAGGTGGGCACTATGAGTGCATTTACAGTGTATTAGATACAATTTGGAGAGTTCTTTATTATTACTGGATTAAACCAGTACATTCAGACAAATCGGCGAGTGCTAGAGCTCTACAGTTATTTCGGAACTGAAGCAGATAATCTGCAATTTTCTGGGTAGACATTTATATCAACCGTGCACGTACATAGTTTGGACGATAAGTTGTTGTTAGTAAGAGAAATTGACAATCACGTAGAGTATTACGTGGGTACATTTGTTTCTGAAACTCACGTCGGGCTAGATACATGTCGGAATATTGTCACGTTCCTTATGTATCGTACGACAAATAAAAACATAAAAGAAAAAATAACTGGGTCTGGTCAACCAGGAACTACAATAAAGGACGAAGGTGGTATATTTGCGGCTGGTTCTTGAAGCATGTAAAGTGCATTTAATAACCAGTACTGTCGTTTAATGATCAAGGAAGATATGTAGCAAGGTTAAATTGTGGTGTAACGAGTGTCGTGAAACAAACAAATTAGGTATAAAGACTTACAGTGCGATATTATTAACGGACAGGTGCCTGAGAGATGAAGTGTCGCACTGTGGGCGTGAGCCGGTGTCGTCTGAGCCGCGCGGGGCGAGTGCGACCGCCTCTTGCACAACCGCCTATTGTAAACGACCTTGACCTGCTCTTCACGGCAAAATTCACTTACACTCTTACACTTGAAACTCATTATCTACTTTGTAAATAATGTTACATAACCCCAAAACTCACGCCACATATTACTTAATGAATAATTAAAGATGTGCGACGGTTTTTTGCAATTAAAACGCTACATATGTGTCAACTGTTAAGTCCTAATGCGTGGTCGTCAATGTTTTGATTTGAAAAAACTTGTATTATGGGAACAAAACTCCACTTTCCGCATATGTATGAAATGTGACATCAGATTGCGTATACGCTCGAGATTTCCTCGATTATATAAACGCGTACAATTAACGTTCGTCTTCTGTGCATTTGCTCAACTGCTGGGAGTGGATTAGGAGACCCTGGTGTGGTAGGTATTCGGTCTCGAGTGTTCTGTGAGGCAGTCACAACTTTCACTGCAGAGCGGCCGGGTCTCGGTCCATAGTCCGCAGGCTTTACGTAAGGGTGTTGCGCCAGAGTTTGAGGCTCGACGCCGCCCGCGCTCGCGCCCTGCGGAACCACTGACCCAGTGCCACAGAGCCGTATGCAGACCACCCCACTACGCCATCCCATCCCAACCTTCGCAAACATTGCGCCAGACGCATGGTGACCCGCACACAACTTGATTAACAATATTGTGGACCGGACAACTTACTACACTTTAAACATTCTTTACACGTTTTGAGTGCTAAAATGTTGTTAAGTTTTGGTATTTCATAATATGCAGAAAAAAATAAAATAAAGACAGTTCCTATTTCCGCAAGTGTTTTATGTATCTTATTGAATACTAGCTAATTTACGCGTGTTTATTCACAGTCCAAATAATGCATTGTTTGTTTAACAACTTGACCAACCGTGTTAAAATGTTAAAAATTAGCATTGAATCATTTTATTTCCGTAAATAAATCGCACAGATGTACCCAACATCCATGTTGAATAATTCATTTAAGTTAATTTAAAAGCATATGATAAGTTTATCGTACTCTTAGTGTACTAATAAGATATTTGCACACTTTATGACGAAAATACATACTGATACGAGTAGCTACATAGGTACCAGTACCTTACAGTCCCGACTACATATTTACCTACATGTTCAGTTAATTCTCATAACGTAAATTTATTTGGTAATTAAGAAGAAAATACATAACCGCAATACAACCACAAGCAATATATTGTACAGGTATCCGAAGTACCCTCAAAATCAATTTGACGAGATGTCATTGACTGAACTTTGAACACTGGTAGACATTTATTTATGTATTTGGGTATTGTGTTATTTGTTCCAAAAGAACATCGGCACTTTTGAAAAAATAAAACAATGTGAAATGCTTTTAACTCACAGAATTTAAAAAAAAAAATTACTTTTTTATGGTAGAGTCTCTACTCTACCATAAAAAAGTATTTTTTTCTCTCTCTCTCTTATGAGAGATGTTGAGTTATGTCTGATGATTACACCACGCTAAGTCATTACTATTAAAGTATTTTAAAATTTTAACATATAAATAATTATCTTTGAGGAGTCCATAACATGTAGTTTTTATCAGATACTAATGATTGCTACTGTGCGGTTAGTATTGATTTGGTGGTTTAGATTAGGTTTGAGTTCGTAACCCAGTACTACTTCAATTTTACATGTCAACTACATAATTTTATAGACTATGGATAGTTAGAGTAAATTAAAATATGTCGTGGTCCTTGAATTACCTGTACATGCATTGAAATCCAAATTAATTTATCAAACTACATACATACTTTGCTCAAAAACAAATTACAAATGTCATGTAATGAGTATATTATTCACAAAATGAATAATTTCCAAGGCAAAAAATTACCAAATATCTATTCTTGGTTAGAATAAAAAAAATCATAAACTAGTATTGAAAGTCAATAACTTGGGCTTAAACTGTTTATCATAATTAAATATTCACGGAAAAGGTATTGTTTTTTTTTTAATTTTTTTTTTTATGTCTAACATCGGCATATTATTATGTAACAAAATACAATACTAAACAGGATATTACACGCGCTAACATGGTGCCTACAATCTGAGAAGTTTAATGTATTCACACACACACACAACACTACAACAAGTAATATGTAGATAGCCTTGTCAGTAAGTATATTAATGTTCAAAATTTAAAGATTCATTGACACATTTTTCTAAGTGTGACGTAAAAATTAACGTAACCTAAAAAAGCTAATCACATTTTAAGTACTAAATTGATGACATATCTTATGCAGTTTAGATTTCAGGTATAATCAATCAAGTTACTTTTAACGCTTGAAAGAAACTTGAATAAACAATTAAACCAAATACATTGATCTACTTTTAAACTTTTCATATATTTTATTATTATTATGAGTAATAAGTTATTTTTGTTGTCACTCAATAAACGTTTTCTTTCTTTTCTTCTGAGATACATTGTCAATAACACGAGTAGCGGGTGTATTACAGTTCTAAATATGTGATTGTCAGATTACCACTATTTATAAATGATATATCTTAATTCTCATCACTCTCATTTGGCGGAATTCTTGTTGCAGAGATACTTATAGAGATGTATGTTTTCAGATGCTTTAGTGCAATCTTGTCTCACATATTTATGATATTTTGAAAGACGAAGATTTAATTTATTGCCATCACGTAGTTGAACACCGAATAAAACTAGATTCAAATGATTGAGCGTTCGTGTTTTTATTCCTTAATCAAGTAATAAGACGATTTTCAGCTTTTAAAACTTGAGGATTGTTAAGACTACCCAAAAGCGAAACGAATAAGCATGCGAAACAAAAGACATACAAAATACAATAAAAAGACAACTCAGTATGTAAGTAACAATTCGTATTATTATTAAAAACGAGTGTTGAGTATCATTGTTGTATTAGTTATTTATTAGGCTACAACTTGGTAGTGAATTTAAGATGTAATGTCAATGTCACGTTGGTTGTAGTTATGACATGGAAATGTTCCATGTCATAACTACAAGCCTGGTAAATGATACACAACTATTACGGACATTGTCGAATACAAATTTGGATAATACGGTAGTTTCCTAAGTCTGATTTTACATAAAATTTCACAATTAACTGTAAGTTATAGGTAACTGAATAACATTAGTCAAATCGAACTCAAAATTACTGACGAAATGAGACAATAATAGACATTTAAAGTTGGGTGGGAAAGTCCATTTCAAAAGTGCGAAAATTCTCCATAATAACTATGCCATCTTATAAACTACAATATTAGTAGTAACTTTCACTATGAACACATATTCGTAAACGCAACATTTGATATAGCTGCTGAACAAAGCTCTTACGATATGCATACAATATCACAAGCGGTGACGTCATAGCTCTCTGTGACATTTGTATGAAGCGTTTTGAGCTCGCCCAAATAATGTGCTATTGAAAATGTAATATCTCCGAGAGTTTTCCAAATATCAAACCATTATTTTAACAGTACATTTGCAATTGTGTGGTGCATCTATCTGTATCAAAATAAAAAAATAGGAAACTACCCTATTATCATATCTATCAAATGAACTACTACCACAAGAAGCACAATTTAAACTTATATGAGATACATATAACAAATTAAAAATGTGAATCAGAAACTTGGCATTGAAACGCTTGCATAATAAGATCTACCCTAAATTTTGATCCAAGATAGGTTTGCTACATTACATGACACAGACAAAAATAATTGGCCGAAGTGGATATAGAAACAAGTAACATGGAATGAACATTCAGGATTATGTAGATGTTTCATAAAAATAATTTTGCAAGGTTACACGTCTGGCTATAAACCAGTCGATTTTGTAAGGCACCAACATGATACGCAAGACACTCAACACCAGCATATCTGAGATCTGGAACGTTCTTGTAATTTACTTAATGATTTTTTACTTTAATTGTACATTTGCCTATAAATAACATCAAGCGAGGGTCGTAAAATCGATCAATTAGAATATCATAAAGCACTCAAGTCAATCAAAGCGACTAACTTGTTTTTGTTTGATAACTAAGTTTTTATAGTGTTTATATTTTTAGAAACGGATGTCAAAGTTGTATGTCGGAATGAAGTACATATTAGATTAAATTGAATTGTTTTCTTTGTATCATGACACTATCTGCTAACAGTAGTACCCCTTATATGTCGACTAATCAAATTTTTGGTCGGCAGAGACATGGCACTGACCTTATTTCGAAACAATTCGCTTTGTGTTACGGTAAACACTAAAATGGCTATCAATTACGAGGAGGATGGAACGCGCGCGGACACCGGCGCTTGCGCAAGGCGTCATCGATATGCGGCGATGATCAATTGGGCGTAGCGCGAAACATTAGCTAATGTTATATAATAGAAGATGGGTAAATCTACAATACTATCAAAGAACCTTCTTTAAAAGTTAATGAAAATCATTGAATAAATGTAGAATAAATAACCACTTCCCCTGTATGGAATGGTATATTGAAGTTGAAATTCCTGCCTATTCGTATATTCAATACGCTATTTGATGTAATTTTTACGTTCGTTTTACCGGCGAATTAGTTACATATGAATTAATGTGAATAAATTGTTCGAACACTCGTATACTATTACGTAGCAACCAGAATCATAAAATAAAGTTGACATCCCCTATACAGGGTCTAGATAAGGACTGACTATTCTACTTGGAAAGAAAAAAAATTACAGTTAGGTTTAACCAAGATAAGATTGGGTTAAGTGTCAAACCCAATACGTGACATTGAAAGTATAGGTACACTGCGCGCTATCTGAAAAATAATTCAAAATAAGAAATTTCAAAAATTCTATTCATCTAATTTCTAGGGTTTACTACCCTAGAAAAGTTTAAAACTAAATTTTGCTGGAGATTACTGGACAGGTGGGAGTTTCCACGTTCAGCTCTATTTACGCCACTAATGATCTCTACCACACGGTACCACCCTATAGTTTTATACGAGTAGCTACATTGGAAAGAGTATCAACGGGGTCGTACGTATAGGCAGTGTGCATGGGCAAAGATAGGATACAATATTACAGTAGAGTTATATGCCCGCTGCTGTGAATGAAATTATTAAATAATTATGAATGAAAATTACGAAACTAAAAAACATGTTACTTTCTAATTCACACTTTACATATTTTGATTTTAAATGGTTTATAAATCGAGAAGTTATACCATGTTTTCAAAGAATTCTATGGACAAGGTATTATCATAACACGCGCACCCGTACAATTATTTATTTTGTTTAGAAGAGTAAGAAACGGTAGCAAATATGTAATAACATTATGTACTTATGCTATTCGAGAGGTTAACATTACTGGTTATGTTTTCAGCGAATCCATGGAATTACATAGACTAGACTCGACAGAAGCCAGTATAATCATTCAATGTCAATGTTAATAACGGAAATAATAATGCGTGTTCTCAATAATTGCTCCATAATGGATGTAATTGAATCTGATCTTGAATTCTAACGTAATCAACAAATACATCAATAGGATGAATCCATAATACGGATACTTATTTATAGATTTGATTGTTGATATTTCAAATAGAACAATCAAGCGTTTGTAACTAGCGGAGGTATGATTGTCATACAGGGTAAAGTATGAAACTAGAACTCAAGAATAGAGATCATTGTTTTCCTCCGATTACAACGTTAGCCAATGTAAACTTGGTGATGGAGCTACTATGTTCACCAAGCATTTTCCTAGTATACATGAAATCGGTAGATATTTATTGAATTTTGTGATACTGAGTGCATAACTAATACAAATTTTAAGAAGATTCCTTGGTTAGGAGACAAGAGTCACGTAACTTTTTCTCATAACTGCCAGTAAATATTATCGGTATTTTTAGTAGGTATTGTTATATTTAACTTAATGGATAAATGCAGTAAAGAATTTTGAGTATTTTGAATGCAATATTTTTGCGGTCGGTCATCCTAGGTAAACAACAATCTTCAAGGACGAACTCATTAACACCTTTCTGACTTAGCGAAAACCCAGACTTAATGAACTTTCAAAAATAACTTGAAATTTACTATTGGCTAAAAACTTGCCTGAACGTACTGAGGTATTTCTAAATTAGTATTGTGACAGAACCACTGCTTGGTAAGAAATTAAGTAATGTTGATATTAGTATGACCTGGATAGTCAAAGGGAGTTCTTTAGTCAGGTTGTAAGGAAAACATTCTTTTTCCTAACTGTTGCTGATGATTAGGTTAAGTGTTAATGTTAATTTTTTAGTAAAAGCAGGCAAGCAGGCCAATATTTTATTTTTGAATGTAACGGGTACCTTATTATACATGTAGGTGTTGTTAAGAGAACAATGCACTTTAAACTCTAGACCTAGACCATTGTTCATTTTAACCTTTTGTTTTTATTAAAAATAACATTTTTTTAATTAGATTTTTACTGAATTATTTAATTTGCGCCTATTAGCTAACATCAAACTACGACTTTGTGTATGTCTGAAAGATGATAATCATTTAAGAAAGTATTAATACTTTTCATTATTTACTTAGAGACTTATTTTGAAATAAGAAGGTCAAAACGTTTTATTAATCTACTTCAGTCATTTTTCCCGTAGTCATAATATAAGCGTGTAGTCAATGATAATAATACAGGAACCAGTATATACCTACCTATGATCAGTATATCTGACTAGCACATGACCGCAACTATTTTACATGAACAAGTGAAAAACAAAAGCCGATCAAAGTGCGAATCGGATTCGTTTCCTGAGGGTACCAGACGTTGTTTCCAAATGTTTGATATGATGTTTTATTCAACCACCATTCCTAAACAAAGACGACATTAGCAGTCTATGTTTGGATAGATTAGATCCACAATTTACTTAGTTTCAGTTCTTATGTACTGTAGCAGTTACTTAACAGTAACAGTTACTTTGTTGCCAAATTTCACGATTCTATGTGAATAACCCTTTAGATTATTGTTTCCCTGCATAATGTAAGAGAATAATGTTTTGCTTTCGATTTAAACGCTTGATATTTTCGATTTCATAAATACAAAGGAACACCGATACAAGTAAGTAAATAACCCTGATAGGGTTATATTAATTTCACACGTTCGGGAAAGTCACTTGAGAGATAGCGGGACAACAAAATAACAACAACCAACAACATATAAGAGCCTGTCTTATTGATATCCAAAATGTTAAAAAATCAAACCAACAGTAAAGTATAGAACAAATAATCCCCAGACCATAAAAGTACACTTGAAATTAACACTAATTGATGTAGAAGATATATTTTTCCAAAGGTAATTTAGTAAGTGATAATAAGAATGATAATTATTAAATATTTTTTCCCAAGTATTTGTCAAGTGATAACAAAAGTGATGACAATAATAAACAAAAAAATGTGTTTTTTTTTTCAAGTATTTGTCAAGTGACAATAAAGGTGATGACAATAATAATCAATAAAAAAAAATACAAATCAAAAGCGCTACTTACAAAACGGATGCGTCCAGCGTGGTAAGGACGCGTCCCTTTCAAAAGGAGTACAGTGGCGTCTATTGAATGCAAAATAATATACGTGCGTTTCGACTTTCGCGCGTCGTATCGATATGTGGTGCGCGCGCAAGTTATGCGCGGCGGACAGCGACTGCGTGTGCGCAGCGTTCCCGCGCGGGTCCTCCTACACGCGTCACGGCTACGTCACAATGCCGCACCGCTTGCGGAATAAGGGACCGGTTTACGACTTCAAAACACAATTTCAGACCTAATGTAGGTAATACCGGTCAGCTTTATCTTGTAACATCATTAGGGGATTTTCCGTGAAGAACGCGGCCGGTACTCTTTTCGTCGTGGCTTACTGATTGTTTTCTAACAGTGGTCATAAAACAGTAACCGGATTAGATAATTTGATGTATAAGTCGTGTTATATTATCCATTACTTAGAAGAGTATGTACTTGGCCAAATATTGTTATTTGTATAATATTTTCTTATAAGTTTATTTTTTTCTTGAGCAGGAAAAACAAGCCTGCATTATTAAGGTTTGCAAAGTCTAAATTTAGATTTCTCGTGCGTATCCGTATATTTAAAAGAGCAATCAACCTTTATATTGATACAGCAAAATCGCAACATGAATATAAAAACCCCTAATAACTAAGTAAATAATAATAATAAATATTTGCACAACATCACATACATTGATCTGATCCCGTGGTAAGTAGCTTAAGAACTTGTGTTACGGATATCAGAATCAACAGTGGGTACACAAATATACTTAAATATATACGACTCTTGGAACCGTTGTCAGTGAACCCGGGTAACTAACCACTGTTCCATCGAGCCAGTCAAGTATATAACAACAACTAAGTAAATATTAATAAGTACTGATACTCACTAAGTTAACTGGTAGGTATCACAGAGCGCCGGTTAGTTACGGTAAATGCAATCTGAAAAAAGAAAATAGATAATTTGAATTTTACTTCCGCTGTAAATTTACAATTTTACCAATACACAGTTACCCGGAGCTTAAAGAGCGTATGTTTAGAATCTATCAAAAATAAGTAAATCATATAAAAAACGTGCTTGTAATTGTATACAATGTAGGATGCTATAGAGGGAGAGAGAGCGGAATTGAAGTTAATCCAAATGTTGAATACAAAGAAATCAGCAGACAAGTTTTGGAATACTATTTTATCAATATCTAGTGACCCGCCCTCGCTTCGCTTCAGGTATATTAAAAGATACATAAAACCTTCCTCTTAAATACCTCTATCTAATAAAAAAAAAACAACAACGCATAAAAATCCGTTGTGTAGTTTTAAAGATTTAAGCATACATAGGGACAGACAGACGCGGGAAGCGACTTTGCTTTATACTATGTAGTGATGTAAACAAATGATACTTATTTCTGTCAATTTACCTACGGAGTTGAGTTGACTGATGGAATATTTCCAATCAACTTCGTTCGGCTTCATCCACTACTTTAATATCACTCAGTGTAACTTCGACTTTAGGACTGATTCTTTTATACTGTATTAATTACTTTTAATTAGAATAAAAAAAACCACCACTATCTCACTCATGCATGCACACAACTAGAAAATAGATTTGCAATAAGTGGTCTATTGTACTATTTTATTTAGTATCGATTCTTTGCGTCCAATGTTATGGGTAATTAAAACACAATTGGAACCAGTTTCACTTATAATAACGGAAATTTGGAAAGTGTGAGGTAATCAACCAATTAACCTTATGGTTATGACGCACGAAAACAATTCTAGAATTCCCTATGTTGTCCAATATTGATGTGTTATAATTGCCGAGTCAAATATTTCAATTGGCAATTAATTATCTATGCACTTACTAAATGAAATTATTAATTTATCTTTGTAATGACCACGCGTACTAGTTTTATTATTATGATTACACGAAACACAAGTTTTTCTTCCTTAAAATTATATGACTGCTTGTGTATGTGAGTAGGGAGATGGCTATTGATCTACTGTATGAGACATTCATTATCCTAGTCCATAAGATTTGTATTTGCAATTTAGAAGCTACACTGATGTTATTATGTTTTGTGAACCAAAATAAATAAATACTAAAGGCAACATTTTATGATATACCTACAAGTCGATTAGTTTCTTCAAATTAGCATAACTTGTTTATTCATGAACATATTTTAGGGGTAGAGCCATCCGCTCCCCCGCAAGTCCGGTGATGATGACGAGGTTACTCCAAGCCATCATCGTAAGACAGTAAGGAAAAAAAATATTGACATAAAACAAAAACTAAACCTTACCACATTATTTTACTGAAAACTACTTCTATGCGGCTCGTGCGGCACACGTAAAATATTTTTACTTAGTTTGAAGCGCTGTAAACTATTCGATGCTAATTCCTCCAAATAATGAGTTCGACTATTTCAATATAACTTTTAAATTGTTTAACATTTACACCCGACCCGAATTATACGCGACCCCGTTTTGCGCGGTTTTACTATTATAATGGTGCTCCCTAATCAGGAGCCTTCGCGTGTCATGTAACATAGATACGACTTTGAGCGATGCATTACAAACCTACCTCCATGACTGACGAGTATTCGTGTGTAATTTAACATTATAGATTTGACTTTGAGCATTACATTACAATACCACCTCACTGACCGACGAGCGTACGTGTGTTTTATATTTAGTGAAATTTGCGAGCATTCTTATCTAATTGTTTCCACGATGATTTTCTTTTATTATAAAAAGACTAAGGCAACGCTGACCAGCACGTGTTGTTCGGGAGTGGAATGGGGAGGAAGGGACTAGTTGAAATAACTCTTCGGACACAAACAGCAACAATGTCAGACAGAAACAGACATTGGTACCATGAATTACATGGTGCGCATAGTAATGCTTGGTTTTCCTCCTTCACTGTTGTAATGCTCCAGTCTGCACGTTACATTAGAATCATTACATGCGAATACTCCCAGTAAATAAGCAGCTCAACGCGAATTTAAAATTTCGCGTTTACTAAAACTCACCCAGGGCTACACGATAGCCAAAAATGACCCAAACTCCTTCCTACTACTACACCTACCAACTTATACATCGGATATGTAGATGATATAGTAGACTTTGGTCATCCTTTTGCAATGTCAACATTTTATCAAGGTTGTACGGAGGTAAAGGGCATATCGACGCAAAGTCAAGCAAGATTATATTAAATTAATTTGTTTTTCTGATGACTTCTCTACACATTTAAACAACTTGTGAAGTTTGAACAGACATCTTTAAATAATATATAAAGCACAAAATACTTTACACTTTTTGCACAGTTTATCAAATATTTATTCAATCTCCTCTCAGAATGCTGAAATTATTTGTATTAATACAAAATTAAGTACAAATACAAAGTGGTGTGCCAGGACCGTAGCACATGGCAGGAAGTGATCTCTGCCTACCCCTCTGGGAAAAAGGCGTGATTTTATGTATGTCTGTATAATACAAAATTAATTGATGTCATTAAAATCCCCACCATAATGAAATCTAAATATGGCTGACTGAATGGGATACTTTAAAATTTTTATGATTACATTTTCACATAAAGAAATGACAATGCTTAAAAACATTTAATAACTAAATAAAAACAAAATGGTTTCAAATGGGTCAGGCCTGAGGGCCTACCATGAGTTGGCTATCGTAAACTTACGTACGTTAAAAACCTATCGAGTTGTTTTTTTCATATGGCCGATTGTAGTTCTTCGCGTAACCACCAGCCGGCGCTGTACATGTTTTTCATAGACATATTTACGTAGTCGATATCGAGCGCGTAAGTTTTAAACTCATGGTAGCCCCACAGGTCTTCTAAAGAGAGGGCAAGGTTCTCACATTTTCTAGACTTAATCTAGTGATTTAGAAAAACAGGTTCAGAATTTACATTTTGTTAAATAACAACTGACCAAGGACATTTCCAACTACTCATTCATTTAATATTAAAATCACATCTCATCATGTATATTTAACAGTTGTGTCTATTGAATGAAGAATTATTACACATTTTTTCTCAAATTCATTTTGTTTCATCCTGGTTCATAAAAAATCATGACATCAATATCATTGATTAATTCCTAAAGTCAATAAAGTGACTTAGAACTTGTCAATAACATGCTAAATTGAGTAAGCAATGTTAGATACATCACAAATTTTTAAGTTAAATATTTGTATTTTATTTTAGGACTTTATCGTAACCAATTCATGAGCTCTTCAACCAAAATAGAATTCCATCAAATATTCTTCCTATTGTAGCTTTAATGAAAGCTTAAAGGTATTGAAAGTATGTGTACAGTCTGTATACGGATGTAACTACATGATGTCACCAGAAAATACATAGGTTTTTTTTTTTCCTAACTGACTAACGATGATGGCTTAGAGGAGCCTTGTCGTCATCACCGGGCTTGCGGGGGAGCGGAAATACATAGCTCACTGGAAGATCAACTATCTAGGCTCAGTGGATCACATATTACATTTCCAAGAATTCCAAGAGTGGGTTCAATTTCCACCCGAGACTTTACATACAAATATTTGTGTGACATCAATGTTTGTTCTATGTCTGGGAGTAATTATATTTATCTTATAAATAAAAATAAATTGTCGTTGTTAGTCTGATTAAACCTCGATGTTCGTTGTAGTCCAGGAAAAAATATAGAAAACATAAGTACTTATAGATAGGCAGTATGAAATTCGCCGGGACCAATAGTGTTAAATATATTTAAGTATATTACTGTATCCACTGTTGTTTTTAATATCTGTACCACGGTTGCCTAAGCCACTTACGATTGGAGCAGATCAAAGCATGATAACATACACAACATGCAATATCAGAATCACTACGTATAAATCAAATTTCCTTCCCATGTCTGTCTGTATGTATGCTTAAATCTTTAAAACTATGCAACAGTTTTTGATGGGGTTTTTTAATAGATAGAAGGATTCAAGAAGGATGGGTTTATATGTACATAATATACCTGAAGCAAAGCCAGCTTGGGTCACTAAACTTGTCAACACAAAATTATCAACTTGCCAGATTTGTTATTTTCCAGTGGCATATACAGACTTGACACATACATTATAACACATGTATGCAGCATACTCATGGGGCAAAAACTAGCATGCAGTGTATAGGTACAATTCCTTATAATATGTCTGTACCTGTACAATAATACAATATATTTGAACAAAGATAATATGACAAGTTTCTTGGATAGGATAAGGGAACAGAGGAATTATAGGTTCATAGCCAGACAAGTCTATTACCTGTCTATGGGTTCAACATGCAGCAACAGTTTAAATTAATATCAGTTAGATATTTTCTTGAAATATTAATAATTTAATAAATGATCTAGATAGTTTTATATGAAACACAGGTATGCTAACAGGGTTATTAAATTTAAAAAATATTAACAAATGATAATCCCATTAGTGCTTGGTTAGAGATGGACCAATTAGGTCAAGGACTATAGTTTAATTAATAAGTGTCAATTAGATAAATTCACAAGAAATTTCCCTTAATTTTAACATGCAAATAAAGTTGTTTAAAACTAAGCTAAGTAGTCTTGGAATATTCATGTCTTCTCAAACAGAAATGCATGAGAATAAAATTCAGAGCAACAATTTTCTCCGTTTCAGATGAATGATTGCGTAAAATTGCAGATTAACAAGTAATTAATGAAATTAGGCCAGCACTGAAGGCCGCAAAAGTATGCAGTCAAAATCTATCAGATATTCATACTTTCCAGCAAATAGAAAGTTTCGTGTTGAAATACAAAATTACGGAAACAGTGAGCAGTACTTCAATGAAAGTATTATGAACTTCTAGTAAGCCAATAGTGGGCGTGTACAAACTAATGAGTAATAACGTGCGAGCTAAAAATACTTGATAAGTAACTCACCACTAGATCTCTGTTAATAACATTTTTCATGTACGTAATCTTGAAATGATGAAATTGCACTGAAGATATCAGATGATAATTTAACTTTTTTATCGCCGTCTGTACAGAAAATCTTGTTGCTTGGCTTGCTAGATTACTACAGCTTAGGTTAGAAAAGTGGTTGCCGCCTATTGAGTCAGCTTGAGATTCAGATCGAGGAATCAATTTTATGTTAACATAATAGTGTTTGATAATGATTTCATTAAAACTCAACTTAAAATAAACACGATTTAAAAATAAATAAAATCTCAACCTCAAACCTCTACTCCCACTAATACTATTTTAATTACTCGGTCACTCATTCTCTAGCTAGAAATCCATTCATTCATTCCCGATATGTCAGTGTCTGTCAATTGTCACTTGTTTTTTTTTTTAAATTATTAATAGCTACGGCTACAAAGTGTATACAGTATCAAAGCCCGAACAATAACGGAGACTTTTTTTAATTAGCTGGGAAAACTATTCTTTTTACAAAACTCAAGGAAAGTTGTAGGTAATTAATAAACAGTCGTGACGGTGTAATTAAATGCTTTTGATAAAACATAGTGTTGTTATCAAGTCAATAATTTATATCGAGTAGGTAATCGAACAATGTAATGCTATCATTACATTAATGCTATCAACAAAATTAGTCACATACCTATGTATGTGATTAATTTTGTTTCAGTAATTTAATTCAAAAATATAATCATAGGACGTGGGCTAGAATACGAGTGTATTTCACAAATAACCTTTAAAATATTACACGAAAATCATGAATGAATGAAAACATGAATTTTGCTATTACTTTTTTTCAGCATAACCGCATAAGCAATAAAATACTAAATAAATGCTAATGCTCCCATGTTTATATATAAAACCGATTGACATGAAACAAACACAATTTTATGAGTAGAGCTTTAACCCTTTGAGTATAAAGCCACTGGAGATGCCTTACACGGGCGACACCCTCCGGCAAAGTACATTGGTCAACTGTTCAAACACGTTTAATAAAACTACTTGTCGCTGCACCACCGCCATTTTGCAGTGATCCCTGTCGCGTGATGTTTCTCTTGAAAAATGGTTAGTTGTGCAGTATTCTCATGTAAAACGCGATCGAGAGCTCAAATTCGCAATAAGAGCGCGTTTCGTATCATATCTAAGTGTTTTTAGTAACTTTTAAACGTGTATTTAAGAAGAATTGCCATTTAAATAAAAAGTCGTTACGATACGTAAACGACAGAAAAAAATAAACAAGAATACAGTGGTACGGGGGCTAGTGATGTCACAAAGTCAAAAAAGCGACTCGACATTTGAATGAATCATTCACTCCCTGCAGTTAGTTGTATAATCCGTTTTTTACTTTAATTTTGAATTAAATAAAAGGTCTAAACATATGTTATATTTAAATCTTGTAAGATGAATTTGAAAAATTACTTTTCTTTCTTCTGGTCATACGATATTGAAATTAAGTCTGAACATGAAACGTAAATCTGTGACTGCCTTAGATGTATTTTTAGACACATAGATATTTTTACCGTATCCTCTCACTGCATTTTGGTCTGTAGCTTATATGTTTACAAGAACATACAATCATTTAATATCGGATCCTCACCATTTTAACACCAATAATAAACATAGGTTTGCCGTTTCAAGGCTCAGGCTTCAAAAGACTGGAAAGTCGTTCTAGGGTTTAAGCACAAAATTGTTTAATAAGATCCCACAAAATGTTATTGAATTACAATAATCAGTACAAGATAGTTCAGTTTATTCACCAAACTGATTTTATTTTATTCTTTGTGTCATCACTATTTTTTTCGTATGTAACACACATAGTTACGTGAAAACTTTGTTTGCGTGTATTGTTTGAAGTGTTGAACATTTTTTGTAGTGTGCGTTTATCGTTACAGCAAAATTTGTGTCTGTTGAGTTATTAATTTTTTGGTGGTGTGCTGTACGTGTTTACCTCGCCCCCGCTAAAAGTGGCGAAAAAATTTGTTAGAAGCGTTGACGTTATGGCATCTCCAGTGGCTTTATACTCAAAGCTTTAACCACATCTAGAACGATATTCCGCCATTATTGATATCGTGCACTGACAATCCGACAAACAGGCAAAATTTCACATTATTAGATTAAGTACTATTGCGTTGATAAAGGTCTAATTATCATAACCATCCATGTACGGACAGCAATCCGTCGCTTTTCGAAATGTATGGATAATTATTGAGTCCGGTGTTTTTTCTTCTTATATTTTTTATTAATCGATAAGTCTTAACATCGAATATTACGCTTCCCTAGTCATAGCTGTCATCATGACAGCACCTGACATACGACCAAAGAGAATACATTGGGCACAGATCCTCTCTCAGGATATTTTTGTGCTTACTAAATTACAACAGCGCCTCTGTATTATCGTACATGAACTAACTACAATATTCTTACCTATAACTATTTATAGGAAGGGATATTTTATTGGTGTGTATACTCTTCCGCATGTATATAAATATAAAGTACACCGACATGCGTAAGTGAAAGAATGAGCATTAAGTTTTTCCGATGTTACCAGTGCGTGCAAGGATGTACGTTGGATAAACATAAATTAAGGATAATAATAGTTTTATAGATTACAATGAAACGTACAATGACATCTATTGGATGCTAATAATAATAGTAATAAATAAAAAAGTAAGTTTCAGTGTAGAATAAAGTAGATGGCGCATCAATATTTGTCGCTCATCCTTATGTAGGGAGTGTCACCAATATTTTTTTAATCGCGGTGAAATGCTTTTCGCACCGTCTTTGGGAGAGAGGGTTCTCTAGCTCTTCCACCTGGTGGTGTGTCGGTCTCCCCATCGGCTGGCAAAGAGATGGTAAATGCTAGCCGCGGCTCCTGGATATGGTGCAATGCCCAGGGGGTTTACCGACTAAAACACCGCTTTGTACCTCATCGCCGTATGGCGGCGTCATGGGACTCTGACCTGGTCTTATATTTCTACGACGCCACCAGCGAACGTCACCCCCTGCATACAACTTAGTATTTCCCAAAGAGCATACTAATATATTGGTATCTCTTGATCTAGCCTTAAGCCTCAAGGACTACTATCTAATAAATATTAAGCCCATGCGGATGAAGCCATTGACAGGAGCAAGTAATTTATAACTAATAAAAAAAACGTTACAATATTATTTCACTGGTAGCGCCTACCAGTTCTTAAATGCAAAGTATTTTATACTCTTCATAATCCAAGTTTGAAAGAAAAGCTTAACTGATTAAAAGTAATGCAAATTTTACTAAAGACGATGCCTGGACTTGTATGGGGCAGTGGCGTCTTTGATTTTTAGAGCGGCCATTAACCAAACCTTATTTTTTCAAGTGCAGTCCTTATTTTTCTAGAAAAACGGTGATTGATGGCCACTCAAAAAAAGGCGGCCTTTTTCAGGCATTGGCCTTTCTATGGCATTAACAGTGAAAAGGAAAAAATATTCTTAGGCCTACAAACAAACACTGTACATTTAATTTCGCGATTAGTCGAATAGTCTTTTGCCTGAAATTTTATTGTTAGCAAAGTTTCTAGTACAAACAATTCAGATTGGTCTGTTTCAACAGTAAATGATAACACGTTTGCAATTTATTAATATTTAATAACTGAAATTGTCTTAAATCTAACAAGAATTTAATAGTAATAAATCAGTGATTAGGTATTCCATAAATATATTAATAATGAAATAAAAAAATGTGTTAATTAGGTACTAAAATAATATTACCCATAACTAAAAATTTATTTTGGTGTACATAAGTACAAAAGACTTAAGTTTAGTTTTGTCATGACTTGAACCAGTACTTTAAATCCCTCGAGTAACAATATCATACTTTTGGACTGGACGTCTTTAAAAGGATACAGGTAAGTATATAGAGTCAATATAGTTTAATTACGTTATCAATGAATTCAAATATCAAATGACTATCCTAATGCCCAGAGTACCATACCGAGTATTCCGATAAAATTTTGTTTATCTTCTTCATAATCTATCTATCTATCTATACTATAATAAAAACGTAGAGGTAAAAATTCTTGTACTTTTTTGAAAAACGCAAAAAAAACCAGTCAGGGATATGTTTTGAGACTAGCAGAACAGATCCCCATACTTAAAAAAAATTGTGTCTCTGTCTGTTTGTTTGTTTGTTTCGACTGACCTCCTAAACGGCTGAACCAATTTAAATGAAAGTTTACACGAAGGTATTTTAAATTCCGGAAAAATGCATAGGATACTTTAAATCACTGACAGTTAACTGGTTCCGTGGGATATTCAAAAACCGAAATAAATGACTGATCTCTGAAACTATTACACCGATTTAAATGAAATTTTGCATGGTGGTACCATACATCCCCGGTCAAGATCTTAAATACTTTTAGTCACAGAAATTCCTGTAGGATAGTTAAAATCTAACTTTATTAGATCACGTACAAAAATGGTAAAAGTATATCGACCAAAATGAACCTTCTGACTAGGACTATACGGACTACTTTATTGAGCAAAATGTCATAGTAGGGGAGGTAAATGGCTAGATTTGCAGTTACTCGAACGACATGGAATCGGAATAGAAAGATAACGAAAAGTATATCACACTTTCTTTATAAGTGGGGGGACAGCGATTAATGCAGGAGGGCTACCTGGTAACAAGCTGTTGAAAAAAAAAAGTTATTTGACCGTGTCAGTCATTCAAAGTGCATGTTAAATAATCCCTAAAAAGTGACATTGTAACGATTTGGACCACAAAGTTATAATTAATCTTTGTGTCTGTTGAAAAATCCATAATCTTGAGATACTTCAGCGCGTTACATTTTTATGCAGGAGGTTCAAGTTGATATCGAAGTCCTGCTGTATAATAATCTGTAATTTTTTTTCTTAACCTGTATCACCTCACTGCTGCTCTCTGTCCAATGCTAGGACTTGCCAGTTCTTTGATACCTGGACCAGATCGTCATACCACCTCTTCTCAGGTCTTCTTCGGCGAAAATCGTCTTCAGGCACGCGATGTGTAACAAGTCTGGTCCATCTATTGTTCTTCATCCTCGCACAATTCATATCACATTCCCCGCCCATTGATACATCAGTTTTAACCAACAACAATACCAGTACGGGAGTGGATGGTGGTATATTTTATTTTAACTTAATACCTACGATACTCCGCTTCATAGCTTTTTGTAAAACCTTGAGTTTGGACTTCTGATTTTCGGTGGGGGACCAAGATGTGTTAGGATAGACAGTATGAAAACGTCGATGAGTTTGCGGTTCAGTGATATAAGAAGATCACCCTTCATATACCCATTCATGGACCAGAAGCTTTTCCAGGCGTTGTCTGCTCTACGGATTATTTCTTTGTCCTGCCTGTCTTCGAAGGAGACTGCCTAGCTCAAGTATGCTCCTCTACATATTGCTTCACCTGCCTGTTGACTGCAATCCACCAAATCAGTGATGCTGTTGGTCATGACCTTGGTTTTAGTCTTGATCTATTCATCGTCAGTCTAACGTCAACGCTTTCTGCACTCAGTTGTTCGAGCATTTATTCAATTTCTGTCGATGTATACGTATTTCGTCTAGGAAAATGTCATCTGCAAAGCGAAAGTTTATCAGTCGCCTATCCTCTACACCAATTCCTTTTGTTTCCTAAGAATATCATAGTGACCTGAAGACTTCTTGGAGCGTGCTACTGAAAGCTTTGGTGATAGGGAGTCAGCCTGTTTAACTCTTTTTTGTATTTTGAATGTCAGGCCTTCAGTGTGCAGTTTGATATCGGCTGTGCTTTGTTGTTAAATGATTTGGAGAAGTTTTTCTATATGTGGGTTCGATGTTTTGCTGTAGAAGAGAAAGCTAAATGGGTTGATGCGGGTGATACCGTCGAAACCTTTGAATAATCCACAAAGGCCAGGTTCAAAGGTTTATTGAATTCGCTACATTTCTCTATTACCTGGTTTTCGGTATGGAGGTGGTCAGTTGTCCGATATTTGCTTGCTGGCTTACATTGGTGGGTTGTGTTGTTCCAATTGATAGACTGTTCGATATTATCTGAATGTTTATATACATAGAGGGATATCGCTATTCTAAGCAAATAAAGGGAAATTTATAAACATTCACGTAAAAATGTTGGACATTATAAAATTAAAGAAAGTTATCGTATATACAGATCGTTACAAATAAAATCACATAGATCATTAGAAAACTGGTCAAGTGCCCCTTGGATCTTTGTTGTGTCAAAGGTTTTAGTAATTGTTGTTATAGGCGCGATTCTACGGTCGGATGGATGGAAACCATCAGAGATTATTAGTTCTTCATAATTCTGCCCAATTCTTTTAACAGTGTCTTTGTAATTAGCATCAGCAGTTATCCTATTTACGATCACGCACCCCTTCCCTTCCGTATGAAGTGTACATACACGGCAGAGGTACATGAAAGAGTGCAAGGAGTCTCCCATTTAAAAATCTTACAAGACAGAGTCTAAGTCTGATCAATACTCCAAAAACTCCCGTTGGGCTCCCCAACTATCACATTCTTAGCTGGCAAGTCATGTCAAATGCTGTCAGATTTGATATGACGTGATGAGTGTTTAGTTCTTGGTTAGTTAAAGAGATGTCACTATGCTCTATTATTTCGCAATATTGTTTCTAATACAAAAAGTAATTCATAAGTTATATTTTATTGCGCTTTACGTTATTATCTCAGTGTTTTATTACGAATACAATACAATCTACGAGAAATATACAAAAACAATGCGCAAAAGTGGCACAAAACAAAGTATCAAAGCAAATACTGATAAATTCGTCACATGGCGACACACATTCTTTATAGATATTTTGAGACAGTCGATTGGTAGTTTTGTATTTTTTACCTTTTGAAGTTATTCTGATATCAAACATCACTACATAGGTACAGTATGCTGTTTGCAACCATTGAACCCTGTTCCTGTCAAATAAATTAAAGTTTTTATCGTGGTTTTAGTACTAAAATGCGTAAAATTATTTTGTGAGTCCTAGCTACCACTCTCCTCTCAGTCTAGATTATTGCTTAGACCAAAAAAATGTATTGTGCGAGTGAAATTTATCTTTTAGTTGGCCGATTTGTAATGAAAAATTTGATATGTATGTTGTTTATCACTTATTAATCTGTAAACAATTTCAGGTTCTTTAATGGATATTTATCAAATCAATGACAAAGTTTAATTATATTTTATTTTGTAATAGTTTTTATAATTTTTGTATCTTTATTTATTTTTCCTGTAATTTCTTAAAAAAAACTTCCTGAAATTAAAAATGCAGGTAAAAGTTACTATTCTACGCAGACGAAGTTGCGGGCACAGCTAGTTATAATATAAGTATGCTGTACCTACTTGTGTATGTCATTGAACTCCTCTTAAACGACTTGACCGATTTAAATGAATTTTTCTGTATGCGTTTGAGTGGCGCTCTGGATGGTTTAGATTCACATCAGCCCGGAAGATGGCGCCGATTGCCTGATCTCAGAAACGGGCCTAACGATTTCGCTGAAATTTGATATGTAGGGGTTTTTGGGGACGAGTGATCGATCTAGCTCAGTCTTTTGTCTGATTAATATACCCGAAGCGAAGCGAGGGCAGGTCACTAGTTATACATACAATATAATATTATCATGCTTTAATAAGACAAATATTTTTGTTAGTAAAAAACATCTAAAATAGGTGACATCACACTGAGATTACATTAGTAGGTAAGGTAATAATAAAAAAATGTCACGGACATTTTCGGTGGAATATTTAATTAAATTGTATAAATGTCTTCATTGATGTTATTAACTGGAGTGTCCCCAGATAACCCTATCGGCGACCTAGGTACCAACCTACTTTCTGAAAAACCGGAATAAAATTTTCTTTAGGGTCTCGTATCCAAATGGTAAAATGGGACCCTATTACTAAGACTTCGCTATCTGTCCATCCGTCCGTTCGGTCGTGTATCATCAGGCTGTATCTGAAGATCGGTGATAGGTAGGTATCTAGACAGTTTGACATTTTTATAACTATTGCCACTATGGTAACTAATACAAATAAAACATAATAAATATTCATGGTGGCTCCCATACAACAAACATCGTTAATTAATCCGCAATCAATTGTGCTTTGGTTATAATTAACCGTTACCTTGACAACGATCATTGTTGTCATGACAGTGGTTCAAAGATAAAATTAACATGGCGGATGAAATTTCAGGTGGGAGACATTTTGTCGACCGGTTGCTGTTACCACCATACAGTTGTGTAAAACCCGCCAAGTGACTCTGACCTCTCTCGGTCAGGTCGCGTTCCGGGATCAGCACTGTACGAACCGGAGCCAGGGGGGACCATTGTTGCGGCAAGCGCCGGACCAGTGGAGTCTTAGCCGCGGTATTGTGAGGGTGGAGCGGGTCAGCCCGCCGGCCAGGGAGACCCGTAGAAACGGGGGCCCTTCCGTCCAGCGGACTGGCCAACTCCGACCCGCACAGCTCAATACCAATGCGAGACTCCACGCCTTGTCTCGTTGTTGCCGCAGCAGTGGTCTCCTTTTTCACGGCTTTCAGGGTGAGTGCGACAGGCTCAACATGGTCTATTGTGCCTGTCGACCTCATATGTGGATCTCGCTACCGCTTACCATCAGGTGGAATGAGGTCATCTTGTTAGCCTCCTATAAAAAAAAAATGAAATATATTTGATTAAACAAAAGCCAAACCGGCTTCAAAAACCCGTCTTTCTAAAAATTTTAAAATATAAAATTGTGTAGACATTCGACTAGTTTTTGAAATTGGTGCCGCGGTCGATATTTCAAGTAACTTGTGCAAATAAGCACAGGGTGCTGCGTTGGCCAATTTTTTAACAATTTGGTACGGAACCCCTCATGCACGAGTCCGATTCGCACGTAGCCGGTTGTTTACATAAAAAAGCGTCGATGGCCGAGTGGTTAAGGTCGTTGCTTCCCATGCGAGAGGTCGCCAGTTCAAACCCCGCCAGGTACCAATGTGTTTTTCATAATTTGAAATTCATATGTACCATCATTCGACGCTTTAACGGTGAAGGAAATCATCGTGAGGAAACCTCTGACACTAGGTTGTTCATCAACCATACGATAAGAAGAAGAAGGTTGTTTGAATTTTTAGCCTTTATTTCTTTAATATAAATGAAGCTCCTATGACATTTAAACAAATAGATACCTACTTATATGCCTCGTGCTCTAGTAATTTGTCAAATACCTAAGTATTCAAAACATTCTTCAAAGTTTGCCGCGGGTTGTGTAGGCACCTAAACAATTTTCCATCATACAAACGTTTCTGGCATTCGCTAAAATTGGTTTCGAATGGTGTAACTTCACACAATAGAAACAACTTAAGGTTCGTATTGCACGATAAATAGGTTACCTAAGTACCTACATACTTACCTACTATGTTGACAGATTATGTAACGATGTTCTGGCTTTTATTATAATCTTTCGCTGCTTCTATATCGTAGGCAGGTAAGTTACCTGAGGTAACCTACCTAGTATTATAGTTGTGTATAATGATAAATAAATTGTATACATTCAGATACATTTTTTTCCTAACTGACATACGATGATGGCTTTGAGTTGCCTCGTCATCATAACCAGACTTGTGGGGGAGCGGATGGCTCTCACATTCAGCTACAGAACCCCTTACAAATAAACAATAAAATCCAAAATTACACCTACTTCTAAACTTGTAGAGCACGTTACTCGTTTTCTTTTCATTTTAATGACCCACTCTCGGGTATATTATGCATAAAAAACTTCCTATTAAATCCCTCTATCTAATAAAAAAATATATTAAAATCCGTTACATACATACAGACAGACGCGGGAAGCGACTAGCTCTATGCTATGTAGTGATTGGTTAATATTATGTCTCCCTATATATACTTAATTTAAACTTTATTTTTTTCAGATTTCTAATTATGTCTTCCGTTTTAACTGCTACGCACATGTCTATATAATTTTATTGTGTGTGTATTGTATAAAGCTCATTCGATAAATACTCTCCCCCACACATCATACTTAGTCGGCTAGGAAAAAACCTAGTTCGATTAAGAAGCTTCAATAGGTCAGCGGCGTATCAGGGGTAAGTATTCATATTCAATACAAGAGTATTAAAAAAATATAAGAACATTTTCTATGTAACAAACAATATTTATTGTAGTTTACTACGATCTATAAGATAAAATTGGTAATACTGTGCTATTAATAGACTTACACGCTTAGCAATACTAGAGCTGGTAACTGTAGGAAATACCTACGATCTATTAGTTTTCATTAAAATACCTACTTTAATTTGCACAACAAATAGCTTACGATGTAGCACTGATATAAATATCATAAGACGTGTTGTCCATTAAACACCTAATGCCACACTTGGACCATGACAGATACATACGCACAGCAGGGTAGATATTGATCAGTATGGAATTAAATGCGTTCTATTTGTCTAGAACTAGAACTAGAGCAGGTAATAGATAACGAATATTACAAATGGTTAAATTAACATACATCATTTAAAATAATCGAACTGATTCTTGTAATTGCCATGATTGTGCTGATATAAAATACCACATTCTTGTAAGCAGTACATTGACCCTAAATTTACATAAATGTACTAAATGATTCATATTATGACAGGTAAGTGTAGGTAGGGCCTGTACGAGCATGCTTCCATACATTATTTTACATTACAAATGACATGACACCGTTTATGTAACCGTATTGTCAATGTTACGAGATTAACCATACATTGTAAAGGATTGCAGTGGGGCTACCATGAGTTTACAACTTACGCGCTCGATATCGACTACGTAAATATGTCTATGAAGAACATGTACAGCGCCGGCTGGTGGTTACGCGAAGAACTACAATCGGGCATAGGAAAAAACAACTCGATAGGTTTTTAACGTACGTAAGTTTACGATAGCCAACTCATCGTAGGCCCTCAGAAAAGTTATGATGTATAGTTAGAGGGGTAAAGGAGCAAGGTTGCCATGGCTGCAGAACCTTGCTACCTTAGGGCGCGTCCCCATTAGGCGAACAGTGGGCGGCTGCCAGTTTGCTTCTTGTTCGCCTCCTATATACATTTTAAACCATGAACGAGATCAGTTAATCGATTTAAATGGTAATACGGAAACCACAACGGCTTACGTCCGATAGTCCAATATAATATGTACCCACAATGCATATGTATTTTGAATGATGAAAGCTTAAATTGTTATAGTTTTAAAACCCAAAACGGGTTATTATTATTACAAGATTAAGGATAATTACAAGAAAATTGATGCTCTACCCAAAAGCTATCGACACGTAAAAGGTAGGGCTTATCCAAATTTTGTAGATTATACTTATTGAACATAAATTTTTATAGGTCATTTATTTTCTTTAGCTTTATAAAACAAAATTGGACATCTTTTTGGTGGTAAAATTACATCTATAAACCTGCCCAATGGAAATTAATTTAACACATTTACCGGTTTATATAAAGTCTTCAGAAAATATTTATTTAACAGTTATATTTACTTCAAATTGTACCTATCCAAGTTTTATGTTATAATACACAAACTATAATAATATGTATTTAGGTAAATGTCTTAAATTTGTTTTAAATTAATCACCAGCTTGTTTAAATTTAATCTAGGCAACAATTAGTGCTTACAGCCGAAGGGCATTTCCTGAAACAACTTTTAGAATGTTGGCATTCCAAGTCCACACTCACGGATATCCTCTTTAGGACATAAATATCCATCAATGCTGAATGGGGATCGCATGACTGACAAAATTTAAGTATAAAATTGCGTATAGCAAGTCAATGCTACTAGGATGAATAAAAACCTCAAATTTGTGGTCCGCCTGTGAGAAAAAAAAATGTTCTCGGGAAAGCGTAGTAATATCGAATTGAAAGTACGAGTACTATTTAAAAATAGGCTTGGTTTATTACGTCTCTGTTTAAGATAGCTTTATGACAATCTTCTGTACTCGTACATCCGTGTTGTGATATTTTGAATTGAGCGTTCGCATTGGGACTATAATAATGTGCGACCATGATTCTAGTAAAAACCCAACTTATACGTAGACAGAGCGGTTAAATCGAAAGTGTACACATCCCTATAAAGAGATAGTATGAATTACTTCGACAAGTAATGCGTCACGACGCACTTTGTGATTTCCAAACACAACAGATACCTACTATTCGCATGGATGCTAGGTATGTAGATATAGCTGACGACTCGTCACTTAAGCTGCGTACGGAACTTTCCTGTGTTACGCGTTGTTGGGAAACACTGTTCACGCGTACATTGGATACGCGTACAACTCCTGTAACGCCGCGAACCTGTACGCGAGGTCAATCGATCCAGTGAACTCCGCGAGCCCCAGTAATTAATTATTGAAATTCGAAGAACACGCGTGTCTATTCATTTTGCCGTCCAAATAAGGTGTGCCCGGTCGTGCGCGTCCTCTTTGACGAGCGACCAAAAACAGATCGACGGCGCGCCCGGCTAGTTCGGTTGCCGCGTACTAGTATACTGTACGCGTTGCTATAGCTACGGATATGAATGACGGAAAGTTCATTCATATCCGTAGTCCGGATCCGGACTACGGATCAGGACACGCGTAAACTCACTACGCATACTAGTGTACGCTCAATCCGTACGCAGCTTTAGGACTTTGTAACGTCAACGAACTGTCAGTGTTAAGCCTAATGTGCAGGTTATGCATAACAACTACCAACGATTTAATTTTTATTCCAGCGAGGGAAGCTGATTTTTTGTTACATGTGAATAATACATTTTCATTATTAATTGGTTTGCTATAACTCCTAAAATTATTTCCCACCAAAACATTTTACGTTAAAATGTTGCCATGACAAACCTACATACATAGCTTACCCTGTAAAAAAGTTATCAGATCTCATGTAGAGCAAAAATTATTGATCTATGGGCCCTTACTTTACCAGGCCTGACTTCAAAACGTGATGCTTGGCTGTTTTCCTAAAGATATAATAATAAGATATATTTCCTAGAGATTTCATAGGCATTCGTTCATCGTGTGTGAAATAAAACAGGCAAGCCAAAAAAGCCAAGCATTACGTTTTGCCTTGGTGTTGACTGGCTCGGATGAATAGTGGTTAGTGACACTGGCTACGGTTCCAATAGTTGTGGGTTTGATTACGGGACAAAAATTTGTGTGACGAATATCGATATTTATTCCTTGTCTGCATGTGTTATTAATATATTTAAGTGTTTTTGTGTATACCCCTGTCGTTTCTGATATCAGTGACACTTACTTCGGAATCAGAACGATGAATGTGATGTTGTGTGATAATTATTGATATATATAAATGTCCCTATAAAGCAAAAGTGCTCAAAGTTTATACACTTAAGAAACGTTATTTAAACTTTGAGTAAGATTTAACTCTTGAGTACGTGTACAGTAGGTACTTAAGTGAGCACTTAACTAAGTAGATATGGTCACTATAGTCTGTTTTGAATTAGGATTTATAGCAACAGTTTTACTGTATTTTAAAGGAGGTACCCACGATCAATAACAAATGGACGTGTATAATTGGAAAGCTCTTTGCATGCCCATCATCAAAAACACCCATTTAAAAAAAATGTTAAAATTTCACGATTTACTGAACGCTAACGTGAAGAAATAGAAATTGACGTTGACACTTCATATGTGAAATAAAATATATTGTTTGTTAAATATGTACTTGGAAAAGAAAAAAAAACGTGTCCATTTGTCAACAATACATCTGACGAACAAAATAATGCCCATCCCCTAAGAAAGTTTAATCAGGACTGTTTGGAGTATTAGCTCATCAAGGTGTTGGTCACACTTTTAAATCAAGACACTCATCCCCACTGCTGGGGCATGGGCTTACCCTTAACTAGGGCGATAATTCCTTTGTCAACACTTGGTTGACTATGGCCAAGTGCGGTTTGGTTGACTACACAACCTAAGAATTTCTTCGTAGGTGTGTAGGTATCCTGACGACGTTTTCCTTTACTGTTAAAACGTCGAATAATCGTACAAATGACTTTCAAAATTTGAATAGCACGTGTACGTGACGGGGTTTGAACTGGCGACCTCTCATGGCACGGCAAGCAACGACCTTAACCACTCGGCCATCGACGCTTTTATTCTAAATCAAGACCATTACACTCGTACTGTTCAAGTACTGGATCTAGACTAGACTTGTACGTCTTGAACGGGTGTCTATTAAACTTGTTCGATTCTCATTTGTTTTTTTAAGTAAGTATAGCGCAGTGTGTTCCTCACTCACTATGCAACGTTTTCATACCCATTCAATTTATTTACTATTCGAAGAAAAGGACGAGGTTCTTAATTTGTCTGTATGTATTAATTTACATAGGTATGTTCATAGATGTCTTGGTCAATTATGCACGGATTTCCAAAAAAATATGTTTTGTTGGATATAAATTTTAAAATTAAAAAAAAATTCGCATTCCCCCATAACCCTACCTGAACGGGGACCACCAGATCAGGATCTAATGATGGGAAAATCAGATCAAATAATTGTATGAATTAATGGTGCTTTTTGTTGCGTAATTTGGTCAAGATAATGCTCTTGTGCTTATGTTGAAGCTACAGAACTCATTAACGGTTAGGTGTTGGAAGACAGTAGGTACTGCAATAGGTTGATAGAAACTACTAAGCAGTACCTGTGTAGGACTGACATGATGCTAATTTAAAGCTTCTGCTGTATGAATATTTCGATTAATGGACGTTGTTTGTTAGTATAAAGTGACTATTTAAAAGGACTAGCCTTATGCAAATGAACTAGCGACACAAACGCTGACAAAACATTAAAATAAAAATATCAAAAAATAAAATAACTTTTTCAAAAGTGAGTCTGTGTCAGCCTCGGTAACGTAGTTTTTTTGTTTGGTGGTCGGCAATGCGACATAGAATGCGGTCTAGTTTGTTAGAATGTTATTGAATTGCCTTTTTATAATTTCAAACGTTTTGTTAAACCGTGTCTTGTGAAAAAAGGTTATTATAAAGTAGAAGACTACTTAAATGATAAAAATCCATGGACATGATAAGCTGCTCGCTTGGATATGGAATAATTATGTAACTTGTACAATTTTTATTTATTTGTGACTAGCTGACCCGACAGACTTCGTCCTGTCAAAAAAATGTGAAAAAGAAAAGGGCTGTTTTTAGGGTTTTCCCGGCAATTATTCGATTTTTTCTCGCCGTAAGAACCATCCTTGGACTTCAACGAAGATTTAAAAAAAAGACTTGGCCAAATTGGTTCAGGCGTTGTTGAGTTATGCGCTTACCAACACATTTTGCGATTCATTTTTATATTGCGTGCAACAGTATTTCATGTAAATCTTTTTGCAGAATAAACTATTTCATTTCACTGATTTGGTGGCAGGGAGTTGGCACCGACTTCGTATATAATCATCATCAGTCTTTTATTATATGCAGAGTATAGGCCTAGTCCGTAGAACGCCATGCACTTTGGTCCTGCGTCTGTCTCACTAATTATAAATATTTATATAGGCAAATTAGTTAAGTTGGTGGTTGTTTAGTCGGTTTAACAGTTTTTTCCAAGTCATTTTATTTGTTTGTTGGAACCTAGAGACTGCTATGACAATTGACGCAGTGATCTTGTACCTACAATTATCTGTTTTAATCAGTTTTTTTCTTTTTTTAAAAATGCAAAGATATGTAAAACAGACAGAAGAAGATAAAATAGGTTTGTAAAAAAGTAAATGAACTAGGCACTGCAAACACACGTATGCTATCATTTCTTAATTTTAATATAAAATATAACATATTACATAAATTATTCCGATTCCGAATAATTTGCGTGCTAAGCACTTATGTTACGCTTAGCAAATACTCTGCAGTATTTTAGTGCATACCGTGTTATACACAAATGTACTGAAAGATACAATAACACACCCAACAGAACATCCAACAATATACATCACACCAATATTTGTCCCGACTGGGAATTGAACCTGGTCAAGTCAAATGTGCATTGGGTTAGATAAGTAAGTATATTACATCCCCACCGAGAGGCATAAGTCTAAACTAAACTAAGGCCATAGGCCTTAGTTATTTCTAATATTGTATTTAAGAATGTCAGCAAGCATGACAATAAAACAATTGAATTAAGTATTTTAATTGGATCTTTTTGGATCTACGCCACCACGACGTATTTGCACTTGCGGCGAGCCTTGGCACTTGCTCCAGGAGTCGTGGAGTCTGCCCATCAGCTTAGGGCGCAAGTATCCCTTTCCTACATGTGTCGATGGCCGAGTGGTTTAGGTCGTTGCTTGCCAAGCGAGAGGTCGCCAGTTCAAACTACGTACCACAGTGTTTTTGACGCTTTAACGGTGAAGGAATCTTACACATCTAGGAAGAAATTTCTAAGGTGGTTTAGTTTACCAACTCGTAACAAGTACCAAGGCATGATCGCCCTAGTTTAGATTAGGCCCGTGCCCCAGCAGTGGAGACGTTTATGGGCTGATGATGATTTCTTTCTGTCGTAAGAGGTGACTCAGAGCGGACATGAGGTTGTGGGATGAGTGCAAGTCTACGCGATTCCAGGGAAGACGAAGATACACGCCCTCAAACGAGAGCATAGTTCGCGCTATAGTTCCAGCTAATCGCAGCAATAACATTTTTTTAAAATGTTGTGTGATATTTATTTATTTTCATTTTAATGTTAATTTGTTAATTAAATGGCTGTGAGAATATTTTTTAAGAATAAATTTGCATTTCCCTGATTATTATTTTGACGCTGACGATTTTGTAATAGTAGTGCTTTAAATATTATACAGGTTAACATGACGAGTATTAATGTACTCACCTCATTGAAGACTCGAAGACACCATATAAATAGTTTTCCGTATAAATTGCACCAAAAGTGAATTGCACAATGCACATACAAGTCAAATACAATTGTGTAAGTACATGTATAAGGTTGTTTAAAAAAAATAAAATATAAAAAAGCTATATATATAGTTAATAAAACTCTCTGGACGATAAAACGTTTTCATAAAATTTTACAGTGTGTAAATAAATGTATAACTTTTTGTAATCGAAAATTTAAGACTACATGAAACCATCCAAGCGTATATAGACATTATGTAAAGAGATGTAAATACATAGTTACAATATTAACATTGAAGCTTTTATTGCATTGCAGTTATAGGATTACAATAGTATGGTAAACATATTTATTTGGTAAGATTTTAGACTTTGGCGTTCCATTACACTAAGTATTCATAATTTTTTTTCCGCAAGCAGGTTCTTACATCTGAAATGGTTAGGATTGGTAGATAAGAGATTGGGCACTATCTATACACATGTTATCATAATGAGCAGTGCGGCAGTGACATAAAATGTTAAAATAATTTTCATTAGGAAGCTAATCTACGAAAATAAGCTAGATCTCTTTAAAGGTGTATAATGGTGTTTTTTTGGTAGTGTTGAGAGGTTCGCAGAGCTCTGGGGTAACATTAAGTAAAGTTTATATATAATTGATATAGAATAGTGATCTGCCCTCGCTTCGATTCAGTTTGAGTCAGGATCCCTAATCTTTTCTAGCAATAATTATAGCCTATGTTACTTAGGGTGAATGTAAGCTACATTGCTGAAAAAAAGCCAATGTTGAGATATTTTTTGTAATCATAACAAACATACACATTTTATATTATTAGTGTACGTATAGATAAGTGTAGATGTAGATTGTGTAATAACTAAAAATAAGGCGTCCGACCGATTTCAGTCATGGCGGCCGATCTCATTTGAGATCAGCCAAGTTGTGTAATAACTACCAAACTGATTAATGCGAAAGTCTGTATGCATGGATAAATTAATTTAAGAATGTTTGTATCTCTTGACGCCAAATTACTGAACCGACTATTCAGAAACATATTCTATATTATACTAAATATAACGATAACTAACTAAATGCGTACGAAGTCGCAGGCGGCAGCTGGTAGAACATAAAAAATACAATCTGTATATTATCCTCTATATATAAAACACAGGAACTTGTATTGAACGGATGGTTAAAAAAAACTTTTGATGGTATTACGTATTCCGATAGTGATTAAACTTGTTTTTTCAATTAAATGATCTAGAACGTTGCCGAACAAATGTCTACGCACAAATGGTTCGTTCTTATGTATACTAGTTTGAACTACATACGTGTCCTGCTCTGAAATGCAAACATTGTCGACAGTGTGACACATGCCAGGACGAAAACCTTCATCAATCCTTTATAATTAATGAACAAAAGATTAAAATTAAAAAAAGAAAATAAGCTTTATGGAAACTCATTTCGATTTCGCCACGAAATTATTGCTATTCAACTTAGACCACGTTTACTCAAAACGAGTCTACCCATTTTGATAATGTTATTCAAAACGTGTTACAAACATCCTAATGACCTTTTTTATTTCAATAAAGCTGATACTACTGAACCTAAAACATACGCGAAGGTCAAAATTTTATTTCGAAACTAGTGGTCCCGGCGAATTTCATACAACCAATACTGATTCTTTTTCTATATTTTCTCATTGAAACCTTCCCTGGACTACGACAAACATTTTTAAACCAAAATTACCTAAATCGGTCCGGTTTTAGTCAGACTAACGAACAGCAATTCAATTTTATTTATAAGAAGATCTGGTGCGTACTCATACAAACATTATTTAAATGTTGGGTGATATTATCTTAAACACTACTTGCAACGAATTTGCAAACATACTAAAATACCGTTTCGGATTACATTACAATCAATACACGTGTATCTGTATTTGTAGAGTTGTCCTATTTACAAAATTGGCTTGTATATAATGTGAAGCAAATAAACCGGGTCACTTACTAGGCCTAAAGGATAATATTGCCTTTAAAACAAATTAAAAACCCTCAGCTCAGTTTGGACTAAGTTTAGAGTTATTCATGCCATACTACTTATAGTACAGTCTGTGGGGACATATAAAAGCCTCTGGTCTGCAAAAGGTGGAGTAGAAAATGTTTTGGCGTTATATTGCTTACGTATGGCAGTTCAATAGAAATCCAAGTTTTCGACCTCGGGGGCGCATGCGCGAGCCACCATCTTGAATTAAAGGTGCCGAAATTCGTTTTTTCTAAATAACGTCTAAACAGTTAACTGTATGACTAAAGTGTCTATGAAAAGCATAAAGAAGACAAAATTACTTACATTTCCTTCATACATATTTATTCTGTAAGTCTTATAGGTAAAAGTTTACAAGCGATGGAAAAAACGAAATTTGTTGATCGTCGATATAGCGATTTCTTTGTCTGCAACATTTAAAAATGTTTATATATATCGTTGGTGACGACGTAGATCTTCTGGTTTTGATGACAGCACTATCGCCACCCCAAAGCAACATCTACCTGCTAAAACCCAGTAGAGCCCAAACAGCTGAAAGACTTTCTTCGTAGATGTCAATGATATCATTAATTCGAGTGTTTTTTTCAACAAGGGAACAAAATTTCATTTTCCCTTGATTGAAGAGGGCTGATGTGGTATCGCAGCCACTAAACGCGTGTAGAAAAAGAATGTTGTTAATAGCTTCCTTGTATTTAAAACTATTAGTGGAGTATAGTCTTTCAGATGTTTTGCCTCTACCGGGTTTTAGCAGGTAGATGTTGCTTTGGGGTGGTGATAGTGCTGTCATCAAAACCAGAAGATCTACGTCTTCACCAACGATATAAACATTTTTAAATGTTGCAGCCAAAGAAATCGCTGTATCGATGATCAACAAATTTCGTTGTTTTTCCATCGCTTGTAAACTTTTACCTATAAGACTTACAGAATAAATATGTATGAAGGAAATGTAAGTAATTTTGTCTTCTTTATGCTTTTCATAGACACTTTAGTCATACAGTTAACTGTTTAGACGTTATTTAGAAAAAACTAATTTCGACACCTTTAATTCAAGATGGCGGCTCGCGCATGCGCCCCCCGAGGTCGAAAACTTGGATTCTAATTAGGCAGCCATACCCAAGCAATAGGATGCTTAAACCTTTTCTACTCCACCTTTTACAGAGCAAAAATACCTGCGGACTGGATTAATAGGTTTGGTTCATTACAATAAGTATTCTGCACTAGAAAAAGGAGGGTTGATTGATGGCCGCTCGAAAAAAAGCCATTTTAATGAAAACAGATTAATTTTTTTTTTTAAATCACCTTTTGGAAATAATTTAAAAACTAAAAATTTTAAAAACACAAAAAATGTAGATATGTATTCGTGATATTTAGTGTACTACAACGTTTGCACAGGTTTAAAGATAATGCATGCAAATTTGGATTTTGATTGCTCGTAGTGTTTCAAACTAAATCTATACTATAATAAAAACGTAGAGGTAAAAATTCTTGTAATTTTTTGAAAAATGCAAAAAAACCAGTCAGGGATATGTTTTGAGAGTAGCAGAACACATCCCCATACTTAAAAAAAATTGTGTCTCTGTCTGTTTGTTTGTTTGTTTCGACTGACCTCCTAAACGGCTGAACCAATTTAAATGAAAGTTTACACGAAGGTATTTTAAATTCCGGAAAAATGCATAGGATACTTTAAATCACTGACAGTTAACTGGTTCCCGTGGGATATTCACAAAACCTTAATAAATGACTGATCTCTGAAACTATTACACCGATTAAAATGAAATTTTGCATGGTGGTACCATACATCCCCGGTCAAGATCTTAAATACTTTTAGTCACAGAAATTCCTGTAGGATAGTTAAAAATCTAACTTTATTAGATCACGTACAAAAATGGTAAAAGTATATCGACCAAAATGAACCTTCTGACTAGGACTATACGAACTACTTTATTGAGCAAAACGTCATAGTAGGGGAGGTAAATGGCTAGATTTGCAGTTACTCGAACGACATGGAATCGGAATAGAAAGATTACGAAAAGTATATTACACTTTCTTTATAAGTGGAGGGACAGCGATTAATACAGGAGGGCTACCTGGTAACAAGCTGTTGAAAGAAAAAAGTTATTTGTCCGTGTCAGTCATTCAAAGTGCATGTTAAATAATCCCTAAAAAGTGACATTGTAACGATTTGGACCACAAAGTTATAATTAATCTTTGTGTCTGTTGAAAACACATAATATTGAGATACTTCAGCGCGTTACATTTTTATGCAGGAGGTTCAAGTTGATATCGAAGTCCTGCTGTATAATAATCTGTAATTTTTTTTCTTAACCTGTATCACCTCACTGCTGGGCAAAGTATCCTTCAAACTCATCTACTGCTCTCTGTCCAATGCTAGGACTTGCCAGTTCTTTGATACATGGACCAGATTGTCATACCACCTTTTCTTAGGTCTTCTTCGGCGAAAATCGTCTTCAATCACGCGATGTGTAACAATTCTGGTCCATCTATTGTTCTTCATCCTCGCACATTTCATATCACATTCCCCTCATTGATACATTAATTTTGACTAACAACAATACCAGTACGGGAGTGTATGGTGGTATATTTAATTTTTTCTTTTAACCTAATACCTATGATACTCCGCTTCATAGCTTTTTGTAAAACCTTGAGTTTGGACTTCTGATTTTCGGTGGGGAACCAAGATGTGTTAGGATAGGCAGTATGAAAACGTCGATGAGTTTGCGGTTCAGTGATATAAGAAGATCACCCTTCATATACCCATTCATGGACCAGAAGCTTTTCTAGGCGTTGTCTGCTCTACAGATTATTTCTTTGTCCTGCCCGTTTTTGAAGGAGACTGCCTAGCTCAAGTATGCTCCTCTACATATTGCTTCACCTGCCTGTTGACTGCAATCCACCAAATCAGTGATGCTGTTGGTCATGACCTTGGTTTTGGATCTATTCATCGTCAGTCTAACGTCAACGCTTTCTGCACTCAGTTGTTCGAGCATTTTTTCAATTTCTGTCGATGTATACGTATTTTGTCTAGGAAAATGTCATCTGCAAAGCGAAAGTTTATCAGTCGCCTATCCTCTACACCAATTCCTTTTGTTTCCTAAGAATATCATAGTGACCTGAAGACTTCTTGGAGCGTGCTACTGAAAGCTTTGGTGATAGGGAGTCACCCTGTTTAACTCTTTTTAGTATTTTGAATGTCAGGCCTTCAGTGTGCAGTTTGATATCGGCTGTGCTTTGTTGTTAAATGATTTGGAGAAGTTTTTCTATATGTAGGTTCGATGTTTTGCTGTAGAAGAGAAAGCTAAATGGGTTGATGTGGGTGATACCGTCGAAACCTTTGAATAATCCACAAAGGCCAGGTTCAAAAGTTTATTGAATTCGCTACATTTCTCTATTACCTGGTTTTCGGTATGGAGGTGGTCAGTTGTCCGATATTTGCTTGCTGGCTTACATTGGTGGGTTGTGTTGTTCCAATTGATAGACTGTTCGATATTATCTGAATGTTTATATACATAGAGGGATATCGGTATTCTAAGCAAATAAAGGGAAATTTATAAACATTCACGTGAAAATGTTGGACATTATAAAATTAAAGAAAGTTATCGTATATAAAGATCGCTACAAATAAAATCACATAGATCATTAGAAAACTGGTCAAGTACCCCTTGGATCTTTGTTGTGTCAAAGGTTTTAGTAATTGTTGTTATAGGCGCGATTCTACGGTCATCGCCCCATGGAAACCATCAGAGATTATTAGTTCTTCATAATTCTGCCCAATTCTTTTAACAGTGTCTTTGTAATTAGCATCAGCAGCTATCCTATTTAAGATCACGCACCCCTTCCCTCCCGTATGAAGTGTACATACACGGCAGAGGTACATGAAAGGGTGCAAGGAGTCTCCCATTTAAAAATCTTACAAGACAGAGTCTGAGTCTGATCAATACTCCAAAAACTCCCGTTGGGCTCCCCAACTATCACGTTCTTAGCTGGCAAGTCATGTCAAATGCTGTCAGATTTTATATGACGTGATGAGTGTTTAGTTCTTGGTTAGTTAAACTACTATGCTCTATTATTTCGCAATATTGTTTCAAATACAAAAAGTAATTCATAAGTTATATTTTATTGCGCTTTACGTTATTATCTCAGTGTTTTATTATGAATACAATACAATCTACGAGAAATATACAAAAAAATTGCGCAAAAGTGGCATAAAACAAAGTAGCAAAGCAAATACTGATAAATTCGTCACATGGCGACACACATTCTTTATAGAAAGTTTGAGGCAGTAGATGGGTAGTTTATATTTTTTACATTTTGAAGTTATCCTGCTATCAAATAGCACTACATAGGTACAGAATGCTGTTTGCAACCATTGAACCCTGTTCCTGTCAAATAAATTAAAGTTTTTATCGTGGTTTTAGTACTAAAATGCGTAAAATTATTTTGTGAGTCCTAGCTACCACTCTCCTCTCAGGCTAGATTATTGCTTAGACAAAAAAAATGTATTGTGCGAGTGAATTATCTTTTAGTTGGCCGATCTGTAATGAAAAATGTGATATGTATGTTATTTATCACCTACCTATTAATCTGTATGGCACCAGATTGCTTACTAGCAGGAATGAAGTACAAGGTCGTTGGGAGCAACACTTTCACAACCTGCTTAACGTTGACCGATTTGCGGATCTTCCGCACATAGTGTCGATGTACCAATCACCAACGATCAATGAGCTGGATGATCCACTGTCACTGCGCGAAGTCATTGTCGCCGTTCAACAGCAGCAGAACAAGAAAGCGGTTGGCATCGACAATGTACCTGGAGAACTTTTGAAGTATGGAGGCTCAGAATTGCATGAAGCTATCTGGAAGCTTTTATGAGTATGTGGGAGGAGGAACGGGTACCGGATGACTTCAAAGTCTCACGTATCTGTTCTCTGTACAAGAACAAGGGTGACAGAGCAGATTGCAATTCTTACAGAGGAATTTCCCTGCTGACTTCTCCAGGGAAAGTCTTTGCACGAATTCTCCTGAATCGCTTGCTACCATTGTCCGAAGGCATACTTCCCGAATCCCAATTTGGCTTCCGGCCTGATCGAGGTACCTGCGAAGCAATTTTCTCAGTGCGCCAACTTCAAGAGAAAAGCCGAGAGCAAGGTCAACCTTTGTATCTTTGTTTTGTTGACTTGGAAAAAAGCTTTCGACAGTGTCCCTCGTGAAGCCCTTTGGGTTGTACTGACGAAACTTGGATGCACAGAAAAGTTTGTCCGATTGATCCGTCTACTGCACGATGACATGCAGTGTTGTGTCCATGTACAGGGTGAAGACTCAGAGTTCTTCTCTGTGAGTTGTGGTGTTAAGCAAGGCTGCGTGCTCGCACCAACTCTGTTCTCTCTGTACTTTGCAGTTGTAGTTCGGGAAACAATACAAACTTTATCTGAGGGTATCCGTATTCGTTTCCGTACCGATGGAGGAGGAGTCTTTAACCTGAGAAGACTGAAAGCTCACACCAAAGTGTCTCATGCTACCATCACTGAGATTATGTACGCAGATGACTTATGTTTTGTGTCGGAATCCCCAGAGGGTCTACAGGTGCTTATGTCCAGTCTTGATGTGTCATGTCGCAAATTTGGCCTTAAGATAAGCGTGAAGAAGACAGAGGTGATGGTCTCTGGCTTAATTAACAGTGCCCCAATCGACATCAACATTGGCAACGACTCACTCAAGCTGGTAGACAAATTTAAATATCTGGGCAGCACCATAACATCGCGGTGCCTCCTTGATGACGAGGTCAACAATAGAATTGGAGCAGCTGCTGCAGCGTTTGGCAGGCTTCGTCCCAAGGTGTTCCGGTCGCATCACATAAAGCTCTCTACAAAAGTAGCTGTTTACATGGCAATTGTTCTGCCGAATCTTTTGTACGCCTCTGAAACGTGGGTCTTGTACCGTAAGCACATCCGCACATTAGACAGATTTCATCTTAAATGCCTACGCGACATTATGAATGTTCACTGGTCGCATCGTGTTAGAAACACAGAAGTTTTGAGGCGAGCTAATGTCGGAGGAATCGAGGCTTATCTGGTGCGGCGGCAGTTGCGGTGGTGCGGTCACGTCTCCCGGATGTCTAACGACAGATTCGCTAAGCGCATCTTCTATAGTGAACTGCAGAATGGGCAGCGTAAGCAGGGCGGTCAATTCTTGCGGTACAAAGATGTGCTTAAGCGACACATGAAAAGGTGCGATATAGATCCCCCGCAGTGGGAGGCAGTGGCCGCTGACCGGGCGCGATGGAGGCGTACTATTAACACTAAGGTGTTTGAGTTTGAAGATAGGCGGAGAACAGAGCTTGATGCAAAACGAGATGAGCTCAAGGCCCGTCCACCTGCAGCCATCCAATATAACTATATCGGAGGAGTGCTGACTTGTGGCAAATGCGGACGTACGTTCGCCGCAAAAAGTCAGTCACCAGAGAGCACACATGCGGCGCTCTCAATAGTCCAATAAATAGATTACCAAGTCGCTGTGGCCGAATACCGGCCGGGAGGATGATGATGATGATGATGATTAATCTGTAAACAATTTCAGGTTATTTAATGGATATTAATCAAATCAATGACAAAGTTTAATTAAATTTTATTTTGTAATAGTTTTTTATACTTTTTCTATCTTTATTTGTGTTTTCTGTACTTTCTTAAAAAAAGTCTTCCTGCAATTAAAAATGCAGGCAAAATTTACCATTCTACGCAGACGAAGTTGCGGGCACAGCTAGTTATTGAACTAAAATGAAAAAAGAAATCAATAACACCATCACTGTAGAAGAAATGGACGAAGCGCTTAAAATATAGAGGAAACACAAATGTTTTATTTTCAAGAAGAATTTAAACTAATTTGAAGATCCTGGATACGCATATCCTTTCTCCATATTTAGGTGAGAATAGTTTGTAATGGGTGGGCGGTCGCATAAATTTGACTTCTTTGCAATTTTATGATATGAAGTCATTCTCATCTATTAAAACGACCTTTTAATGAGTAATGTATTCTTTAAATATAATATGTGTGGTCCCGGCGAATTTTATACCGCCAAAAATACCTTCCCTGGACTATCACGAACATTTTAAAACCAAAATTACCTAAATCGGTCCGGGCGTTCTCGAGTTTTAGTTAGACTAACGAACAGCAATTAATTTTTTTTATAAGAAGAAGATATGATGTGTAGTGTTCGCGCAAGTAAAAATTTTAAAATGTTCGTCGTAGTCCAGGAAGGTTTCAATGAGAAAATATAGAAAAAGAACAAGTATTGGCGGTATGAAATTCGCCGGGACCACTAGTTTGAAATAAAACTAATTTGAAATAAACGGTTAAGACTGTCTTACCCGTGACTACGAGCGCTGTATAGAGCTCGAAACGTCGGATCTCTAATTAGAATACCAATAGACGCGAGTTTAATCCGTAAAATTTGTTTTATTTCAAAAGGAGTTACTTTCCCGTGGAGGCTGGAATAGTTGACCGAGGAACTAAAGTCGACTCGTCTGTGGAATCGGACTGCTCTGCATAAAAGAAGCTCAAATGTTTATAGTATCTTAGTAGATGATGAACCAATATTAAGAATATTTTATCTAAATATGAATACACACAGGCTACATCTCATTTTGTATTATTTTATTCTGTTTTGTTGTATATCGATACTAATATTATAAAGAGGAAAGATTTGTATTTTTGTATTTTTGTATTTTTGTATTTTTTGTATTTTTGTATGTTTGTAATTAATAAACTCAAAAACTACTGGACCGATTGCAATAATTTTTTCACCATTAGAAAGCTGCATAAAAACTATTGAAGATAGAACAAAACCATTTTCTAAGATTTTACAGAACTCATCATTATCTACAAAAAGTGTCGCGACAGCATATGTCTAAATATTATAGTTATGTCACAGGAAGCGGTTTTTTATTCTAAAAATTTAATTTATATGCTGCCGCTTGAAAGGGCTCTTTCTCTGTACCTTGGTAATAATCCTTATCAACATAAATTACTTTATATTTAAGACCGCTTCAATACCTTTTTATAACTTTTTGAATTATTCAATTCGGACATTTAATTCGGAAGATATCACGAGTTTAAAAATGCAAGTATTAGAAAAAGTCGCGTGGTTGCCGCCACCGCGCTCAGCTAGCCAGCATGCGATGTAGGCTCCATGTAAGCGTCACTGGGGTACGGGGAGTACATTTAATATGTAATATAATAATATTATAAAGATAAAGGTTTTATTTTTTACTATTGTTTCGAATAGGCTCCGAAACTACTGCACCGATTTGAAAAATCTTTCACTGGTGGAAAGCTACACTATCCCTGAGTGTCATAGGCTTTTTTTTAGATAAAAAAATAATAGATTTCTCTTACGGGGTTAAAATATATTACATAGAGATAGAGATATCCCCGAAGCGAAGCGAGGGCGGGTCGCTAGTCTTTTTATTTTTGCTAACTTTATATCACTTTCGTAGAGCCTAACAGTCGATTGGTGTGTTTTGTTCATGCAGGCATAATGTGTACCCACATTATAATGTAATTCACATGGGCTTATTAACGCTTTGTGGCGTGTCGGGAAAAAGGCTGTTTCGTTTGTATCGGAAACCAAACATATGGGTACGATTTCTCTTCTTCTAAAAATATCCGGATCATCCTATAACTCTTCATCACGATAATGCGAGGAACCGCACTAATTTCAGTTATTTTTTTAATTGAAAATACAAAAGATATATTTTTTTTATAATAAACAAATAAGCCACCATACCATTGCAATGTCAAAAAGTGATCAAAAGGGGTAAAACAACTGTTCGTCCGACCTCCAAAAAGGGATTGTGCTCTCTTTTGAAAGTGTTAAGGTCGTTTCGTCCGGAAATACCGCTTGCGCCATCAAATCCCCAGTTGGGTTGTTAGGGGCAGAAAACTGTGGGAAATCGTCCTTTCATATCAAGAGCCGATTTCCAAATCTTCAGTTAGTAGTAGTAGTAGTAGTCAGATAACAGAAAACGTTTTATTTTGCATAAGGCAATAGTATAGTAATAAGTGTTTCTGTGTAGAGACGATGCTAAATTTAGATCTTGATTTTTACCCTATCCGTAGGTTGTTTTTGAATAAAATTCTTATCGGATTTTGAATATCCGATTTTTCTTTATATACCTATTTAATATCAACATGCTTCCACCGATAGCAACTGATTAACTCTTGGCGAAAGAACACGTCGCGTTGATATCGGACGCGAGAGTAAAACATGCGCTAAGGCTGTACATTTATCACGTTTGCCCCTATCGCCATATCTAGGTAAGTAAGGCTTGGCTTGCACCTTAAGGCGAGGTACTTGAACTCCTACGATACCATACTCAAACTTACACTCAAAATTATTTACTGAACCGCTAGTTGGAGCACAGCCGTGCTTTTTATTGTTAAGAAAACAGTCAAAATCGAATGGATCAATTTTGACTGTTCGAGACGAGCAGATTGAACAGTGACTTTTTAAGTTCTATGACCTTCACTTATGATATTATGAATTAAATTAAAATAACTCTTTAATATCTTTTGATTTTATGTTCTAAATATGTACTTTGAAGAAGAAACCTGTTGGTATCGATTGCTTAAATATGCACGAAAATCATATTCTACATCCTCTTAAGTCTGCTTGATGATATGAATGTGAATAAACCGATTATTGTCAGGCTTATGATTTACGTATAGACAAGAAAATTATTACGTACTACGTAACGTTACTATTATCAAATATTTTTAGGGGACTCATATCTTCCCAAGTATCAAAAATCCTAAGTATACATATAAACCAGTTATTTTTTCAAATAACTGGATAAACTATAGGATAAATATAATATGAGTTGGTATCTTATTGATCCTTTTTTAATTTCGCACACGGAATTTTAAAAGACAAAATTTGCATAGAGAAAGTTGTCTGATATTTTTGTTAGTGTCATCTATGACGTGCTTTTGTTTATATTTTGGAAACTGTGTATTATACTTATTAAAACGTAAAAATACAAGAAAATAAAGGAGATTTTGAAGATAATGACGTCGGGACATGAAAATAGCAGTTGTGAGTGTAGTGTCGTTACGGAGCTTAAATAAAATAAACTAGGTGAGTCAATTTTAAAACAAGTTTTGGACGTCTACGAAAAGAAGATTTTTTATCCATCGAAGAATAGAACCATTTACATACTTGCAAAATAATCAATGAAACTGTTTCAAAAACAAAATAACGATCCAAGAATCTGCCTGCTCTAAAACACGATGATATCCCTAGTATTAAAAATAATCTTGTTGTTGATGCTTGTTTAAAATTCATGTATATTCCTAATAAAATATAAAAAATGAATGTATTAGTGTCTCATAAAAAACTGTAGACTGGTTTGATTAATAACGGATTCAAACCATAAATGTGTCGGTCTAATTGAACTCGAACTAATTGGTGACCGATAGTTCGAAGCTTTCTGATGTTGTAATTAGTGTTTTGATTCCCATTACTGGTATCTCAAAGAGATTGTTGGAGATAGAGCACACGTTCAGCATCGAAGGTGCGCAGCCCTTATCTCGCGGCTCTGACGTCAAGCTTCACTGCGATATATACAGCGGCTGGAAGCGCGCGCGCACATTACCAGTTCAAGAGTGACCCGCACATTGCCTACGCGCCTCTCAGTTCTAGCTTGCCTACTCGCGGATATCGCTAACATTTTGATCCTGTGACTTAGTGTACTAGTGCCAGATATCAATAGGCAGGTGAGTGCCAGTGCGATCAGTAAAAAAAATACAATCTATTAATGACCAATCAAATTAGCACAGTATTTTTAACGCCAATTAACAATGCAATGTAATGTATGAAAGTAAACTAAGGAAACATGACAGCATCGTAAATATTGCCGATGATGATATGGTAACTTATGGATATTAAAATTAAACGTAAACAATTAATTTTATGTACACACAAGTATAACACTTCCGACATAAATTATAGAAAAGATAAAAATTCAAAGTCATTAGTGATTTGATTACGCGTCGCAACCTTAGAAGCTAAGCGTGTAAAGCATTCTGAAAGTAATCCGTTTCGAAATGGTACATTATGTACACTTATAACTTTACAAACATTTGATAATGATCAAAATCAGATATCATTTCGATGAAGGTCTCCTACGAATAATGAGTACTTGGTGGCAATAAAGCGGCCATAAATACAATAGATTTTAATAGAAGGAAAAGGCGAACGCACCTTAGTACTTGTACTTACCATGGCACTTGCAATCGCTATTTTGTTATGGAGTGTCATTATATGAAGCGGTTTGTTCGGAGGCCGGCACTGTGACGAATTCTTAGGTTTCCATATGAAAGCTTAACTCATGATGCTAGTAAAATTGCTACGGAGGTACCACAGTCAGGGTCGTTTGTAGTTAACGCGCTGGTTCTAGATTCTTAGAGAGTTCTTTGCACTCCTAGTAAGCTCCGAGCTTTTAAAATATTTTGCATTATTCTACTTTTGAAGGTTCGGTTTTTTTTACAAACTCGCAAAGGATAACATATAAAATGTAATGCCAATCCCAAATAGACAAGGTATTCGTCATGAATCAAGATTTAAAGGCATTATTAAAATACTTAAATTATCATTTTAAATGTCAAAAAAACCCTGATCGGTTCCGCCTATATTAGTTGTTCAGTGCCCTTGCATCATTATATTTTGGTTGCCAATTTATAAATAGCTTGATCACCCATCTTACGGGCCATAACAAGTTTAAGAGCCTCATTGTTTATGACGGACATACGTATCCGCTTTAAATATAGTTGACTCGGCGAATGATACTCAAGTTTATTCATTGGCACGAAAAATGTGGTGTCATGATTAGGTATCTATTAAGTCATTTAATATCTTTTCATAGAAAATATGATATGAATGGGGGAATATGATGACTATGATTTCTGTGTAGTTAAACGAAATATTCCAAGGTTTAATCGTGCCGAGTATTTTGCTTTATCGACAACTTAGGTATATAAACATTAGCTTTTATTGACGAGAAGTGGTTGTATATAATGATTGCACGATTATTTTACTATGGTCGTTAAATGTGATTTATCTTAATTAACTCAGTTTTCGCAATTGTCTGTATTTAACGTCAACACACTGCAAATATTAATATTTTTGTCGTTCCTTTTGAAACTATAATATTAAACGGATGTGTTCATGAAATGGATGTCTTAGGAAAACAATTAAACTCTTTAGTTATGAATTGTGATGATATTTATCGCCCTTTATAACCACCACACTTGGTAGAGCATGTGCTAAGTTAGCTTTTATAAATATAGTAAATAAATATTCCAGAACATCACATTCAGTGCCTATTTAATGATCAAACGCGGGACTGTCCCTTAGACTGAGCGTTGACTCGTCTGAAACTGGTTTAGTTTATTTTGCTCCTGCTGATGTTTCCAGCACTTATTAATATCCCAAGAGGAAAAAAAATCATTCACGGCGGAAACTCATTGTAATAATGTGACACAACAAGCCATAATTTGCTTTACGTAAATACATATTTTTAAATGACATATTATTTTTATTATTATATGTTTCATTAATAAATAACTGTTTAATAAGTATGTATTAGTAGTTTATTTAATTTTTTCACGATTTAAAAAGTATAACCCTTTTAATTTTAATGTACCTACAGTAGACTTTGTCATGTGAACAGATTTATTTATAGGACTCATAAAATATCTTTTGATGATGATGAATCATTTAAAGACACATTCTAAACTAAAGCACAATCCGGGATTGATCCGATAATAAATTTTAATAAGGTACAAAAATTATATTTATCTTACACAACAGCTGGTTGTTATTAGTTACGTATTTCTGTTTTCTTCAATTCACAAAAATGAAGTCAGTAAATAGGCCCCGGAAAAATATGGTTTATTTATCATCAATCAATTATATCATTTTGTAATCATCGTGGAAAATTGCGTAATGGTTGTATAGGAAACTTGAGGAAAATATTTTTTTACGAAGGTTGAGTACGAGTACATCCATTGAGTAAAGGCGACGTAAGGCATTGTATGTTCGTACTGGTTCATTTGCTCTGGCGACGCCGTGTCTTCACCGTGGGAACCAATTCAAGGTTGGATAAGGAACACCATAGTATTCCTTAAGAAACCTTGGCTAGGTTCACTGTTAAGTTCCGCTTATGATGGGCTATCGAGTCAATAGAGTTATAGTTTAACAACTTTAATCCTACTTTGGACGGGTGTGCCGTGTACACTGTACGTACATATAATTGTATATCATACCAGTGCCCGGACTTCGTACACGTGGCGTGGAGTTATATTTTTGATATTAAATATTCTATTCATATTTTGTGAATTCTAGACTATGTTTGAAGTTTCATCAAAAGTCGACCAGTAGTTCTTACGTACGCACATACAACACACCCATGCACACATATAAACATTGCATTGCATTGCATTTACAATATAAGTTAGATTAACATTACATTACTGAAACCAAGTAAATAGATTTGTTGTATAAAGTTCCATATATGTTTAGACCATAATTATTATTATTTACCATAAATACGTAATCATAGTTTTCAGTGATCAAAGTAGGTATTCATGCTAACAGACAAAATATCATGTTGTTTTCATGGGCCAAAGCTAGGAAATTGGATACCTGCGTTACGAACAAACTAGATTAGTTAAGAGGGCCTACCATGAGTTGGCTATCGTAAACTTACGTACGTTAAAACCTATCGAGTTGTTTTTTCATATGGCCGATTGTAGTTCTTCGCGTAACCACCAGCCGGCGCTGTACATGTTTTTCATAGACATATTTACGTAGTCGATATCGAGCGCGTAAGTTTTAAACTCATGGTAGCCCCACAGAACACTTACGTCTCGATAATATCATGATGACAGGTTTCTGACTAATAAATAAGTAAGTAAAGCCAGTATTTTGTAACACGATTAATGAAGTACCACACCTAAAATCAAGAGTAAACTTCGATGGGCTTGAGCGTACATTTTGTCAAATGAAATACTTTTTATATTGTATTAAATCATCAACAGTACTTCTTAAAAAATGATGAATACATATATTAGCTATTTTACAAAATATTCCGTAACCTTCGGCAAATTCGGTTATTTAATGACCGTTGTTAATAGTCTAAGCAAAGAGTCGTAGCTACTCGATATTCATATTACCAATTTGCAGATTGTAGTTTCAAAGTTAATTGACATTATTTATCGTCTTCTATAGTATTTTTTGCAAAGTGTTCATTAAAAAGCCGGTTAATTTGTTGATCTTGATACTCTAAGGTACTTAATATCATATATAGAAAAAAAAACTTGTTCGAATTATTTAAAAAAATATTTATATGTTTACGTCAGAAATTACTGACGTAGAGTAATTTGGGAAAGGAAATGCTACATAAAACATGTCAGTGTTTATTGGCTTTAAATAGTATTAAAGTGGTACTTAAGGATTATGACGTCTTCTGTATCAGATCGCGAAAAATAAAAGGCGCGAAGTGAAAGACCGGAAACTTATATACAGTCCTTGGACACAAATAAAAAAAATGATTCTAACCTATTGGCTAATTTTTTTTTTGACTGGCTCGGTGGAACAGTGGTTAGTGACCCAGGTTCACTACCTACGGTTCCAAGAGTCGTGGGTTCGATTCCCACTCGGGACAAATATTTGAGTGACGAACATCGGTGTTTGTTCCGTGTCTGGGTGTGTTATTAAATATATTTAAGTATATTTGTGTATCCACTGTCGTTTCTGATTTCCGTAGCACAAGTGCTTAAGCTACTTACTATGGGATCAGATCGATGTATGTGATGTTGTGAAATATTTTATTTATTTATTTATTTATTGGCTAGAGTCTCCAAAGATTACTTTGCTTGTCTATTATGGGCAAAGTTATGCGTTTAGTGAGTAGGTCAAAGGTATTATTGTCATAAGTCTTGAGGCGGCTCCGACGGCATTGAACTCGATCGCGACTATGTTCTAGACTTGCGATTAGCCGCGTTAGTCGATAATAAGTACATACTAGTTGTTTGTTTCAATTTAAATTATTATAATATGTATTTATGAAATATGTAGTCCACCTCATGAACTTGCTAATTTTAACTGACTCGGAATGTAGGTACCGACCATAATTTCTTTGTAGCTGTTCTTTTTAATTGTTTTACAAGCTTTAGTTGCAATAAACTCTTATAACTTTTGATTGACTAGTTTACAGTCTTAAATCTTCTTCTTCTTATAAATAAAAATGAATTGCCGTTCGTTAGTCTGACTAAAACTCGAGAACGCACGGACCGATTTAAGTAAATTTGGTTTTAAAATGTTCGTCGTAGTCCAAGGAAGGTTTCAATGAGAAAATATAGAAAATAATCAGTTGGCGGTATGAAATTTGCCGGGATCACTAGTATTTAATATTCCTTTTCAAATCTTTACGCTTTGTCTTTGCTTTGTTAAAAAACGTGATTTGCAAACATGCTTAATAGAAAATACGAGCTATAAACGCGATTGTAACTTTCAGTATTTAACTTGTTTCACAGCAAATTCTTATCACTTCCGATCAACTAGTCTAAAGTACAGCGTTCACAATGTTTTGAAATTGCTTTGCAAGTCTTAAGGCTCAGTTGAATAAAATGATTGGATCAAAATACTAACGAGCAAAAACGGACAATAAAGCGTTTGTTACTTTCAGTGTAGATTTTTAATAGCTACACCGATCCTACAATAGCAATGTATTTATCTACCGGGGCATAAACAGTAATCTTCACAAATATCGTATTGTCTATGATGCTATAACCAATTATACGCTGTGCGATCCCGAATTTTGTCCTTGGCCTGACCACCGGTGGTCTTGGCCTTGGGTGGAGCCCGGAATGCGCTGCTCGGAAGCCGGGTGTTGCAAGCTGAGTGCAGGCTGTGGTGCAATAATTAAAGCGCCTTCGCTCAACGCCACGGAACGAAAATTCTGGAGATCTAATTTCGTTGCATTGGCGACCGTCACTGCGCAAATGTTTACTTTGCGCCTTCGATTCATTTTTGTTTTGTTTATGTAACCTATAATATAATAATGAATTTATTATATAAAATGAGTAGGTTCGTATGAAAGAAAATTAAGTATTCAATAAATAAATAAATAAATATTTCACAACATCACATACATTGATCTGATCCCGTGGTAAGCTCAAGCACTTGTTTACGGGTATCAGCATCAACAATGGATACACAAATATAGTTAAATATTCAAAAATACACCCAGACACGGAACAAACACCGATGTTCGTCACACAAATATTTTTTCTCGAGTGGGAATCGAACCCACGACTCTTGGTACCGTAGGTAGTAAACCTGGGTCACTAACCACTGTTCCACCGAGCCAGCCAATTGACGCTATGTAGTTGACTGGGACCACTAGCAATCGAATCGATTAGGAGAGTAGGAATGAGAAGAAGGTAGAAGTAGAAATAGTTTACTGTTTAAAGTAAGTAAAATTGTAGGGACTCTATTATTTAATGCCAAATATGTGAATTTATGAGTGCTTATAAAAGAATAAATGTAGAGTCGATATTTGGAGTCACACGCGTGTCTCAAGACAATCCATTTTAGTCGTAGGTGCTGCCAACATCTAACCTACTCTAAAATTCTTATATGGAATCCAGCGGACTTCTTTTTTGCATAACACAAATATAAACTCCGACATGTTTTATGTCGGTGATAATATTATGGTGAATATAAATAATCCAATTTATCAGTAGGTATAAGTGTATTTTTTATATCTTTGTTCGGATTGTGAAGTTATTTCATTATTAGTGTGATAATACTACCTATATTAATCTGTGTTTGGGGTAAACTATCATTATCTAATTTGACAACCTAACCATGGGTGTATGTAAACAAAGCTTTAATTTGTCGACCTCGGATAAAAGCAAACTTTTTAAAGGCATACAGTAGCGTTCGTCCTTCGATTTATTGCGATCGATACGCACTACGTATTTATATAGTGTTATGTGCATGCATGGCATGTTAGCTTAAAAGGACTTTGGAACAACACGGATGTGTCTAGTTTTGTTTCATTCGCAGAAACCTCTTGAATTAATGTACAATCTAATCAATTTTTAAAAAGAAAATTATAAAGTTTCTGTTTGATAGGACATATTAAGGACAAAAAGTTCATCTATGTGTTAATTTGGAATCCGTACGCTCGTGCGTACTACAACAACATTTGATTATGTTCTGTTCTGATTGTTTTTATCTTCTATGTAGTAGCAGTGATATTTAGTAAATTTAATTAATCATAATAAATATTTTGTTACAATTTCAGTTTTCGGTCGGTATAGAGACAATAACAATACAGAATTATATGAAACTAGCTTTCCGCCCACGACTTCGCCCGCGTAGAGACGTTTAACGGGTAAAACATGACTTCTTTATAGCGCAGTCGGTTAAAAAGTAGCCTATGTCCTTTCTCAGGCTCTGGACTAAATCTGTACCAAATTTTATTTAAATCGGTTCAGTACTCTATGCGTGAAAGCGTAACAGACAGACAGACAGACAGAGTTACTTTCGGTTTTATAATATTAGTAAGGATGTATACGTTTTGTACGTACCACAATTAAACAAAGTAATTTTAATGCTTTTAGCGTATAAAATGTAATTTACTTATAGATGATCTTTAGTAAAAATAATATAATTCTAATCAATAAATGTTAAATGTGTCATTCAATTTATGAAAACGAATAAAATGTTAAAGTGCTGGTCGGTTAATGCTAGCACTAGGTTTCATAAGATATAGGTCACCTAAGTACTCTAATCCTTGAGAAAGGTTAATTAAACATTGACTGTCATTGTTTTGAAATACATAGGTCTTATGATCATTGTCTAATGTTAGCCATTTATATAATACCAAAAGTCGTAGTTAAAAATAAAGTTAAGGAGATTAATTCAAACATATAATTTCCCAATTGTTATTGGCAACGAAGAATCGTTGGAAATGTAGCGAATCTAGAAAGATTCGTACTTACTTGTAGCTATCGTTAGTTGAAATGACAACTTGTATTCAAGATCAATATAATAAATACCAAGAAGTAATAATTCAAATTTAAACAATTTGTATTCTATCGATGCCCATCTAAGTTAACGATTACAGTTAAACAGAAACATGTTAAAAGGTACTAGCGAATGCGAATTAATGGTGCCCTTGAATGACTCCCTTGAAAAAAAAATAGAAGCTTTATTGTTTTCCTTTCCTTTTGCGCGCGTTGTAGATGTTCACATTATCGATTTATAAGTTTTGGATTGAAAAATAGTAATCGTGGATCGTGACATGAAGGGACATTCACAAAACGCGCTGGAATCCAATAAGTGTATGCTTGTCCTTTGTTAATGTGTACTTACTTAACGTAATGTTATTTGAATATTACATACTTGTATTTGAAGTACATTTGTTATTTCCATATTTTATAAAATTGCATATGTATTCTGCGCTTCATTCCACAAATGTACAGGCATGTAGCAATATTGATTTCAATTTGATTCATGAAGTGTTAAATTTCATTAAAAATACTGTAAATCCCGATGATTGTGAAAACTTTCGTTTATTATCTGGAATAATATGATGCCTGCAAAGGGGTACCAAGGAATTTTCAAGACATCGCTCGTGTAATTACGAATTCGAAAACCTGTCGCAATAATTAATGTACAATAAAGTATAAGGCCTAGTCGTAAAGTGTTTTATTGAACTCGAGGCAGCAATAGCGACGGGCCGGTAGCAGTCGCATTAAGACGACGAGTAGTCGGTCTCATAATTTAATCTTATATCTATACAAGAACACTATACAATGTACTATACATACCTACACGTATTGCGTTCTTCGATGGACATTAACTTGAGCTTACATAAAGGTCTTACCTCATAAGAATCCACGTTTTCTTTTCTTTGTCATTACGTAGAAACTTAGGTTGTATTAAAATAAAGTTGTCATATTTTTGTAATAGTAGTACATATACAAATTTTATAAATTGCAGTTATGAAAAGTAGGTATTATTTATTCGGTTTGCACATTAAATTTGTAAGATTGACGGGAAAGCGCCACAGATAGGCAGACGTTATTTTCGCATTTATTATATTAAAAACTAGAAATACAATTTGATGACAAATTCTTAGAACGGGTGGAACCCGTTTCAAGGAGATTATGATTTTGTCAAAGTGTCTAAAAGTTATTCCTTTTGGAGAGACTCAAATATACGTTGAAATATTTATGTAAAATAATAAATTAAAATGAGGATGCTATAAACCAAGACCGGTAATTATAAACAGTCTCCATTAGCTATTGACATATAATTTTGGTTCCGTTAAACTTTCCCACCAATTTTCAAGGACACTGTTAGAAACATTGTCATTATAAAATTATTAATTAAGTTTTTATTTGTTTAATGTCAGCTGACAAGCAGTGGCGTAACTATACCCGTTGAAGTCCGTGGCAAAATTCATCGGTTGGGGCCCCGTGCACCCCCCGTTCTTTTTTTTTTATCTTAATGTGTATGTGGGTTGGCAGATGAGATTCTCCTATGACCGGGGACCCCTTTCGGCTGGGGCCCCCTACCGGGTGGGGGCCCGTGGCATTTTGCCGACTTGCCACCCTGTAGTTACGCCACTGCTAACCTGACACAGCTGATTGCTTTGTTTTATTACTCTACCTAAGTATGTGTTTTTCAGACTAGCAAAATTAGCAAAACCTTTGTTTAATATACATATTACGAAGATCCTGGGGAAATCCTTAACCGCACTTGATTACATCTCACGGTTTGTTTTTGTCCTCAATTGGGAGTCGTACGGTAATCTATTCTTCTTTAAGAGAGTAATTATTGATCGCGTCAGAGATCTGAGTCAGTGGCGGAAATTCTCTTTGTTGATCGCGTAGAGATTACGCAAATATTCACGGTGATAGTTAACGGGTAATGCCAAGGTCGCAGCCTTAATTAGAGCGCAGGGCGTCTGACTACGCATGGCTTGTGTTCGGCGCGAGGTGGATTTACACGGCCCCATTCGACTGCCGTGATACGAGAATGTTGTTTTGAAAAATAGAAAGTTTATAAATCGAACAAGATTTTTTTGAAGGATATGATTAGATTAATAGAGATAAACAGTGTTTGTCACAAAAAATATTCTAAATATTTTACTTTTTTCACAAATAAAATAATATTTGTGAATAACTGTAAATTGGTATCACAGGTAAAAAAAAAAGATAAAGGTAGTTCTAAGTCTGTAAATGACATATCAAATATTCGAACTCGATTACAGTAATCATACAACTACATACCACGGAACAAAATAAAAGCCAATTGTGATAAGCATGAATATTTTCCATACAAATTTATATACTGTGGGCTCTCTTTCTTTGAGCCAAATCGCATAAACTCCGTATATATTATTTGATTTTTCTTTATGTTATTATGTTCTCGTTCCACAAATCGGGTAGTGTAAAACATCTGAGAAGCCAACGAAGTCGTGTGTATGCCACTCTTGCGCCGCTTTTGTTGTCAATGCGCAATAAACCTGCGCGCGGCGTGCCGCTCCACCATTTACGACTCATCGTTCACATACTTCCATTTACACCATTGTCCACTGATGAAACAACTCGATTATCGACAAAACAACTCGATTATCGAGAAAACAATCGAAACTCGCAGATACTGGAAAAAGACCAGTATCAACGCTAGACCAGTATCCTGTCTAGAGAAAACGTTCAGTAGTTTTTTTCCGTTAATGCAAGACCACAAAGGATTATTGTTTTCCGGTAAATTTTCCGATGTTTGTAGTAAATGAGTACTTAAGACTTAAGATTTTAAATTGAAGAAATTCATTTTCATTTACATCAAATTAAATTGTAGCTGTAAGAAACGAATCAATCGAATACCATATTAGATACTTTACTTTATGAATATTTATTTTTGCTGGAACGAATGAAAACTAACTTGAAAATTCATTATTAGAATATCTTCGTATTTTAAATGTATACTTATATTCAATTGTCTAAGTAGTGTTTTTTATTATTGTACCTATCTAATTAATTACGTTGATCCGTTGATGGCCATGAATACGCAGATCTGCCTCTAATAATAGTGTTTCATGCACCGGAAACGATTTGCAAGGTGAATTACATGTTCTTTCCACTTAGTTCCTTGGAAATTTATTAAAAAGTTACGGGCTCGTTCGCAGCTAGTAAATTTGAATTTGTAATCAACTGGCAATAATATTTTATATTTATATATAAGATACTAATATTATAAAGATGAAGAGTTTGTTTGTTTTTTGAACGTGCAAATCTCAGGAACTACAGGTTAGAATTTGAAAAAACCTTTATTTTGGATAAACCATTTATCGAAGTAGGCTTTAAATAACGTCACGTTGACGAAGTCGCTGGCACAGCTAGTCTATACATAGTATAAAATGAAGTTGCGAAGGGCGCCCAAAATGTGTTTGTTACCTAGGATCTCAAAAAACTACTATATCAATAGCTATGCGGTTTTCAACAACAATGGAAAGAAGACATTCCAGGGATTCTATAGGTGTATAATTTAGGTATACCTACTTAAGAAATTATTAGAGTAATCATAACAGTTATCAGACGGCCGGAAGAAAAACGAGCTTTTTGGAGGCTTGCATTGCGTGCGCTGCTGAAATAACTCAAAATACAGAATAACAATGTATGGGGGAATTATTTTTCTCAAAAAATCTATAAAAAAGTCCGCAATAGCATATGTCTATCCTTTAAGGTTTAGCCACAATAACGATTTTAGTGTGTTCAAGTTTAATTTACGAAATATCTTATTTTTCAATTACTCGATGTTCCTACCGACATAGACCAATAAACATAAAACAAAATGCATATCAAATTAAAGCTGATGAAATGAGGATTCCGAATATATACATATCATAACACTTTTATGTTAATATTAATACACACACAATGCCGAGGGCAGAGATGGCGGCGGCGAGGAAAGATTTGTATTTTTGTATTTTTGTATGTTTGTAATGAATAAACTCAAAAACTACTGGACCGATTGCAATATTTTTTTCACCATTAGAAAGCTGCATTATTCAGAAGTAACATAGGCTATATTATATTTTTTTTAAAATTAGGGATCTTTACTAAAACTCCAATAATGTAACCCAAGGTGTAAAAAAATGACCTGAAAAATTACTTACGTCGCGTGCGCTGCGAAAACTATTGATGATAGAATAAAATCATTTACTACGACTTTGCAGAACTCTCCATTATCTACAAAAAGTGTCGCGACAGCATATGTCTAAATATTATAGTTATGTCACAGTAAGCGGTTTTTTATTCTAAAAATTTAATTTATATGTCGCCGCTTGAAAAGGCTCTTTATTTGTACCTTGGTATTAATCCTTATCAAAATAAATTTCTTTATATTCAGGACGGCTTCAGTACCTTTAAATAACTTTTTGAATTATTCAATTCGGACATTTCTTTCGGAGAATATCACGAAATTATAAATGCAAGTATTAGAAAAAAGTCGCGTGGTTACCACTTTGATTTTAACTTGAAGGAATTTTGAATTCGTTTTAAATTCGTTTCGTAGGTAAATAAGTACCTGATAATAAATATTATATTTTAATGTAATATTTTATATAGAGATAGAGGTATACCGAAGCGAAGCGAGGGCGGGTCGCTAGTTTACGTATAATTGCGTAACCCAGTTGGAGGAAATAATATGATTTTGAGTAACTTTATATACTGAATTGTTAGTTATTCATTTATAAAAAAAACGTAAAGAAACATATTATGCCAAATTAGAATAAAAACATATAAACGCACTCTGATTCTTGCAAACTCATAGCTTAATAGATCGTTAATGTTACCTGAATGTTAGTTCACACGGTACCTACCTAATTTGTGTAATGTCGTCAAATGTATGACCGGTCACATTCCGCTGAGCTTTCAGCCACATTTACTGATAATATTTCAGTGTTGTCTGATTAGTAATATGATGCGTGAAGGAAACGTTGCACTGCAAAAGTGTGTGATTGCCGTACATAATACTTATTGCGTAATATGGCGCTTGAAATACCGTTTAAATTGTTGAAACATTGACCGTGTGTATTTTGCTTTTTTGTTTTAATCAATCACGTTTACTTGTGGAACGATTTGTCTTAATACCATAAACTAGAAATCTATTTTGAAATAAGTGGAAAACACTAGAATCATAAAACATAACCTTCCTTCTGGCAAATTGGGTAAAAATCAGGAATGAACTGAACAATTTTTATTTGCATCAACAGAAATAGATGTGTGTTGTCGAAATTAGAGGTCTCGGTTCCGTTAGAAACATTTGCACGTTGATTTCGATCTCAACGGTATCGTAATAATCCAAGCTATTTTTAAAAGACTTCAAAAATTGAGGTTCTTCGTTTGACCTCTATGTATTTATGTATGTTTGTATGTATGTAAATATTTATGTATGTATGTTTCTTGTCATTGGCTGAACCGATTTCGGAACCTAAAACAAAGACCAATTCGGAACATTTGACACATTTTGGAGAAGATTATTGTATTTTAACCGACTTCAATAAAATGAAGTTCTCCGTTTAATCGGTATTTACACAAGTTAATTCGCAATTGTACGATTGTGGTTGTTAACCGTTGTCATAAGTTGGTGCCGTCTGTTTTCCTTGCATGCCCCTATGCTTCGTTGTTATAAAATATGGTTCGGCACCGACTTCAAACAAGAATCAAATAATTATGACTACTTAATATAATGATAAATTTACATATAACTTTATTTTGTAATTTTTAGTATGTCGAGTTTTGAATTCAGATCTTTTTTGGTATATCTATATACCAAAAATATCTATACTCTACTAGTGGTCCCGGCGAACTTCATGCTCCTCGCATTTTTCCATGTTTCCTGACTGTTTAAACCTACCTTGGACTATTTTGAACATTTAAAACCCAAAATTAGCTAAATCGGCCCAGCCGTTCTTGAGTTTTAGCGAGACTAACAAACAACCGAAACGGCTGGACCAATTTTGACGGGATTTTCACTAATAAATAGCTATTTTAATAAGGTATATAAAGGTTACTCGAATAAATCATTACTGCCAAAAGTTACTATTCCACGCGGACGAAGTCGCGGGCGGCCGCTACTAAATTATAAATTTGTATATTACGTATTACTTCACATTTTAATTATTCAGATACAATAGATAAAAAGAAACGCTCAATGGTTATTATTCAACTAACGGTTATAATTCTAGTCGAACTTAGTATACATCATTATCATTCCTTCAGGGGTATATTTAATTCGCTCGCTCGCGCGATTTGCCTTTAGTGATATACAATAGAATTATGCAAATTGTTCTTTGAAAAAAAAAAATTTTTTTTCAAATTTTAAAAATAATGTTTTCCAACTCGGAAACGAGAGAAGCTATCGTTTATGTGACGTAATCAGGTACTGCTTGCCGCTTGAAATCTATGCTTAAAGTCAAAGAAGCTCTGATTTCGAGTTTCGGTTATACCTTTCGTAAAACTGGCATTTATTGATTTCAACAAAAAAGAACTGCACAAATCTATTGTGCTACTAAGATAGAATCATTTTACCGCGGGGAAACAACCACTAAAATTTCACGGTGTATAAATTTAGTTTTCTGGAGAACTACATATTGTTGGTTTAAGTGATACACGCTTAAGTATGAGATCATCGTAAAATATTATCAGATATCTAAAGTCAGTCATTTTTTGTTTTAACGTAGCCTTAAAATTTCACAAGAGGTATTTGTTTAATTTTTTTGATAATGATCCACATTTCATTATCAGACAACCAAACAAATTTATGGTATTGTATATAAATGGTTGACATAGAACCTAATTGATATTTCATTATTTATTTGGTACTATGTCAAACATTTTAAGCATCGTGTTTGTAAAAGTTGAAAATGCACATGATGTGTTCGTTGTTGGATTATTTTCAATGACTCTATTTAAGTATGTTTAAAACTTAAATACACCAAAGTGCTTATAAAAGTGCTAGCTTTACAGACTTTTTGTTCGTATACCCCTAAAGGAATGGCAGACTTGTTATTGATGTATACTATATTCAGCTAGAGTTATTAACATATCAAAACGCTGTGGGCGGTTTTTTAAATCTCAACCCAGAAAAGTATTAAGATTCATAGAAATCTCCGGTGTCGTGTCACCAACAAGCATGGCCAAACACGTGAGAACCAAATACCCACATTATAATAAAAGTGGACATGTTTTGTTTCCGTGCCAAAATATCAGAACTGGTATCGCTTGCAAATGAATCGAATCTATTATATTACCGTTGTTCGTGGGATACTTTTACGAGAATTTTAAATTATTTTGTTTTGCAAGCTCTTCAACATTTGGCTTATTAATTTAGATGTGTGTCTAATATCTGTTATTTATTGATGACATTTAATACATCACAAAAGGCGTGGATTTTTCTATATGCCGTAAACATCAAGGTTGCATAGTATTTTAATATGTCAAATTATAGAGGACACAGAGAAACTTGAATTATAATTGCGTCTGACTGTCTGGCGCTGGCTAGTTAGTGAATGGTTTGTTTTAAATTATATGATTAATTCATAGTATCGTCTGCAAGTTAAATGAATTTAAACTGAAATTATCGCCAAAAATTCCATCCAACTCGTACACTAACCAGTTTTTTCAAACACTACGAGGTGCCTTTAATGAAGTTCATGCCAAATAAAACACAAGTATCCATGAGTTGTGACCTGAGTTATTTTAAGCTTTGGAGTCCAAAAAATACAGTATGATCAAAGACCCTAACGGTTAAATCAAAATAAACGAGCATGAACTTGCGCCTTAAGAGTTCCGTAGGAAAATTTGGGTATGGCAATGATGATTTATTGAAACAACACTTTCGTGAGTACAAAGAACTTTTTTTGTAATCGGACCATATTTGAATTTTTCGACATACACTCTCTATAATAGGTTTTTATTCTCTTTTTTATCTTTGGGTTCATTTCATGTGTATTAAAAGCTTTACAGCTTCAAGAGATCACCAACATGTATTCGATATTATTTATTTCAACTTGATACCCCCACTTTGGTCGAGAAAAAAAGACTTTGACAGACAGAAGTGAACAGATCTTTTTTGATTATAAGGTCTGGAATCCCAAAAAGGTGGACTTTACTGACGTCACATGCACGTCACGTCGATTTTGAGAGACTTGGGGACCCAAAAGGTTGGCAAACAATAAATTAGTTCGAGTATTATTATGTGTATTATCGCAGACTGGACTGCAATTTAGTTTTCTTCGCGGGGGTTTTCCACCAAAACAAACATCTAATAATATTCTGGTGTGTTTTTAAAATACACTTGTTTACGTAAAAATGCTATTCACAAACATGAGATGCATTTTGATGAGTCTAAAAATATGTAAGTAACTAATAATCGTAGTCAAGTTCTCGGATGTAACAATTAATGAACGATGTTTTTGCACATGTTAACGGAAATGTATGTAATCCGTCATTGTATACAATTCCTAGCACATGTATGTAATTCCTAAAATCGCAAGGAAATGTGTGAAATAAATAACACATTACACATTTCCTGCGAAATCTATACATTTCCTAAATAGCAATCGGAAATGTAAAAAAATTAAGATATTTGTGGGTACGCGACAGCGGGACGAGGGGAAGGTGTTGCTTCGCCTGATTGGAGGATCGCGAAGTGCCTTGTAAATTTCTTCTTATTCGTGTAGTTTGGACTCAAACCTATGGTGAACTCTATCGGATTGGTACCAAGAACCGTATCTTAAAACAATTATATTCTCGATCTCAGAATAATGAGTGTCCAAAGTTCTTCTTGATGCAAACGATGTACCGATTACCGAGATTGCACTACGGTCAGTTGCCAACTTGTTATACACTGGAACCGGCTAGGTATTTAAGAAGTTCCTTTGCAATAAAAGCTGTGCTACAGCATGATATCTGTGTTTAAAAAAGTCACTGAAACACGCTTCTATTGGTGCACGTAAAAGTTGAACGACTCGTAATTTTATTTATGACTTTTACGTGCACCAATAATGTAGTGTTTAATAGTGTTTTTAAACTTAATCTATTTTATACTTTTTAGTCTTTGCTCACAGTATTAAAATAACTTTCCAACCAGTCCAAATAGGGCTATGATACGATCATCCATCATAAAGTTCCAGTTCAGGTCTTCCGGCTCCATTATCAGTTCAGCTCGACAGTACCATATTATTGTATTGTTAACTTTAACTGTCTCATTGGTCTTTTAGTAGCAAGCGCTGCGTAAGGACCGAAAGGTCCCCGGTTCGAGTCGTTCGTTCGGGATCGGGAAAAAATCGTGTGAGTTTTTCTGTTAAGAAATTACTCTGTGCGAAGTTAGGAAGTTGGCAGTTGCGCGCCCTTGCCTCGGAAAGCACGATAAGCCAGTGGTCCTGCACCCGATCTCTCATCGGTCATGTCGGATTGCCGTCTCACCGAATTTTGAGAGTAAGGAAATGAGGAGAGTGCACTTGTGTTTGCGCGCACACTTGTGCACTATAATATGTCCTGCGCACTTGGCTGATCTCAATTGAGATCGGCCGCCATGGCTGAAATTGGTCGGTTATTGTATTGTCATCAAAATCACATACGACTGTAAATTTTCATAACCCTCCGATCTTAAGAAGAAAGTTTAAATTTGTTTTCTTCGATTTGATTACATTTAGACAGGTTACAATTACATACAGGTCAAACTAATGAAAGGGATTTTTTAAAATTAATAACGTATTTTTCTATACAAAGCATTTACTTTACACATTTCCTAATACGATATTGGAATTTTATACAATGCATTGAATGCATTTTCTATGCATTGAATAGATTTTCAAACAATATTTTATACATTTCCTAAGTAGTATCGGAATTGTACCCATTTCGTAAGAATTGTATACAATTCCTTGATTTCATACATTTCCGGTAACACACATATTAATTAATTTGATAAAACTCATTGTACATATGTATATAATGTGTTTGCAATTCGTAGGCGAGTAAAGCAATCCTCATTGTTTATTATGTACTTTAGTAAGAAGTAAATAACATATTACTATTACTAGCTGTGGCTTCGTTCGCATGGAAAAAGACTAGTTCGACGTGATTATTTAAATTAGTTTGACTTTTTTATTTATGAACCGCCACATATTGATGCGGTAAGCCGTTCAAAAAAGCACAGACAAACCCATAAACAGACAAAAAATCCAAATAATTGTTTAGAGTAGAATATAACAATACAATAATTGTTTATTTGTTATTGTTTTGGGTACTTCTGTTGATTACGGTCTTATGATATTTTTTATCATAGTGTGCAGACAGTGATCCGTTACAATTCTATTATATGTAAATAGATAGATGTAGATTGTGTTATAGTGTGGTACAATTATGCTATTTGCAACTAAGATTTTTGAGTAAATACGAATTGACAAACCCAGGCCGTCGGCAATGTAGATCCAAACAATTAAGAATACCTCAGCAACAGACGCCATATTGTGTCTTCTCACTCATACACCTAATACAACTTTATTTTTTATTCAATCATTATGTAGTCGCTAATATTGCATCATACCTACGTATCGTTGTAGCTCGTGTCCGTCACATTTGATAAATTTATGAGGTATATATCAGTTCATTGATCCTGATTATGTGGAAAAGTACATAAGTTCGCTTTAGGAAGAAAAACATGTTCCCAGTCAAGGGCTACCTTTCAATTTCATTGATCTGCTCTTTATATTATATCACACAATAAGCGATCCAATTTCGTGACATATACGGAACCTTGGTGAACACCGGAGAATACACTTTTTAAACAAAAATAGTACCATTCAAATTAATTATATTATGTAATAAAACTTCCGGATATGTGTGTCATATATAAACTCTTGATTTAAGAAAAACAACGTCAAAATAATGCAAGTATGTACACGTACATACAATTAGCCTTGATAGAAGGTGTGTGTACAGCAATAATGATGGGTAATCTATGATAATCCATATCCAAGTATTCAATGTTGACTAACAGTGGACACATCATGTCTTTGTTCAGGCAAAGGTGTGTTAACGAGAACTCAGAACAAAAGGTTCTTCAAAACGTCCTGTAAATCCGGTATCGATGTAAATACTAATTAGGACATAAGTAAAAAATAGTACCATATCATATTCTAGATGTGTACTTCAAGATATAACAAGGTATATGAATTTAAGTGCCCGTTCGTGTCGGTGTGTAATACGTGTGAACTTAATGATAGGTTTAGTAAATATTGACATAAGGCGAGATCAACTCAAAGGTGTTAAAAGATTTATTAAACAAATATTTCTCTGCCGCTTACACATAAGAAAAAGATCAAGTAATTCTCTAAAAAATAAAAATGTACGAAAAACGAATTAATATAGGTACCTAAAAAAGATATAGCAAAGCACTCTGCGATACTGTCATTAAACTGTTAATTGCTGTCTCGGAATCCTTGCAATTATTTTATTACGAGGCAAAATTATCGTCTATTGAGTAATCGACGTTGTATTATACAGATGTTATACGAGCCAGCTTACTGAGGGCACTAATATTTTCTATTATTTTTATTCAATTTAAACAAGACAAATTGCTTTAAACAAGAAATAAATTAATCAGACGTTGTGCATCAAGAAATATTTTACGAAAAGGCAATATAACACAAAAGGATAGACGTCTTTTATTTTATAAACCCATATTTTATATGAATCCTACAAAACGTGTCAAAAAAACGAGAGGGTTTTGTTAAGCCATTGCGGTTATTGACCTATGCTCAAAACTTGTCTTACCATTCCAAAAGAGCACCTAGTTTTAGTTTACTGTCCTTCTAAGCACAGAATACAGACCAATTAGTATGTTAATATTAGGTATATGTCTTCGACGCAATGGTCGAAACCGTTATTGCGTCATGTATATTTTGGAAATACTAACTTTGTTATAAGATGTCTGTCTGATAGTCCAGTCAAAATAGACATTTAACCTAGGAAAAATTCGCATAGAGCTGAAAATTGGCATGAATGTTGGGAACACTATTACAAATAATCTGTCAAAAGTCCCCATCGATCCCACGTCTGCAAAAAAAAATAATCAAGGTCAAATGACACAAACATCAGTTTTATGCACTTTTGAGCGAAACTGTAAGTTTAATCATAAAAGTATGTATGACAAAATTACTTATCACGTAATTATCTATAAAAAATGTCTTAACACTTTGTTCCTAAGATTCACCATTTCAGAGATATAGCGATGCACAAAGTTGAAAAAGTTGTATTTTCAAACGCTTCCAGGCCCCCATGCGATTGTGCTAGACAGTTAAAATTTTAACGAATGATGTATCTCAGTTGCCTCTATAACATCTAATACTAGAAACAACATGAAACCAACGTGTAAAGTGGGTTCTCATACAAAACCTATGTTTTTTTTCTCACACTTGGGCGGTTTTTAACGTGGTTACCCTAGTGAACCTATTCCAGGTCATATATCGATCAAAAACGATATCAACAAATGAATGCATATTATGTAAAATATGAATTTTCTAATGATTAAAACCACGATATCTCGCGAATGGTGAGTCGGAAAAGAAAAAGTGACTGGACCATTTTTGTAGAAAATTGTATGATCTACAACTTTTGTTTGACCTATTTTTACGATAATACTTACTGTTTTCGAGAAAAATGGAAAAATCCTTAATTTTATACTTTTGACCTTGAATAAAAATTTTTGCAGAAGTGGGATTGATGGGGATTTTTGATATTTCGTTTATTATGATGTATTTAACGTCTCTGGCAATTTTCAGCTCTATGCGAATTTTGTCTAAGTTAGCACTTATTTTTGTCTATTTTGACTGGACTATGATGTGATGATGTGTAATGTCTCATGCAATAAAGAATTTAATTTTAATGATGAATAATTAAAATTTCCTTTGTTACAGAGAAAATGGAGGTGCTCAATAGGGTAGTGGCGGGGTACCACGACATAATGGACAATAAGAGTGACCCTCGCGTGAAGGATTGGCTCCTGATGTCTTCTCCGTTGCCGACTTTGGCTATATGCCTTACATACGTTTTTACAGTCAAAGTAAGTAGCATAAGATATGGGTACTTTATAATCATAATAGCCTTTACATGTATATGTACCTTTCCTGCCGTATTTTACCACCAAAAATCGTATAGGTATATATAATTAAAAACATACCACTTTATTCAACGATTCAACGATTTTTTTGTGATAAAATTTACCACTGTTGATTTCAAAAGTGAAAAGTTCATACAATCTTCATGTCGGTCAGTTACAGAAACTATATATTATTGGTTTATATACAAGATTGCTTACGAACCCAACCCCCCTACTGAAATGTTGTGTATAGATACTATAGGTATTCCTATTACTAAATAAATAAACGAAAATTGGTCGGAAAATAAATAAAATAGTGACTCATAATTGACCTCTGATTTCTATTTTGTTCTCGACTTTGGCGATATGTCTCACTTATGTGTTTACGGGCAAAGTGTGTTGATAATACTGGTATTCAGGTGAATAATCATTTATGTAATTGCGTTTGCGTCAATGAGAACTCATTTTAATAATAGCTAGTTCAATACTCCATGTGTGTAATGCAATATTTTTCCATGGGACACTTCCTACAATTATTACATTATTCGTAATATGTTTTGCAAAAAGTAAGTAAGATTGTGCGCACTAAAGTACGAGGACCTTGTTACACTGCAAACTTTCCATGATTTAGGACTTATAGGTCACTTAATCATTTTTGTAAATGTATACATAATGCAGAACATTTGAGATACTATTTTTAAAGCCGATTAGGTACATAATTTTATTTACAGAAAATTTTAAATATGTATATATATTTGATATGGGTATTTTGTTCCAGGTTTTAGGCCCAAAGTTGATGGAAAATAGAAAACCTTTTGAATTGAAGAAAGTCCTCATATGGTACAATTTGTTCCAAGTTGTTTTTAGCTGTTGGCTGTTTAATGAGGTGAAAATATTCGATTATTTTTGTGTTGTTTATAGATGGCATGTTGAGGTTATGTGTTCTTATGTGTATAATTTGTTGTCAGAGTATACAAAGTGGTTGGTTCACAACCTACAGTTTCCGGTGTCAGCCTGTCGACTACTCAAGATCCCCAAGTGCGATGAGAGTAAGTTATTGCACATTTTTGCTATTTTAATGGGCGTAATAATTAATTCAAAGTCTTTATGCATAAACAATTATTTTTAAAGTTGATAAAATGCATGTATGCGTTTTGTGTATTTCCTCAATAATAATTTAGTCTTAAGAACATTTTATATTTAGTTATCAGTTATTATAACGATCATGTTCAAGTTGAAGAAACAGATGTGTGATGCACAAAATTAACATTAAGTTGCATCTAAACATCTTATAAACGTTAGTTGTCTAGGCTAGAAATGTCTTACAATTTTAAAGCACTTGCAGTAATAGTATTATTAGGTATTGATGTCAAAGTGGTTTGCGGCTTCAACGGATTGCAAATTGTCGTTGAAAGTGTCCTTGCAATAATCCAATATCTAAAATGGATTAGTCATGACACTTTGCACGAATTGGCATCTACAGAATGAGACCGGATGGATTCCAAGCCAAGTCTACAGTTTATAATAAAATCCTGAACTGGGTCGTTTGCCTTCATACGCAAGAGTTTCTTTATACGTCCCAAGTACATAATGTACGTAACTGGCCTGTTATTCTTTTACGGAAATTATGCAGGATAAAAACAAAGGACATAAAAACTACTCACCATCCGTAAACAAATTTGATCATGTTTATTTCGAGATTTGGTCTACGGTTTTGGATTTTGTGCGTTCAAAAACGCCTACATCTTTTTAACGATGCGGAAATATTTGCCATATCCTATCAATCAATAACCTACTACTTCTTATTTAAGTTCAGTTTAAGTTACATTAGGCAAACAAATTTTAGGAACTTACTCTGAAAATTCAAGTATTTTTAGGCTTACAGTATTTTACTTGATCTAATCGAATGTAGGTACACACTGTTGACATCACTGACCCAAAAATGTATACAGAAACTGTTTTATTAATAGTATAATAAGCATGTGTGTACGTCAAAAAGTACTCGCAAATAGCACTTATCTTACATCTAAAAAACCTGTGGTAGGTATTCATAATCTGTGTAGATACTTATGTTTTTACTTTGTTATTGCAGACGGCAAATGGGTGTTGGTGGTATTACTTCTCGAAGTTTACAGAGTTCCTCGACACAGTAAGTGCAATGTTGATTTTTTTTTACTAAGGTGAGGACTGACTAGTTTTCAAAGGCGCTCTGTAACAAAGTTCGAATCAGACTTACGTTTGCTCTGTATCTTTGTACACTTGTCAGAACCCGCCGATGTTTGAAATATAATAAAAGAAGTTAAAAATTATAAGTTCGTTACATCATAAGATTATCTTTATTTAAATTAGGCATCTAATTGGTTGAGTGTTAACGGTATCGACGGTACTTCCTTACTTAACCGAATAAGCTTTTGATGAAAATAGTACTCCTCCGTCACAAATCTATAGGTAATTTTATTATTTACTGAATCATTTCGTCTACAACTACGCGGTCTGTCTCATTGCCAAGGCAATCCTATTAAGGCAAAGTTTATTTCCGCAAGAATCACGGTCACAGCTATTTAATTAGATTTGCATAAGTCCATTACAGTTATTTATGTATTTCTAGTTCATTTCTATACTAATGTTTTCTGTGATTCGTAACTACTGTTTCAATTAATGTTTTTTATCATGGTTGTCTAAAAGAGTAAAGAATTTTAATGTACTCGTTTGTATTGATATAGCTAATTGACTGTAAGGAATTCTGGCCATATGAAATTTCCTTTAATTAAATAAACATTATAAAGCATTCTTTATGTAGAAGTGTTTGTACTAAAAATATCATTTTTTTAACAGCTATTTAAGTACCTATCTGTAACTGTTATGTCATTAGATTAAAAGAACAATTATGATAATGCGCAATATGTAGTGTTTAACTTTGAAGTAAGCTTATACAAGATTCTGCTAATTAGCCGGTCAGTAAAATAAATACAATAATAACATACTAATAGAAATTGCGTGTTGATTTTGTATAGTTCTTAAACTCATGCAGAGTGTGATACATAAATAACTTAGAGTTGTTTGTTCTCGGCACACGTGGCCCACGGATCGGGACAATAAATGGCAAATTTAATATTTTTGTTTGTTTTCCAGATCTTCTTCGTGATGCGCAAGAAGTTTGACCACGTGTCGAAGCTCCATGTCATCCACCACGGCATCATGCCCATGTCCGTGTGGTTCGGAGTTAAATTCACACCAGGTAAGCACTGCTTATTTCATAGGTACGTCACTTTTAATTATTTTAGGGCAAGCCATTAGCAGTCTGTTTAAAAAGGAGGCTGTTCTATGAATCAATTAAAATATTTACAAACTCTTCCACCTCTAGTCATTTACCAATGAAGTATTGTAAAGGAGGAGTTATACAAGAAACAAAAGAAGGTACGCGAGGGTTTATGAATACAATACTTACGTATTACGAAAAAAGAATAAGTTGTATGAGTTTGAACATACCCAGAATGAATTATTAAGCGAAATGATTTTTAATACTCCTTAAATACAGTTTCAATAGTTGACCAGACAACGTTATAAGAATTAGCTAAACAAGCGGACATAATTAACCATATTTATGTACTTACAATATTGTCTGCATCCTACTTGATTATAGTATTGTAATGTGAGGATGTCGAAAGTGACAAATACTTGACAAGTGTTTTTATTACCCAAGCATCTTGTATGACTTTAATGTACCCAAGTGCATGTGATTTGAATAACCAGTCATATCATTTAAGTATTTAAAACAAGTTCGATTAATTTTTTTTTCGAAAATATTCGTTATAATTAAAAAAATACGATGGAATTCATGTTTCGTTTCCTAATAAAGCTACTCAATAATAGCTGTAAGTAGATTTTTATATGGACAAGGCGAAACCAGTTTCTATTTTTTATGTTCGGTAAGTAGAAAAGAGGAAGCAAAAATGGCATTAGAGGTCTTTTAAGGCGACCAGGGCCTGTGGGTGGCACAGCTACTACGATAAGTGATGGAATGAGTCAAATACTATGGGTCCGAATTTAATCACGATTGTGTAGATTCGTTAATTTGATTTCATATTGCAATAAAAAATACGGTAAACATGTTTGAATAAAGTTTTTATGAATTCGTAATGAATTTCTGGGCTTTGACGGGGCCCGTCAAATTTTCATCAAATTGGCCAATTTCTTATTTATACTTCATAATAACTAGGTTGGTTTAGGTTATGTCGTAGTAGGTATGTTCTGTCTAAACATTGTGTAGGTAATGTATTTATAAACTTTATTACATTTGGTACTTAGAACATATCTGGGAAGCTTTATTCTAAATTGCTTTTAAATGGTCGAATCACTTTAAGAACATAAGTACTCGTATATAGGGCTTCAATTCTCGAAAATCGTTATCATTTATTTTTCGAATTTGATAAAAATACATTATTGTAAGTTCTCAGAATTAATGACATAAGATATTACATGAATCTTTTTTAATCTTTACAATATGAAGTTAGTATCATCAATATGTTAAAAATAGTTAGATAAGTAATTTAACTTTTTTCGATGTGATTCTTTAAATTTGTCCAACTCTTTATTTATGAACCGATTGACATGAAACAAGCATAACATTTTAAGTAGAGTATACACCGTGAAATTTGAGTGGTTGTTTTCTCGTGGCAGAACGATTTGCCTATAGTAATACTATCGAATCATGCAAATCATTCCTTGCAAAAATTCAAATTTACAAAATAATAATTTTCCAATTCGAAAACGAGAGATGCTATCGTTGTTTTATAAGATGTGACGTAATCAGGTATTGCTGGCCGCATTAAATCGATGCTTAAAGTTAAAAAATCTCTACGCCCTAAGTAATAAAGCGGTCCGAACGTGTTTTGGTTTTACCTTTCGTATAACCGGCATTTATAGATTTTAATAAAAAAAACTGCACAAATCTATTGTGCTACTAAGGTAGAATCTTTACTGCGGGAAAACAACGGGAAAACAACCACTAAAATTTCACGGTGTATAGATCAGAATATATTATTGAAACCAAATTTAGATTAAATATGCCGTTTCTGAGATTAGCGTACACGTACCCATTAACATGGATAAACCGTCAAAAATAATTGTTTATGAAACTACTGTGTCGACAAACAACTCCTATATTTTTATCTAGACACGCGGTAGCGTGTCAAGCCAAGTTCAAGAAACAGAACTGGCGGACCGCACCGTGTGTAATATTACACGAACCATTTGGAACCACTTTTGAACCCCTCATAAATCAAAAACTATTTCACATAAACGTATCAAATTTGGCTCATATATTGTGACTTGCGAGATAAATATGTGTTCTAAATTTCATAAGCTTATCTCAAACAGTTATTTAGATATTAATGTCCAAAAATCCTCATTTTTATCATTGACTGACTGACAGATCAAAATTCTAACCCAGTTCCAAATGACCTAGAGAGTTGAAATTTGGTATGCAGATAGGTAATTACATGAATACAAAGGAAAAAATAAAAAACTGGCAATTTTTTAATAATTAGGTTTTTTTTTATTTTTTTATTTTTATAAGAGGCTAACAAGATGACCTCACTCCACCTGATGGTAAGCGGTAGTGAGATCCACATATGAGGTCGACAGGCACAATAGACCATGTTGAGCCTGTCGCACTCACCTGAAAGCCGTGAAACGGAGACCACTGCTGCGGTTAGGTTCTATTATGAACGCTTAACATAAATACCTAATTAGTGCCTAATCACGCCTATATACCGGGGAAGGCAGAGCACTAAGTATATATTTAGGTATACATACTTACTTATTTACAATTAAGAGTAGGTACTTATAGTCGGTTCTCATATTTATTACTTAGGGTTATACCCCGTAAACGTAGGAAAATACAGTAACTGATTCAATTGTTTTATATTTATAAAGTCTAGTTGTAGTTTTGAATTTGTCCTTTTCAATGGACGTACGGCGTTGCGATGATATATACTTTTCTACAAAAAGTAATGATATCCAATCAAAAACATAAATGTGAAATATGAGCCACGTTCAATATTATGATAATTGCCTTGGTTGTTGACTTCAACGACAAAAGAAGTGAGATCTAAATGGGTGCCAAGTCCAATGGTCAACCCTGAAATTTATTTATAAGTAACACTATAACATACCTATCATATCTTCTTATAACATAAGATAATGTATGGTGGTAGCCTATGAAGGTCTGTCTTGGCTAGTTTTCTTTATTTAGTTAGTTAGTAGTCTAGTTAGTTGTCTTGGTTAGTTTGGTATTTGTCGGTATTTATTTTATAATTCCGAAAATTTGGATTGTTGGTAGAAACTAGCGAGCGAACATAATAATACGTTGGTAGGTTTATAGAAACTAGCCAAGACAGACCTTCATAGGCTACCACCATACATTATCTTATGTTATAAGAAGATATGATAGGTATGTTATAGTGTTACTTATAAATAAATTTCAGGGTTGACCATTGGACTTGGCACCCATTTAGATCTCACTTTTGTCGTTGAAGTCAACAACCAAGGCAATTATCATAATATTGAACGTGGCTCATATTTCACATTTATGTTTTTGATTGGATTGTATATAATCCATGTAGAGGCAGCGATTAGCGTTATATTTGGTAAAAAAATAAAGAAGATATTCTAATTTCTAATCAGTAGCGACTATGAAATACAACATCCGTATGACGGAGATTTCTATTGCGTAAATTGAATGATTGATTTCTATCATCAAATGAGAAGTGAACATTTCCAATATTTTGAGTGTTCTAAAAAAACCGTTTAAAGCTATCGTCATATGTTTATTTTGCAGTTAGCACATTCATTATTTGCAGATATCATTACGTATCAGAACATCTTTATGTCAAAAACCAATAAGACTATTAACGGTAGGCAAAACCTATTAGGAACACAAGTATTTTGAGAGCGTAGGAGTTTGCGGTGAACTGAAGGTTATGTTGTTAGATCATATTTCTTTTATGGGTATTAAGGATATCAATAATTCATTGATTTGTATGTTTTTAATTATATTTTCAGCTTTTAATTAACTTATATTATAGCGAAGACCGTCTAACCGGTTCACGTCGACCCTCAGGGATCTTTTGTGTTACCCATACTATATTGTTTTACAAGAGAGCATGGATGATTATTTTGAAAATAAACTTGAGAATCTTAATCTTTCTAAGATCGAAGAGGGCGAAATAATTGGAAAAGATTGAACGCAGTTTTCTGCACAAGATATGAGATTATCGTAGAATTATTTATTGCGACCTAACTTCGTAAGCATTGCCTGTAATCCTATAAATCCTTGTCTACCTTCTACTTCAACAAAGGTTGTTAAATATCGTTCACCGAGTTACAACGCCACAGATAATTACTATCATCACAATGGTCCATTGAAATCTAGCTACCCAGTCTCATGTTACAGAGCAGTTTTTCTAGAATAATCTCAATTAAAGAACTATGTGTGAGTGTTACTTTGATTCTACTTATGTAAAGCTAAGTGCAAATATTCGCCTTTGCCGTCCAAACACAAATAGGAGCCGTCCGCGTCATGCGCTATGAAGTGGAAACAGGTTCGAATGTACATTAGTGCCTACTTGAGTGCGCTGTTTGCAAATCTGACGAGCATTTGAGAAAAACGTGGAAACTGTCATCTTGATGTATGAGGAGCATTCTAGACTTATTGTTGACGGCATATCCTAACTCAACGAACCCTTATGCGGCGGCCTAAGGCAAAACACACATATACATTTGCGTACTTTTTCCAATCTTTTGTTTCACAGGATTAAAACGATAATAACTGGACACGTTAATTGTATTGTATCATTAATGAAAATAATTTTCATAGAATTCTTTAAGATTTTAACTTTTTCAATCCATTACAATAAAAATGTTGTCAAAATTACGTACTTTTCGCTTCATAAGATAATTGGCAGTGTACATAATGAAGGCCTCACTTGATGGGATGCGTCAGATGCTAAAATCTGACCAGTTAACGCTTAGCTGTAAGAGTCAACCGTATGCTCTTTGACCAAACGACGTGTAATTGATTACAGGCGGTCATTCAACCTTCTTCGGCATGCTGAACACCTTCGTCCACATCGTCATGTACTCGTACTACCTGCTCGCAGCCCTCGGACCTAAGGTGCAGAAGTACCTCTGGTGGAAGAAGTATCTGACTGCGCTGCAGATGGTAAGCTAATCAAAACATATTACAACTTATACATTCCTATAACTGGTTGGAAAAAAACTGTGATTAAAAATAAAAATACTGACGGCTGCTGTGTCACCAGTTCTTTTTTTTTAACTTGACTGACACGCTGCTTGAAATACGTATTTTTTTTTATCACAGTTTATTTTTTAAACAATTTTCGATAAAAATAATTGAACAGATTGTAGAGTGCAGTTGATGGTGCTAGCAGATTGCTGAGAAAAGTGGGAATTGCTTCAACTCCAAAAAAAATACATAATATTCCCTGCCCTTCCATAGTTAAATACTAAGGATTGATTCGCTTTTGAAGACCGATACCGGTGTGGCACAAAATGGTGGCCATAGCGCAAGCATTTTTGTGTTGACTAATAATAGACAATTCAAATTTAACTGGGATATGTAGTTTTTTTTATAGGTTTGAAATCTTTATACCTCAAATTTACGTGGACGTGTTTCCTATTATGCTCAGAGGTGTTTAAGGGGCTTATGTGTTTCTCAGTAATCAAAAAGCATACACGTTTTTGTAACTGTTGATTAACCTAGTTATTAGATTTATATAAATTACTCTGAGAATTTCGACGCGTTAAGTAAGACGTAGGTATTTAGTATGTAAAAAGTGCTCATATCGCCTAACGAATTTGCGAGCGAAAACACCATTAATTCATGACAGATACTGTTGAACGATGCTATTAATACCTATAAAGTAACGGTGACCTCATAAAATGTAGATGCATTCGCACATAAACTTGTGACATTATTAAAATTCTTTGCTATAATACAAAAAGTTTGAGCAGATGAACGCACTTGGAACGTTGGCACGTGGAAGTCAAAAAACTGTGTTTTTTAATGAATATACGCCAAATTTCTTGAAATGTCACATAAGGAGACCCCTCTCTCTACTCTACATGCGATTGTTTGAGATTCGGTTCGACCTCCTGCCCCCTTGAACACAACACTTCGAGTATTCAAGGGCTATTGATTGGCTCGATGGAACAGAGGTTAGTTACCCAGAGTCAGTGCCTACGGTTCCAAGAGTCGTGGATTTGATTCCCACCCGGTACAAATTATTTGTGTTATTAAAAATATTTAAGTAATTTGTGTATCCACTGTTGATTCTGATACCTATAACACTAGTGCTTAAGCTACTTACCACGGAATCAGACCAATGTGTGTGATGTTTTGTAATATTTAGTTATTTATTATTTATTCCACTTCGCTCTACCAAGTTGCCCCACTGAAGGGGAAAAGATCAGTGGTAAAATTTAGGGACGACTTCTTATAAAAAAAATGTGATGACGTCATTATTTTTTGTCTCTCCACAGGTGCAGTTCGTGATGGTGTTCTTCCACACGTTCCAGCTGCTGTTCACCGACTGCGACTACCCGCGTGCCTTCGTCTGGTGGATCGGCATGCACTCTGTACTCTTCTACTACCTCTTCTCTGACTTCTACAAGCAGGCTTACTCCAAGAAGGCTGCCAAAGTAAGTGAATTAAAAAAAAAGATATGACACGAGATTTTTGAACAGAGACCAATTGATTTAGATAGGTTGTCTTCTTGACTTTTTTTATCAACAAAATCAATTACCTTATCTATTCTACAAACTAAAAGCGTATTATGACAAGTTTACAGCTACTCATGTTTTTTGATGGCATAATAATTATGAATTTTAATGTACCAGTATCACTGGCCAAAATCCAAGTAGTGATGTATGAAACGTATCAGATTAGCTTCGTTAAGACTGGGTAATAACAAAAAGTATGTTTCTTACAGATCGCCAACGCTAAACTGAAGGTGGAGGCTGACTCTAAGGCTGAAAAGTACGAGAAGTCTAAGGAGATGAAGCTTCCTCTGCTAAACGGGTTCAGTAACGGGTCCGCGCTCAACGACGTCCGGCAGAGGGTGGCGGGCGCGGTCGCCTCGCAGTGAGTGCGTGACTGACTCAGCGGACACTCATAGTGTAACAATAACTGTGGCGCTGGTACTGGGGAACATTTCGACGCGTCACATCTGCCATCTCACCGGGAAACAGTTGAAAATCGAAACGAATCACGCGTCTTCTAAAGCCAAGATGGCTGCGGACGGCGGAGCGGTAGCGGCGGCGGTGTGGGTAACATTGTGATACCACACAGGTCGTAACGTCTTGGAGTAGAGTTGGAAGCAGCGTGTTAATCGAGCATTATAATGAGAGACTTTTATGCTCAATTAGGAACATCGTTAAAATAAATAAAGGACAAGATAAAAGCTATTTTGATGCTACTCGCGACGTTGCTTCCGAGCCGATGTCGGAGAAGCTATGTTCTGTCTTCTTCTTAACTTGTGGGATTGATAGTGACAGTTCATCGTTTTTCCCAATCCGAGCGTCAGAAAGACGTTGTGAGTAAGGAGGCTGACAAATATTATTGTGCATTTAAAAGCGCCGCTACCGCCCTGCTCCTGCCCATAGACTTCATGTTCTCGATTTTTGCCTCTTTTTTTTACTAGTAATGTTTGAAACTTGGAGCAAGCTTCATATTAGCCAACGTAGACCACCGCTTTCAAATATTGCTAAATTTGAAACCTGAACTGCAACTTAAATGCCTGGCAATTTCCATACAAATTACAGTTCCTGTACAAAAAAGATAATAGTTATGCAAAACGTAATGTCAATTCAATAGCTACTATGTAATTTTGATAGCAAGATGTTTATATGATTTACAAATTTTTACATTTTATTATTTGTGAAAACGGAAACTGTAAATCAGAAATGTTGAAAGAGTGCAAAACGTGTATTTCATGAGGCCAATTTTTCTTATTGAACATTTCATATTTCACATGCTATGTACAACTGATATTGATTAATTCGTTTTCGACGGAATGACGCTCAATTAGTTTAAGTTATTATTAAGTTGACATAAGTGTGTAGTTGTAATTTATTAGAATTAGACAAGTTGTGTCCCTAATTTCGGTGGCATGCTGCTTGTATGATATTATTTATTTTCACGGTTATGGACAAACCAGTAGTGAAGCTCTGTTCACTTAAATTTATAGGTATTTTATATTTTTGTACGAATATCTCTGTTGACAAGTGGTTTTCTTTTTGTAATGATCGTGATTAGTGTTTTGCATTTCGAAATCGATCCGTATCAGTTTGGTTGGCTTTATAACTCTGAAATGTTTCGATGAATAAATTTGGTTTATTTTATAACTATAAATAATTCTTCCTAACATTAATTATGATTTTAAAAAGGTCGGAACTTTATACTTATGTATAACACAAGATTTTACATTCTTCGTATTCTCAATTGTCCATAATGTTATTTAATAATTGTCTAAAATTGTAAATATAGATAATAGAAAATAATAGCGATACCTACATATTTCAGAGCAGCGTCCATATTAACAATTGTGATATTTGTCTAAAAATAAAAGAAAACTATTTGACAAACGTTTCGTTTTATTTAACAGGCGAATGCTGGGACGATATTTGGATATTTGACATTTTAAGGGAAATTTTAATTCAATTGCATGCTACTTTTGAATTGTGAAAAGTTTGAGTAGCTGTGAAATATTTAGCTATTGTGTCAGTTTTCGATTCTGAGAATGTTGTTTTACCTAACCCCCTATAATTGTAAGTAATTATACTTATCACTCATAGCATTGATTAAATTGAGACATAGCCTCAGCCGGATTGAATCAGTGTCAAATTTTGTTTCTTTCGAGTAAATTTCCTAAGATAGGATAGCGAGCGATTAGGTTTGAATTATTTAATTATAAAAGTGGCAAGTAATTAGATCATAATCTGACAGAAACTTGATTCGTTACTCTCGGAATCAAGTTTCTGGCAGTGTTTGTGAGTTATCCTCAATAAATCCGAAATAATAAGTTGCAAAAAGCACATTTAGTAGGTGCTCGTTTGAAATCAAACTATAAAAAATTAAAATTTAATAAAAACAAACAAATGAATACAATTTAGTATGAACTAAATAAAAAAATAATGATTGATGGTAATCCATATGGGCACACTTTTAAACGTCTTTGAATAATGTTTTGATTCTAAATGAAATGCCTAAACGTGTAGCGGAACGTCCAAGTTTTTTGTGACGTTGTTATTTATAGAGGTAGGTAATTCTATTTTTGGCAGCTTTAATAAGTGCTAAAGGTGTAATTACATTCCCATCAGGCTAAAGGTCGTAGCTAACAAATTATTACGGAACTTTTTGCGAGACACAAACAACACCATGGGTAATACCCGTCAGGAAATCCAAGCTTTTTGTTCGAGTGTGCTGACCACAACATGCCGGTGTTAGGACACTCAGGCACAAAAATTGACCCGTCGTGATATTATCAAGGAAGTCAGTCAGTTTGAGTCTTTTTTGTTGTGGTAAACAGAAACAAGATTCTTGCGGCTTCGTTTACATTATAAATAAGATTAAAATTCGTTAATTTTATTTAAAAACAAAACCGCAAGGTAATTGGTATCAACATGGGATTCCATTTCCTGAACCTTTTGATATATTAAATTAGTAATTTTCAAAACAGTAGATAAATTTTGGATGGAATATGATGATTTGAGAGTGACGTAGAGAATGGAAAAGTTGCCGACGAAAAAATAAATGGCAATACAGCATTCTCGAGCGAGGTCATTTCGTTGATATTTGGAAGGAAGTAATTGAAGGATAACAGGAATAAATAATCCGCTAATTTCTACAGAGCAAGAACAATACAATCTAAAGCTCACTCGGTAGCTTTTACCATTGTTGTCACTTTTATTATTCAATCATTCCTCAGAATAGTTTAATCTAGGTACTAGTAAATATTTCATTAGCTTATTATGTTAGTAAGTGGATAATCCCTGGTAGGTAGGATTATCTAACAAATTTCTCAAAAAAAAATATTATACATACAGACGAATTGAGAACCTCCTCCTTTTTTTGAAGTGGGTAAAAAGGGGAATCCCTGATAAAACATATTATATAATTTTATTGATTATATCATCCAACACTAGATTAATTAAGAATAATGTTTATAATAACATTAATTCATATTAGAGCTCGATATATTACTAAAACAACAAATAAAATTACCTGCGTGTCTTTAATGAAGGATCAAGATTTTATATTCTGATAGACATAAACTGGATTTCATTAAAGCCGGTATTTTTATCGTTTGCACTGGGAGCGATCACGCAAAGGATACGTTGTGACGTATTCGAGAGCTTTTGCTAGAAACATTCCTGTTTTAATACGTAGTCCAATGCCTGCGGTTATTTGAATTATACTGGTTTAACTGGTTTTTTGAGAAAATGTAATTAACCTTTGCATTATAAACAATAATAACTAGTTCAATTTATTGGACAAGATTTTTTTACTTTGTCATTATGTTGGTTTTATTATTCTTATTTATCGAAATTAGAGGCTATATGTATGCATAATCATGGTCTCTTCGGTTAATTACTTCACTTTTGTTATCGATCTAAGAAATTCGAGTGCCAAGCGTATGTGTCTAATAGGTTTATTTATATGTGTATGAGTATCATACACATAAATAAACCTATTAGGCATATAAATTATTATTAGCGGCGTATATTATTTACATTTGGCTACTTCTGACGTAATAATCTAGTTTCCTTCAAACTAATATAAACTGCCTTATATGAGTTTGGCGATAGCTGCACCAAAACAACAGTAAAATTCTACACCCGAATTATTTAAATACATAATTGTAAACTAAACTGGTTGTATCCAAAACGACTGTGTAGGTTTATACCCGACAACGGCTCGCAAAGGCACCAGGAAGGGTATTGATTTATAGGTAGACAGACCTACACGGTCACCCTTATTCGGCAAAACGGAAACAAACACGCACATTAACGTATGTAATTTGGCAAAATGGATTTAATTATACAGACGTCAGTGAGCGTTTAGCAAACAAATTAACGCCTACATAGGCTTAATTAATATTAATTTAATTATCACATATCACATAGGTGTATTTCACACCGAGTCTCACGAGCCAATCAGAAATTCAGGTAATCACGCTGGTCAGCCGACTCCTTTATAGATTTTCAGGTTTCTTCCTAATTTTCGCAACTCTCCTTAAGAGCTTTACATAAAAGTAAATATGTCATGAATGATTTACGTGACTTCGAAAACATTTTAGTGAGTGGCGGTGTTCAAACTGCTGAAATATATAAAATTTATGACATCAGTTATTAGTAGATAAATAGTCGAATTTTTAAAATAGCTATATGTTTGCTACTGTATTTATCTATTAGTCCCATGAAATAAAAATTCAAAAGCACGCTAAAGTCTTAAATCATAAATAAAAATATAATTTATCAACACAATTCAATAAAATACTATACTTGTAGATGTATGTCGTACGAAATGCTTTCAAACAGATGAACTAGTGACATCTAACGAAAGTTACCTGAGTCGTCTTGTAACTGAGATTTAGCAACGTTCTTATTGATCCATGTAATATAAGAGTAAGGATCTACTCAACAGATGGCGTTGGCGCAAATATTTGTTTTGACTACCACGTACTTACTTAAAAATATATTTTTTGGTCATTTTGAGTTCGATAAAACTTCTTTAGGTTATACATTGCGGTTTTTGTACATTTTTCAAACAATACTTGGATTATGACTGACTCCAAGACTCGTGGGCTCGATCCCCACCCAGGACAAACATTCGTGTGATGAACGATTGTGTATGTTCCGTGTCCGGGTATGAATTTGCGATTAAGTATGTATTTAGTTTAAACATATTTTATCCATACGTTTATTATGGGAGTCAGAGAATGTTATATTAATAACCATAATAGGCTCTGCCAAGTTTGGGGTCAGATGGCCGTGACGATGTCCCAAATATTAATTATTACTTATGTGATAGATATTTCTCTTGATGCGTAAGAAATTTAAGATAAAGTTTATTATAATTTAGATTCAATTGAATTTTTTATCTTAATTGTTTTCGCTTTCAACTTTCCCTAGTAATATTGTTGAATTTTGTGCACTGTGCACATGTCTGTTGTAGTGATGGTCATGTATAGTTATGTTATCTGTGGTCATGTATACTTTTAATATTTGTATAGATTTAATTTAACTAGGGATGCTCCTGTATGCTCATATACAGCAATAATGTTATTGTTATCTAAATAATACATCCAGCAAAATTTTATGAATATCTTTGAAAGTTGTAGGTATTTGTTACAATCGGAAAAATACCTGTTTATATTATATTTTCATTTATCTAAACGGAATTAGACTTCAATTTATTTGAAATGCTGTCTTTCCTTCTCCATAATAATTTTTTTTAGGAATAGGGATTGGTTGATTCAAAATGGAACAATATTTTTTTATTTTAAAAAACTTTATTTACAATGTAATATTTTACACTATGGTCATAACTTATTCTATTGTACAAAGATAGGAAGTAATCTATAAATTATCCGTAAAAACGCTGTTGGCAAGTACAATCGAATCGGGAATAGGTACAATATCTCCAAATGTCAACGTACCTAAACTGGCAAAGTTCTGGTTGATCAATTTTGTTAATAACTTTTACAATAAAATCGGTGGTCAACCAAAACTTTCGTATTCTAAAATAAGGTAACCACTTAATCCAATAAACATCAATAATAATATCACAAATAATTTAGGGTAACTACGGAAAGCCTCTTCAGATAATAACATTAGAACTGGCATTTGTTACATCAGTCTAACGTGATGGCGTTGACGAGTATTTACACAGGTATTGCATCATTGTCACCGCTCTACATCATCTCTGGTATCTTCGCTAGTAGAGAACAAAGATGTAAAACGATTACAGTTAATATCCAACTCACACTTTATACCACAATCAAATCAGAAAATGAAACTGTACAATTCATCCAAAGAGGCGACTAATTTAATGGCAGTGAATTAAGTTACGACTTGCATAATTATGCCTTTTTTGTTTTAGTTTTGCCAAATTCTTCTATATGGTCGTATTCCGAGAATCCTGGATCGGAGTCGTAGTAGGCGTAGTCGTAGCTGTTGTCTTCTTTGTTGTTGGCTGGGCTCGCGAAGAACGGTGGGCGCGTGGTGGGGCGCAGGGGCGAGGGCGGCGCCGGCGGCAGCGAGGGCGGCGCGGGCGCGCGGGTCTGCAGCCGGGGCTCGGCCGTCCGAGGCGCTGCAGTCGTCGTCGGCCGAGGGTAGTTGTTCCCTGAATCTACGCTAAACGAAGCCGCCGATGATTCGCTTGACGGCCTTGAAGTTGTCGTGTACGTCTGGAAGTAGTCGAAAGTCCGTTGCGTCTGCGGTTGCATTTGTGGCCTCAAAGTTGTAGGGTACGTCTCAGAAGCCCGCGAACTAGGAGCCAAGGTGGGTGTAGGTGCGGGTCTGAACGGCCTAGGAGCAGCTGTCTGCGATACAGGTTTGTACGCTGGTTGTTGCGATGCAGGTTTGAAGGGCGCTTGCGAGGCCTTGAATGTAGTCGGTGAGTTTTGTGGCGTGGTCTTGAAAGGAGCCTTAGTTTTGCCCCGAGGTTTCTGATCTTCCGGCAGCCTGTTTCCACTAGCGGCTATATTGAGGGAGTGAGCACCTGATAAGAGTTCCCTCTCGTAAAGTTCGGGCCTGTATTGTCCATCGTCCTCTCCTTGCGGTGGGCGGTATTGACCATCGTCTTCGTCGCTCTCTGCGTAATTAGATTCCTGTGTGTTACCGAAACCGATGTTTGTGTTATATGCTACAGTGTTCAAGTTGAGTGGGGGCTCAGGTCGGAAAGTGGTCGTGTAAGCGGTGGTAGAGGGTGTCGTGGTTGGGTTACTGTAATAGTTTTGTTGTTTGGAGAACGGAACAATGCTATTCTTCTCGGGTTCATATGATACGCTGTTAAAGTTCTTGAAAGCGGGGGTGCTGGCGGTTGCACGAGCGGGAGTGTTATAATCTACAGTGGGTGTCCCTCTGTTTGCGTTGATATTGTTAGTTCGAGCGAAGTCAGGTTCCCTAGGAGGGTCAGAAACGCTGAAGCTGTTACGTACTTTGAAAGGTCGGTCATTCTGAGAGCCGAGGCCAGGGGTAGACTGAGCATCATAGTTGTATAGTTCAACTAGACCGTCCTTATTATTTTTGTTATAGTTGGGTGTAGGAGAGGACTGTGAGAATGGTGCGGGTGATTTGGCTTGGAAGTATTTGTTAGGTTTGGGAGTAACTCGGCTGACTTCTACGTATTCGTCTTTGTATTCTTTGTACTGGGGTGGAACATTGACTGGTGGGATAGTCTGCTTAGTTTGCGGAATCGTCTGCTTAGTTTGTGGAATGGTCTGTTTAGTTTGAGGAATGCGCCTATTAAAGTTCTGTTGTTGTTGTTGAGGCTGTTGATATTGTTGCTGTTGGTATTGTTGCTGTTGCGGCGCTTGTTCAGGGAACGATTGAGGAGGTTGTGTGTTCTGTGCGAATGTGGTTTGCGGTGCCGGCGTGGATTGGGATACGTAGATTGGGCGCTTTCTCACTAGTTTACGTTTTGAATCGTGTTGCTGGGGAACGGGGGAGGGTTGAGGGGGTGGGGGTGGCGGTGGGTTGGTGTACTGAGTAGTTTGGGGTGCCCGAGCGGTGGTGGGACGACGGAATGATTGGCGAGGGGCGTGCGAAGCGGGTTGCTGTGGGGGCTGTGTGTTTTGTTGTTGTTCATGTTGCTGCTGTTGTTGCTGGTGTTGTTGCTGGTGTTGTTGTTGGTGTTGTTGTTGGTGTTGTTGGTGCTGTGGCTGCTGCTGGGGCTGGTACTGCGGGGCGCGCTGCGGGCCGGGCGCGGGCGCAGGCTCGTCGCGACCGCGGTCGCGTTGGCCGCTGAAGAAGTCCGACGAGTGGGCGGCGCGCAGGTCAGAGGCCCCGCTGCTCTGAGACAGACGGCGGTCACCGGTCTCAGCTCGCTGGAGACCGAACTCTGACTCATCGTCGCGGTTTCCAGGAGACGACAACTTCTTCGTGTCAAAACCTGCCACAAAATAAGTGTTTAAAACAAAACCCACTATGTGCCAACTGCGGTGGGCGTTGCACTTAGCTCGAGACACGTTTTTTATCGAGTGTTTCTCAGCGTGTAATGATGCGGTTTCATTGTACCCCAAAGCGGCACAATGCAAGCATATTCGGTTAAAGCTGAGTTATTCTGCAATCCGTTACCAAATGCCACCGTTAACCTTTCAAACGACAATTGCAACATTGTCATACGATATCTTTGATCACACACAGAAATTGTACACCATAATGTTTTAAATAATTAAAGCATCGTAACTTTATTTATGTGAAAGTACAAAAACAAATACGCCTAAATGGTAGCATAGCATTATTTGTGTGCAAGACAATGAGTAAAATTGTATACCATTAAAAATATGCTTAGCTTTACATTAAGAATAAGAATTTAGCCATAAATCACATTTTAATTAGTTATATAATATAGAGTCTGAATATTTTATCCGCATTAAATATGAAAACTGTTTACTACAAAAAATTTAATACACAAATTATTTTAATTTCTTAATTATTATTACAACAATTATTTAATTATTATTTAAAAATATATTTTAGAAAGCTATGCAAGTTTTTGCATATTAAATTTTATTTATTTTATATTTTACTCATTTCTTGTTTAGTTACATTTACATTCAAATGGTTGCAGTTACTATTGCTATTATTTGTTATAGCCCTACATTAATTTAGAATACCGTAGCATTATTACAAGCTGCATTATTTGAGAAGCTTTATTTGCCAATTAGTGAAAAATGCATAAAATTGTATTTAAATTTGCGTTTCAGTTGGATTTGCTGACTAAATTGGCTTTATTATCAGTTGTATAAAGTTGATTATTACCAAAGTGAGTAATAATCTACTCGTGTCTCGAGCGAAAGAATTCCCAACGCTCAATGTACGCAAACTTAGTGCTAATAGCGGCACACACAAATATAACAAAGCTAAGCTTGGGCCATTGCCACTAACGGTGGCAACCAACGCCGGTATACTTGTGAGTGCTGGTTAGTTGCAAAGCGGGCTCACCGGATCCTATCTTGTAGAGATCGAACTGACCGTCGTAGATGTCTGCGGGGCAGGCCAGGGGGTCGTCGTCACCCCAGTCGGTGCACGTCTGAGCTTCCTGGTGGAACAGGGTACCAGGGGGGCAGAAGAACCGGAAGTCCCTGATGCCACCGCCCGCCACTCTTACACATACATGGAACGCTTTACATCCCGATTTGGCGTCCGCGTAGTACGCGCCCAGTATCCGGCCCCGGCAGTTGAATCGTTCCGCTCCCCCTGCGGAAATTAATTAGGTATTTGTACACAAAAAGGCAGGCGCTACACCAATAAGTCTTTATAATAGTAAAAATAGTTAACTTCGGAAGTAATGGCTGAAGAAATTAGTACAGATTTGGATTTGATGTACATATTTAACTTAGCGACTGTATATTGCCACAAAATTTTACATCTCAGTTGTACCGTAGAAAACTAATGAAACATTTCAAATTCTGTGTCATATTTACATTTTGTGACAGAATATTCTTGAGCTTAATCCAATGCTGGGTCGCCCAAATATAAGTTTATGATGAAATATTTTTTGCCATTGGGTATAAATAAGTTGACGATAACAAATTACAATTACGATTACTTTGTATAATACACAAATGCACCTTAATTATTACTACAGCGTTCTTAATTATCATTGGTAAGAATTTAATATTGAACGCTATCTTTCGCAAATTAATATAGTTTCAGCAATCCTATCGATTTGCTCATATCGATGAACCAGATTACGTGCAATTGCTTTATAAGGCAAAAACGTGTTTTGGCGAAGAATCGTGACCGGATCGTGTGAACACAGAGCATATGAGAGTGTGTAGGTCACAGGGATCGTTATCGTTATCTGAAGGCAGATTAAATAAGGTAACATCGGGCGCTCTTGCGGTCACGCTCGTTATTTCGAAAGACAATGGATATACGGAATCTGGGTGCCTTTGTCTTAAATCTAAAACCGAAAGTCGACTCTGTTTTTTTAGATTCATTTAAAACGAAATGTATTTTTAGAATTTACAAATAAGCACATTTTATCATTCATCATTTTATTTAACTAATTTATACTAAATTAAGAAAACATAGGCGTCAAAATTATTTTACAATGATGTTACGCTGAGAACGCCACTGTAAGCCTTCAAAGAGAAAATGATATCTTGCACTAACTTAAGTATGTTACGGTGTTAACTCACACGGAAATACATTTGAGAGCATAATAAGTATAGTATATGGTAAACCACAGTGCCTCGTAAAGTATGTACCATTGTTCATGAGTGAAGAGGCTATTTGCTCGTACCTAGCATTCTATATTACCAATTTTCAACATAATATTCGTATGCAAGCAGAAGCCTTACAAATACGTGCCAACCTAGTTTGAACTAGCGAGAGATAGTTCGAGCGATAGTTAACTATCTCTTAAGGTAGAGATAATTCTTAGGGGATTAGCACCTTATTACAAATTGTATTAAATTTAATGTCTTTAAACGAGTAAATGGGTATATTATGATGGGATATATTTATCAAATACTACTATTAGTTTCTCCGAATCTCTTTTCATAACAGTATCAATACATAGTATAAAACAAAGTCGCTTTCGCTGTATGTCCGTATGTATGCTTAGATCTTTAAAACTACGCAACGGATTTTGATGCGGTTTTTTTTTTAATAGATAGAGTGATTCTTAAGGAAGGTTTGTATGTAAAATTTACCCGAAGCGAAGCGAGGGCGGGTCACTAGTTAATAATATATTATATGAATTATAGAAACATACTTATTATTACAAAGCTTATTATTGTAGAGGTATTAATTATAGATACATAGTTAGGTACTTAAAAGCTTATTGTCAGAGGGTGCACTCTGAAAGGCATTAAACAATTCCCATAGCTGATTATATCGGACAAAGAAAAATAATTATATAATTACTATCATCGTTATGTCACGTTAATCTTACACATTTATTCAGTGAATTAAAATTGCGCGTGAGAAAGGTTAAGTTTGTAATGTGTTTAACCAAATGTAAAGTGGGTTCTGAACTACTTCGTAGCGAAATTGTGGTTTAACCGCATATCAGTTAACCGCATTGAGACATATCTTAATACGCTAATGCGGAGAATTTACGGTCTTACAAATTAACTGTACTTTGATCTGCTTACTGGAAAATGACATCATTGTGAATACAATATTATTGTATGTAATTCATCTTAAATCAGAATACTTCATTTGTCCGGGATTTTATCCATGTTGTTTGATTTTAACAAGCTCGCGACGTTTCGGCACTTTTGCAAGAGCCAAGATCTCGAGTCAACGGGTTGACCCATGAACATAAAGTGCTTTATAAATCTTCCTTCGCTAAATCATCAATGTAAACTAACTTTGTGCGAGCACTAAACATTTGCCAAATGTAGTTAGAAAACATGCTAATGAAATCACTGCAAACTTAAAACACCACTCAGTACATCTTTAAAAAAATCTTAACAATATGAAAATCAAAATAATTTATAACATAACAACAGTACGGGTGCGTACGTGCAAAGTATTTTCACTTATGATAATTATGTGCGACATCATTAATTAGAAGAGAGTCTTGTAATTGGTGAATATTCAAATGGTAAGTAGAAAAGAAAGCATACAAAACATAATACTGCGATATTAACATAAAAATATAATGCCAGACTTTTCTTGTTTTTGTTTAAAGACTAAATAAAGAATAATAAGAAACTAAAGTGCTTTTTCATTTAGGGGTACAATCATAGACCTTGAATAAATACATAATTGGGTATAATTTTTAAAAGTACCTATTTTAACTTGACATGGTCATAAGTTTAATTTGAAACTGCACAATTTTTGTTTGAACAATGTTTATTTTTATCTGGCTATTATTTGTCATGAGACAAAGGTTGTTTCGTCAATTTGTACCTAGGTCCGAGGCTAATGAGGTTCCCATGCCGCGGCCGGGCGGCGGGGTGAGATAACGGCTTGCGCAACGCGACCGCTCGAGCTCCGTAGGGCTACCGAACATATGCCTACTTTGGTACCTATGTATCAGGTGTACTTGATAGTGATAAATAATTTTGTATTTGATGTATTTGTTACTTAAATTTACGTGTGGACCGCGAAAATAGCTTACTTTAATAAGCACACAAATGCCTTTTTGACGAATAGGCCTAATCTGCCCTAATTCGGAAATTCTGCCCACTAGATTAAGTGAAGTAGTTAAAAGATTTTTCTGATGGTAAATTCTCATTCATAAAACGATCCGACCATGTTTTAATTGGTTTATGATGAGGCGTTATTTTTTTTAAATTTGATGTTATTGAATTAATATTTTCTTGCAAATATTATTGAGTTGTTTAAGCGTAGGGACAGGAAGAACAATTATTACACGAGGTAAATTAGAATACGTACGAAATCTGGTTGATGAAGCAGATTGTATCATTTTTGTATGTATAGTATAATAGTTGATGACTGTATTAATAACATACAATAGATATAACTATATATAGTAGGTAAGTATGGCAGCCCTGTCTGGTGCCGCAAGGTGCCGTACCATCCTCCGGCGAAAGGTCATCGGTACTGTGCTCTTATGTAAATACCATTTGAGCGAGCGAGCGCTCGGAAATGTTTGTTCTGAATTTCAAGTGACATTTCGTTTATAGACAAAACAGAAAATACACTGTTTATCGATCTATTTTCCCACAGTAAAATTATGGGAATTAAAACGTGAAATCTTTTTACGACGGAAAATATTTACGTTTAACAGTATAAATTGCATTGAATATTAAGATATTTTACTTTACAGTCCTATTGTATTTGTAAAATGCATTCCATAAAAAATATGGTTGAAAAATGTGGCAGTAGCCTTACTTTCAAAAAGAGCTATAAAAGTAATATATTTTATTAAATAAATTGCTTGATAATATTGAACATTACAGATGATATGATTTCACAACATATAAGCAAGTTTATGCTAACTGTTTATGATTATAGCCTTATTTGAGTCATAAACGGATTCGGCTCAAATACAACTTGACTTGATTGACTTACCCTGAAATTATCTAATGTATCATGTTCCACATTTTTATGCTTATTTCGTCCATAACTGAAGAGCAATTTGTTATGGCAATGTCGCAAATGTATTTCATTTGTAACACCGGAAACACGTTTATTTAGTTGTTGATCGTGCAATATCGTTGTAGATACGAATTATGCTAATGTAGGTGTGACGTAAGTATATTTTGATGAGTCAGTGCATTACAGCCGATCAATCTTCTATTGTATCACTCAATATCGCGTATCTGTTTGGTACACACAAAGGCGCGAGTAGTTGCCTTTTTCTGCAACAAAAATTCTCACGCGAGATAATTGTGCGATCAAAGAAACGGCGTCGTTGAATCGTTATTGTGGTTTTAAAATTAATGTCTGCGTTAGGAAATCCCGTTTGAAGTGCATATTTTCCAATAGGTGTTTAAATGTTTTTATTGGGTGATATTCCCATGTCAAGTCTTTAATTACTTAATTATGTTTAAAATTTATGTTATGTTAACATGAACAAAAGTTTCTTTAAATAAGATCAAAAAAAACAAGTGACGACAAACATAAAACAACAATAACCATAAATTATAATTATAACCATTATGATAAAATGACAAAGTTATCGATACGGAAATATTAAAACAATAGATCACTTTTACATTAGTCGGTGAAAGTGACGGATCATATAGATCTATGAGATAGTCAATATCGATACAAACAAAAGGCTTAGGTTATTTACATAGACGTACGTACATGTCACATGTAGTCAACGTTTGAAGACATATAAACATAACTTGTTAAGATTTTGTTGAAACATTTACGTAACTATTGCGCGCTCAACAATAACTTTTCCTTTTTTTCCGCTTCACTTGACTTATAATCCCGAAAGCTTGCATTTTGTTATGCAAATATGTAATCATATTAACCAATCGCTGAAAACAATGTTGTAATTTGGTATGTAACTCTCAAGACACATGCAACAAGAATAACACGGTAACAAGCATGGTGAGAATAGCAAATAAACTAAGATTGTTTTAAGAATCATATAAACTCGCGAGTTAAACAAGGAAAAGGTAATAGTAAAATATTACAAAACACAGCCGTGTAGGACAACAAAAAAGTCTTTTATAAAATTTCATCAGATAAGTACTTGTAAAAATGCCTTCACGAATACTGTTTTTTATTTATTTTATTCTAACCATCAACATTTTGTCATCACGCTGTATTTTAATAGCGACCAATAGCTCAAACAGTAGTTTGTCCAACAGTAGCTTAGTAGCCTTGTTATCGATTCCGGAAAGTCGTAGAGCAGAAAAATCTGGCCTCTGGTTATATCTGCATAAATATCAGCTGCAAACCACACTCAGAAGATCAAGACGTATTGTTAAAAGGAAATTGACCCGGTATGCCAAGTACTACTACACTACATTTAGTTACTAGTTCAGTTAGGTACAAAGCATCCAATGTATGTTTTATGTCTTAGTATTGCTTTTGCTTTTAAAAATGATAAGACAAGTTCTACTGCTATCGTGTATACTTATAGTATGTAATATGAATTTGATATTTTCCTAAATATTTCCTAGTTATTTAAAAACACTAGACCAAGAATGAGCAAAAAGCGAAATAGTTTTCATAGCTTGAAAATTAAATTAGCAACATAGATTCTTGGCGGCCGTTTGTCGAACCGTTGCTACATTCCCTTACGAATTGTTTACTATAACAAATTCGCATGGCCGAAACAGTTCACTCGAGCACGGAACCTTGGGCCGTTCGCCGCCGTCGGGCCGCCCTAGATCGCTGCGGACCGTGGGAAACACACTTATGATAATCTGGGGATCGACCGGATCCAAGCATCGTAAGCCAAGTTTGATGAACTATTTGTAGGGATTATAATAAAAATCTCAATTATTTAAATTGTGACTGCATACATACATACATAAAATCACGCCTTTTTCCCAGAGGGGTAGGCAGAGATCACATCATGTGTTACGGCCCTGGCATACCTCTTTCGCTTCTTCCACATCCATCAACCTCTTCATGCATGCTCGTTGATTACGGGTACTTTTGATTTGACCTCTCTTCAAGATTTGACCTATGGGTGTGAGACTGCCTTCTTCTAAATTGACGTTCACACAATTCCTTTAAATCAAAAATATTCATGCTTAATTAAACTCACCCATAAACAAACTAACGTACACAAAGTAATGTATGTGTGTCTGAAGTCACCCTTTCATAAATAAAAAGCAGTCTCCAACCATACCATTTATGGGATGAACAATTTTCCCTGACACTTATGTTTAATAGAGGAAAACTAGTCGTATACTTTATTTGCAATAAACATGTCTAAGATATATCGGTCAATTCATACTGACATCTAAGTAAGATACGAGCGGCGACTACCGTTTGTAGATACGCGTAGTTGGTGCTTAGGGCTGGCATTTGTACGTATCCGAGTTTGGTACATCGGTCATCTCGGATTGTTATATCAGTGGATTATACGAGCGGTGAAATGGAGAATGCGCTTGGATTCGTAAACACGTTTGTGCATCATAAACTGAGATGTTATTGACAGGGTTTGGCGACCGTGCCAGAAGGGGAAGGGAAGAATTAATAGCTGAGAATTTGACAATGGGATGTTGTTCTACGAATGAAGTCACGTAGCTGAACTTCGTTCTATTGGGTGTATTATTAAATATAATTAAGTATATTTGTGTATCCACTGTTGATTCTGATATCCGCAACACAAGTGCTTAAGCTACTTACCATAGGAACAGATGAATGTATATGTTCTTGTGAAATATTTATTTATTTATTGGTTTTTTAACGTTTAGGGTTGTTTATATACTTTATTACGTACTTTACTTTACTGGCTTAGTTGTTATAGTTGGCTACACAGTTCAAGGCTGATTGTTATTAGTTTGACCGCAGACCGGAAACCAAGCAAGCCTTTTTAATTTTAAAATCACTACTGGAGTAGTTAATACATTTCAATGTTGCATGAAACTTGCTACAATTAGTAGGAAGTATGAAAATTCTTTATAAATGATTTCTAGCTCTTCTTAAATTGACCAAAATAATTTGTGGTATTGATTATGTTACCACCATACATATCTACGCCGGATTTTTTTCTAATGAACCAAAGAGCAGTCAGCCCTGGGTCGGGGGCCGAATGGAAAGTGCATTGGTTGCGCAAGCCGCGTGCGCAAGCGCATCCCGCCGTGAGCCAACGCGCGCTCAATCGATATACGTACATCGCGCCATCGTGCTCGATGGTTATCGACTCATCTTCATCTTAGCACCCATTTTAGTTTACCTCAATTACTCTACGATGAGCGATGAATTATCAAATCGAGTAATTGTATGGGCCAGTGATGATAGTCTTTTGTTACCAAATGATTAATTTGTAGTTAAATTTGGCTGTCTAATATATAAATAAATGAGAACCAAATAAAAGTTTATTTGCTTGATTGGTAAAATTGGTTGGTGTTAAAAACACACTTATGTTGCTAAACACGATTATATCTAAGTAAATATACCTAATCGTGTTTTTAAAATTCTAATATTTCATGTAACAAGCTACTCTTTTACTGTCAATGTGAGTAAGGACAGGGTCGGACTGAGCCGCAAGGGCCCGGGTGGCAAATCACAATCCCAGGGCCCAAGTTTTTTTTTTTTCGGAATGGTCTGATCGCTGATGGCCGTCTGAGGCCTGTTCAGCTTCACCGGACTTACGGGTGAGTAGATGGCTCATAACCCTAAGTAGCCCAGGGCCCGAGACTATATCACGGTGATGGGATACTATAAAAAAATACTGAGATACATTGAGATAAACAGTAATCGAGATAAATAATAATTACAGATAAATCCCATAACAAATAATATACAGGGTGCCCAAAAAATTGTGTCAAGCGAATGTCCTGAGTTAGTACACCCCATGCATGTTCCGCGATTTTTATAGTTATGGTGTTTTTCCTAAACTGTTGAGAATAATCGACAAAACCGATTTAGAAAAATCCAAAAAAAAAAGTTTTTAATTTTTTTTAAAATTCTTTTTGCAATTATCATTATAATTATCATTAAAATTATGATATGTTTTCATCAAAATTGATTTGCAAAAAGATTTTCTAAGAAAGTCAAATACCTATTTTTTTTTTAGAAATTTTTAATCGGCTATGTCAAATTTTCTCAAAAGTTAAAAAAATATCATAACTCAAAAACTATAATTGGATTTTTTTTAAAATGATGGTACAAACTGTAAAATTACGTTCTGTAAATAATGTCTTAAAATTTCAACTTAAAATATTAGGAGGTAGCTGCATAGCTCTTTAGTAACCTTAAAAACTGCTTTCATAATCAATAATAAAAACTAGAACCTAATATGTTACTTTTGCTGAAATCGGACTTCAAAGACAGAGATGTGGAAAAATCATAAATCAAATGGCTACATTTGATTACGAAGTATTATTTTGGACACTTTATCATTTCTAAACTTAATTAGTTTGTTTGTTAAACCTAAATTTAATACAGGAACACTCAGATGAGATGCAAACATTAAGATGTCATATATTTTTTTGTTTAATTTAAGTTTTAAGTTAACACTGTTTTCGCATGACGAATCCTGTTGTTACGACGAACTTGACGAACTTTGCTTTCTTTACGGACTTTGAGTGCGATCACTAATAATTATTCAATAATCAAATACACTTCCTTTTTTTCATTTAAGGTCCATTTCAAAACTTAATTTATTTTTAAAGTATCACAAATTAAACTCTCATTAGGTTAAATCTTACCATTTCTGTAATAATTTCGATTGTTAACAATCTTATTAACTTCAGAAATAATAAAATGACCAAATAATGCTTCGTAATCAAATGACAAATTTTATGATTTTTTCACCAAAAGTAGCCCGTTAAGTACTAGTTTTTATTAATGATTATACATTTGAAGTGGAAATTTAAGACATTACCTATTTAAGAACATAATTTTTCAGTTTGTACCATCATTTTGAAAACTTCCATTTAAATTATGGAGACGAATATTTTAGGCATTAAAGAAGAACTCATGAAAATTGATTTGCAAAAAGAATTTCTAAAAAAGTTAAATACCTACTTTTTTTTAGAATTTTTTAATCGGTTTTGTCAAATATTCTCAAAAGTTTATAAAAAATAATAACTCAAAAAATAGCGGAACATACATGGGGGTGTTTCGAAGCCCCACGGGGTGTTCTATCTCAGGACATTCGCTTGACATAATTTTTTTGGACACCCTGTATAAACCTGGCTAGTATTTTTTTTAAAGAGAAGAACTTTCAGCTTTGTACTTAATGACTCGATTGCAAAAGCTGCTGTTTTCATCATCCTTGATTAGATTCGATTCTGTGTTCAACAGTTCCAACAATACCGGTATTTTAAATTTCGAAGATAAAAATCGTACGATTTTGTGTAAATAAAATGTATGGTGACTCATATTTTTTTACATTCATTTAAGGAGTATTGAATACAAATTATTGCATTCACTTAGAATTTTAGTTTCCGAGATTTTTCGGATTCTTAATGAGAGGACGCAATTTTATTTTTAGAACATGTTTGTGGTGGTCATTGGTCAATAGAACTTCAAGTTTGTGGGGCCCTTGTCCCCCGGCCGCCATCTCAAAAAAGGGATGAGAAAACACTTTTTTCACGATTTTTCGGAAACAATGCGTCTTTTTGCTTTAAATAAAATAAAAATAATGAACGATCTCTTTATTTTGCTAATGACTTCTTTAATCTTTACTTTAGGACAAAAAGTCATTTTAAACATATTTGTTGGCAAGGCAATTTGCTAATAGCATAAGCAATATTTTTGTGAGAAGCATAGTTTCCGAGAAATGCAAGCGGGCGACACAGGCCTGTGGGGGGCCCGCGCTGGCTGGGGCCCGGCTGGCAAATGCCACCCTGACTGTATGGCCAGTCCGACGCTGAGTAAGGAATACGTTTTTTTAATACGATATTACAGCAATCGTAGCTTTTATCTGGCGATAAAAGCTACATACAACTACCCACATTAGATAGGTGGGAATCAGGACCATTAGGGCATAATACCTATCACTTCCTTGCGCCCCCCTAAGTCTTTTATAAATGAGAAGAAGTTTTACTATTATCTTATTTATTTAGAAATTGAATATTTCACAGGTTAGTTGTTTCGTAGCTATTTACTGGCGAACTGATGTGATGTGTGATGATTTGTTATACATTAGGCGAAGTTGAGCAATGTTCGGTGGAAAGGTGCCGCCATCGCAAACCTTTATAAATCATCTTTATGCGTGGGTAGAGAGTATCTCAAATAAATATATCCTTTAATTACGATAGAGCGTATCAACTTGTTGCATAATTTTTGACTGTTGCCTTTATATTTAAAAATGAATACATGCTTTTGCTCAAATATAAAATGAATGAACTTTGAATTTTTATTTTGTTAACATAAGAGTAAACTAGAGTACCAATTAAAGATAATTATCTAATTTCACGTGACTAATTAAAGAGATAATTACGTTTTGATTATTAACCCACATAATCTGCTAACACTATTACCTATTGCTGATAACAGATAACTTAGTTATACATGATCTAACGCGCCATAAAGGGTAGAATTATGATAATATTTCCTAGTCTATGCCAATTATTTCCCACGCACAGTATTAGCTGCACATCCGTGCATGCGCTTATAACGAACGCATCGGTTACGTACGTCCGCACTGTGGTTCCTTAGGAATTCCTCACTAACCAATTAACTTATAAAAATAACCGCGTTAAACATGCATGCGTTTATGGCGCTAAATATACAATTTGCACATCTAATTCAACGACGTACCTTTAAGAAAGCATGATGGAAATCAAACCCTCAATGTGAATTGATTGAATGATGATGACGATTATACGATATATTCGCTTTGTTTAGACAAGATAATAAAGTCACTGAAACGTAGACACCAATAGATTTTCATTTAACCCAACACCATTCATTTTACCGTTTTGATCATCGAGCTTAAGATAAAGGCGTTGACTTATCAAAAAACACACGATGTTACCTTATAGCACCTTACATTACACCAAACACTTTGCACTAGACCACAAGCGAGCAGAGTAGGAGAACACACGCCGCACTTTCCTGCGTCCACACACGGTAGAAAAAAGCACTTTTTTTTTTAAATTTAGGCGCGAGAAATCACGCTGAATTTGACACGATTACCAAACATGATTTGTGGTTAGGTATGTTTTGTGGGCGCATGGAAACCGCGCCGTATGTTCTCAGGCTTACCGAGTACGGGGAGTATAAATAGCGCCAGCCACAAGGGAAGCATGTTGCCGCGAGGAGCGCGTCGGAGGGACTGGCGCAGTCGGCGCGCGCGCCGCCCGCCCCGGCTGAGAGAGGGGAGGACTGAAAGCTCGCCGCCCGCCCGGCCGACGCGCACAGTCTACTAACAACCAGTATAAACATTATTCACTATTAATATTGCACCTATTTCCTCATTTTTTAAACCGATTTATATCACTAAGTCCGTCAACGTCAAAGTCAAATTACTCGCACTTATTAATCGTTGGTACAGTAAATGACTAAGTAATAAATTAGTGATCCTACCACCGGTTCAGAATGTTTATTCTACTGAATAGACGCGAAACAAAAATAAATCATAATAAAGCATCGCTTTCCTCATTTTTCCTAATCAGAAACCACTCCGCCAAAAGGTAAAAGGTCTTAAAACACTAAGTAAACACTATCTATATCATAAATTTTAATATAAGTTATTTAAAGGCAAAATCATCACAATCAAATTATTATTATACCTATAAATTAGGTACGATTGCTGTAAAGTCTGAATCTCGAGTTCCAAATAATTGCCTTCCACATCACTGACATGGAATTAGTTATTCATTATCACACTTTAATCGAAAAAATATTTTAATTCTTGTATAATTACATACATCCAGTAACTGTACATATCCAAGAGCAGGACAAGCTACATACTGCACATTTTGCACTGTGGCTAAATCCGCGCAGCACACACGTGATTTATTAGCCATAAACGATGCCTATCTCCGGAGGTATTGTCTTCTGCTCGTTACTCAAAGCGCGCCTCGCTTACGTCACAGTTTACACCTCACATATGTGTGTTAAACATTTTACTGCAGTTTTATGTCCACTTTCACTGTTCAAACTCATTTTCAGATTGCCCAATATAATTTCATAGGTTTCCTAGTAAAAGACTTCAACGCGTCAGCGTAGTATAAGTAGTATGGCCTTATCTGTCGTAATAAAATTGTTGATAATTACGGGTATGACTAGGAATAGATTTAAATTATTATTAAATAGTTATTAATATTCGTCCTCATGTTACGTTTTTGTAATAAACGTGATTTATTTTTATCGAAGAACAATATTAATTTAATAATTACCTTCCTATTAGTAAATACGGGTTTATTATGAGTAAGATTATCAAAAATTGTATTCTACGGAAACATGTAGTTTAGCGGTACTAACTCTAGTTATACTATGATATTATCTATGTTGATCCTTAGATTTTTTCTAAGAAATAAACAATTTGAATGGCTAAATTATTTCATACAAGTTCATATGATTAATATGTAGGTGTAAGTGAAATATGAAAGCTTTCATTCGTGACCTAACCAAGTCGTTATGACTGAGTTCCGCTAATATTCAAGTTGGATTCCGGTATGCTATCTAGCTGGGACATCTCTACCTGGTGGAGTAATCTGAGAGAACAATTAAACGCGAAGTATGCACTGTTTAAGTGTTTACGTCATTCTGTTGTCGTGATGAGGCGAGGAAGTCGAAATAATCTGATTATTTTTGTTTTGCAGTAGAATATATTGCATTACATTAAATACTTTAAGATGTAAGAGTAGCTATCTTCAATTGTCTCTTCTAATCTTTATTATGTGTGTGAATAATTGCCTACAAAATTGTCGAGTGATTGAAATATTATCCGGTACAACAGAGAATAGCTGAAGTATGTATAAATAAATCAATAAACACACTAAAATACTTTATTTTGGTGTGCCTGTTTACTCATATTTTGACTTAAATGTAGGACATTTACTAAAGGCAGGAAAAACAATTCAAATATGCTTTTAACGTTAGTTTTATAATGTAAAACCAGCTGAGATACATCTTACTATCTAGGTTAAGTTAAGTGACAACCTATACGAAACTAGTTCCAAGATATAATCTATCTTCATATTGAACGCACTCGTGGCATATAAGTATTCATACATACTTATAAGAGTACATGTTCTAGGTAAGTCAATTATGCAAGCAAGTTTGTCACTGTAGTGCACTATTTTAATTCGATTAGTAGGTTTCCACTAGTTGACACGTTATTACATCACGTTGGGGACACTACTTTCATTAGGGTAACATATTAGTACCTTTTGCGTATGTGCTAAGGAAATACATATGCAAAGATCTAGTTTCTGCAAGTAGAGAACAGGTATGCTTTTTATGCTGCCTAAAACAAGACTGGATATTGTAATTTAAAAACGCCTTTATAATAACTACTAAAAATACAAAAAAAAATGGAACTTTGATTTCATATTTATTTATTAATAACTTATTTTAGTCAAAAAAATATCATCTTTCAAAGAAAATATCTTGAAAATTATTGTGTTTCAAACAAACACACAATTTATAATCAAACTATGGTACAAATATCACAGAATGTCAGAAGTTCATATGAGATATTGTCAACAGTTCTTGTGATTATGCACTGGGATGCTTTGGATTGCAATGCTCACTTGTGAAAGTGAATCGCTAGATGCCAAGTAGGGTTCGTCACCTATCACGTTGGGCCTCGATACCGCGGGGAGAATATCTAAAATACCATACAATGTCTTACATTTAGGAATCATATCTGAAACTACCAACAAAATGTGAATAAAAATGTTCTGTGTGTTTCTATTATCTCAATATTATGAAATTGGTGTTGATTTGTTTTTATTGATTTGAAATTTGACTTCTTTGTAGTCTAATACTTCAGAAAAGGTTGAATTAAGGGCTAAGGCCGGCATGTATTACTGAGCTACAAATTTGCTACAAGTTAAAGCATTGAATTAAAAAAAAAATTAAGGAACTGCATATTCGTAATATCGTATTCCCTGATTTTCCGATACTGTCAAGAATAGAAAGTTATAAAGGAATTTGAATTGGTAATATTTAATGAATACCCTTGACGGTGTTTGACGAGTTTGCCTATCATTTAACACCATATTTCACCTCGCAATCACAGGTAGCGTGCCCGTAATTGCCCACACTCATCATTGATTTGATGTGGGCCTTTCTTAAACGTGACGTAACTAAAGTTCCAAGAAATGTAAGTAGTTATTTTGTAGCCATAAAAGTTAACTGAAAGAGATTTACCAAATAAGTGTTCTACTGTTATTAATTGTCTTATAATTCGCATTTTTTATTATTAGTTTAGGTCGATTTTTTTTATTTAATCACATTTTTTTGTCACAGTATTATCAATTGTCCTTATAAGTAATTTACAGGCCTTTACATCTATAATAGATGATTTATGTAGCATCTCGCGGTCTATCATGGCAGCTGCGCTCGTGGCTGTACAAGCCGATGTAAGACTGGATCTTACGTCCGCATTTACAGCAAGAGAACTGAGCGTGTATGTACCTAACATTTAATTAAATAAATAAAATACATCGGTTTTTGAACGAATGAGAAAAAAATATATAATGACGAAATAATAATGAAATAATGTATGCACTCGTATAATATAATATTTTGCACCCTTACGACGGCATCGTGTCTACGCCGGGCGTTGCTCAACCGCACCGAGTACCACGACCGTCGGGCACGATGCAGTAAAGTGTCGCACGCTCCCACCCTGCGCTTATTTACTCGTGATATCTTTTACTATCTCATCCCAAGTGTACCTACTCGTCCTTGCATAATACTTACTTTCTTAACTTGGTAATTTTTGCACGATTATGCTCCTATTGTATAATTAATCTCTTTAAAGGAGGGTTAGAACAGGTAAGTGATGTCTTTGCACAAAATGTTAATCTGAAATGACAGTCGGATATACAAATAAACATTGTAAATCTTAAGTTCAATTAGTTTCGTTTTTATATCGCTACCAAGTTTGGTCTTGTGCTCCATATAAATAATTTTAAGGCTGACTAAGGTGACAAAATTTTGGGGTACTAAGTCGGAATACCTCCTCGTGGTGTATCCTGGGCAACGTGGCCGACTAATGGCCGCGGCTGAAATTCCGACACGGCAGGAGGGAGGGTGTTCATCTCCCTCTTGCGGCGTCACCGCCTTTCTTGGTGGCGCGCGCTCTTCCGCTCACTCTCTTTTGGAGAGAGGGTGGCAGAGCGCTGTGGTGAAGTGGGGCGACGTTGTTCGTCGTTCTGCTGCGACTTTGTTCGCATTGTTGGGCCTTCATGGTAGCGGTCTTTTGACGTGGGTTTGCGGAGAGTCTCCGCGGCGCGGCGTGACCTGCAATCTGCGGTCCCGTCGGGCAACCTGCTTTTAGCTGGGCCGCACTCTTGCGGGTCGGCTAGGAGTAGGGGGGTTTGCATGCTCGCGCGGGCGGCCCCAAGAGGAGAGCACCTCGGTAAAAAATCCAAATGGTGGGGGATTTATGGGTTTAGAGGGCAGGCCGTACCTCTTAAAATTCGGCCAAATCATATCATGGACGCAAAGATCAATAGAAATTTACCCCAGGAGGGTTCCCACAGCTCCGCTGTGGGGGAATCCCTCCCGTCGCCTTTGGGTGGCGGCCGGCCCACCTATTCTTCGGGGGCCAAATCTTGCGCCCATGGTGTTGGTGTGGGTGTAGCCGGGGGTAGCGCCTCGAGGCGTTATGGTAGTAGTAGAAGTGCAGAAAGGAAGGCTGTGAGAGAATCCACCAGGCCTGGCCAGCCTAACACCCTGGGGGCGTCCGGCAACCTGTCGACGTCGTGCCGGGATCTGCGAGTGGGGTCAACCCGGCTTGACGAATCGAGCTTATCGGGAAGCCAGCCTGCGTTGACTAGTTCTGAGGCGTCGACGGCCCATAAGACCAGGGCGTCGTCGACGAGCAGTAAAAGAAAGGAGGGAGTAGCGTACATGAGTACCTCGGAAACGTCAGGGAATGAGGACTCGTACACGCTAACGAACGATGCAGACAGGACCCGCAGCAAGATTCCGTTGAAGCGGAAGAAAAACTCGAGTTCTGATGGCTCCAAAAAGAGGCCTACTAAGAAGAAGTGTGGTCGCCTTCCAACCACTGGGGAGTGGAGAGAAAGGGCGGCGGCCATGCGGGAAATGAGTGCGGCCAAGAAAGAGACGACACAGGCCGAGCTCGAGGTGGCAGTCGCTGCCAGAGAGCAAAAAGCCATTCTCGAAAGAGCGGAGCAGGGCTATGGTGTCCGGCCCAATCCCACCGGCTTCGCCAAGCTGTCCGCGTGGGAGATAACAAAACAGGTGGAGGAGGACTATAATGAAATTGTCCGAATGTCCTCCGCCTCGAAGAATTTAAAAGGAACGTTCCAGCGGGCCTTTGTACACAGGGCGGAAGCCATGAAGTGCGCAATGACGGAGCTGGCGACCCGCATGTGCAATCTACAGGCACGGGTAACGCTGCTGGAAAAGTCGGCGACTTACGGCAATGGTAGGGAAGCCGGGGTTCAGCCCGGGTGCAGCACCCGGTCTCCATCGCCGGTCTCCACTCCAGCAGCGGGGGCGGAGTCAATAGAAGTGGAGAACCTTCACCCCCCCTTGACATCGTCGATGCCGATACCGTTCAGCCTGGACGAGCTGGCAATAACGGTCCGCAGAGTGTGCGAGGAGGAGCGCCTCAAATATTTAAACGAGGATCGCAATTTCGCGCGCACATTGATTGAGGGGATCGAAGACAGACTTCTCCCCGCCAAGAGAATTCGCCCACCCCTCGCCGCCGACAAGAGGCGGGAAGTGGAAGAGTTGAAGGAGAAAGAGGCAGCGGAGACTGCGTTTAAGGTACCATTGGCGCCTAAGATGCAACGTGGGAAAAAGTCCACTGGGCCACGTGCTGGAACCTCGGCTGGAAGTTCAGCACCTGGCCCGTCAAGAGTAACGCGCTCGCGGTCCGTCTCAGAGGCCGCTCCGCCTGCGCCGCTTGTACCACGATCTATACCGACGGACACGGAGGAAGAACATGATGCTCTTCTTCCTTCGACCACTCCCGCCAGACAAGCATGGACCGAGGTTGTACGGAAGAAAGGGAAGAAGAAAGGGAAGAAAGCGGCGGTTTCAGCAGCTGAACTTCCCCCAGGTGCCGGCCCGAAACCGGCCAAGAAGAATGACGCCAATAAAGTGAGCCCCCCGGTTAACTCAGCCGCGGCAGGGCCAAAGACCAAAAGTCCCACTTCCAAGGGGAAGAAGCTGGTCGCTCCCAAGAGCTCCGCCGTCGTTGTAACCTTGACGGCAGACGCTCTCAAAGAGGGAGAGACCTATGTGTCAATCCTCAAAAAGGCCCGCGAGGGAATGGACACGGCACAACTGGGACCGGCTCGGGTGAGACAGACGGCCACGGGGGCTCGTAAATTCGAGTTCCCCGGAGCCAAGAGCTCGGAACAGGCGGACCTCTTCGCGGCTAAGATGCGAGAGGCGATTTCCGGTCTAGCGATTGTCTCTAGGCCGCAGAAGATGGTGGGGCTGATCGTCGCTGATCTGGACGACTCGGTCTCCAAAGACGAGGTGGTGCAACGGGTAGCCACAGTGGGTGGCTGTGCTCCCGAAATAATTAAGGCCGGCGAGCTTCGTCCGGGTCGCGGGGGCGTGGGCATGATCCGCCTACAATGCCCAATCATGGCGGCAAAGAGAGTATTACAGGGGCCGACTCCTGGTTGGATTTAGTTCCGCCTTTGTCCGAGCAGTGGCAGAAGATAGGCTCCGCTGCTACAGGTGCTTAGGTCTGGGCCACACCATTGCCATGTGTCCATCGGCGAAGGCACGGTCCGAGCTATGTTATAGGTGCGGCAAGGAGGGACACAGCCTCCACGTGCTCCGCCAAACCGCACTGCGCAGTTTGCGCGGAGAGCGGGAAAAAGGCGGATCACGTAATGGGGAGGGCCAAATGTAACCCTCCAATGAGAAAAGGGAAGATGAGGGCTCAGCCCCTGCCAGAGTCCCCTACAGCTCCGGAGGCTCTTGTAGCTGGGCCGGCAGTTGAAATGGAGGGAATTGAGACCACCGAAAATGTCCAGGTCCAGCAAAAGAACATTTATGTTGGCGAACACCAACCATTGCCGCTCAGCCCAGGACGTCTTGTCTCAGGCCATGGTGGAATGGTTGGTGGACCTGGTAGTGGTCTCAGAACCGTATTGGGTCCCCCCTCGTTGGATGGGAGACCTGGACGGGGTCGTGTGCGTGGGGACGCGAACAACATCTGACGCTCCCCTTCCATCTCTTCTGGAGAGGAAAGGCTACGTCGGTGTCGCTTGGGAGGAAATTGTAGTGGTCGGAGTCTACTTCTCGCCTTCGCGTCCGCTCCAGGATTTCCGGGATTTCCTAGACGCCTTATCGGGAGTCTTTGGTCGCATCAGGGGCCGGCAGTCCATCTTAGCCGGCGACCTAAATGCTAAGGCGGAGGCATGGGGAAACCCTGCCAACAAGGTCAACCATCGCGGTCGCCGCCTGGAAGAGTGGGCATCGGCCTCTGGTTTGTCTATCTTAAACCGGGGGTCCATACAGACATGCGTGCGACAGAACGGGGGATCTATCGTGGACGTTTCGTTCGCGACCCCGCCCTCGCTGCGCGCGTGTCCGACTGGAGGGTAGAGCTGGGGGAGACCCTCTCGGACCACCGGTTCATCAGGTGGGAGATCTCTTTGCGTGACGACGCTGCTGCGCCCGCTCCGAGCCGTTCTCGTTTCTCCAGATGGGCTATCACCCGCCTGGACAGGGATATTGCGAGGGAAGCCGCCTTCGTGCAGGGCTGGTTCGCTCCCCAGTGGACGGCGTGGATGTTGACGTGACGGCCCTGCGAATCCGAGAGGCGCTCACAGAGGTGTGTGATTCATCCATGCCTCGGGCACGTCGACCAACACCACGCCGCGCTGTCTACTGGTGGTCGAGCGACTTGGCGGACCTCAAGGCGGCATGCTACGCGGCCCGCCGCGCTTATCAGCGTTGCCGCCGCCGCAGGAGGAGGAACCCAGACGTTGAGGCGCGCCTCTATGAGGCCTATCAAGATGCCAGAAAGGTCTTTAAAGCCGCAATCGGGGAGGCCAAAGACCTGGCCAGAGAAGAAATGCTCCGGAGTCTCGACGACGATCCTTGGGGGAGACCATACAAGGCTGCGCGACAACAGCTGCGCCCAATAGCTCCCCCAGTCACCGAGACCCTGGAACCATCTCTGCTCATGCAGGTGGTACGCGGGCTTTTCCCGCGCAGAGATAGGGACTTCGTGCCCCCCAGAATGCACAGCCGCCCACGTGCGATCCCAGTGTCGGAGGAAATTCCACCTCTGACGCCCGAGGAATATGAGACAGCAGTGCTCCCCTTCCGGGCGAAGAAGACCGCCCCTGGCCCAGATGGCGTCCCGGCCAGAATCCTGGCCCTTGTCTGCACTGAAATGGATGGGACTTTTCGGGGTCTCTTCGACCGATGTTTTTCGGTCGGGAAGTTCCCAAAAGTCTGGAAGGAGGGCCAGCTGTGCCTTATCAAAAAAGAGGGTCGCCCCGTTGACTCCCGTCCACCTACCGGCCCATAGTTCTACTTGACGAGGCCGGTAAGCTCTTTGAGCGCATTATAGCTGGGCGAATCAACGACCACCTGAGGGAGTCTGGGCCAGATCTATCGGACTTACAGTTTGGCTTCCGGGCGGGCCGTTCGACTATCGATGCCCTGTCAAAGTTGAAAAATCTAGTGCTGGGGCAGTTGGAGCGTGGAGGTGGAGTTCTGGCGGTGTCTTTTGACATCGCCAACGCTTTCAACTCCATCCCCCACTCTACTATATCGCAAGGTCTACAATACCACAGGATCCCAAAATATCTTCGGGTCCTGTTAGCAAGCTACTTGGAGGATAGATGCGTGGCTTTCGTGACACGCTCCGGCGAATTGGTGCGGCACGGCGTTGAGTCCGGTGTGCCACAGGGGTCCGTCTTGGGGCCCCTTCTGTGGAACATCGGCTTCAATTGGCTGTTGCGCGGTGTTCTTCCCCCGGGCACGGGTACCATCTGCTACGCTGATGACACCCTCGTAACGGCCCGGGGGAAGGACTTTGAAGAGACGGCGAGAAGGGCCACAGCCGCCAGCAATATAGTGGCGGAAAAAATCCGGCGTCTTGGGCTTCGTGTGGCGCTGGAGAAGACCGAGGCCGTTTACTTCCATGGGCCTCGGAAAGGACCTCCCACCAATGCTTACATCTTAGTTGGGGGAGTCCGAGTGGCTATTCAGCGCCACATGAAGTATTTGGGTTTGGTGCTGGATGCGCGATGGCAGTTTCTCCCACATTTTAGTGGGTTGTCGCCGCGCCTCCTCAAGGCGGTGGACTCGCTGGGGTGGCTACTCCCAAATCTGGGGGGGGGCAGGGCCAAATGCCGGCGGCTTTACGCCGGCATTATTCGCAGTATGGCCCTCTACGGAGCTCCCATCTGGGCGGATTCCCTCCACCACAGGGGGAACACCGCCCTACTCCGTAAACCCCAGCGGGTGATTGCGTGCCGGGTGGCGCGAGCCTACCGGTCGGTGGGCTTCCCGGCGGCGTGTGCATTGGCTGGCACCCCGCCGTGGGAACTGGAGGCCATATCAATGGCCATAACTTACATGTGGCAGGCCGAATTCAAGAATCGGGGACTCCGCCCCTCACTAGAAGAGCGAGCGGCGTTTGCGCGAGAGGAACGGGGCGAGTTGGTTCGGCAGTGGTCGCGTGATATGGCGGCCGCACCATCTGGTCGCAACCTAATGGATGCGCTTGGGCCCATACTGGAACAGTGGCTTGAGCGGGCGCATGGATTTTTATCCTACCGCCTGGTGCAGGTGCTGACCGGGCACGGCTGCTTCGGCCAGTTTCTGCACCGCATCCAGCGGGAGGATTCGCCCATATGTTGGGCGTGTAAGGTAGACGCAGACACAGTGGACCACACACTCTTTGTGTGCCCGTCGTGGTCTGCAGAAAGGTCGGCCCTCTACACCGTGGCCGGCCAGATCGACTCCCTTCCCCAACTCTTGGCGGGGATGGTCCAAAAAAGGGAGGTCTGGGTGGCGGTCGCCTCCTTCTGCGAAACAGTTATTTCGCAGAAAGAGGAGGCCGAACGAGCGCGGGAGAATGACCCCTCCGCGCCGGCGCATCGAAGGCGCAGAAATGGACGTGCGCGGCGCAACTTTGTGCGTCAGTTTGCGCACTCCAGCGGAGGCCCGTCGGCGGTGAGTGTGGGGACACTCCCGCCGGCATTGCACCAACGGCCGACGCTTAGAGACGGGAGCGACCCCATGTACCGGGTTACTCCGTCGCCCACCTCGGGGGAGGCTTGAATGGAGCCCTTTGGGGCTGATCGCCGGAGGCGTCGTGGTAGTTGGGCTATGCCAGGAACCATGACGTCACCAAGGCTATGGAGGTACATCGCGGTGTTTTAGTCGGTAGACCCCCTGGGCATTGCACTTCGCCCAGGAGCAGCGGCTGGCATTTACCATCTTCACGCCAGCCGCCGGGGAGTCCGACACACCACCGGAAGAGAAACCCTCTCCCGGTGAAGGTGCGTCACGCATTTCACCGCGTCAAAAAAAAAGAAAAAAAGGTGACAAAATTTTAAACGAAATGATCATGATAACATTATGTCATCATACCGTTTAAAATTTAGTCACCTTAGTCAATCTTATTTCAGTAAAATTAGCTTATGTATTTATTGTTATAAGTTAAGTTAATTTAGTGTGGCATTCTGAAACCATGCATGTATGTATTTTTATATTAATTTGTGTATTCGGTTATTACTCCCACTGAAAACAACAAACACACTGTATTGATTACGTATATTAGAGATTGTATCTTCTAACTTTCGTCGAGGTTAAATATTTTAATGGAACTAACCTTTGCCCTTTTTTAATGAAAATCCAATCAAAAACATAAATGTGAAATGAGAGCCAAGTTCAATATAATGATAATTGCCTTGGTTGTTGACTTCAACAACAAAAGAAGTGAGATCTAAATGGGTGCCAAGTTCAATGGTCAACTCTGAAATTTATTCATAAGTAACACTATAACATACCTATCATATCTTCTTATAACATAAGATAATGTATGGTGGTAGCCTATGAAGGTCTGTCTTGGCTAGTTTCTATAAACCTACCAACGTATTATTATGTTTGCTCGCTAGTTTCTAGCAAGAATCCAAATTTTCGGAATTATAAAATAAAAACCGACAAATACCAAACTAACCAAGACAACTAACTAGACTACTAACTAAAAAACTAGCCAAGACAGACCTTCATAGGCTACCACCATACATTATCTTATGTTATAAGAAGATATGATAGGTATGTTATAGTGTTACTTATAAATAAATTTCAGGGTTGACCATTGAACTTGGCACCCATTTAGATCTCACTTCTTTTGTTGTTGAAGTCAACAACCAAGGCAATTATCATAATATTGAACTTGGCTCTCATTTCACATTTATGTTTTTGATTGGATATCATTACTTTTTGTAGAAAAGTATATATCATCGTAATGCCGTGGGTCCTTTGACAAGGACAAATTCAAAACTAAAACTAGACTTTATAAATATAAAACAATTGAATCAGTTACTGTATTTTCCTACGTTTACGGGTTATAACCCTAAGTAATAAATATGAAAACCCACTATAAGTACCTACTCTTAATTGTAAATGAGTAAGTATATCTAAATATATACTAAGTGCTCTGTCTTCCCTGTTTATAGGCGTGATTAGGCATTAATTAGGTATTTATGTTAAGCGTTCATAATAGAACCTAACCTAATTATCAAAAAATTGCCAGTTTTTTATTTATTCCTTTGTATTCATGTAATTACCTATCTGCATACCAAATTTTAACTCTCTAGGTCATTTGGAACTGGGTTAGAATTTTGATCTGTCAGTCAGTCAATGATAAAAATGAGGATTTTTGGACATTAATATCTAAATAACTGTTTGAGATAAGCTTATGAAATTTAGAACACATATTTATCTCACAAGTCACAATATATGAGCCAAATTTGATACGTTTATGTGAAATAGTTTTTGATTTATGAGGGGTTCAAAAGTGGTTCCAAATGATTCGTGTAATATTACACACGGTGCGGCTCGGCAGTTCTGTTTCTTGAACTTGGCGTGACACGCTACCGCTTGTCTAAATCTTCTGGCAAAACAAGTGAACCATATTGTAAACGCTCTTATCATCTAAGCATAACATATCGAGCATCGAGTTACCCAACGATTTATGTTGACACGTATTAATAGTTAAATTTGATATAAGGATGCCAATATGTGATCTTCCTTGCAAAAATACTTTTATATTTAGAAAACTAAAACTGTCCGTGATATTTACCAGGTTGTTTTGTTTTAATGAGCTTACCCGATATTTCGGCACTGTTGCAAGCGCCACGATCACGGGTGATCTGGTTCACCAATTGTTTACTGTTCACTGGTTTCAGTTATGTGTGTAACTATGACAGTTTGAAAATAATACTTTTATAATGTTAAGGAGGCCTAAATAATTTAAATGGGTTGTACACTCTCTCGGAAAGATACTACTTTTAGTTAAATTATGTAATTAATCATATAAAACTCTATTTCACTGAGTAATAATCTTTAGAAGAAACGCCTCAAGTATTCAATTCGAAATAATCTAACCTTAATGTAATAAGAATCTAATTAAAAACCAAACATAAAGAGATATTTGTTTCAAAGATCCAACTAAGCTTTCTAAAACAATCTTGTAAGATCTTTTCACTGTGATTTGACATAGAGCCTCTGATCAAATAGTTCTTGTTACGATCGGCATCCCTGATCGATAGCGGTCGGAGGGCAACTCTCGGCAGTGTAGACGGGGCATTGTCGGTATTGTCGCGATAGCCTTTCGTTCATCACGTTTCTTTTGTGCCCCGACCGACGCGTCGACGCATAAATCATCGCGTCCCGGTGAACTTTGCGCCATTGTAATAAGACCTAGCAAATTACTCAATGCGAATTTCTAACAAGAAGGATATATGTCATGTATAGGAAGGTATGTCCCAAACACTGTGTATCTTTGTATTGAAAATATAACGGGACAGCATTTTTTAACGGAAACAGTTATAAAACAAAATAAAATTATATTGATTTTATTGAAATCATAGATAATATCTATTGTATTTCATCTGCGTTCTTGAGATTTAGCTAACTATGCCAAGTAATATGAGATAAAAATGTTACAGTTATAGTCTTAATACGGTATAACGTGTAGATTTGGTAGAAATTATGGCAGCCCTCTATCAAGTAATTAGTCTATGTCTTTATAAATGATACAAGTATATTATATCACTGACTTTTTCTTTCTGAGAGACGTATGCAATATTTTTAGTGCAAATATGATTGTTCGCATATCTATACTAATATTATAAAGCTGAAGAGTTTGTTTGTTTGTTTGAACGCGCTAATCTCAGGAACTACTGGTTCGATTTGAAAAAATCTTATCGAGGAAGGCTTTAGGCTATATAACATCACGCTGCGACCAATAGGAGCAAAGATACAATGGAAAATGTGTAAAAAACGGGGGAAACGCGAACGAAGTCGCTGGCACAGCTAGTGTTAAATATACAGGGGGCCTAGACAAAGTAACAATTGACATTAGACGCGATAAATCACGTGGTCAATCTGATGTCAATCCCATACATTTTAATCTTTACGATCTTCGTTATAGTTTTGATATTGTTACTTTGCCTAAGTTCCCTGGTAAAACAGAAAACATCATACAAAGTGTGAGTACAGATTGGGCACTTAAATAATGGCTATTATCTATGTAGACGACCCCGTTTTAAGCGTTTACGCTTAGCAGATGCGAGTAAATTATGAATGGTGCGAGAAAACGGTGTTTTTGTATTGTGTTTGGTGCTTCATGCCTGTCAGATGTTGCTTAACTAACTGCAAATGCTAGTATAAATATAGTATAAGTAAATGTATACCATTGAATACGTATGCAGTTTGCTATGTATGTAATACCTATAGTATTTTTCACCTAAGATGATCCCTGTGACACTTCGTTGTGTTCTGAATCACGCATTTTACGTTTGACAAACGAAAATAATTTTATTGCATGCACACTTTTTTCATTTTATTGCGGCGTCATTAGGAAAAATATTAAAATAAATATTTTTATACTTTTAAATGACAAACAGTATCGTTTAGTTTCATTTAATGTAATAGAACATTTAAAAAAAATACCTATGCAGTTCGTATACGTAGAATGGAACTTACTACATTCCATTCCAACTGCATAGGTACTTTTTTAAAATTTTCTATTACATTAAATTAAACTAATCGATACTGTTTCCCTTTTAAAAGATTAAACTGAATTATTTTGTAATGCTTATAATGGAAATAAATACATTTATTATTATTTATTTATTATTTATTTGAATATTTTTCCTAATGACGCCGCATTAAAATGAAAAAAGTGTGCAATAAAATTATTTTCGTTTGTCAAACGTAAGATGCGACAGGGATCATCTTAGCTGAAAAAGAGTATAGTGAATATTTTTATGACCGAGTCGTGGTTCCTAGGTTGTAAGTTACTAGCATTTTTAACTATATCAATTAAAGTAAATTGACTAATAAAATAATATAATTTATTTTTAAACTTATTTTTGTATTTATCCCTATTTTTGGTGTAAGTTCAAACATTTCACATACGCCTCACAGCTAAAGCAGAATAATAATCTATTAGGTTAATCACGTTATAACATTATTTCATACTAAGCATATTACGAGGTATTCATTAATAAGTCACATTAAATAACCAAACTCAATTCAGAGTAGCAAACAAGGTCAGCTGGGTCGAAGTGTAAGAGTTCAATATCGCAACACCACCCTAATAGTGCCATCGTCTCGATTCCGTGCCAGCAATTACTTATCTTTTAGAAACAATTTGAAATAGCAGCAAATATTTCACAAGTCACACAGAGTAGAACAGCATCTCGGTACGGAGACCACGTGAACTCTTGTGAAACTGTGACACTTGAATAATCGATACAAATTGCTCGATCCGAGGCTTGAATCGAACATGAAGTGTAATCGAATGCGCTGCGCCGGTTATGATACCTATAAAGTATTAATTACTGTTAGGCAAACTTCCACAAGTTTTAGCTGTTCCTTTACAGGAATCGAGATAGTTATTTTATATAGCTTTATAGGTCCCTATAATATCTAGCTTCATCAAATAAACATACACAAGTAAATTGAATCAAACTTGTTTTAAACTCTTGATGAGTGATAACTACTTCATCTTTATCTATTATAATTATTTGCTTGTTACTCACAATAATACTTAGACAGTCGCAAGTTAATCTAAATATTATCTTTAGAAACCATTCGCATTTATTTTCATTTAACTCATTCCTGATTTTTACCGTATGAAACTGTCATTATTAACGAGACAAATATCGGAAGCGTTCAATATTATATTTTGGCTATTTCTCTTTAGACAATCATTAATTATCTCAAGTCTTCGAAACGGGAACCAGCGGACGTTAACTGTCTAGGTATTAGAAATAAACGTTGTTTTCTTTTAACCATTACCAACGAACATTAAGTAACTTTACTTTCTCTACATTTAAATTTATACAACAATAATCATTAGTGCATCTGGAAAAGGCATGTACCGATCGTTGTTATAAGTACTTTCAGTTCTTTGAAAGTAACCTTGTGGTAAACCTATAAAATGTTTTATATTGACGATTGTTTCATTAGAATACAAAATGTGTAGATTATTACACTTCTCTGTTATGTGTTATCTTCTATGTTAGCTTTAAATTCGTAATGCGTAATACATTTTAAAGCACAATGCACACTGTCTAATTAATTTATAGAATAATATAATTTTTATAGGTAACTGAAAAGCATAACTTTACTAGATTATAACTACTTAATTTGTTGTAAGTTATGTGTTGGAGCTACGAGCATATTACAGTTGTGAGAAATTCACAGACACAGGAAACGTTCGTTGATGAAACTCATTAGAAGTGAGATTGTAAGCAACATATTCTCCGGACAGTCCCCGCTCACTCAACCATATTACGCAAATACTAAATACTAAACACTTGTGCACACAGCCAAATAAAATATTAAACATGATTAAACCCGCTTTATTGGTCCCTAAATTGGAGAGAAGTTGCATATTGCGGAAGTGTTCAACACTAGAATGTGAAGCTCCTGATTCAACCAGTCTGGTTTAGCACGAAACGAGTTGTGAGACACATTAGAGGATGCAATCTTGATAATTATGTCGCAAACCATTCGTGCAAGGAGTGCTGTTGCGATTCTAGAATCGGTAGAGTGTGAGTGAGGTAACGATGGGTGGCATCGTAACTTTTGATGTGGGCAGACATAGCGATAAATGGTATGTCTAAGTAACAGGTTGTGCTGTTGATTTGCGTTTTGTTGTGGGTTTGCTGGCATCAAGGATTTAATTAACAAGATATACAACTTGTACATCTGCTTGAATTGAAAGTATCAATGCTAAATATTAAATTGTATCCTATTGTGTAACTAACTAGTTTCTATTATTTTATATTTGGTGTGTAATTGTGTAGTTAATGGGTTAGCTAGCAGCTCCATTTGTTTATATATCTGTAAGTGACAGTAGCTTCATGAATTACAGAGAATAATTGCATAATTATGTTTAACCAATGATATGGCCCTTAGATTTGAGGTCATTCATCATTTCACTAAATTCTCTCGATCTCAAAATCGGTCACTGACCTGATATTACGTTTTCATCTTATTAAAGCAACTACTTTCGGCCTGGTCTAGTGCTAATGTTACACGCATCAACCACTTACGCCTAAACTGTCGGTACGCACTCTTAATGAGAGCCGGCTTGCTTAACCATCATCAAATGAATCATTGCCGCTCAAAACTATGTTTGAACGCTGATGATCCGTCCAATTGTTATAAAGACCATTATTATGCTTTGAACTTGTTAAAATTACGCTTGTTCTAATGATGTTTAGCAATCGATGCCTTAAACTACTTATTATCTATTTGATATATGTGTGGGAAAAAGTTCGGCTTTTGGAATCAGGGTATCCAATAAAAGGGGAATAAGTAATAAATGTATGACTGAACCACAAAATGAAATTCAAATGTTGATATTTGTAATTCTAAAAAATCAGAACTTACTATACACAAAGTAATGGCAAGGATAATTTTATTTTTAATGTAGCATATTTATCAAAATTACTTTTTAAAAATTATTAAAATAGCAGGAGCAAAGTAAAAGTTAACACCATGGTTCAGAACATGCTCTATGAAGCAAGTGCCTGACCCCACACGAGGCTGCACAAACACTGATGTTATCTCGAAATTATGTTGACTGATGTGTTTATTTGAATGTCAGTTGTTTAAATAATAAAAAACCATTCAAAGATTTACTTCGTGGGTACAAACTATTGACCATGGCTTATGAACTGGGCGCGGGTTTGAATATAATAATTATGAACATTTCTTAGAACTATTATATGCGTAATACGTACATGGTATAATGTTTCGTGATTCGACCAAATCTAAGATAAAAGTCTACTATGTTCAACGAAATATTTTAAGACTTACTTTAGTTTAATTTGTTATTTACATATGTATGAGCCCGAAATTTAACATGCGGTACGTTACGTACGCGTACGTAGCGTTACAATGTTAACATCAGTTTTGCGGTTCCATTACTAGCATGTCAATGTGAAGTGTTATGGTATTTAAATATTAAACCGCAATTTCACCAACTCAAGTCGCCAAAGAGCAATGTAAATACCACCTTTCATCATCATCAGCTCATATACGTCCCCACTGCTGGAACACGGGCCTACCCTAAAGTAAACTCTTAGGCCTTATCGCCCTAAGGCCTTAGAGTCAACCACGCTGGCCAAGTGCGGGATGCTTGACTACAAAACCTAAGAATTTCTTCGTAGGCGTGCAGATTTCCTCACGATGTTTTCCTTCACCGTTAAAACGACGGATAATCGTACATATGAATTCAAACTTGAAAAACACAGTGGTACGTGGCTGGGTTTGAACTGGCGACCTCTCGCAAGGCAAGCAAAGATCGTAACCCCTCGGCCATAGACGCTTTTTGAAATACCACCTTTAGGTCTCCTCAATAAATGAACAATTCAACCTCCAACTGTTCATTCGCATTGGCTTTCTAGTGTTCAGTTTCGTGAAATCTATAGTCTATCACGGTCAATCGCTTAGGCTTACAAAGACACAATATGTATAAGGGGAGACATTGAGTGCAGTTTTAAAACAGATTTTTAAATTAAATTATCTATTCACCTTTATAAATAACACAAAGAATTTTAGAATTTTGTTAAGATTCAGAGTTTTTTACAGTTATAAATATTTACCTACATATGAAGTACATAAAGTAGATTGGAGAACTTGCCTCACGCCGACGCAGTCTACGGATGTGCGGTGATACCAGCACAATTAGGACTTTAATTAAACATGTGGCTGAACTATTGCAGAAATCCGACACATGCACTTAAAGATCTAGCTATGTTGGATAAATTGTATGTTTCTTAATCATTGATTGTGATTTTGCAATAAAAAGTGATTTACGAGTATTTATGTTACTTGATTTTATTTATTGATAGGTAATGCATCAATATGCGAATTTATATATTGTTTAAATATTGCAAGTAAAGTATTTAACTATGTTAATACAATTAAGATTACATTCACATACGCGCCAATTATAACGCGTTGATGTCTTTATTATGAACGTCTGTTGTATAAAGAGAAAGAAAGTACAAGTGATATAAATACATACATAAAAAGCTATTAAATTCATAAAAAACAATGGTTTTATTAAACTGTCAAACATGAATTTTCTTTTCTGTCAAATTATATAATTATATTTCTACCAAGGCTTTCTTGCATGAGGTATTGTGTATTTAGAGTTCATGTACAAATTGAATAACCTTGAACCACCAGTGCTTAGGGCAACTCTTTCATGCCTCCGTGATTACTAATTGATGATTGTCAGAGCGATAACCAAGTAAGTATCAAGCATTCTCAAGACACGCCTAATAGGTCAGCTAAAGTAAATGACGTAATATGAGTAGGCACGGAACACCGACGTTCATTATCGCTATTTGTTTTTGCTCGCAGGCCACAGAAGTCGAAACTCTTATTGTTTCCACAATCCATTCAACACCCGATGGCTCGTTGCATAAACCGGCCTTTCTACTTAACAGCCGTATAAGTAATTTTTAGGAGATTGCACCTAGTGTAAAATTAATTCCGATTTTCTAGCAAATTACAAATGAAAGAAAGTAGTCGGTGAATGTTTTTTAATTGCTGTTGCGATTAAGATGTCTTCATAACGAATTTAAGGAGTTAGTAATTGCTTAAAAATAGTATTAATAATTCAAAGGGATGAATTCAATTAACGTTTAACTTTGTTTAATTTTCAGAAGACTTGTTTACGGCAATATTTACAGATGTTTGATAATGATGTATTTGCATATATTTTAAGATCGCTCTAAAATTCTAACATTTACGAGTAGTTTGCCAATGTCATCTCCATATCGCACGTTGATGAGTTCCAATTAATAAGATTTAGGGTTTCATCACCATGACACTTTTATGGAATTCTATCTTAAATATGCATCAAAATAGTTCATATTGCTTAATTAAATAATTAATATTCATACCTATTTAATCAAAACCACTGAGATTTATTAATGACATAAAAGGGTGGGAAAAGTAAGATGTTTGACTTATGTTCAGGGTGTGGTAATTACTAATTTAAAAAACAAATTGAATTTCTTTTTTGAAGTATCCGTTGACGAACTGCTTACAGTACATTTTTCTCATCAACATCATGACCGTTTATTACGGAATTCGTTTTTTTTTTATTCAAGAGTTAAAATTTATTTTTATGATATCGATCGCTTATTTTTATTAGGTAGCTAAGACGTATATGTAAAGCTTAGTTAAATTAGTTTCGGTACGCACTTTTAAGTAAAAGCTACGACATCTTCTAAGGTATCTCATCCGCTAACTTATACGACAGCAGCTCCTCAAAGAAGTTATTACTGGTTGTTGCAAAATTCGCGGGAATGCGGTCCGGCAATTAATTCGCATGAGATGATGTCCGCTGCACTTACGGCTCTTGTGACCACTCCCGTTTAGTTCACTGTGAATAACCTTGTTTTATTATAATTAATTGAAAGTACAAAATAAATAACTAGTGGCAAAGGTTTTTTTTTCGCAAGTTTATCAACATAATAAAAAGCAACACGCAAGTTTAAAGGACGCCTTCATAACATGATCCAACTCGCACATGTCTGAAAAAGCTTTTTTTAAATATAAGTACTAAAAGAAAATTTATTGCGAAAAAGATAATCTATTTCACAACAATTCTTATTCTTAACTAAATTATTTTATTGGTTGTAAAAGTTAGTGGAAAAAGATAGTCATATCTTATTCCACCAATTTGTTGTTTAAAAGCCTTATTTAAATAAAATATTTTGTTAAACGTAAAATAGGAACCAATATATTTGATAAAAATGGTTTCAACCTGTTCTCCGTAACGCGAGTGCCGCTAGCAAGATCTCGATGCGGCGATATAGTTGAGGTAGTCTTGCATCACCAGGTTTCGTACATAGGGCTATAGTGTTCCAACATTTGCGGTTTAGTGGGAACTTTCGTTTCACGTTAGCTTTAAAAATAAGCTGCAATTCGAAAAATCACTAAAAGCAACTATATATCGATATATCGATCGACGAAGGGACTAAAAAGTAGATGTTTCCTATTAGGCATAAATGTTGCTCATTGGGTCCTTTAATGATATTTTATAAAAAACGATCCACAGATACTTTTAAAAGCCTAGTACATATATTATACTACTATACACTAGTAAAGGAGGGATTAAATTTATGTTAATAAAATAATAAAAAAAGTACTTACTCAAATCTAAAAGAATAGGAAGCTGCTGTTGTCTAAAACAAAACAAAAAGAGTTAAATCCCTTTGAAGTTCACATCAATCATCGAGTACAGTCTCCACGCGTACAGTCAAAAAGAGAAAAAGAAAACAAACAAAAACGTCCGACAAATCGTATACCGTTGGTCACCGCGCCGGGTCACCGCGCGACCCGCGCCGATGCGCGGATAAGTGATCGCCTAATTTGGCTTCTTTCACAACGGTTCATCACGCGCCTCACTGCCAGATGCCATCATTTTAAACGTAACGTAGGCTCATTATTTTTTTGGTAGAAAGGCTACTGAGGCTACCATGTTTATTCAAAGGCACAGCGGCACCGTAGCTGTTATTGTCCCATGAATAGAGCGTAATAAATAGACGAATGCAGTATGAGATTAAAATGTATGTTATTATGATTTATTATAATTATATTTAACATTATCATCACGTTACTAAGTAAATAGTTTCGCTCGCTACTAGTCAATCATTTCACAAAATCAATCTCATAACAAGAAATAAGGAATAGCTACTCTTGTTTAAATTTCAAATGATCTAACATAAATATTGTACTACCTATTATGCGCGCTAAATCAAATAAAATTAACATAACTTTAATTGAGTTTTTAACATGAAATAATTACATCGTATCTATATAATAAAGTTTTATGCATCTTTATTGAACTGACAATAAAAAAGAAATAATTTTAAATCCAAACTATTATAATCAAGTATGTAAGTACATACTTTTACTTGATTGAATAATCACGATGCACTTGCCGTTTCCTATCATAAAGTAAAATCGTGTATAAATAAGGATCATTTCATATAATTTTACGATGAATCCATAATATTATACCACGTTTGCCTAATTATATGTTAACCACGATTTGATGGAATAAACGCAGATGAGAGCATTAAAACAAATGAGCAATTCCTTATTAACGATGACATAAGAGTCCGGCAACAAGGTGGAAGCAGGTCCCACAACATGCTTATAGCATTGTTTACTGTACCGGGTTCCTCTTAGGTAATTGATAGAAGGGTAATTTGGGTCATCCGCGAGGCCGAGACTAATAAAAATTTATTCGAACGCTTATGTAGATCCGCTTAAAAACCCATTACACTTTTAGCCGGTCACGCGAGGGGAGCAATAATATTCGATAGTTTACCTTCTGGTTAATTTTAACAGCCATTGTACAAACCGACCTTGCTTTGACCTTTACTCAGGAGGATGCTCACATTCCACTTGGAACATCCAAAGGCTATATTTATGTAGAAACAGGGCTATTGTTCTGAGCTCTGTACCTGTTACAATGATTCGGTGCTATAATTGCTATATACAGAGAGTGGATTGCGTTTACGGTTTACTATCTGGTAATGTCAATGGTACTTTTGAGGTATGCGATTCGATTAAATAACTAAAGACTGACAGATTTATTGAAAAAAACTTTCACTAAGTACTCAGAAATGATATTTTGGATAACATTAAAAGCTTATGCGGCAACTCAAAAGTCATCTTGATTAAGGAGATATGAAAGTGAGCTTTCCACAAGACTTTATGCTTAGTCTGTTGTTAACAGTTAAACAGCATAAAAGCCCTTACCACTGCGGTCTTGTTCCTTGAGAACAAATTGCTTTGAACTTTATGATGGTGATGCACAAGCTGCCTATGTTATTAACTAATTATAAAAATATTTAATAATAATCATTACAATAGTTACGTTATATTATACATGGATAACCGTATACACAACTAACAAATATTAAAATATCTGATATAATGCGACTTAAAAAATTGTTAAACAGACAAATGTTAAATGTTAGGAAATAGAAACGTTCATACATACAATGCATGTCCATATATGTCTCGAGCTATTAATTAATTACTATGAATGCAAATCATTAACATACAAGAGCTGAACAATCACTACTTAACAAAACCAAATACGTACTATTGAAAAATACATTCCCACACTAAGTTCTTTTCAATATTTTACTAATTACTTTACTATCCATCATTAATCATAGTAGATTAATATTAATTACGGCATCCGGAGTGCACATAGAGGATGATTTGACAGCGCTGTAAGCTGGCGGTCTTATTATGTATTTAGTAGGGGTTATTATTGAGTGGCGTGTACTAAATGCGGTATTGTAAGCATTTGGACAAGGTCCCTGCATCCTCACCTCTCTCCGCATTGTACTTAGACGTGTGCAGTCAGTATATTATAAGTGGTATTATGTACAAGCGCTCAGTCATTGGCAAATTTGGCTATTACATACTTAATAACAATAGGTGATTGATAGATGAAATAATAGCTCAATTACAAATAACTCGGTTTACGACCGTGATCGTGAAGATACACATAGAATAGCAATTATTTTGTAAGATGGTGCAAAACAAATTAAACAATACGTATTGTTGTAGACGTGATAATTAGGAACTAGAGTAATTTAACAATGAGCAACGTATATTGTGCTCTGCAGAAGAGGGGTTTTTATTGTAAATAGTTTAAAGGTTACAACAACGTACTGAACCCAGTTTTACGTATATACTTGCGGTTTTCAAAATTATAGGAAGATAATTATAGCAAGCTTTGTAAATTGTTGCCCAATCCCAGTTTATTAAACATATAAAACTAATTGAGTTAAACTGCTTAATGTTTTAGAATGTTGCTCCATTGGGTGAACCAACACAGATATTCGCAATTAAAATATCGACAGGCAAATCGAACGTTGTTCCACGCGCATAATTACGCGGTTTTGTAACCCACGGAAAGGCGGTATTGTGATCTGGCGTTATGACAACAAAAAGTGTCTAATTTGACTATCTCGCTATTCTAATAGCTATAACAATACGCTTTGTTGGGCGCGCAAGAACGATACAATCGCAGGACCAACCTCCGCAATGGGAAAAATACGCGTGAGCATTGGCTAGTGCTGGTAGGAGTAAGTAGGTCCCTGTAGTTTTATATGAAACTAGCTGTGCCAGCGACTTCGTTCGCGTTTCCGTTTTTACACATTTTCCATTGTATCTTTTTACTATTAGTCGCAGCGTGATGTTATATAAGCCTTCCTCGATAAATGGTCTATACAACGCAAAAAGATTTTTTCAAATCGAACCAGTAGTTCCTGAGATTAGCGCGTTCAAACAAACAAACAAACAAACTCTTCAGCTTTATAATATTAGTATAGATAATGAAGTACGTATACCTAACAAACCTAAACGCATTACCCCTTAGAAGACGTCTTCGAAATTAAGCTATTGCATATAGTTCAGCCGTTAATTCTGTACATAATTCACGATTACATTAAAAAAACTTTGAAGGTGCTGAAACGCCCCTGGACATATAATGTGACATATGCTGAGGCTCGTACCTCGTAGCCCACCACAAATGTTTCCCTGTCTGTGATATATACATTTTTTTTGTATTTTTCTCTGTTCTTGTTGAATTTTGTGTCTTTTACTTGTAAGTGTTATTGTTATTTCTAGTGTACTTGTTTATGTTTGTGGTCAATTACAACCAGCAGCAACTACCCTTTTACTAATAAGGTGTATTTACGCCCACGTGCTTATTAAATCAAACCAGCAAAGATTTCCTCGGCATTATGTGTTGCAAAAAAAAACATCTGACAATCCGAATACAGATACAACTCTGCATCACAGTAAAAAGGCACCAACATCGTGTGTATCTGCCATTAAGATGCGTTTAGCATACATTATCGTAATACCGAGCTAATACAAAGTTGCCGTTTACAAGCGTGTAAAGGTTAATCGCGTAAAAAGCTTGTTCTTTTGAACTCTAACCCTTACCTCACCGATGCGACGTGATCTACGTATTGTGTGCAAATGGAAACACGCGGTACGCCCAAGTTCCGCCCATAGAATTAGCTAATGTAAATAAATCTGATGATGTTAACAGGATGTTGGATATTCGGGATGAATCACGTTGTGCAATGTGCATTGTCAGCCCACGCGAGGCGGTTAAGGCCTAATGACGTACCGCAATCAAAGATCTTACCTGCCTGGAATCTATGTGCGTCATATTACCAAGTACCCACTATTATTAAGTACATTCCTAAATACACGTTTCAGTTACTAAATGTGTCCGTCCATAGCCGACTCTATATGGTAGCAGACGACGTTGTCGTTCGATTCCAATGGTAAACTTAATCATTTTCCATTATTTACCATTTTCCACCTGTTATATTTAATTATCTGTTAACAATCCTTTCTACTATTGATGATAGCATGTGAATTTGGTCTAATCGTAATGATAAGCACGCGTTTGTGGTTTACAACTTTAGTACATTATGTAGTTTTCCAGTGAGTAAACATCATAATCTAGTTGCACCTCATTCCGCTGACTTTAACTAAGCTTACTCCAGCGGAACGCGTTCCTTCCGTTAATAATCTGCACTTCCTTTATTTGCCTCTGAGAATTAACAATACAGTCCAATCTATATTGTGGGTGGTAACATTACAATTAAGAGAGCCAATTTTCGAACAATGTAATACAGTTTCTTATTAGGTATAGGTTTATATTTTTCTACAACAAACACATGATAATATTAATACAAATGTTAAAATCAGTTCTTTCAACATTATCATTGTAGTTGTTTATTAGAAAATTGGTACCTTTAAAAAACAATTTGAATAATATAATGTATAAAAATAATGTAGGCGATTATTGCAATCATGTCTACTTATTTAATGTCATTATTTTACACTCAAGTTATGCCTTTAGCACTGGTCATTAAGCTAATGTATTAATAAAAATGTGTCAAAGATCAAGCCCCGCGTAGTTTTGACGAAACCATTATATATTATTGTATTCAGGAAAATGGCTCCGTTAATTATGAAAATAAAAATAATAGAAAAATGTTTCTAGTGCACTCTCTATTCTTTCGTCGAGAAGGCATACTACTAAAAGTTCTGAAATATTTATTAAACGTATAAAGTAATTCGACTTCTACGGTAGTCAGTAGACTTGAGTAGACATTATGCTTAACATCAGATATGCGTGTCCCGTTTCGTAACAAGTTATTTATCTATATAAATCTCCTAAGTAAACAGGGAAATTACAAAATCTTGCATCTTTACATTTGCTCAATGTTGTGAAAACGAGAGGTCGCGTGCTGCATTCAAATTATGAGCTTGTTTGTTTCAGATATTCAATATGGGTTAACAATGATGACTTGCCGACACACTTAGAATGCATGAAATGGTTAGACAATTTGCTAAAAGACTAATTTTAGTATTGCAACGTAAGTCGGTCAAGACTCTCACATTTTTCTCAAGAAATAAAGCAGTAAAAGTTGTTACAATAAGGAAATTTGATAATCAACATTAAATTTTAGAAATTAACGTGTAATTAGTGAATAAGATATAAATCAATATCTTTATTTGGAATTCATGACTTGGAATAATGCAGACCTATTTCTAGTTTAATTGAATAATTGGCGTTTAAAACGATACTTCTCACAGTCATAACGGTAATAACACAAAAGTCTATAAATCGTACAATATTGCTGGTTGCGTACACGAACGCCGCAGTGACTACTGTGATTAAACTTAGATCCAATGGGTTGATCAACACAATGTACACCTTTCATTACAATCGCTAAGGTTCCATGGTTCACCTCTTATGGATGCAAACCTACCAATCAATACCGTATGTAGTAGTAATAGTATGTAGTGCTCGATGGAATCGAACGGTGTGATTGTAGCATCTGAATATAGATTCCTCAGCCTTGAACCAAATTTAGTGCACGGAGTGCGGAGATCGGCCGAGAACACTACTGTTTGCCGACCCAACCATGTCGGATCACTGAAGCAACTCGTATGATGATGCATTGTTATTTTTTCATTGCTGATGAAACTCATCGACCGTACTCTATTCATTTCGACTGTGTTGAAAGTCAATGAAGATGTTGTACAAGCAAACGATATAATAAAATTTTGCACATGTAATTTTCGTGTATCATCAGAAGTGTTTCATTGTCATTTATTGTTATCAGATTTTGGTTGTTTGAATATCTAATACACATTATCTACAGAAATGATTGGGTAGAATCTGGGTGCTGTAAGTGCCACGTAACAATTTACTTGGCACTTACAGCACCTTTTTTAATATTTTTTTTAATAAGGATGACCTCACTCTACCTGATGGTAAGCGGTAGTGAGATCCAAATTTGAGGTCGACAGGCACAATAGACCATATTGATCCTGTCGCACCAACCCTGAAGGCTTAAGTGCCATTTCACGCCCCGCCTGAAGAGCCCGGGATCATGGAGGGAGGGAAAAAATGAGCTGGAAGGGCATTCCATGCCTTCATGACACTTGGCAGAGAAGATGAACTAAACCTCTTAGTCCGATCCACCAGGGCCTGCATTATATGCAGGGCAGCGCTGCCCAGCACGTGTCGTTCGGAAGTGGAATGGGGAAAGGGGGACTAGCTGAAATAACTTTAGAGAATTCCCCTTTATAGAGACGGTAGATAATACTTAGACCGGAAATGTCTCTACGTAATTGTAGAGGCACCAGGGTTTCGGACACCTCTACATCACCGATAATACGGATAGCACGACGCAGCAGCCTATCAAACCTTCATAATTTATGTAATATTTCCTCTGAAAGTTCTTGTTTAAGGCATAAGACTGTGCTATAAAAGGCAAGTGCCACTAACTTCGTTCTGAATAAGTAATAAATCAATATCCTATTGCGTAGTAATTCAAAAAGCTTTTGAAAACATTTCAAAGTGCCGTTTTTGCAATTAAACAACGTTGCCTACCAATTACAATTTTAATTACTTATAATGAGCAGGCCGAAGCAATAAATACTGATATTAGATGAGTACCAGTTAAATTTATTGCATCCGCTTCACAAAAAGGTGTTTAAAATTAATATTGGAGCCAGTAGTTTCACACATGATGTCAAAATTATAACATAGATAATGCACAAACTTCTACTGTCTCTGAGTTTCCCAGACCACGCATTGTTTTACGCTGCATATGTGCTGTCTTGTGTAAAACACATTACGTTTTGCAATGTGTCACTGAGTTAACTAGACGCTTATCTTTATCCTATGGGATTATTTATCATTAAGAAACACGTGTGAAGTAACTGGGAAGCTCTCGTATAGTCTAAAAGAATTAATAAAGTTTTATAATCTATATTTTTTATAATGATGTAACAAAACATTTTTAAGTATCTACTATGCTGTTTAGATTTGGTTTTGTTTACACGAAAATCCACCCAAACTCGTTGTTAATCAAAACAAAATCTAATCTTATGTATATAATGTAAATTAACATTCCATGAGTTTTGTGAATTCAGTTACATAAAATTACATAATTAAATCCGTACAAGATAACTATTGATGTTTTGTAACATAGAAAAAAATATCGTTGAGTGAGTCAAACTTAGTCAAAATGATACCTTAGAATACTTAATGTCCTGGATATTTAACATGTACCGGACATATTCAAGCTTTTAATGCGTAGTAAGCACTGCGTAAGGACCGCGAACCCCGGTTCGGGGTCGAGCAAAATTTGTGTGAGTTTTTCTGTAATGAAATTGTTAAGCCGGTGGTCCTGCGCCCGATCTCTCATCGGTCATTGCCGTCTCACCGAATTATGAAAGCAAGGGAAAAGAGAGTGCACTTGTGTTTGCGCGCACACTTGTGCACCATAATATATGCCCTGCGCACTTGGCCGATCTCAATTGAAATTGGCCGCCATGGATGAAATCGGTCGGACGCCTTACTTTATTTATTTTTTTACATTCAAAATGTTACCTGCTATCCAATTACAATTCCAAATGGTACTTTTCATAACTAACCACAACAATGCGCATTCCATTCGCAACAATCTGATGTGGCATTCGTCTCCGCACATAATAGAGCGCTCAGCCGTCGACTTCCGAAGCCCCGGAGCTTGCGCCACGCGCGGCGGGGCGCGCACGACGCCGCCCAAGCGCTGATGCACATGATAACGAGACCGTGGGAACATCTGGGTCCTAGGACCGGCTAAGAGCTCTATACAACGTTTGTACTACCTATCTATGTCTATAAAGCCCCCTATATATTTTATTTTATTTTACACGACTTCACGTACATTGATCCCGTAGTAAGTAGATTAAGCACTTGTGTTTGATGAAGCAATATCAGAATCGACAGTGGATACACAAATATATTTACATACCTACATAAATATATTTAATAATACACCCAGACACGGATTAAACATCGATGTTTGCCGAACAAATATTTGTCCCAGGTGGGAATCGAACCCACTGTTACATCGAGCCTCTCATATTGGGCGAGCTTTGCCGGCGGCCATCGGGAACATGTAGACATCATATTTGCCTTTCCATCGCACGGTGTAGCTCGCTTAAGTGAAGCCTAGAACCAACGTGTGAAGGGCTCATTTCACTCAAAATAAAGTTCGCATAGAACCCACGAAATAAACGACTGGCCAATCTAACTTGAGGTGACGTCAATGTCAGATGTGCGCAAGATTTTGATAGTAACATCTGACGTGACCTATACTGATATAATCGTTTAAGTGAGATCCTCGAGGCTCATCCGTCTAAGAGGATCTACGTAATGTGCACTTTAGTAATGTAGTATGTATGCAGTACATAGGTCTAAAATGAATTCAAATCAGTTCCAGTTGAAAATAAATAACCCTGCATTTGAGAAATAAAGGAACAAATCGTCAAAAGGTGATTTATTATTTATTTTTTAAGAGGTTCTGTTCTTCATTTTTGCCCCATGCCATTAAGGCATTGAATGCCCTTCCAGCTCATCTTTTCCCTCCCTCCTATGATCTCCTCCTCTTCAGGCGGGGTGTGAAACGGTATTTAAGCAGGCTTTCAGGGTAAGTGCGACGGGCGCAATATGATCTATTGTGCCTGTCGACCTAATATTTGGATCTCACTACCGCTTACCATCAGGGGACCTCACGTCATCTTGTTTGCCTATTATAAAAAAAAAATATGGTGGGGATACGGGACTAGTGGAAATGATTCTATATAATAAAAATAAATATGAAGCGCTAATAGTTGGGTTAAAATATACATATAGGTATATCAATAATATATATAAGTATTTCAGACGGCTAAACTCACCTCAGTGCAACATTCGAAACTGATTAATCTCACAAATAATCAAATCAAGTTAATGATCTATTGATATCCAAGGCTATCGAAATCTTCTTCACTAATTTTATCCAAATTCATCTTTTTTCATTCATTAACATTACACAATTGGATATCGAAGTTAGCTGTGTGCAAGCAGCTTATATGAGCAGTGGCTCATGAACTAAGTTCATCCTATCCGAGCCAGCCTGCGTTTCAGTGGCGTAGCGTAGTAGGGGCGGCGGAAACTTTAGAGGGGCAGACAAACGGTGTATTTTATTTGAAATTGGTGTAGAGGTAGGGGGGGGGGGGTTGAACTTTAGACAACTTTAGGGGGCGGTTTGGTTGCTTTAGGGTGCTAACATTTTCTGCCCCGGGCGGCCTGTACCCACGCTACGCCGCTGGTGGGCTTGCACAATAGGCGTGTGTGAGATGACCAGTTGATAGGCTGAGAAACGGCCTGCGATGAAATACGAGTAATCATGTAATAAGTTTAACTGCTCTATTATTTTCTTGAATTCATCTCATTAAAGTAATCAACAGGTAAAGGTTTTTTTGGGCGTATTTATGTGATTTTGTAGTGATTACTATGATTCGGCCTAATAAGGCTTTCGTGGGATTGGCTAATTTACTCCTCTATACAATATTGACGAAAAATTATTATAATATCCTGAGTTCATAATTTATATTATTTTTTTATATTAGGTAAGAATGTCATCCTTTATTAGTTCACTTTAATAGCAGACATGCCTTATTTTAATTTACCATAACTTCAGATCAAATTCGGATGATTAAGAATATAATCGTATAAATATGCAAATACTAGTATTCACGACCCTACCCAGTTTTTCTAGTTTTGCTGTAATTAAACTAGACCGAATTAAAAACCATGAAGTTGCAATCTCAAAAGAACAATACAACTCTACCAATTTATTTACAACAAATTGGACCAGTATAATTGGGTAGGAAATCACTCGCAGACGCATCCTTACAATCGTGACTTCATCACGGAACTGAAGAGATCATTATCGTTACAGGATCCTCTACACCCATTATTCGGCCATTATCAAAATGGTATCTAAATAGCTCATATTTATATTTGGCATATACAATACTCTACAAACAGATACTCTTCCACCTGACGCCTTGTTATAAGGAGATCATTTTGCTGGCGCCTTTGGGTATAATATATTAGATACGTTAAACTTAGTTTAAAGTTTAGTTCGTATCAATTAATTAATGATGATACGCATTATGTAGTATAATAAAAATTAATAGCTCCAATGTTTTTCATATGTGGTGTTAAGGTGAAATCTATGAAGATAATTACGGATATAAATCCCGACAAAACTCAACACACCAATATTTAGTCAAATACAGAACAAATCACATTTCCTACATAATTATTTTACTTGTTAATTTTTTTGTAACAATCGCGCGGAGTCAGCGACACCAATTAAACGGCGCTCTTATTTTTCCACACTTCGTAGTTATAATGCTGCCTGCGACCGCATTCTGCTATCGCCCGATCGGTCGTGCTAATTGTGGGAAAGAGCTATGAATAGGAGCCCGGAACGAAAGCGAGACCGCTCTTACGCGTCCGGGGCTTGTTACCATCTTTACAACATTGCAATTACTTAACTGGTTGATTACGCGAATTTGCATTTGCCTAGATAAGGTTTTTGTTGAATTTACTATTCTGGTAAGGTACACCACGTATTTAAAAATTCAGCTCAGGAGTGTCCTGTCCGTGAGCTGATTTTTAGATACGTGGTATATTAATAGAAATTTTCCCTTTTCAAGCTAAGCTGTTACATACAATAAGATATCTATCAAAAGTTCACCCAAAGATTCTAAAGGGGCATCATGTTATACACTTAGTATAACAGACATCAACACAATTAGAAGAACTTGTTTTTTATCTAATATACTCAATTAATGAAATATGAATGTTTTTTAGATTCATTACTCATACAGGTTCACAATTGGTAGAACAATACTGTGTGTAGGAAGTCACTAATTTGAGCAGTGACGTAGCGTCTACGAAGTTTACGAGCTACGAATGACCTCAGTTGATTACTCATCTAAAACAAATCTTGCCTTATTGTTATTTCTAAGGTGTAATATGATTACTTAAACTTTTTCTTATTTCTCATATAAATAAAATTCAGTGAGTACCTATTACCGTTAAGATATAATTAACTATGGGAATATAAGTATGATATACTTATCCATAGGTCCCAGGCCTAATTCTTGCTATTATAAACTGAATAATCACACTTATGATTGTTTATTACGAAGTGTGTACTTTGTATGTACTCGTCAGTTTATTTAGCTACATTTATATCTACAGAGTTAATTTTAAAGGTCAAACAATTTTGAGCAGTGAGGTGAAACATAACAAGTTCATTATGTATTATTCAACTAAACCAAAATACAACTTAATCCATGCCGAGGTTTGACGTACAAACCCGTTAATATAAGCATTCATTCATTAGTTCACACTGCGATAATTATCAAATACGGTTTCGCAACGGACCGCGAGCCGTTTTTCAGCGACTGACACTGAGCATTTTAGACAATTTACAAACTATTGATGCACGCGAGTGTCTAAAATATCATTGTTCGTGGCATTGCAACATATAATATAGTACAAGCAGAGTCAGTAGGCAACTTTGATTTGTAGTTGTGGCAAGATTTTTCATTAAAACTTACCTAAAATTGCGTAATATAAATTTAGTATTATAGATTTAACTGCATCATACCACAGTTTTAAGCTTTGTGATGCACGTATAATACCTACTCTCCATCACAAAAGTTGAATTGATTCAACTATTAAAACGCTAACCGTAAATGTAGAGCCCCATATGCTGCTGTTTAGGCACCAGAGGAATCCTTAAATCTAATCAACTTATAGCCATAATCTGGATTTCCTGAACATTTACTTGTTATCATCACCTTGCAGAAAAGAGTAACCAAAATAGTAGTAGCTTAAAGATCTAAGAAGAAGTTAATATAACTAAGAAGAGGTAGCTTATTCTCTTCAACCTCACTGCTACCACCGGCACTGCGCACTTGTTGTCGATTATTTAACTGGGGACAATGGTGGTCGCACGCTGCACCGGGCTTCTCACGCCGCCGAAGGTCGCCATAGCTTTGTCTTACAACACGGTTTAAATAATTTGATTTCATAACTTGGCGCCCGAGGCGTGCCCCTAAAGGCAGCTGTACACTCTCAAAAAGACGAGTACGAAAGTATCGATGGTAGCATTCACTTGCCTCCGCGCGTCTCGATGTTTCCAGCTAGCTCTCCGTCTTAGGATAAAATCGGTGACTATGATCATTAACGAAGTATAACTGAGATTCCAGTTACCCATTTACCTAAATTAGCTATTGCTATAGCATCAAAAACTACATATAGCCTGTGAGGATTATGTATATATGTTTTAAATAAATAAATTACCATAGCTTACCGACTCCATTCGTAAATAACTTATCGGTTAAAAGAAACTTGCGTCCTTTCTCAATTTTTCGGCTTTATATGTATTACATTTCATTATAATCTCTATATTTTAACAGTAGATTTGGCGTGAGAGCGCTACAACAGATGAAGTTAATTTAAGTAAAGCTTTTTATTTCGGCTATAGTGACCATAAATATATCAATTTCAGACTTCAAACACGGTTGGTTCCAATCCCAAAAATTAATCATATCAGGCGAGTTGAACAAAGGTTTAGTTGGTAGTGATCTCAGACTGCGCTAGTTTCCTCCGTCTCAGGTCATCGGGCAATCCCTAGAGAGTGTCTTAAACGAGCGCTCTCTCGCGAGAGTGTACAGCCACCATAACAATATGCCATAGCGCCATGAACCTGCGTGCTTACTCATCTCAACACTTGTACCTGTCTCGCTCTCCAGACTTGGCAAACTAATTGTAATAAATCACTCGTTAACCAACGAGCTGTGAACTTTACTAAATAGGTGCAATTTGTAAAAGGAATCAAAGTTTGTTATGTACACGCCTACGCGGTATACCGATAAGGGTAAATTCAAACGATAACATTACGTTTTTTTACTTTTGAATTCCATTATTTTGTATTGTATCATTTTTATCTTGTTAATTATGTCAGTAAGTTGTAGTGATAAACGTAAAGGCAAAGGCCCAAATTTATATAAAAAATTACCTACTCAATGCATTATAGACCTCTCAAAGGGGAACAAAATGTATACGTATTATGTTCTATCTTGCAAAGCACGGAGGTGAGAGGAGACGTTCTATTCCATGTAAGCATTAATATTTTGTAAAATTATAGTCCAATTAGTATATCTCACATCAATTACACGGCCAAATCCGTCTCGAAATCCTTGGCCTACACTACTAAACAAGTGCACATCGGAGTATAAATTATACCCCGGTAGTAATCCACTTATCATCAAGAATCTCAAAAGTTGTTTACCATAATTAGACGAATTTGTTACAGTTGTTACAATTTTGAAGATCAATCAGCCTCGGTCTTACTTCGAAAGGTCAAGAGTACAAAATAGTCCTGTTGACCATGAATTAGCCTGCATTAATGGTAGCACAAACTTCATGCTTCTCACACGATGTTAAGATTACTCCAAATACGAACGGCCGGGTCACGCTCTGCCTATCTACTGGAGGTTACAAAAACATCTGATGATGAGAGTGAGTGTGTACAATTCGTAATGACTCGTGGATAGTAAAATGAACAACGGTTTATTGATTGAGATAGAACGTGAGTCGACTGCTTCGTTAAACGATGCATTGCATTTACACAAGAAATGTTAGATATCATCATAGACAAATAGGAGACTGTAGCGTCTACTAAATATCTATTATGAAATGTAAAGCTAAGAAGTGCAAATCTCGAGAATCGATTCCTCTAATGTTTTTTTTGTTGTTGAATAATTTATTGTCAGAAGAAGATGAAGAAAAAATTAAGAAAATAGCTTAAATATTAAATATTGGCGGTGTGAAATTCACCGCGACCACTAGTTTAAAATAATAATAAATTCTGTTTTATAACTGAACTTTAAAATAACCCTCGGTTAAAATGTCATGCCAAAGTTTAAGTTATATATTGATGTGCGCAAACTTTGTATAATGTTACTAGGCCTAGTTAAACTACTAACCGAGATATACTGACATTAACTAATAGCAATAATAATTAGCGCTCTGTATCAAGTGCATATTACATGTCAACATAAGCCATGATGTAATGAACATAAAGTCGATCTGCTGTAGTAATATGATGCATGATCGGGGTTTAATGACTGCTAAATACATACATACATAAATACAATCACGCCTTTTTCCCAGAAGGGTAGGCAGAGATCACTTCCAGCGATCCACTTTTTACCTCTGTGGGAAACGTGACGTGACGGGTTGTGAACCACGTCGCCGCCATTCTGCCTTGTGCTTTGTTTTAACAAGGTCATTGCGTTCCCACGAGTAGCAAGGATATATGACGGGGAAGGAAAAAGGAGGAAGGATACTATCGCCTCGGATGATTTGGACTGAGTCGATAGTAGCTCGAGGAGCCGGGGTCGCTTACCCGTATACCGTTCACCAACCACCGGACAGATAGTTGTGACTGGTATCCCCTGACTACTAAATAAACGCAATTATACTAGATAGTGTATTTTGCAAGTTCTGTACAATTTAACTATTAATCAAAATAATAATTAGGGCATTTTAAAGTTACATTATTTTAAAGCAAATTGAACGAATCAAACTGTTAAAATGAATTACAGAAAATTAGATCAATCAATCAACTTACCTTCTCAGAGGAATAAGCATATATTTGTTAGGAGGTTTTAGTTGTATTTAGTACGTGAGTTTAGTTTAGTCATTGGACTAGCCATGTTCAACAAGTATGTAGATACATATTAGTGATTAGTGATAAAATATGCCTAAAGCGATAAGACCCGTATACCGTCCAAAATGTAGAGTTATTTATAATACTGACCGTACCGAGCCTAATTTACGACCGTGAGAAAAATATTGAAGACGGCTTTATTACATACTTGTAATCAATAGAAGTTACTCGGTATAAATAAACATTTATATTGGAATGACCCGAGGGCAGGCGGCTGTATAAAAGCCTGTCGTAGATTTATTCTTATGACGCAATGAGCCATCCATATGAGTTATGCACTCGTAATTAATGCAATAGTTTTAATTAGCACACGTCCGATAACTAGTTCAGTTAAGCATGTTTACTAATTACCAAAAAACGTTTGCATAATTTAATAAATAGCTGTCAACACTGCTAATGTGCATTTATAACTTATTTCGTTTGAAACGAAGGACTGTATTAATTACTAGAAAACTAGTTCCAAAATTATGATTTAGGTCTAATAAGACTTTAAAATTATCACTTATATGACCTTATTCTTAGTATTTCGATGTAATCATACAAACTAAAAGAGCTTACCTAAGGTACGTCGCTACTTATTTATTCTATAAGACGAATTTGCTTTGAAGATTCATTGTGTATTGTTCTAGGAAATGAAGGCTGACATTGGTATCATGACAGTTACACGATACTATTACTTATTCAAAAGGGTTTAGTTCAGGGCTGTATATATGCGTTGTATTACAATATGAATTTATCAACATCGCATTTTTTATCAACACGATATTACTACTTACATTCTTCTTCTTTTCGAGTCGATAGCAAAATCAAATGTCAAATCATTATATTAAAAAGTTTTGAGTCACGAATATATAATGTATCATCATCTGATGATGATACATTATATATCATCATCAGCCCATATACGTCCCCACTGCTGGGGCACGGGCCTACCCTAAATTAGGGCGATAAGGCCTTAGTCAACCACGGCCAAGTGCGGGTTGGTCGACTACACAACCTTAGAATTTCTTCTCAGGTGTATGAGCATTTGAAAACCTTATATTTTTATACGTTTTTGAAGAAATTATTAACAAGCCTTTTATTTCTACGTTAAAAAATCCTCATTACAGAACAGTCGTAATCCCGTCTGGTTATAAAAACCGCAGTAATAGGTCAGCCCTTACCCGCTCTTAGATAATTCTGCCGGCGGGCGCTTTCTCCGGCGTACGTCACGACCCCGCGCTTCCGCGCCCGCGCATCGCTGACCCGCTGACCCCAGGGCTGACATCACACGACCCCACAACACAGGCATGGATACTGGATATGTACCTAGATTGCATGTGCAGTACTGTCCCTGTGAATGTTTTTAAATAAACTAGTCACCCGCCCTCGCTTCGCTTCAGGTAATCCTTTCTTAGCTGATGCCTACGTCATAACATCTAGCTGGATGCCAAATTTCAGCCCGATCCGTCTAGTGGTTTGGGCTGTGCGTTGATAGATCACTATGTCAGTCAGTCACTTTTGAGTTATATATATTTAGATACCGAAAATATAAAGAGTCTATGTACCAAAAAAAATGTGGAGGAATGTTGATTTAAATAATAATGCAGTATGCATTCCGCTCCACCGCGTTTAGTTATAAATGTACGTATTAAGCAAAAATTCTACACTAGTCACCTAATGCTTATTTCAGGATTTTGGTGATTGCACATAGAATACATTTCTGAGATAAAATACGTTTCGAATGTTTTTGCAATTAGACCCTTTTTATTTCCTGTATTCAAATAAATATCGCAGAGACACACACAATAAATAACAATACCACATTTACCTATCTATTTACTTAGGTATGCCCAAATATAATTAAATAGTAAATAACAAAGTTACACGTAGCAGATACAAATGCTCATAACACAATATATCTCCTGGACTATTTCAGATTTCAGTGCCCGTGTATGCATCCTAACAAAAGACACATTGTATTAACTGACATTAGTAATTATAAGGATCTCAATAAGATATATTAAGAGTCCTATGTCAATATAATATACTTAAATAGTGCTTTAAGTATCGCAATATTAGTAAAAACCAAAGTACACATTGATTCTGAATTGCAATGAAATGGTTTGGGTCAACCTTGCTAGCCTATTGCACAACGTCTTGGGACCATTTCTCTCAGGGCTGATTGTGCTGGTTGTCAACCGAAGCGACGTCAGATCACCTGCAATTACGAAGCCGAGCCTTGTAAGCACATAATACCAACTTACAATGGAACTCGGCTCACATTCTTATTTGGCATTCGGGTCAAAGTGGAAGATAGTTATCTACCAAAATGTCAAAGGGGTATCTTCAAATTAATGTAACCCGATAGGTTCAATTTGTCGTGTCGCAATGATCATCGCGTCGCTCGCCTCAAATGAGGCCGCTATTTTTATTGGTGCAACGCAATGTTATGAGCCATTATGATAGTTCGGCAAACAAATTGTCGTGCCGTGTGAATGCTGGCCAGGTGTGATAAATTGACAGGCATGCCGATACGAAGCGTTTTTATTAGGCACGATTAATTAACTTTGTTTACACAAGCAACGAGTAAAGACTTACCCAACTTAATCCTAGCTACCACACATTTGAGTCTAGATGGTAGAAAGAGGTTTCTGGTCAAGTTTTCTTACGATTTACTTTTCCAATTTTTTGTCATATTCAGAAGTTTAGTTCGCCTTTTCTATCTACATCATCTTTCTTTCGCCAGCCTAATGGTTAATCATTTGTATAGTATTGTACAAATGAAAAAAAAATGTTAATGTTAAACAGGAAATCTCAAACAGATGATGCGTTTTTATGCAAATAGAGAAATGCAACCGATCCCATTATGAAGCGTCAGCGCTCGCTGATGATCACAGCGGTCGGACCGGTGGCGTTCCTTTGTTTTTGCGACGCGACTCTTGCACGCACGACACGCGCGCACTTCTTACGCGCATTGCACTTTTCCGGATGCACTTCGGTTAGTAGGAACTTGGACTGAATAAAACTGAAAAAAATGTGCGTCCGTATTTCTTCACAATGAAAAAGAAACATTTACTGGACTGGATACTGGTAACACAATACTGAATTGTCAAACAAATTTCTCGCATGAACTGGATGCTTACGAGGAAATTACAATTTAAAAAAACAATTCCACGTATAAATCGTGTTGATATACAATAACTACTTGTAAATGTGACAATAATATTTTGGCTTCTCCGATAAGTTTCTTTTTTCATATCAGTAGGTGTAGACCATACGTGAAAAAAATCATGACATTTTACTGTAGTTAAGGTACAGTTTATTACCAAAGAGGAAACCAAATTTAACATGTCATCTTTTCACATATATTAATATTGGTATCAGCCAGCTGACCAAATCCATGGTTTACCACCACCAGCAATTTGCCAGCGCCATAATTAAACTGTCAAACGGTAAACACCCATTACTGGAAACAGATAAAATAATGGCGAAATCATAGAACGGAGCGGCTCCAATAAACTAATACGTTACGATAATGATACGTTACCCGCAATAGGTTAGTACGAACACGACACTTCCATTCCCACACGAAGATGCGCGGTGTAAAAACGTTACGTAAAACATTCTTGATGCTTGCGTGTCCGACTGCCCAGGGTTGCTGGGTTAAGTTAGCTTTTTTCCCTGACTAATTTGACAGCTTGGGGTAGCCTTGTCATCATTATCAGACTTGCGGATGGCCCTCACTTTTAAATATTCAAGCGACATTTGTCTGAGGGCGCCCCACATACATTACACACATTTTTCCTCCTGACGAAAATAAGTACCCCTACAGCAAGAAAGATTTTCCGGCTGAAAGTTACTTACTATAAAGCGAGTTCATAACTTACTATAATAGCTAGTTTTATAAAGAGGCAGCGTTATCATTTAATGGAATGACACTTACAAGTCATGAATAAAATTGTATATTTATATGGCTCTATTCTTAGTTACTAAATTCAGTACAATATTAACATAATATCAAGTATCCATTCAGTTATCATAATCATATTTCCTAGTAATAACTAAACAACAATTTCCAAAATCCTATATTCATTAATTTTTTATTTAAGTTTAGGTAGGTTAGGTATTTTAAGAATTGCAAATATATATTATCATATTTCACACTTGTGGCAGCCCTGTACTTAAGGCTGTGAATGCGTGTCTAGTGCGGTTGATTAATTTATTACTGGTTAATATTGACACGACAAAAACACCGATTCGGTATTATATTGATTTCGTACTTATATTGTGATGACAATACAATACGATAATTAATGCATTGTTGCCTTAAAGAATACATTAAGTACAATTGCAGAAGATATTGCACACGTAACTAAAAATGACATTTATGAATTGATATGATTGTACTACTATTTATATCTATAGGTATTCAAACGCACATGCACAGGCAAGGACTCTTTATATCAAGAAGAAAGGTATTTAGACATTTAAGTAAGGTTTGGGTTAAATTATGTAACTTGTGTACTGTTAGTTAATTAAAGCACGAACCACGTATCCACATACTTCCCGTACTTGCTGTACAAAATCACTCTTGATAACGTGATAATACACCCTTAATTTTATTGCATTATTTTCATTATAATAAATCATTATTATTTTAAATTTTAATATTTCGTTATTAATTTGGTAAAATAATATACACGTATACATACAACTTTACAAAAGATATAGTATCTAGTAATAGGTGTACACAACAATCAAATTATTATGTCTGTGAACAAAAAACTAGGTATGAAAGTTTCAGCGGTGTTGTTGGTTAAGGGCTAAGCCAGAGAACCACGACTACGTCAAGGGGATGAGGTATACCGCGGAGTTTCAGTCAGTAGACCCCTTGGGCATTGCACTTTGCCCAGGAGCAGCGGCTGGCATTTACCATCTATTCGTTGCCGGGGAGTCCGACACACCACCGACACCACCCTCTCCCGATGACATAAAATAGGTATAAAACTTTGAAATATGACTTCTAGTGAGAAACAAAAGTTATCGCGCAATTATAATCCTGGTTAGTAACAGATACGTCGTGAATTCGTTAGCCATAAATTGGCCGTATCAGCTCGGCGAGGATGGCACGGGCGCTGCGCAAGAGCACGGCAACCATCCCGCACGCGACTCGTGTGCACGAACCCATTAGCCAACTGCCAGGTTGCTAAACTCAGCAGTTTTAGAATTAAAACTGAAAGTAAAATTACTTTACCTAAATGTGCCTAGAGTCTATATTCTAGACCCCGACGATAAAATTGCGCTCGCATTCACTCAATGTGCCAACAGATCATCGACAAGTAACACAGCAAATGGGAACCTAGAACATACAAACACGCGTACTCGCCCCTTTTCCTCCGCGTCCATATTAGCTAAGATTTGAAACTTTCGCGTTCCACTAAATAGTGTTTTATGGGTCTATACGCGATATAATGAGTAGCAAATACAAAGCTACTTACTATCCGTCGGACAAACGTCGGGCTGTAAGTAGTATATACTAATAATCCATATTAACTACCCGATACTGGCACGTAGATACCGGGGCATTTTGCGCCCCAAACAAACGTCCGTAGAACACCCATCAGGGTTATCAGTGACCCTGGTTACATTAGGAGTCCTGTTAGGGGGAATTCCCTCAGATTAGTTTAGGGATGTGAACCATCCGCTACTCCGCAAGTCTGGTGATGGTGACAATCCTACTCCAAGCCATCATCCTTGTCAAATAAGAAAACATATTACTAGAAACATCACTAAATGTAAATATAAGAAAAAAGATCAGTCAGTATAAGTTATGCGGAATAAAAATAATATTTAATGTGGGGGAAGAATAGGTTTTGTAAGAGTCGTAGCAACCTCATGTTTCTACCTACACTGACGGGAAAAGGGCGTGCATTTCTTATGTAAATATTTCTTTTTTTACCGTGAAGGTCATGAATAGAATAAGTAACTATTGGTCACTTCTTAAGTGACACGTCCGCCCACGTTGCAATGTCAGAGGAACCCTGATGAATTATGTGGTGATGCTGCCTTAAGTATTCTTCATGGCACTTAGTAAGTGTCATAATATGGACATTTAGGTAGTAAAGTAAATGCACCAATTATGGACGGTTTAAGGATTTGTTTTTCGTTTTTCTTCATAGTTTGTGTGCTTTGCAATATACGTTCGCAGGGATTTGGAGGTTAATAAGAAGTCCTTTTCTTAATAAGTATTCGATGTTTAAAATCAGTTATAAGCTAGCTTCAATAAAATATAATTTAGGAAAAATAACCTTTGCCAAACTCCATTTATGGACAGGGAAGATCCAGTTATGGACCCCCAATTATGGACGTTATCCAATTATGGACACCCATTTATGGACATTCTTCAATTGAATGCTTAAATCACCCAAAACTCAAGAGTATTAGGGTTGAGTAAGTTAGTATAATGAAATAAAAACCATTTAAATTAAATAATAAAATAATGTAATAGGTAACTCAAATATCAATCAACAAACAGTTATCAAAAAGTAATCATTTACGAAAGTAACGGCAAAGGCCAAAGCCTTTAAGCCAAGAAAAACCAAATAAAAATGTCCTCTTAACTAGCTAGTATTATTTAAATAGGAGACCCCTTCGTTGGTCTATTGGTAGCAAGCGCTGCGTAAGGTCCGAGAGGGCCCCGGTTCGAGTCCGGGGTCGGGCAAAATTTGTATGTGTTTTTCTGTGATGAAATTTCTCAGCCCGTAGTTAGGAAGCTGGCGGTTGAACGCCCGTGACTCGGAAAGCACGTTTAGCCGGTGGTCCTGCGCCCGATCTCTCATCGGTCATGTCGGATTGCCGTCTCACCGAGTTATGAGAGTAAAGGAATAGAGAGTGCACTTGTGTTTGCGCGCGCATTTGTGCACTATGATATGTCCTGCGCACTTGGCTGATTTCAATTGAGAACGGCCGCCATGGCTGAAATCGGTCGGACGCCTTATTATGAAAAATGAAAATGAAAAATGTTTATTCAGTATCTTTTTCAAAGGTACATAGATCGTGGTGGGTGTCTCCATTTAAGCATAATGCCTGTGTTTGGAGACGCCGCTCCTTCTTAACATTAATAAAGATAAAGATACATTGCATTTAGATGTTTTAAACTAGTTACAAAAAGTTAAACAAGATACAATTTAAATCGATTTAAATTTTGACAAAAGTATAAACTATGCTTATTATATAATTAAATATTTTTACTAACTAAATACTATATTATGTGTATGTGTGTGTTTGTGTGTGTGTGTGTGTGTGTTTGTGTGTGTGTGTGTGTGTGTGTGTGTGTGTGTGTGTGTGTGTGTGTGTGTGTGTGTGTGTGTTTGAGTTTGCGTGTGTGTGTGTGTGTGTGTGTGTGTGTGTGTGTGTGTGTGTGTGTGTGTGTGTGTGTGTGTGTGTGTGTGTGTGTGTGTGTTTGTGTGTGTGTGTGTGTGTGTGTGTGTGTGTGAGTGTGTGTGAGTGTGTGTGTGCATGTGAGTATGTGCGTGTGCGCGCGCAAGTGTATATTAAGTTTGGAAAAGGACGAAAATAAGAATATAAATACAATATCTACGTAAGGATAAGATTTTCTATGTCACTGTAAGTTTTATCTCGAAGCCAGTTTTGCAAGGTGTGTTTACAGGAATATCTTGTAGTTGAGTGAAAATTAAGAATTTTATTTAATTTATTGTAAATATTAGCCGATTGTCTTATGTATTGTCTTCTGGCATAAGCAGTCTTAATTTTTGTAATAGGTGCAACGTTTTGTGCCCTTCTTTTATTATTATGTTTAGATGGAATATATGGTAGTTTCGAGTGTAGTTTTAGTATTACTTGTAAAATGTAAAGTTTCCGTACAGATAGTAAACCACATTGTAAGTATAGACTGGTGGTGGGAAATCTATAAGGTCTAGAATAAATAACTTTTAGTAGAGATCTCTGAGCTCGTTCCAATTCTAGAAAGCGTACTTTCGTAGAACCACCCCATATTGTTATGCAATAATTTAAAATAGATTGTGCTAGTGATATATATGTTTGTTTTAAAAGGATAGTGTCAGCCACATTTCTAAGAATTTTAAAGATCCAAGATAGTTTACGAATTCTTCCTGCAAGTAGGTCAATGTGCGCATGCCAAGTAAGACGCTGGTCAACCATTACCCCAAGGTACTTAATTTGTGATATTTTGTCTAAACAGTGGCATGAGCAATTTCGTGTGGTAGGCTCTCTGCAAGTGTGAATCCTTATTTTGTGTTCAGAAACGGGCTGAGAACGATTATAATTTGAGAAACATATATATTTAGTTTTAGAGGCGTTTAGGGTTAGTAAATTTTTATTTAACCAGGCAGCTATTTGTGATATACCATTTTGAGCAAAAGCATACACCTCATCCCATGTAGAACCAGAAAAAACGACAGCGGTGTCGTCTGCGTAAGAAAAAATTTTGCTATTTGGAATATTAAGGTTACAAAGAGTATTTATATAAATTAAAAAGAGCGTCGGTCCTAACACACTTCCCTGGGGCACACCATATGTGATGTCGGTGGGTGCACTGAGGTGTTCTCCAATTTTGACGCTTTGCCGACGATCACTCATATAACTTGATAACAAGGCAAGAGGGGTACCTCTGACTCCTATTTCTTCTAATCTGCAAATAAGGGTAGAAACAGAGACGGTATCGAAGGCCTTTTGAAGATCTAGGAAAACAGTGATGCATTTTTTGTTCCTATCAACTTTTTGCGTAATATAGGAGGTTAAAGCAGTTATAGCGTCCTCCGTAGAGATGCCGCGTCTAAAGCCGAATTGACATTCAGAGATTAATTTATATTTGTTTAAGAAACTAATGAGTCTACTATTTATAATTTTTCTAATATTTTTGAAAGAATTGGAAGTACAGAAATCGGTCTATAGTTGCTTATTTCGTCTCTGTCTCCACCCTTATGTATTGGCGTTACAATTGCATACTTAAGTGCCCCAGGAAAAATACCTTCTCTTATGCAAAGATTAACCAAATGTGCAACAATGGGGGCTATTTCCTTACCTATATTTTTCAAGAAAAGTGTGGTTATACCATCCCAGCCTGCGGCACTATTTGACTTCAGTCCCATTAAGGTATCATAGACTTCTGCGGGGTCAGTCTCTAATAAAACAAGAGATGATGCCTGACGTGAGTTTAATGAAATATTAGATGTTAAGTCATTATTTAACGGGCCAATTAAAATTTTATTTGCAAGGGTTTTTCCAATATTTGCGAAAAAGTATTAACAAAATCAACGGATTCTTTGGCGGTAGTCTTGGAGTTAAGCAATTCTTTATTTTGGGATTTATTAGTGTTCCTATTTGTAATATTATTTATTGACTTCCAGAGTAGCCGGGGGTTATTTTTATTTTTGATTAGTTGCTCTCTATCATAATTGCATTTTAGCCTTTTGATCAATGCATTGCAATAATTGCGATAGCGTCGATATGTGATCCTAAGGACCACATTGTTGGAATCCAATTTTACCTTCTTCTGCATATCATTTCTATTTCTTATACAGCGAAGTATGCCTATCGTTATCCATGGCTTAATAATGCGATTTTTACATGGAATTCTACAAGTTATAGTGTTATTCAAAATACATTTTCTTAATTGATCAATCAATAAATCAGTCAGAATAATGGGATTTTCACACAACATCCAATTTTGGATGTCTAAGGATTTAAATGAGTTATCTGCTTTAATAAGATCCAAAGATGTCTTTATTTTAGAGGAATTTTTTTCGTTTTTAATATTAGTTAACTTAAGAAAAATCATATTGTGATCCGTAACAGTAGTATCCAAAACACAAATGGCAGCTGAATTATTATTTTTATTTAGCTTAAGAATAAAATGGTCCAGACAATTATTACCTCTAGTCGGGAGGGAATGGCCTGGAAGCAAACCATGGGTTGCAAGCATGTTTAAATAATTTATTTTGTTATTACGTTCATAAGTCTGGTTGGTATCACCTCTCACAATGTTTATGTTAATGTCACCGGTAATTATAATTGTTTTAATAGCTTTGAGATTGATTAAATGATTGTCCAGCGAAGAAATGAAGTTATCTCCATTAACAATTGATGGCGAGCGGTAAATACCTAGGACTATAAGGCCATGAAGACTAATCTGTAGACATGAGGCATTAGATAATATAATCTCTGTAACTTTGACTTTATGATCCTGTTTGACGTAAGTTACAACACCATCACACCGATTTAAGTGATTTGTCGTTGCAAAGGATACGTAATTTTGTAATTGTGGTATATTTTTATTAGGGTCAATCCGACATTCAGTTAAGACTATTATATCCACTGCAAGGTGTAATTGTGATAATGTAAGACAGAAATCATCCCAGTTACTATAGATACTCCTAATGTTTTGTGAAATTATTGTAAATTCTGTGTTATGTATTTTACCAAATTCTGTAGGGAAATTCACGACATTACATGTTCTCGAAGAGGCGATTTCTATCTCATCAATCTGAGTTATTGCATTTAATAGATCACCCATATGTAATTAAAAATGCAATAAAGAGGTATACACAAATTGTTTGGTGTTGACTAGAGGACACTAAGCCATATAGGCTCAAAATGTAAGCGAGTATTGGAGAGCTTCCTTTAAAATACGAAATATTGATTTTGTTTTTATTTGAGGTAGTTATGTGTGTAAATAAAGTATTTGTGTACGAAAAAGTATAGTTAAATATTCCTTGCAAGGGTAAGGTAGCAATTATTAGAAGACATTTATGTGTAAAATTAGCCGCACTCATATCTAGTTTACATTTTAAAACGTTACTCAGCGCACAAATAGAGTAATAAAAATACAGAACCTTTACAGTGGTGCAATCACGTAGTCATGCTTGATTCATAAGATTATGCACTTGGTCTTCACTCCTTATGAGAATGATGGGAGAATCTGGTGTCTTTCTTACATAAACACGTCCAAATGATGTCCAACAAAATTTATATAACTTCGTTTTCGAAAGGTCCCGTGCAAGGAAGTACAGTCTGGCGCCCTTGGGTGTTAATTTTTCCGATACATATATTGGAGTATCTTCATTTGATTTAAATCCCAGATGTTTAGCTCGCAACTTGTCCTTGTTTTTTATATTATGCGCCTTGCACTTCTGCAAAACCATGGATTTCAGTATAGTTGAGTTGGTTTCCACAATAATCGGCGTGTTCTTCGAGGTTCCCCTATTCATTCGAATCCTATACACATCGCAAATGTCTCTCTCTGTTAAAGGGCAGTCTATGGTTCTTGATAAGGATAAGACGATATTTATTAAATCATCCTTGGTTTCCGATGGATTAATTTGTGGAACATTTTTAATTTCAAAGTGCCCTTTATTGGTTTCCCTTTTGATATCTTCCAATTTATCCTCTAACAAGGTTATATATTCCTTATCTCTTTTGCTTTCAATCTCCAATTTTTCTATTCTTATTTTATATTCCTCATTCTGGGCCGCTAAAAATGAGATGGATTCTTGTATGTTTTGATTTGTTTTCCTTATATCCTGGAGAAGAGGGTCAATTTTTTTAAATTCTGATTGCATCATTGTCTGAAGAGCTGTCATCATGTCCACCTTAAATTTTTCCAAATTCTCTTCATCCATATCATGCCTGTTTCTTTTGGAACGGAAAGCCACATAGTTAGGAGGCGTCAGATCTCGCCCCGCTGACTGATTTATGCACGAGTCAGACAGCGTTCTGTTCAATTCACTATCCATAGTAAAAACAGCCGCGATGTTGTAGCACACAGTGGAGCGTCAAAGCCGTTACAGGATCGTAGCGTTTGGTAGGCGTGTCTCGTAGCAGTCGTAGCGATGACCCACGCGCAGCGTCGCCTTGCGAGAGCGGGAACAAAAATCGCAACTGATATGCTCACACTTGAGGTACGCGGGGGACGTGGATAGCAGGTATGATGCGCGAGGTCCGATGCGCGAAGTAAATAATGTGGTTTTGTTCACACAAATGTAAGTTTTAATACAGCAGCAAGCAGAGTAGATAATTGCACTTGTTGTTTTTTTTAGTTTTGAGTAAAAATCGCGACACGTCCACTCTCAAGCAGGTTTCGGACGAAAGAGGAAATATTTAAATAACATTTCAATATAATCATCTTCTTCACTTCTCGATCTTTAAGCAAATTGGTTTAGAGGTTAAATAATTTTTTTAAAAAACCTTCATTCTTTTCTATTCACTTTGCCAACAATAATTCAAAAAAATCAAATGTCTTCTTACTAGTTTCATACCTATCAAAATACAGCTATAATCAGTCTCAATAATTACTTATACATAAAATCACGCCTTTTTCCCAGAGGGGTAGGCAGAGATCACTTCCAGCGATCCACTTTTCACCTCTGTGGGAAACGTGACGTGACTGGTTGTGGACCACGTCGCTGCCATTCTGCCTTATGCATTGTTTTAACAAGGTTATTGCGTTCCCACGAGTAGCAAGAATATATGACGGGGGAAGGAAAAGGGGAGGAAGGATACTATCGCCTCGGATGATTTGGACTGAGTCGATAGTAGCTCGAGGACCCGGGGTCGCTTACCCGTATACCGTTCGCCACCCACCGGACAGATAGTTGTGACTGGTATCCCCTGACTGTAATATAATTATTATGTATATTACCCTGTCTTAAATTATAAATGTAACATGACATAAAAAAACACAAACAACTCAATAAAAAAATAGTTTTTAGAAAAGTTATTCTAGTTATTATTTTCTAAATAGTGGATATTTTCTGTCCTTTTCTCACTTCTTTAATTGTATTTGCCATTTGTTCTTTAGTATAAGCTTTTCTAGTCGCCATATCTAAAGTGAAACCAAATTTATTTATTTAAAAAATTTGAACCAATTTTGGACACCCATTTATGTACACAATGTTCATAATTGAATTATTAAATTTAAAGTCCTAATTTGCGACCGATTTAAAAATAAAGATAAAGGTAAACGATTGTACAACTATAAGATGTATGAAAAACGTATATTTGTAAAATATCCTTCATGGACAAAATGTCCATATTTGGGTACAGGCTTACAAACATATCCAATTATGAACATCGATAAATTCCGAGGCTAAAATTACTATGAGGTTTTAGATTAGAATATATAATTAACCTTTTATTATCAGTAATTCAATAAATAATATCATTTTTAACAACAATATTACACTTGTCATAAAAAAAAGCTAATAAACTTACTTACATGATTTGCGCTCGTTATAAGAAATTTCAAATTTCGGCACCAATCCGCACTGCACTAGTAAGATTCGTTATAGTCGAAAATAATATAGCTGTGTGCTGTCCAATGTTGTTTACATCAAATCTAGAATTTTGGTACGACCGATTAATGTTGCTGTTGGAAAAAAAATACCTACCGGTTTCTTATTATTGGAGGCATTTTTAAAAACTGTCCATAATGGGGTCCGCGTCCATAATAGGTGCATTTACCTTAAACAATGAATGCATTTAAATAAATGTGCCTCGAAAAAGAAACTTACTTTCAGTGTGTGACAATAAGACACAAATGCGGGAGTGTAACTTTTTAAGCTGGTTTTGTTTGCACAACGGTCTTTTAGGTATTGACTCAGTTAAATTACACAACCAAAATCACAATGAGCGTCTGACATGGTACAACACCAGTCTAAGTTTTAATAGGTACATGTATGTATGTATCTATTTTATCATAATTTTGCTCATCGTAGTACGCAGCTTATAAGTTTAATGAATCTACAAATCCATTAATATAAATTAAGAAAGGCCAGGTGCCTTTAGTATAACACCAGTCAACAGCTCACCGAATTGCTATCTGACCTGTACCACAAAAAGGGTAAAATTTACCTTTCGCAATACAAAGGGCGCGATATTCAATTACAGATTTCCATATGATGCAAGCAACCGTCGCTCTTCATAAAACGATTCAATCAATCATCACCAACTGTTGAATGGATTGAAGCGGAAGTAGATTCGATCACAGAACGCAATCGTCTCCCATCTAGCTGTTGGAGTCGAGGAGTGAGACAATGGTAAGTTTGATGCGGTGAGTTATCGCCTATCGAGAGAATCAATCGTTCATTCACAAAAGAATTGCAAGGCACGAGACAGCTTTCACCGCGCTTCTTCGTTATTAAATAAAAAACTTAATCACGCCTGATTGATCTCGATAGTTTCAGAATATCGAAACATTATAAATATATATACTTAGATATTATAAGGTTTATGTAAATTAGGAAGAGAGAGAAAATATCCTGGAAGGTTGTACCATTACGGGATATTTTACGTGGGTGTACCTACGTATAATCTCGCTTAGCATGTATAGGTAAGTAGGTAATAGTATCAATCCGATTTGAAAGTCAGGCATGTTTTGGATAAATGTAACAGGTACTTACTTGGTGGATAAGGGAAATTGAACTGACATCGTTTTAGTGAAATAAAATAAAATTTGGATAAATTTTCAAACATTGAGGTGACTTTTCAATATGCTACAAATTGAATTAATTTCACAGTTATCCAGTTGAATTTTTTGCACAATATTCGTTCGCAAAATCGTTAAAGAGACATTTGACACTATCGGATCAATCGTAATAATCTAAGATTAGTCGTTCCGAACGGCATCATCAATCATAATTACATAACTTCTTATTTTAAGCCACAAACGGACATGCTGATTTTGATACATAATTCACCTATACACTATACCTCGTCTATCGATTAATTACACGAATTTTGACCCCGTTCGCATTCGCTGCGAACACGAACCATACCGAAGTCGTTTATGTAAGATGATACATTATTAGATGCAAGCCAGACAGCCGCTGGGAAGTCATATTTCATTGCGCGCAATGCATTGCTTACTTACTTTTTCAATACGTTACCAACATTAGGCATGACTTTGTACGTACCTAACAAAAAGCCATTGAAAACGTAACATTACTTTTTCCAAATAAAAAAGAAGGTATGAAAGGCGTTCACCGAGTAGAGTGACATGAATTTATGGGCTTATGTGGATAATATTCCATAAAGGCATGTGTAGCGAATGTCGTGCAAAAGAATTATTATCAGATGAAAACGGATGTAAGTATAAAAGTCGAAAATATCATGTAAGCATAAGGATAGGTTAATAGAGCGAAAAATTATTTTACTCTTTAAACAAATATTTTGTCCAATCAATCGAAATGTGTTAACATTGCTGTTACGCCTACACGTTAGAGTGCGACAAATATACTTAAAATAGTACGTAATAGAAAATATATTGCCTTTGGATGCAATAAGCGTGGTACCACCTATCCTAAAATGAAGCAATTTAAAGTCAGCCCACAATAGTTAGGTAATCTAGTTTTCCACTATTTACCTAAAAAGTTACTGTAGGTACGTAATGATTACTAAACACATAGATGGTACTGTTACAGGGCTGGGTTACATTTAGATGCAGTAATATTGCTATTGTAACCTACTGGATGTACCTACCTCTTGTCAAGTTAAATGGCGACAGCTGACGACTATCGTATAAGGTACAGAATTCGCTGCAATGAGCCCTATAAATAGATAACAATCAAAGAATATTCTCATGCTTGTGGCTAAGTTCCGCATGTTTCTCGCTGACATTTGGCCGACCTCTCTGGGTAGGTGGGAAATAAATACCATTTGGAAGATGGCATAATACCACGGGTATGCACCAATGTAATTTACAATGCTATATAAAACTATGTTTCTTGTCAATATGAGTATTAAAAATGTCTGTGCACACATAATTATCTTGGTACCCCATTTTATTGTTTTTTGTGTTTCCCGGATGTTGATTCGCATGTTTTATAGCCTAAGTAATAATTCTTCTTTTGATAATATTAGGCTTATCGCGTGTAGGTATGTATTGTATGTACATATATAAAAATAGTTGAGAATATTACTTAGTTACTTAGGTTTAGCTACTGAAGCGTATCTCAGAATAAATTATATGCTTAAGTTCTTGATGTCGTAACCATAGTACCCAAATGATGCGTCATCGTCATCTCGTAAATAAATAAAATAAGGCCAATGTTACCCCAAAACTAGTTCACATTCATAATATGTTAATATTTGCTTAAGGTTATGAAACACTTATTAGCTCTATTTAAAACGCGCCTATAAATCAAAAGTTGTCATTTAATTATAAACAAATAATTAATTCTGCATTAATCAAACCATCTATTTACCACCGAGTAAGTAAGTTAAATACCAGGTTTTCAAACATTTTGTTTGACTGCCTCGTTGGTCTATTGGTAGCAAGGGCTGCGTAAGGACCGAGGGGTCCCCGCTTCGAGTCCGGGGTCCGGCAAAATTTGTGTGAGTTTTTCTGTAATGAAATTACTCAGCCTGGAGTTAGGATGTTGGCGGTTGAACGACCGTGCCTCGGAAAGCACGTTAAGCCGGTGGTCCTGCGCCCGATTTCTCATCGGTCATGTCGGATTGCCGTCTCACCGAATTATGACAGTAAGGGAATAGAGAGTGCACTTGTGTTTGCGCGCACATTTGTGCACTATAATGTCCTGCACACTTGGCTGATCTCAGCTGAGATCGGCCGCCATGGCTGAAATCGGTCGGACGCCTTATTATTTTTTTTTAAACATTTTGTATGATTTAAACCGGTAATAACCAATTAATTACTCCTTAGTATCTATAAAGGTTGGTATCAATAATGTTTCCACAATAATCCATATGTAGATAAATACCTAAGCAGGATTTTAGTTTTTATGGTGCCTATTTTAGTAAGTAAAATCGCATAAAACCGACGACAAGTATTATGGCTTCGCAAACTTAGTTTGGTGTGTCATAACATTCTTAAAGGTAAAATGGGAATGAGGTTTACTAGAACAAGCCAAATAATCATCTGCAACCAGGTACAAACTAAGTGTACCTACATTAAGTAGGTAGGTAATTTATCTACCTATCCAATTTAGGCAGATGCAAAACCAACTTAAGTACGGTGTCACGAACCGTAATAACAAACTAGGAGATATTATATTAAGTACATAGGTATAATTTAATTAATAATCACATTACGTAATAAATTGAATATCCTAATATCCTTGTAATGTCCCATACATTCACCGGAAGACGATTATAAAAGAGACGTTATTATGTTGATGTAAGTAGTATATTGTAACTAAACTGCCTTAATTTACACTTACGCTCTACTTATAAGTATAATACCTACTGAACTTGCTTATGGGGAGGTGTGTCACACTACTACTATCCTAATTGAACACAATTACTGAAACAATTCAGTTTTTTAGTAGTTTTGCTAACAAGTCTGTCTACTTAGTTATAACTTAGATATTAAATTCCAACGATAGTTGCATAATAAAAATATCTTACCCCAAATTATAAATGACTGGTATTTCTGACATCATATCCGTGACACAAATGCTAAAGCTATCCACTTACCAGGGAATCAGAACAATGTGTAATGTTGTATTACATTTACTAATTGAACATCATGAATATCATGGAGTATACCGCAGTTTTCTTACTGCTGCTCCATTCCAGTGTGCCACGAACGCGGCTAGATGTTTCAATATTATCTTACCACCGTTTATCCGGTTCGTCAAGGACTCCCGCGGCCGGTCGCCATCCTCGGTACATCCTTTCACGACCTACTAAACACAGTTATGGTTTAAGTTGCAAATATGTCGTATAATATTGAAATCGTAAACTAACTGCTAACTTAGTAGACTTTGTGGTGAACGGAATTAAATGGATAGATATTTAGAAGGCGGTTGATTTCAGAAGTCATTTATACACACTTGCTTCTCTTGATAGACGAAAGATAAAGTAAATGGAGAAAAGTTGCATCGCTTAGGTGCACCGGAATACCTAAGTACTTATCCATAGTTACACTCTTCACTCGACCGATTTACGAAAGCCATTTATTACCCGACTACCAGGTAATAACGTTGTGTGCATAAAAACACGATAGCTATGATGACAGTAAACTAACTATAAATCTTTCAAGATCCTTGTATGCCATGTTCTTTTAGTGTATTTTGACCCAAGAAGAATTTCCACAAAGGTCAGATAGAGTCATCGATGACTCAACCCTGCAAGATTACATCTTCTATCTACCTATCTGTTGATTACATCTCTGTGTCAAAATGGCTAATATTTTAATTAATAGTCTTCATCAAAATTTTGGTGGAGTCGATTATAGAAGATGGCATTAATGGGCTCGACATTGAACTTTAGCGGATGAGAAAAACAATAATGAGACATCGACAACCCTTCACTTCACTGAGTCAGCAATGCCGCGATGGCACCATTCCAATGTGACAGGGTTGACCACAATTTCAAGATAGACTTTAGAGTACGCTAAGTAGGTCAAGAAGGTCTTAGTCAATACTTAGCACTCCTAGTGCTAGTAAGTGTACGAGTACCTATATTTGCCTACTTACAATAAATGTGTCCGACCGATTTAACCCTGGCGATGGCTCTGAATGGAGAACAGCCAACTGCGCAGAATATATTCAAGTGCACAAGTGAACTCTCTGTTCTATCAATCTCGTTCGGTGAGACGACGATAATCAGACATCACAGATGAGAGATCAAACGTAGGTCCACCGGCTTTATGCACTTTCTGAGTCACGGGTGTACTTTTTTTACAGAAAAACTCTACAAATTTGGCCCGACTGTAGATTCGATTTCGAATCTACAGTCCTTACCCGCTTGCTGCCAATAGACCTCTTTTGAGTGAATTCAGTAACAATGATCCGGGAATGTATCGCCTACCTACGTATAGCCGGGAGTGAAGATATGCCGTTTGATATATTACATCAATTCTATCAATAAGTAGGAGTAGATAAATACGACAGCTCCAACCGGAAGGCTTATTACATGAGCATCAACTAAGCTTACACCTGTCGCAGCCCTACTCATAACTGGCAATTACAACGTACGAGTTTAGGCAACATGTGGAACCTGCAGAGCCAATAAAAGGTAGGTAGGTACCGTGCCAAGTGGGTCGCAGCTAACATGAGACGACTCACAGATTGCCTAAACACATCGCGAAAACATTGTTTGTAATTTGCTTATGTCCTTCATAACCACGCACCTGACTAAATGTTTTCTACCTAAGTGAAGTGGGTATATTTTGCAATCTTCATTTTAATTCGAAAATACAATTACCTCTGCATTTACATGCAAATCTTTACACGCACTAAAGTGAATGGAAACAGTTAAAAATAAATCGATCCACCTACTGCTTTTTTTAAATTGCAGGCAACCATCATATTTTTCTCCCAAGATTCGTGTTTGATTAAATTCACGTCATTATATAGTAGTAGTATTAGATTAGTAATATATTCTCCTTGATAAAACCGCTTGGGAAAAATATTTATCTATGGTGGTTTGCAATAGCTTAGCTTTGTTAGAGCTTATTAGTGGTGTCTTATGTGGTGCAACCTCAAGATCTTTCTTTCGACGACCAATAAATACCTCCTAATAACTTTTTTGTTTTTTTTTTACACAGATAAGTAGGGTTTCCTATCAAAGCTTGCAACGGTCAAACTAATGAGCAGCCAGTGGACCAGCGTCTCAGTAGGTAAGTAGGTATGTCCAACTGCAATTTGCTTATATCCTTTTATAACTATGCTTCCAACTATACAGTACCTAAGTAGGTACCTAAAAAGGGTAGATGTATTTTATAATCTTTAATTTTATTCCTTTCATCAGTAGTTGTACATTGTAGAGTCCAATGTAGACTCTGACTTCCGTAAAACAAATCCTGAAACATGATTAAATCAATGTGAGTATGTGACGCTATCTGATATTTGGCGTATCTACTGAAACTATGATCAAAACTACTATAGAACCATCGCTCAAACAGTCAAATATTTATCTTTTCAGTATTCCGTCGAATCGATTGTCTGATATACACCGTATTACCTATTTTAAAAAAAACACAAAACGTAGGTACTTAGGCATATCCAGTGCCGTAAATAGAGCAGTGCCACCGGTGCCCAGGCACATGGCGTAGACTCTGGCGCAAGAATGGCCAGACCGAATAGAGTACCTAAATATAATAGGTACATATCTAAAAAAAACAAGGGCACAGTAAGAGCTCGCAAAGGGCTCAGAAAATTATATTTGCGGCACTGGGCATATCCACCAGCCTAACCACAGCGGGTCAGACCTGTGCACTGGCGCAGTGGCCCAGTGCAGCGCGGCGCCGACGAGGCGGAAGGCACCGCTTCCGCGCATTGTGGCTGGGAACCGGGCCGGCCACTTGCGACACTTCACACCATCGCCAGACTGTCGTTATGCAAAAATATGCACCTTCGCGACCGCCGCTATTGTTTCAATAACTGGTAAATTGCTAGTAAGGTATTGCCCTTTTGAGGATGCCTTAACTGTTGTGTTGGAGCGAAATGGCAAACTCTCGTGTCATTTGATTAGGATAGGTCGACGATGTTCACGGAGAAACTTGCGAGATCGTCTATAAGACTAAGTTTGAGTAATTATAGAACCAACACAGAACAATTTCGTTTTTAAAAGCGTTTTTGATTAAACTGACTGCTAACTACCTACATATTGGCTAAGACGGATATTGCAAGACAGAAAGATGGGTAGGTCAGTTTTTCAGTAAAACATCCAATAGATTTCTTTCCAATTTTTATTTACAATATATTAATATTCTCTTTTTTCAATTTCCACATAGCTTCATCGTCGTCCAGGCACTGTACATACATCCGTATTAAGCGTAAACATACATTTAGTTCAACAGTAAATGTAAGACCTCACTTTTAAGCACAAGTGCGAAATGAACGGATGACGCAAATCATTATAACTACAAAATACTTTTTGAAAACATACGCCTTTGGCGAGGAGAGATCATCTGCTAAATAATCTCATTAACAATATGGCTTAATCAAACAGTTAAGCTAACATCTACTAACTACTCCATTCATCGAACTACACAGTTATTGCACAACGAAACGACATTAATAAGTTCAGCACAAAAATGTTAAGACAACATAATATTAATACATAATCATATTTAACATTGTTTCTCAACCTTTTGGTACACATTGTTACTTGCGAGATCACCCAAGATGATATAACAAAGAATTATATGTAGCCAACTTATCTTGGGGCTAAAGGAAATACTTTATTAACACTCACACTGAATTTCGATTCAATTAATGACATTAGAAAACTGAAAATATCCGGGATATTTACCATGTCGTTTTGTTCTAATGAGCTCCTGATATTTCGGCACTTTTGCAAGCGCCAAGATCACGGGAGAACTATCAGTTCAGTTTTTTTCCGCATGAATGTCGAATTGTTAGACATTTCACAAACTCAATATAATAAAGGTACGAAAAAGAAAAGCCCTTCACATAAAACCTAGAAGACAATACATCAAAAAAACAAAGTTGAACGTAGGTTAAGAAACAATGTTCCAAACGAAAGTCTACAATGCTAATCCATAATTACAATAACGATCACCAGGAAGTGGTCAGAGGTAATGCGAATGTCACGAATGAGTCGCTGACCGAGTTCCGTTGCGTTATGGGATGTGACGCACGCCTAACACATAACAACCAGCTAATTGGAAACATGATGATGGAATTTCATAGCATAAAACATACAAATTTAACCTTATTTTTTATTATTTTCTTTTTCGATTTACTATTCAAGAATTGGACACAATCGAAATTCAATTGTCACAGTCCACTATGGGGTATGGGACTGTAAACCATTAATTTATTACTTTATGTATACGAGTATGTATTATTATTTTCATGCATATTCCCAATTTTTAGGATAATATGCGCCTTTATTTTATACAACTGGATAATTCAAATAAATAAAAAATAGAGCTTACTATCATTGGCTTCGTGTTGGCATGTAAATGTCGCATATAAGTAACCATGGCCTGGTATGCTTGTGTATAATTGGGTGGTTTCACTAGTTACACTTAATTACAACCTCGATATATGTAGTTATGTAAGGACTAAAAGGACTGGTATACAATAAAATAAAGAAATTAACTGTGGCCCATATTATGATATCACTTTTAAGCATAACGTGAAACCAGCCTAAGACATGACCAAGATCCATTGCTTATTCACGTCAAATAAATATTGCAGTAATCGGTCAGCAGACATACTAATGTAACTAATATCAAACATCCCGTAAACAAAGTGAATTCGGAGACAGCACAATACTCTAACATTAATTGAATCTATCTAAGTATTAACATGAATTCATTAAATAAACACAATCTACAATTAAAAAGTGAGGTCCGTGCTTTGAGATGGAGGAATAGAGATTAAATATTCGCAATGACGATATGAAGTTTCATTTCACAATGAAATTGTTCTATTTTTTTATTCTTATGAAAAATATAACATTTTTGCTATAATCACTCGTTGATTTGTCTACTTCGATCTGGGAAACACTCGTTCATTCATAAAAAACGTCACTCACGATCAAAACTCATCAAATGTCCAGAAAAATACGAAAAATTCCTTCCAAAAATGCTACAAGTTATATGATCAAAACATTAACATTGAGTGAGGTATTTTATAAATGACATCATTTTATTTTCAATATGTAATCAGCTGGATTCGAATATTGCCATTGTATCTTGTACTTTACATCAATCTAATGACTAAGTGAATTAACAACATTTTTTTCTGAAGAAAATACACGATATATAAAATTTATTGTTAAATATGATTAGCAAAACGAATAGCGCTCAAAATATGACGCGTAAAGATAGTTATGTATAAGAAAAAATCGGTTTCGTGTACAGGCAAGCAATCAAGTATTCATGGTTTTTTTTTTTTTTTTTATAAGAGGCTAACAAGATGACCTCACTCCACCTGATGGTAAGCGTTAGTGAGATCCAAATATGAGGTCGACAGAGTCAATATACCATATTGAGCCTGTCGCACTCACCCTGAAAGCCTTGAAAAAGGAGACCACTGCTGCGGTAACAACGAGACAAAGCGTGGTATCTCGCATTGGTATTGAGCTGTGCGGGTCGGAGTTGGTCAGTCCGCCGGACGGAAGGGCCCCCGTGTCTACGGGTCTCCCTGGCCGCTGGGCTCCACCCGCACAATACCGCCGCTAAGACTCCACTGGTCCGGCGCTTGCCGCAACAATGGCCTCCCCTGGCTCCGGTTCGTACAGTGCTGATCCCGGAACGCGACCTGACCGAGAGAGGTCAGAGTCACTTGGCGGGTTTTACACAACTGTATGGTGGTAACAGCAACCGGTCGACAAAATGTCTCCCACCTGGAAAGATGGTACAAAAAATATTACAACTATTTATATAACAGGGTGTTTGTTACTCATAAGCGGGCCGGAATCAATCGGTACAGCCGAGCAGTAAAATCGAAATGTGTACATTAACGATCAGAAAAAATAGGTACATAGTTCTGTTATTCAACAATCATTGAACCAGCATTTCCGACTCGCTTATGAGTATAACAACTTTTACACATAATTTCGAGATCCACTAACACTCTGTGCATCGAATATATTACTTATATACGAGCACATGTATGGAAGTAGCCAGCGATTGACATGAATAGGAATCACTAACAAACATAGCATTATTATTTATTGCATAGTTTGATAGAGGGAGAGTAACTACAATTAACTGTATCTTTGAATTGATTGAACGTAAAATATATTTTTTCCGTGAAGAGATCAATATCCGAAGTTATGTGTTAGCTCAAATTTAACTAAAATCCAAGTTAACCTACTATTTAAACCGATACAGCCAAACATCGAACACTTACAATTATCTCCATGTGCCAAAAGTTATTAACATTTTATACGAGAAATAACATGCATGGATGATATAATGCATGACTGAATTGAGTTAAAACCAGAAAGAAAAAAAATTTTTTTTTCAATTCAGCTACGAGCTTCAAGTTTTCTGAATAATGACGTGATTGTGGCAATAACCTTTTGCACTATGGTAACCTGAACGATCAAACTCACATATTATATCACTCGCATAATTTGTCTCACTGTCGCTAATATTGTCCTAATATGTTTTTGCCCAAAACTCCGTCAATCAAGTCACACGACATGCTTGGTGTCCACCTCGAGTTATTCGTGTTTGCTCTAACACTTAAATCCTGCAATATACATGGATCAAGAACAAAGAAAGCTTGGAATCGGAACTGCTTATGGATATTTCCCTTCATCTACTGTGATTAATATTGTCTAATTTATTATTACTTGGGATCTCTATTTTATGTACAATGGCGTTTTATATAATCATCTCTTTATTTATAGATAAAATCTGTGAGTTATTAATAATTATTATAACATAATTAATAGCAGACTCAATAGTTCAACTTTATAATTATAACGTTATAATATTATGTACACAAAATAATATTTACAAGTTCAGGAATATACATGTATATCTAATTTATTGAACTATGGAGAACTATTTGAGGTAATCTATCAGTCTAGTGTTCGGCTTTTTACATTACGGAAATGCGATGCGTTATAGAATTTGAAGCAATAAACATGTGTCGGAGTAGTTACTGGTACGTTTCTTAGGTTCCTTTGAATACATTTAATTCACAAATTAAGGCACTACTAACAACAGTTCCGATTACAAACGACCAAAAGTTTTGTCTATGAATCAAACTTATATTATGCTTTCTTGCTCAATTTAGACATTATGTCGTCATTAGACTTAAATTCAGTGTATGTCGTAGCGCATATTGTCGTAGCGAGTAAATAACTCGTTTATCGATTAGGATATACCTTCAAGATGGATGTAATGGGCAAAGTCGATATTCAAATGGTCTTACAACCAATCAACCAATTAGTATGTTGAGTTATGTGACGGCATTTCTCCAGTTAAACTTGTATGCTCGTATTACTCATGAGATTTTGTGACGATATTGACATTCGGCACAACATCGCGAACATCCAATAAATTAATGAATTTACAATCAATGTCATATGGATCTTCTGGAAATTGGTATGGTTCGCAATGTCGGCAGGGGGAAAATATCACCCACAAAGTTTACGCGAGTGTAGTGAAAGTTTTCCAGGTCTTACTTTTATGTACACACTCCAGACTTGTGTCTTAGACGATATTGACAGTAATGGCTTCACCGTATTATTGTGTATGGGGCACCTTAGATTCGGTAAGGCAATGCAGGTGGAGAATGTTTGCAAACTCAAGTCAGTGTATTGGTGTAACATATCAGATAATTATACCTAATTTACAGTGACTGTTGAATGGGGCACCGGAATCGGTTTGATTGACAATGTCGGTAGGCGGAGTGGGTGTGCATCTTCAATTTAGTGTAGTGTTGGTTTTCCAGTTAAACTGTGTGACTTGAAAAATGTATAACACGATTCATGATAGTCTTTGAATATATGCGATAATTTTACCTAATGCCTTGTTGTACGGGGCATCTAAGTCGTTACCATTGACAATGTAGGCAGGCGGAGAATGGGAGTGCAACCTCAACTCAGTAGTGTAGTGGAGAATTCCCAGTTAATAATTCAAGTAGGGGAGTCTCCTGGTAATAGAGTACGTGGCATCTGAGAATCGCGAGTACGGCAATGTCGGCAGGCGGAGGAAGGGTGGGACTGAATGTGACACTGTGTACTTGTGGAGGTTTTCCAGCTAGTGTGTGTGCATCAGCCGGCGCGCGGATCACGTGAGGCGGCAGGAGGGCAGGCGGCCGCAGGAGGAGTGCCAGCGGCGCTTGTGCCGCGCCGAGTCCGCGTCCGAGAGCTCCGCCGTCGACATGGTGCGGGACCCGCCGTCGCCCAACTCTATAAAAGATGACATACGATCATAGTACAAACCTTACATTTAATAATATTGCTCATGAAATTTATTTAATGAGGGTTTCCGCGTATAAGAACTTCACTAGATGGCAATACGTAGACGTGAGTGAGGTCCAACTGCAGCATGATTGGTTATTTTTGACGTGACATTGACAGACATGTCAATATTCACCAATCGCGAAGCAGTTAGACATATCTACGTCTTGCCATCTAGTGGATATCTTATACGCGAATACCCTCATTGGATTGTTTTTTTTTAAGACTGAATTTATTTGGTTTGGGCTTAGAGACTGAAACCTTACGAACATATCATTGATGTCAAAGTATAACTGCTAAACTACTGAAGCTATTAAAATAAAATATATTAGATACACAGACAGTTTAGTAGAGCCTGAGAAGGGACATAGGCTATTTTTAACATAATGAGATGAACGATATCCATAGGGACAGAATCGCGGACAGGGTAGTATATTATATACGATATGTAAATTCGCAGATGTTTCTTATACCTATCATCACTAGTCTCTAGCAGATATATTAAACAGAGTTATAAGTACTAAGTCGTATAAAGAGGCAGATTGATTAATAATAATTACAACTAGATTTAAATACTTCATTATTGATAGATAAAATCTTTTAATAAAACTATATAATAAGTATAATATCGATGTATAGATACTGTTTGTCTAGTTGTCTTATCTAAATTATAATTAGTTTCGTTCACTTGTGTTACTGATAAACCCACACTTCAATAAACAGGTTGTTAGTGGCAATTGAGATTATTATAATATTAATCGGGCTGCTAAACCGTTATCATACGAGAAAGGCAAACTTATATCACCAAAACCATGCAAATACTCGAAAAATTGATGAAGGGTACGGTTGGACATTTCTAGTAAGTTGAATAAATTATTCAAGACATGAGTCATTGTAAAGTAAGTTAATCAGTTTCAATATTCATGAAACAATCGATGCCGCTGTGCCCATTCAAGGCCACTGGTCTGGCCGTCGTGAAAACTACCTAGCTGGAGCAATCGACTGCGGCGTAGATATTTGATTAGCAAACTCAAGAATGCGACAATGCGATCAATCAACCTTAGATATTTTCTAAATATTAGTCTTTATGGATCTACACGCGTTATTGGGGTAGCAAATTACATAGCTACTTACTGGTCGCGAGCGACCACGATTGGTCTAGCCCAGTCGAAACGTCGGGCAGTAACTAGCTGTGTAATTTGCTACTCCTAAGAACGCGTGTAGACCATAAAGATTAATATTTAGTGTAATGGAACGCGAAAGTCTAAAATCTTAGATATTTCTAACGTAAAAAAAAATCAGAATCTTCCTCATGTAAAAAAAAAATACAGAAAAATATATCTCTTTCACTACGGCGAAATTGGTAACCACTCATTCAGGGTCAAAGAAAAATCTTTTCCTGTGATGTATTTCTACTGCAGTAAAGCACGAAACAATCTGCGACTAGAAAGTCAAGGGTCCTATACATACGTAACATTTTCGATAGATGGATATTTATTTTAAGGATGACATTTTGTCCGTTTGAAACGAAATTGCGGGACACATTTGCGGGAGTGTTAAAATATTTAGCTTCCACAGGGCGTCTACTAGCTGTAGCATGGCTTCCCTTTCATCGAAATTAGTGACGTCTTCAAGCAATTAAAAAAGGTTTTTTATTCCGAACAAATCAAAATAAGAATAGACTGTCGTCACGTAGCATGTTGGCATTAATTAAATATGTCACGCACATGCAATCAACCCACCGACCTAACTCAATGAACAAACGCGAGCGCGGACCGCGCCGGACATACAAGCCACGTCACCTTCTGGAAAGGATTACAAATACAAGTTTCTGTAAGTTGTTAAGAAGATCCCCATTGACTAGCTCGATGATGGCGCATTGGATAGTGCCTCTGTCTCACACGCAAAGAGCCGTGGGTTCGATTCCCACTCGGGACGAATATTTGTGTGATGTGTTATATCTGGATGTTATTTATACATTGAAGTTTTGATAATTCGAATTTTCGCGAAAAACCTAACTTTTATCAGTAAGATAGAAAAATATACCTAATACCAAGTCTAATACAAGTACCATTGTCTAATTATCCGTGTGTTCGCAAAATCCCTAGGGTTTTCGCAATAAATCGAATTATCAAATCATCCTACGACATATACCAATTGGTTTCTGATCCGTAACACAAGGGAAATAAGTTACTTAACACGTGTTTAATCAATGTACGTGATACAACAACACGTACATTGATTAAACTCATGGTCATATTTTAAAAGTAACATTAAATCTCCTAAAGGGAAAGACATCCATGCGAGATTCAAATATTTTCAATTAAACTAAATAAGGCTCGTCTACGCCAAGGACTCATTCAAAATGATTTTCGGAGTACCTACATTAAATGCAGTTACTACTTTCATGTTAAGGTTTAAGACATTATACACTTAGACACTTTTGTCTTGTGTTTTGTAACAACAAAATTGTATGAACGAACAACTCGTTTTAAATAAATAAATAAAAATGCATCATTGCAGCTCAAATTTTCAATAAACTCTAGTAAGCTTTAGGCCCGTATCGCGTATAGCGTTTGATTTGGTTCTTTCCACCAAAAAGCAAGATTTCTTTATGTATCGTTATTACTTACTAAATAGGTACACTCCTTAGCACTAGGACAATAGATAAATATTACTGCAGTAGTAATATTAGTGTACTGCACTTAGCTTGAGAGAACCGTGAGGTTTCTGATCCGATTATCACAGCCATGTTAATTCTTATTAGCAATTGACATACACACGCAGTTATAACTGCAATGTAGTTGAACGTAAATTCAAGTAAACATCACAAGCTTGATTTAGACACATGAATATAAAGTAAGTAATGACATGTCACGGATTACTCATAAAGACAACCAATCGTAAGTCGAATGAGTCACACTGAAAATCATTGAAGCAAGCATTAAAATGCATACCTACATGAAGTCATAAAAAGCCGTTATGTTACATTACATTACAGCGGTCGCTTCCTTATACATTATATACAATTTTAGAAATTGAAAAACGCCGATTACGTACATTTCAGGCTGTTTCTTGGAAAATGATCGATGGTTTGGCAGTTTAAAGGGTATTTTAAATAGTAGGTAATTTACTGACAGAATTTTCAAGAATCATTCATAATAAAAAATGGAAAAATATAAGTGCCATTTTAAAGATCGAAATAAATGGGCAGAGCTATCATGTCATCGACGTGCGTAGGCTCCTTAATTAAAAGTTCTATGAATATTATAACGCACAGCACCATATTATCATAGGTGCCACTTACTCAATGGGAACTCTGTTAGTATAATATGGAACTTTCGTAGTTCAAGTCTAAAAGAATCACCATGGAAGTAGCCAAGGCGCAATTTCCGTCCCTGACTTATGCGCTAAGAGTCGTGGGTTCGATACCCACTAGGAAGAATTATTTGTTTCATTTCTTCGAGACCCAGACCTCAGAATCTTCACCAGGTAGTTGGGCCATATGACTGGTGACCCCGTTCGAACTTACTTATACTATTTTCGTAGTCCATAACATTTCCCATGACGGCGGCCAGAACGGGGGCTTATTCCGTTTATCCACCCTAAAACAGCCACCCTAAGGCGGATATTCGGAAATGCTCGTCCTTCTATGGAGGGTGGATACCCTGAACGGGGTGGATAACCGTAATTCATATAATGTGTTTCTTCCGATTTTCTACCTTGCCTACGTAACAGTAATTTACAGAAACATACACAACACAAACCCGGTCCAAGAAACTTCGTGAACATTAAAATACTTTAGATATAGGTACTTTCCTATTTACCTTCTTGTTTGAACTGAAAATAGTTTTGTTTACTCGTCTATCATTTTAAATGGTTTTCACCCAACCTACCAACCCTATAGGAGCTAATCTGTAAATTATATTTTCAGACTATTTTACTTCATTCGTTTAACAATAAATATTGAATTAAAACTTCCCACCAAGATAATTTTATTCAAACTGTACTTGGCGTAAAAAATCGAAAGAAACATAAGGATTATTATGAATTACGATTATCTACCCCGTTCAGGGTGGATTGAAGGACACGCGTTTCCGACTTTCCGACTTAGGGTGGATAAACGGAATAAGGCAGAACGGGCTGTCGGCCCCTGTCTGCTACATAGGATAGTATTGATGCAAGCTTATCTATGTATGTATGTATGTACTGACCGGGCGGGCGCTCGTAGTAGTCGCGCGCGGAGGCGTAGTGCCGCTCGACGAGGTAGGGCACCACGGTGGAGGTGTGCAGCTCGTCGGAGCGGCGCGAGCGCGGCGCCACCACGCGCTCGCCCGCCTCCAGCGCCGGCCGCGCCTGCACCCAGCTGCAACCACAACCGTACCTATCAAGTGACACCCTGGAGCGGACACAAGCAGTGGCCTAACTATACCCGTTGAAGTCCGTGGCAAAATTCTTCCCCATGCACACCACGTTCTTTTTTTTATCTTAATGTGTATGTGTGTTGGCAGTTGAGATGTTGAAGTAAACGCAAACACCGGTACTATCACCAAGTCGTCGCATCACTAGCCGCACGCCCCATCCCTACCATCTTGAATTGTCTGTCTCTCTCTCTGACTCCTACACCGCGCTAAGACACATTGCTCAGATTGTAATTTATCTTTAATTAATAAATAAGAAGTAGAATCGTTCAACCGTGCTTTATTTAACAACCACAGGTTATGGGCCGTCCCATATTCTGATATTTTAGTAAAATAACAGTTTTCAGTAAAGTTATAGTGAAAGTAACCTCAAAGCCGCGAAAGCCGCGTGGTGCAAATTTCTCTTTCAGCTTTTTTCAGCTTATACTAATATATCATGGCTTTAAACACGCTTTCTATTCAAAAATTAACTGGAAGAGATAACTTTGCGACGTGGAAATTTGCCATGGAAGCTTATCTACAGCATGAGGAACTATGGGAATGTATAACCTCGGCGGACTTCGTAGACACCAAAAAAGACATTAAAACCAAGTCCAAGATTATACTGTCTATAGATCCACAGCTATACGTGCATGTTCAAGACGCTACAACTGCTAAAATGGTATGGGACAAGTTATGTAAAGCTTTTGAAGATTCTGGCCTGCTCCGTAAAGTAGGGCTTTTGAGAGACTTAATTAATACAAATCTGAGTTCAAGTGTAAATGTAGAAGATTTTATCAATAAAATAATGTCAGCAGCACATAAATTGAGAGCAATAGGTTTTACAGTTGATGATGAGTGGCTCGGCACACTAATGTTGGCTGGGTTACCCGAGGAATACAAACCAATGATAATGGGCATTGAGAGTTCAGGAATAAAGATTAGTGCCGATCTGATTAAAACTAAATTGTTGCAAGAGGTTAAATCAGATACTACTACCGCTTATTTTGTAAAATACAGTAAAAATAACTCTCATTCTAATAGAAATAGTACAAGTCACTCACAAAAACCTAAAGGACCCAGATGTTTCAATTGTAATAAGCATGGGCATGTCAGTAAACATTGCTGGTTCAAAAATAAAAGTAAAGAGAATGAAGAAACTAAAAATAGCTTTGTTGCCGCTTTCTCAGCTTCATTGTTAAATGACAGCACCAACTGGTATGTGGATTCAGGGGCATCCGCTCATATGACAATGCATAGCTTCTGGCTTGAGAATGAAAAAGCACCGCCTGTGGATAACATAAGGATTGCTAACAACAAAGTGCTCCGTGTTCAGAGTTGTGGTACAGTTAATATTCAGGTGATAAATGAAGACACTGGGATGCTGGACTGTATTCAAATAAAGGAGGTTTTATATGTACCAGACTTATGCACAAATCTACTATCAGTAAGTAAAATTATTTCCAATGGAAACCGAGTTGAATTCAATGAAAATGGATGTACAGTCATAACCAAAGAAGGTAATATAGTGGCCAATGCACAACTAGTAAATAATACATATAAACTGTTAACATGCAATAGTGGAACAGCAATGGCAGTCACGGAAGATAAATATGTATGGCATCAGCGGCTCGCTCACCTCAACTTCAGTGATTTAAATAAAGTTTCAGCTTGTACACTGGGTGTAAAAATGTCTTCAGCAAATAAGGAAATAACATGTACTCCATGTCTGCAAGCGAAGCAATCTAGACAACCTTTCAAGCATGAAGGTTCCCGAGCATCAAAATTATTAGAATTAATCCACAGTGATGTGTGTGGACCAATGGAACATCAGTCTATCGGAGGAGCAAGGTACTTCTTAACATTTATTGATGATTTCTCTAAAAAAGTATTTGTCTATTTTCTGAAACATAAATCAGAGGTGTTTGAAAAATTTATTGAATTTAAAAATAGAGTTGAAAATGAATTGGATTGTAAAATTAAAATACTAAGAAGTGACAATGGAACAGAATACAAAAATCACAAGTTTGATAAGTGTCTGAAATATTTTGGAATTAAGCATGAAACAACTAACCCATACACTCCTGAACAAAACGGCGTAAGTGAAAGAATGAACCGCACCTTAGTTGAAAAGGCAAAGTGTATGTTATTCAATGCATCTTTACAGAAGGAGTATTGGGCTGAAGCAATAGCCACTGCTGCCTACATTGTCAATCGGGCACCTACTCGCTCACTGCCCAATGTCACGCCTGAAGAACGATGGACTGGATGTCAACCTGACCTAAGCCACCTGAAAATATTTGGATGTCCAGCTATGGTACACATTCCAAGAGAAAAGCGTCAGAAATTAGATCCCAAATCGCGTGAGTTGACATTTATTGGTTACAGCGACTGCACTAAAGGTTATCGCTTCATTGACATTAAAAGTAAACAAGTTGTAATGAGTAGAGATGCTGTATTTCTAGAAGAAAGAATCACCCAGAATATTTGTCAAGCTCAGAATAATTCAGAAAATTTAAATAAAAATAATACATTTCAAGAAGTAGAAATATATAAGGATAGTTGTCAAGAATCCAATAGTATACACTTAGAAGAAGAGCCTGTCACAAATAATGAACCAAGCTACACTGACAATGATTCTAGTACATATGAAGACCCTGATGATGAGAGCTACATACCTTCTAGTAGTTTCAGTTCACCAGAAAGTGTATGCCATGTCAACTTAAGACCCCGTCGTCAAAACTTACAAGAAAATATAGACACTCAAGATGAACAAACTGATTCTGACCCAAATTCATTTTTATGTCTGAACTCTGAGTCTACTATGAGCCTGCTAGACAATGAACCACAGAGTCACATTGAAGCATTAAATGGAGATAACTCCAGTCAATGGAAAATGGCAATGAAAACTGAATATCAATCATTAGTCGACAACAATACCTGGACATTAGTAGACCTGCCCACTGACAAGAAAATAATTCCATGTAAATGGGTTTTCAAAACGAAGAGAAATGAAGTTGGCGAAATAGTTAGATACAAAGCTCGTCTTGTTATTAAGGGATTTAAACAAACACAAGGAATAGACTATCATGAAGTTTATGCTCCTGTGGTCCGCTTGACATCATTAAGATATTTGTTTGGTTTAGCTGCTAAATTCAAACTACAAATCCATCAAATGGATGCCATCACAGCTTTCTTACAGGGAGAAGTAGAAGAGGAAATTTATATGTCATTGCCTCCTTGTTATGAAGTGGAAAATAAAGTTTGTCGCCTTAACAAAGCTTTATATGGCTTAAAACAAGCCAGTCGCCAATGGAACAAGAAACTGAATGCTGCCTTATTGGAGATCGGTTTGAAGAGGTCAACATTAGATCCATGTATATACTATAGACATAATGATGAAAATGACATATTATATATTGCAGTGTATGTGGACGACATACTCTGTTTCTTCAACAATGAAAATTCCATAACAATCAAACAAAAATTACAAGAAAAATTTCAAATGAAGGACCTTGGTAAAGCTCAGCAATGTATTGGATTAAAAATAACACAAAGTAGTAATTTAGAAGAAATATCCCTGGATCAGTCACATTATATTGAGAAAATATTACATAGATTTAACATGTTCAATTGTAAATCTGTACCAACACCATTTGAAGCTGGAACACAATTGAAGAAGGCTGAAAATGAAAATGAAATACTACAAAATGTTCCCTACCAAGAGGCTGTTGGTTGCCTTCTATATTTATCCCAAGGTACACGGCCAGATATTACATATTCTGTGAACTCGGCAAGCAGATTTAACAACAGCCCTACTATGCAACACTGGATTGCTGTGAAGCGCATATTTCGTTACCTTAAGGGAACCATTAATCTAAAATTGTCTTTCAAAAGAAACTATGACAACATGGTTGGATACTGTGACGCTGATTGGGCCAGTGACCCTATAGACCGAAGATCCTGCACTGGATATTTGTTTATTTTTCAGGGAGCATGTGTCAGTTGGAATTCAAAGAAGCAAACAACAGTTGCTCTTTCCAGCACCGAGGCTGAATACATGTCTTTGGCCTCTGCTGTTCAAGAAGCACTTTGGCTACAGCAACTTGAAAACGACATCTGTCAAAATATCTCAGGGATGCCACTAACTATGTACTGTGATAATCAAAGCGCTATTAGCATTTCAGGTTCTGATGCCTATCAACCTCGCAGCAAGCATATAGACGTCAGATACCATTTTGTGAGAGAAAAAATTGCAGCGGGACAAATATGCATGGAGTATATGTGTACAGCAAAGATGATAGCCGACGTGATGACAAAAGGACTTCCGCGCTCCAAGCACCATGTCTTCACCACTGCAATGGGTTTGCGTTCAAGGGAGGGTGTTGAAGTAAACGCAAACACCGGTACTATCACCGAGTCGTCGCATCACTAGCCGCACGCCCCATCCCTACCATCTTGAATTGTCTGTCTCTCTCTCTGACTCCTACACCGCGCTAAGACACATTGCTCAGACTGTAATTTATCTTTAATTAATAAATAAGAAGTAGAATCGTTCAACCGTGCTTTATTTAACAACCACATGAGATTCTGCTATGACCGGGGGCCCCTTTCGGCTGGGGGGGCGTGGCATTTTGCCGACTTGCCACCCTGGTGTTGCGCCACTGGAGACAAGCGTAGCTATCGCCGTATCAATTATACAGGGGCCTAGTGCGTAAGAAAAAATAATGAAATTCCCAATTTCTTTTCAATTCGCAAATGACGAAAACAAAAAGAAATGTGTTCCAATCAAGATTGGTGCTTGTTGCAGTAGGGAGTTTTATACAAAGAATACTGAAATTTAGTGTTGATACGTTTCCGTTTCTTTTAAGGGTTGATATGTGTGTGTACTGCCAATTCGGTTCCAAAATGCATAATGCCAAAGTAAGTGTCACCAATAGTTTTCTATTAGGCATGTTACCATAGAGAGCTTAACCAGAGTACAACACGTAATTATCGCTTGGTGAATCTTTAGTCCAATAAGTTAATATTTTTAGTAGCTCTAATGACTAAAAAGAGGACTACATTATTGTACCTACTTATTTAATCTTAGGAAAACAAAATAACTAAATAACAACATCTAGGTACAATGTAGCGTAGACACAATTAAACAGGAAAACATTGACGTCATTAATCTCTTGGGACTCGGTAGACGCCAGATAAATAGGCTATTAACATACGTACTGTTAAATAAACATACCGTTTATCGTAAGTACAGTACTTTATGGTCATTTATTCGTTCCAGAAAAGAGTACTTAGATGAAAATGTTGTTAGTAGTATAACTATGAACTAAAATATTACTAAAATATCCTTAGGATCGGCATTCAGATGGTAGATTCATGTTATTGCTAATTTATTAGATAAATTTGAGACTTAGATTATAAATGCGGGGACGGGTCCATTCCAAATTCCCCGCTACGGGTCATAATTGTAGAATAACAAGTGTTGGCCCAGAGCTAAAGGTAAATATTTTTTACTCACGCATGCCGCTTGATCTTATTCGCTGTGTGCGCGATGAAAACGCCCCTAGTGGCCAAGACAAGTAGAAAATCGTATGATCCTGAGACTTGATCAGACGATTTCTAATTTTAAACTAAGAGTGAAAAGGGTCGCTGTCGCACTGCAGCCGCGCACCTCATTGCTGCTAATGGGAAATGCTATGTCTATGAGTGGAAATGGCAAGCCCAAGCCTTGAATAGAGAGATGTGGACATGTTCAGAGTTCTTTGACCAGCAGTAAAACGGGTAAATATATTTTTTTTTAAATTATATGTATTGTCTGCGACACTCACGCATGCCGCTTGATCTCATACAGCGTCGGTCGCTTAGCCGGGTCCCGCTGCAGCATGCGCGCGAGCAGCGAGCCGAGCGCGGCGCCTAGTGCGGGCGGCGGCGGCGCGGGCTCGCCGCGACCGATCGCCTCTAGGAGCCGGTACACGTTGTCCCCTTCGTACGGGTAGCGGCCGCTCGTCATGTTGTACCTGGGATACAGACGATTCAATGGCCTAAAAGTTCTTAATCTGAATTTGAAACAAATGCTCATCAACTTAAGGTAGATAGTACAGTGGCCTCAAGATTTGAATTTGACTTTGGAACAAATGCTCATCAACTTAACCCTTTAACCAGTAGCGCTACCATGAGTTAGCTATCGAAAACTTACGTACCTTAAAAACCTATAGAATTGTTTTTTCATACTACCGATTTTAGTTTTACCGCTATGGGCGAGCGCTGTACATTTTTTCATAGACATTTTATACAGGGTGTAACAGGGGGGGTGGATCATCGTAAGTCAATCGATGGGGGACTTCAACACCTATCGATATCACCCCCATGTATGTTCAGCGATTTTCAATAGTTCCAAAGTTATTGAGGTTTTTGTGAATTTTTTGAAAGAAGCCGGAATTCAGTATAAAAGTTTTCACTGTAGCTTAACTACTAGACCTGCTTATATGATTTTTTTTCAAGAAGAAATTCAATAGTAAGTCTTTAGCATTACAATACCAATTTGAGTCATAACTCTATCATATTGGAATAAATAAATAATTCCTCACAAAAGTTTTACGAATCGAATTGTGTCTACCAACTTTCAAAGCCTCCAGTGAAAAAAAAGTGCCTGTGTTTTTTTTCTAGAACTTATTTTAAAAACTACCTACATTCATGGATAGTATACCCTGAAAATTTCATACCGCTACTGCCAGAGCATCAAAACGAAAAATGAACGCGAATGCCACAGGTGCCATAAATCAGTGTTTTTATTTTTCACGTAAAACTTTAATTTAAAAAATAAATCGATATGTTTCAGCAAATTTATGCTATGTTAGTAACATTAGTAGCAGTAATTTTACAGAATTGCAAATTGAAGGGGTGAAAATCAAACAAAGAAAATTTACAAAATTGTTGTTAATATTTTTTTTTATAGTAAGTGTTCATAATGGGCATTATTATTGCTATGCATAGCTTAGACCTTCTTAAAAAGCTGTTTGGAGTTTGTGGAATGCTTCTTTTTTGTCAAATTTTTCAGGGGCCCAAATTGAGACAAGGCAAAATGTAGTAGTAGCATTTTGCAACATCCGATAAACCTTTGTAAAAAGATGTAGTGCTCGTATATGCATAGCCAATAATGGTGCCCATTATGAACACTTAGTGTAAAAAAATAATTAACAAAAATAATGTAAATTTTCTTTCTTTGATTTTCACCCCTTTAATTTGCAATTCTGTAAAATTACTGCTACTAATGTTACTAACATAGCATAAATTTGCTGAAACATATCGATTAATTTTTTAAATTAAAGTTTTACGTGAAAAATAAAAACACTGATTTATGGCACCTGTGGCATTCGCGTTCATTTTTCGTTTTGATGCTCTGGCAGTAGCGGTATGAAATTTTCAGGGTATACTATCCATGAATGTAGGTAGTTTTTAAAATAAGTTCTAGAAAAAAAACACAGGCACTTTTTTTCACTGGAGGCTTTGAAAGTTGGTAGACACAATTCGATTCGTAAAACTTTTGTGAAGAATTATTTTTTTACTCCAATATGATAGGGTTATGACTCAAATCGGTATCGTAATTATAAAGACCCACTATTGAACTACTTCTAGAAAAAAAATCATACAAGCAGGTCCAGTAGTTAAGCTACAGTGAAGACTTTTATACTGAATTCCGGCTTCTTTCAAAAATTTCACAAAAATCTCAATAACTTTGGAACTATTAAAAATCGCTGAACATACATGGGGGTTATATCGATAGGTATTGAAGTCCCCGATCGATTGACTTACGATGATCCACCCCTCCTGTTACACCCTGTATATAGGCGATATCGAGTCTGTCACTTTTAAACTCATGGTAGCGCTACTGTGTACTATTATGAAAATTTCAGTGCTTTTTGAGGGAATAAGGTTCAAATTATGGCGGCAACATGGTTGCCATGACCAGTTAAAGGATTAAAAGGAGATGCCAAATCTCGATTTCGAATGTTGATTTTTTTTTTACACTTATGCAGAATCACTAAGCTATGTATGACTCTTATGTTCAATAAGTTAAGACATATATGTTAAATCAGAATTATTTAGAGAACTGAGTTTTGTTCATAAAATTATTTGTTGAAGACTTCACTTTGTCATTAATGTTTTAGGTATAAACATACAACTTGAACCAAAAAATGCCATTCACATTTAAGAAATTTAAGTCAGTATTGAGACTGAAAAACTTCAACAATAGTATCTGCATAATAATAAATGACTCAATCCTTTACATAACATAATATCAAATTCTGAAAATCTTATTCATGTAATCCATTGTGATGCAAAGTACACACATCTTAGTAAAGGCTTGTTATCATTGTATGTAAACATAAATTATGAATTATGTATCAAGGACTTGTCTTATCATAGCTTGTTTTTCACTTACAATGTAACTCCACTGCTCCATATATCTACTTTGATTCCTGAGAATTGTTCAGCGCCATTTGCTATTTCTGGCGGCTGAAACGCAGGCGAACCCTGTCCTGTATAGCAAGTATCTTCAGGTGAAAACATATCTAAAGCCTGTAAATAAATTAAATACAAATTGAAATAGATTTATCTGCTATCCGCCGCTATATTTTTTAGACTCATGCATGCAAGAAACAAAAAAATACATTTGTTTAATTTAACATCCTAGTGATTTAAGCTGAATGATAGTTCATTGGATTAATATGCATTTCAAAGTAAACTTGGATGACATTAATGAAGATTGCACTTCACTAATTAGAATCTTATAACTGATGATAACAAGCCACAAGTCAATGGTACACTACATTGCCACATACAAACCTCAGCGACCCCAAAATCTGTAATTTTAAGTGTTTGGTCCAATGTCAACAACAGGTTCCCGGGCTTGATGTCCTTGTGGACCACTCCCTGCCCATGCAGGTACTCCAGCCCATCCAGGAGCTGAGTGAAATAATCATGAGCCTGCCTTTGTGGAAACTTCTTGCCTGGACTAGACTCTAGCATGTCCTAAAAATACAAAAACACTTGCTTTGTTTATTCACTCACATTATGAAAATGCTTTAGCTTCTTTGTGTGTAAACAAATTAGTTCTTCTCTGAATAGCAACTTGAAAATATTTTTAATAAACAAACAATACATTCATCATGATTACAACATCCTTCCATTAATTTTAAGCACTTCCTATTGCTCTACCATTGCCAATATCCACTAAACATGCAATCACCCACCTGCAATACTCCTACACAGAACTCCATTACAAGGTACATTTTTTGTTTTTCATCATTATACATTACATCGACTAGTTCTATCACATTTTTATGTCTAAGTATTCGCAGAAGTTGAATTTCTCTCTGTACATTTTGTTCTCCATTTGGTATTCTCCTGAGCTTCCTTTTCTTCAGTATTTTAACGGCTCGCCTACACAACGACTCGGAGTCCAACATCTCTTTCACTTTCCCATAGGATCCCTCCCCCAGCACATCTCCCATAACGTATTTCCCTACCATTTTGCATTTTTTCTTCTTACTTCTGTAAATTATATCTGCACTATCAACTCTATGAAAAAATAGGTTAGTTTGGTCTAGAGTAACAAGATCTAAATCTTCAATCTGGTCGTCGTCGAGCCAGGTCACCGAGTTCGGCTCAGGACTTCCTTCGATCAGAAAATTCTCCTCACTTTCTTGCGGTGCAATGACGTTTGATACTTCATATTCCACATTTTCAGCATCTGGAAGACTTTCACTACTACTGATTTTCCTACACATTCTTGGATCCATTATCTATCAAAACAATACATTTGGAAAACTATCTGAACTAAGTGTTTTGCAAGGCTTTTTCTCATTGAATTCAATCGTAGCTACGAAACGACTTCAAAATTTACTTTAAACATTTCTCGAAATACGAAACGTCCTATTGGACTAAAGAAAAATATAAAATTAACTTTTTATTTTTGCTGAAGGTAAATAAAATACGAGTGATCGCGCAATCCACAAGACGAGACCACAGACAGAACACTTTTTTTTTTACTCTTAAAAGTTAATATGTCAAATGAAGCTGTCATAGACAACTGTCAGTTTCATAATGCTACGGCTATTCACACGTTTTTTTGTTTTTGCGTTAGTATGTGGTGTTGATAGTATTATAATAAATTCAAAGTCAATGTCTTTAAATACTAAATATTTAAAAATACACGCGAGTTTAATCCGTAACTTGGTTTAATTCAAATAAATTGAATTACAAAGTTTTTTTTATTGGTTTTTGTGCTTCTTTCAACAAAACTTTTTATACTTACGAGCTTTATATTGGAATATTCATTGCGTTTTGCAATAACGTACATATTGGTGCGATTATTAGGTCTTAGAGTAAATGATGAGTGATGAGCATGTAAGAAATTAGGTATTTAATTTTTTACTGTGCCTAAAATTAACACGCTTAGCTAGTTTTGCGAGTTTTTTCAAAAACAAAACGTTTCACAAAATTGGTCTTTTTGGTTATCACATAAAATTCGAATATTATAATATTTATTTTTGTTTTTCGAGTGTGCTCCCTACGCACTACACGCTTGTCTATATGTATGCCTAAATCTTTAAAACTATGCGATTTTGATTGATGATGTTTGTGTTGTGTCTAAAGATAAAGAGATTCAAGGGAAAGGTTTTCATGTACAATATAATCGAAGCGAGGGCTTTCACTAATACGTCATAATTATTAGAATAGAATAGAATCGAATACCTAATTGTTGATTTGGTACCTACTATACTCGAATTTGTAATTCAAGATCAAAAAAACTACGACAGATACGTCACTGTCAAAAGTGGTAACGTCACTTATGTCACTGTCAAGTGATGATCTCAGGTTTCGACAACCTTTTTACGAAAAGGTTGTCGAATTTGTACTTGTGTTGTTGTTTTGTACTATGTTACGACATAGGTACTTCTTTATTTTATTTATACCAACATCACGGAAAAGGCGTGATTTTATGTATGTATGTTATTACATACATAAATACTACTAAATAAAAATAAATATCACTTACTGATAATTAAGGTGTTTGTCTAAAACAATAAAATAATAGTTTCGTAAAGTGAAAGTGTTCATTTATATTGAGTAATTAAATGCAACACATATTTAGAAATAAACTATACGTTCTCAAAATTGTATTGAGCCTAGCAGATTGTAGTGTCATGGCCGATAAAAATAGCGGCGATATAACAACCATAAAGCCAGGTAAAGTAAATGCACCAATTATGGACGGTTTAAGGATTTGTTTTTCGTTTTTTCTTCATAGTTTGTATGTTTTGCAATATACGTTCGCAGGGATTTGGAGGTTAATAAAAAGTACTTTTCTTAATAAGTATTCGATGTTTAAAATCAGTTTTAAACTAGCTTCCATAAAATACAATTTAGGAAAAATAACCATTGCCAATCTCCATTTATGGACAGGGAAGATCCAGTTATGAACACCCAATTATGGACGTTATCCAATTATGGACACCCATTTATGGACATTCTTCAATTGAATGCTTAAATCTATAACTCAAGAGTATTAGGGTTGAGTAAGTTAGTATAATGAAATAAAAACCATTTAAATTAAATAATAAAATAATGTAATAGGTAATTCAAATATCAATCAACAAACAGTTATCAAAAAGTAATCATTTACGAAAGTAACGGCAAAGGCCAAAGCCTTTAAGCCAAGAAAAACCAAATAAAAATGTCCTCTTAACTAGCTAGTATTATTTAAATAGGAGACCCCTTCGTTGGTCTATTGGTAGCAAGCGCTGCGTAAGGTCCGAGAGGGCCCCGGTTCGAGTCCGGGGTCGGGCAAAATTTGTGTGAGTTTTTCTGTGATGAAATTTCTCAGCCCGTAGTTAGGAAGCTGGCGGTTGAACGCCCGTGCCTCGGAAAGCACGTTAAGCCGATGGTCCTGCGCCCGATCTCTCATCGGTCATGTCGGATTGCCGAGTTATGAGAGTAAAGGAATAGAGAGTGCACTTGTGTTTGCGCGCGCATTTGTGCACTATAATATGTCCTGCGCACTTGGCTGATTTCAATTGAGATCGGCCGCCATGGCTGAAATCGGTCGGACGCCTTATTATTTAAATAACATTTGAATATAATCATCTCCTTCACTTCTCGATCTTTAAGCAAATTGGTTTAGAGGTTAAATAAAAATTTTAAAAAACCTTCACTCTTTTCTATTCACTTTGCCAACAATAATCAAAAATCAAATGTCTTCTTACTAGTTTCATACCTATCAAAATACAGCTATAATCAGTCTCAATTATTACTTATACATAAAATCACGCCTTTTTCCCAGAGGGGTAGGCAAAGATCACTTCCAGCGATCCACTTTTCACCTCTGTGGGAAACGTGACGTGACTGGTTGTGGACCAAGTCGCTGCCATTCTGCCTTGTGCATTGTTTTAACAAGGTTATTGCGTTCCCACGAGTAAGAGAAAAGGGGAGGAAGGATACTATCGCCTCGGATGATTTGGACTGAGTCGATAGTAGCTCGAGGACCCGGGGTCGCTTACCCGTATACCGTTCGCCACCCACCGGACAGATAGTTGTGATTGGTATCCCCTGACTGTAATATAATTATTATGTGTATTACCCTGTCTTAAATTATAAATGTAACATGACATAAAAAAACACAAACAACTCAATAAAAAATTTTTTTTTTGGAAAAGTTATTCTAGTTATTATTTTCTAAATAGTGGATATTTTCTATCCTTTTCTCACTTCTTTAATTGCATTTGCCATTGGTTCTTTAGTATAAGCTTTTCTAGTCGCCATATCTAAAGTGAAACAAAATTTATTTATTTAAAAAAATTTAACCCATTTATGGACACAATGTTCATAATTCAATTATTAAATTTAAAGTCTTAATTTGCGACCGATTTAAAAATAAAGATAAAGGTAAACGATTGTACAACTATAAGATGTATGAAAAACGTATATTTGTAAAATATCCTTCATGGACAAAATGTCCATATTTGGGTACAGGCTTACAAAAATATCCAATTATGAACATCGATAAATTCCGAGGCTAAAATTACTATGAGGTTTTAGATTAGAATATATAATTAACCTTTTATTATCAGTAATTCAATAAATAATATCATTTTTAACAACAATATTACACTTGTCATAAAAAAGCTAATAAATTTACTTACATGCATTGCGCTCCTTATAAGAAATTTCAAATCTCGACACCAAAACGCACCGCACTAGTAAGAATCGTTATAGTCGAAAATAATATAGCGGAGAGCTGTCAAATGTTGTTTACATCAAATCTAGAATCTTGGTACAACCGATTAATGTTGCTGTTGGAAAAAAATACCTACCGGTTTCTTATTATTGGAGGCATTTTTTGAAAACTGTCCATAATGGGGTCCGCGTCCATAATAGGTGCATTTACCTTATGCAATATTTTCCCGATAAGTTATGATGTATGTAATATTTTTATTGCGTCCGAGTTTGTTCTTAACTTGGTGTAATATTGCACCAAATGTTATGAACCCCTGAAGTGTTACAAGTACAATACCAGATTTGTTACTAAAAATTACCGATGTTAACGTTTTTATTAGGTAGTCTTGCATTTATAGGAATATTAATAACTCAAATTACTGTTGAAAATCATAGGATTAATATTACCAATAAATTTGTTATATACGGTTGACTTTTTAAAAAACAGAATTTACTATTGTAAACATATTTTATTGCAGTGGCAACCTTGTAGTAGATTTTTTGATCTTGAATTACAAATCCGAGTATAGGTTATTTACTTTAGGTTCCCATTATAGATGCGGAGAATTAGGTTCCTCCTTGAACATAGCATAGAGAATACTGGAATGAGTAGAATAAATTAATTAAGACAGATAAAATACTTAAATAAATCATTTTTATTTAAATCGACATTGGTTGCCTAAAACATTCAACAATAACATTTTATAGGGACACCTAGACTTTTACAACAATGCACGTATTAACAACCATCCAGGTTGGTAACAGGTTTTTTTTTTTATCCGCCGATTGTAGCAGCAACATCACTGTTTGTACTTCTGGTTCATCTCCTTCTTGAGGATCGCGAGGCGGGTGAGGCAGGCGTCCCGCCAGGCGCGCCTCTCCGGCAGCCGGTCGATGGGCACCATCGCGTTGAGCTGCTTCACAATGGTGTCGGCGCTCTTGCTCTGCGTCATGCGCGGCGTGGGGCCGAAAGTGTTGCTGACGCTGTGGATGGTCTCGCCGTATCTGAAAAAAAAGAATAAATGTTGATTTGGCCATAGATAATAGGTATTTTGAGAACCTCTTCTTCTCTTGAAGTCGATAAAAAATTAAATAATAAGAAAAAAGATAGTTCCACAATTTGTAACCATCGCACTCTCTGTATAATTTCTTAACAACATTATCTAATTATTTAGAAGGAATTTTTGCACGCCAAAGTACCTATGGACTTTGGCGTGCAAAAAGTAGGTATGTATGGACATACCTACCTACAGTAGGTAAGATGAATTGTAAAATAGTCTTAACATCTAATTGGTTCCTACGAAGTCCGAGTAGGCAAATTCCTCAATCCTCACTGTTAGAACATACCTACTTATCTCAAGTACGTTGTTTAGATCTATACAACTATGACATAATTAACTACCTATCTATACTTTCCTAACCTAAATATGAAGGTAACTATATAATGAGTGCCCTAGTCTAATGTAGGTTCATGTCTCAGCCGTGGGGACGCATATGGGCCAAAATGATTCTAGTTACTATAAAGCGGCAAAGTACCCGCTACCTAATAATTAACGTAATGAATACCTTTCAATGTAGCTCTTCATTCCCTCGGCGTTCAGGTGTGCAGTCTCCAAAGCTCCCAGGAAAGCGTACCGCATGCCCAGACCCTCAGACATGACTGCGTCGATGTCCTTGACATCTACTACGCCATCGTCCACCAGACGCCATACCTCGTTCAGGATAGCGTACCTGAAAAATTTAAACAAGAGTTTCATTGTAAAGTCAGGGATACCAGTCACAACTATCTGTCCGGTGGTTGGTAAACGGTATACGGGTAAGCGACCCCGGCTCCTCGAGCTACTATCGACTCAGTCCACCTTCCTTGACGTCCAGACCTTGTTAAAACAATGCACAAGGCAGAATGGCGGCGACGTGGTCCACAACCCGTCACGTCACGTTTCCCACAGAGGTGAAAAGTGGATCGCTGGAAGTGATCTCTGCCTACCCTTTAGGAAAAAGGCGTGATTTTATGTATGTATGTATGTATGAGTTTCATTGATTTTTAGTCTACTATAAAGTTGTGTCTACATTTTAGTCCTTTGCTAGGCACAGAATAGGTACTCAAAGTTTTCAGTGGTTTTGACCTCAGCTACTTACTTATGTACCTATCTATAGATACACTTACGTAATAGTTACAGAGCCCACGACCAAAACCATGTCTCATAGCAATACGGCAAAAACCCTATAAAATCGTTAGACTGTATGATTCTGAACCCGACTAGGTATATAGTAACGGTCGAAAGTGTAGCAACTGCGTTGGAGGCCATTTCTGCTGTGACAAAAAAAAAGGCAGTCGGTATTATATTAATACGTCTGATAGTGAAAATGTTCATAGATTTTATAATTGTATTACGAAAAAGTTTGTTTTCAGACATTTTGTGCGTAGCACATAGCCGCTCAGGCTACCGATCGGTAAAATTAGTTAACATTTTCAAATCGGTCTCAAAATTTTATGCGTCCACATTTCCGTCTGAAAATGGTTTTGTTCGCATCAAATAACCAAAATTTACTAATAAAAAAGTTTTTCAGACGTATTGCTACGAGAATTTTTTTTTTGTCTGATTTTTAATCTTTTTAAATGATTTTACGGGTTTGCGCTACAACACTAACGTCTGAAAAATATGTTTCCCGGTATCTCAGAACCATCATTTAACTACAGTCTGCAAATCAGACATATTGCTATGATGCAGTTCGGTAAAATTCTTTGAAAATTTTGAAAATTCGGTCAGATCAAACGCTACGCGGAAAATGTCTGATATTGGTATTATCGAGTTCAAAATAATCTTATCTATCGATTTGATGCGGTTTTGGCTGTATTGCTATGAGACAAAAATTTTAGTCGTGGGCTCTGTAACTATAAGCAATTTACACATGATACAAAATAATGTGATCCAGATATAGTATCACCCGGATAGGGTCATATTTGAAATATGGCTGTTCCGAATGTGTATATGCAATATGCATCTGCCATCTGCCTGGCTTAGCTACGGGCAGAGTTATTTCTTTAAAGAAAAACTCACACACTTATGCCTATCCCCTCATTCGAACCGGGGACCTCTCGGTCCGGTCCTGGCAGCAGCTGTCCAAAGGTACCTAGGAGCAAGTAAGGAAAGGACATAACTTTCTTCTTTGTTTCCTACTTTGTGCAAAGTTAGGAAAGGACATAACTTTCTACTTTGTTTATCTACAGAATACTTACTGGATCCGATTGAGCACAAATCCATCGATCTGCCTGGACAGCGAGACAGGCTCCTGGCCGATCTCCTGCATGATGGCGCGGGTCTTCTTGGCCACTTCGGGCTTGGTCCACGGGGCGGGCACGATCTCTACCAACGGGACGTAGTATGGGGGATTCACTGGGTGAGAGACGATTACCTGAATAAAAGATAAGTCAGTAATTAGAATAGATTCATGTAAGATTTAATGAGCACACTTAATAAGACAAAAACATACTAAACTAAAAACATACACTAACCATATGTGCTAAAAACATGCCCAACAGGCAATTTCTGTGGAGGCCCATTGCCTTAATAAATTTAAAAAAAACAATAGTGTTACTAAAATGGATTTAGGACTTAACATTGTGGCCATTAAATTGTGGCATATTATTATATTATTATGTGGGATAGCATAACTTTACAGTAATTTCACTTCACCTCGATCGTAAAAGTTTATAGAACATTATTTACCAGTGGGGCTACCATGAGTTTAAAACTTACGCGCTCGATATCGCCTACGTAAATATGTCTATGGAAAACATGTACAGCGCCGCCTAGTGGTTACGCGAAGAACTACAATCGGCCATATGAAAAAAACAACTCGATAGGTTTTTAACGTACGTAAGTTTACGATAGCCAACTCATGGTAGGCCCTCAGTAACTAGGTAGATATTATAAGGCAACTAATTGAATATCAAGGCCAGACCAACACAATATCTATATTTCATTGCCTCGTTGGTCTTTTGTACGCAGTGTTGAAAAAAAAACAACAGCGGTTGCTATAAAAACCAAGGTACAACCAAATATTAAGTTAACTGTCTTAAAGATAGTAGGCACGATTACGTTACGGGCTTAATACCGGCTTACTTAGGCTGGAGCTACCTACTTGTGCCCTGTGTTTTAATCCTTCGGAGAACAGCGAAGGTAATGTGGTGCTGGTGGAACTAGCCAGGATGGTTTTGTCGTCTACGACCTTATCCAAGTCTGAGAAGACCTTTTTCTTCAGGTCTAGGTTTTCAGGGACACATTCCTGAACGTATACTGCGCCTTTGACTGCGGTCGCAAGGTCTGTCGATCCTGGATGAACAAAATAAAACATTATTCGTAAAGTCAGTTATGATACCTAGCCCGCCCACTAGATATGTTCGCCACTCCCGTCTATCTTCGGCTAATCGGCAATCGCATCCAACTGCCACCAGTAGCTGTCCTGTGGATATCGTTACTAGTGTGGACGATATCACGGGCCTGATATCGTCCACACTACGTCTACAGACCCCAATTTATTCGTATGTAGATTTGGTAAAGAGATATAAATATTTGTTTCGTTCGCCTAACTAATAAGTGAATATGGTTTATCCTTCTGTAAGGTGACGCATGCTAATTAAATACCTATTAACATTTCCAAGAAAACTTCGACTATTCCTTATAATATAGCTGGGGGAATTGCCATGTTCCTTTTGGGTTATATTGACCTTATTGATTTTTCATACTTTTAGACCTTATTACAAATAGTATCTATATCATTTAAGGTCAACCTTTGCGAAAGGGAGACCTTTCCGAGTTTATATCTTCGTCGTCGTCACCGTATTGGCTCGGGTCTCAAAGACGAGGCGATTACGTTACATTTCCGATTAGTGCGGTGGGGAGTTAAGAATGCTGAAACACAGTTGATACGTTTAAGTTCCGTTTACGAGTTGATATGGGTGGTATGGACGACCTTTTATCTAGTTCAAAACATACACGATGCTTCGATCGATAGAAATAAAAATATATTGTCGTATATACCCGTTTACCTACCCACTTCGCTTATCTGCATACTATTAATATAGCTGTTGGTACCTATAGTAAGTACACTTTGCACTGCACTTTATTGTCTGGCCTATCTTATCAGTTTTAAAATGCAATGTGGAATGGAGGGCATTGTGATGATTGCCATTACCGATACTATTGTGTAACAGAGATATTAGACAATTAAGGTCTATGTAAATTATCGGCTTCCGCGTGTAGGGCCTAATGTAATTAAGTAGGTACATATCTACTAAAAATACAGACAGACAGAAGCATTTAACCAAAGTACCTACTAAAAAGCCAATGCGGAGGTAGATTTAGTAGCTTGCGATGTTTTTGATTTTCTGCCAAGTTTTCTTATGATTTATTCAATGGTTATGGATAGTAGGTTCGGTAGGTAGTGCAATCCACAAAAGCTGGCAACTCTTTACTAGAAAGATAAGTATTGCAACAAAATTAATTATTTGGACAAATTCAAAAGATGTTACTCTCCAATTACTCGGTTTACTTTTTAACCGGCACAATAATATTGAATTAAGATATTCCCGTTGTAATTGTATTAATAATTTATGTATTTCTCTGTAGTATTCAAAGACAGGTACTCAAGCTAGCTGTGTTTACCCTTAAGTGATAGTGCAATTAGCTTAAGTTTACGTGTGCAAAATGTAAATTTACTACTGTAACTGTCGTTGGTTTACCTAAATAAATAAATAAAAAATACACAGTAATAACCTTTGATACACCTAGACAGCAAGCTGAATTGGAACTCGCACATCGAGAAAAAACTCGAAAAAGCAACACTTACCATGTGGCACTGTCGCAGAATGATTGGTAAGAAATGGGGACTCTCACCCAAAATCACACTATGGCTATACCAAGCAGTAATTCGACCGATGGTAAGTTATGGCTGCCTTGTGTGGTGGCATAGAACTAACATCATTAGAATTAGTGACAAACTGCAGAAACTTCAGAGGCTAGCGTGTGTATCCGCCTCAGGTTGCATGCGAACAACCCCCACCGCGGCATTAGAGGTCCTTCTGGGACTGCCGCCGCTGCATCTGTTCATTAAACAAGAAGCTGCGTGTGATGCGGTCAGGTTAGACTCTCTGGACCTGTGGAAGAACAGGGGAGCACATACCACCATCCTAGAGCAGGTAATGACTCAACTTCCTATACTTGCCAGCCCGATGGACATTATCCACCGAAGACTAGTCTTCGACAAGAAGTACAAGATTCAACTGCATGAGAACCCCTGTGACAACAAGGTGATTCACAGAGAAGTTCGTATCTTCACGGATGGCTCCAAGACCAAAAGAGGAACTGGTGCGGGAGTCTTCTCTGAGGACCTCAACATCCACATCTCGGCACCCTTGGGCCAGCATAACACTGTCTTTCAAGCGGAATGTGTAGGTATCCTAATGGCCGCCACAGCTATTACGGCTAGACAGGTGAAAGAACACAACGTTCGCATACTATCAGACAGCAAGGCAGTCCTGCTAGCTCTAGCCAGTCACTCAATCAACTCCAGCCTCATACTTGAGTGTCACGAGCGCCTAATGCAAGTTGGAGCCTACAACAAGGTAACACTGCAGTGGATTAAAGGACACAGTGACGATAGAGGCAACGACGCAGCTGACCAACTAGCGAGAAGGGGTTCGGACACGGTAGTCCACGGACCCGAACCGATCATCCCCATCCCCTTCAATCTAGCAAGGTCCATGCTACGAACACAAACAGGTAACCAACACAATACAGCGTGGACGCAAGGTGGTACCTGTCGCCAAGCCAGGGAGTTCACTCCGCAGGTAAACAAGAAACTTGCAAGAGCCCTAGTAAACCTGGCCAAACCTCAGCTCAGAATTGCTATAGGGACCCTAACTGCTCACGGTCCTTATAATAAACATCTCTATGCTCTCGGACTTACAGACAGCGCGCTCTGCAGGGGATGTCTGGAGAAAGAAGAAACAGCCGCCCATGTCATTCTCGAATGTCAGGGGTGGCCATCTACCGGGCCAAACACCTTGGATCTCCAGGATCGCTCAGCGAGGCCGCCCGCAGCGTGAAGAAGCTGCTGGCCTTCCTCAACGAGCTGGGATGGTTCAAGTGATTCCCACCCCACGCAAAATAGGCGCTTTGACGTCGAGTTGCGGATATCAGCCCGTTGTACCAATACCAATACCAATACCTTTGATACACTTGAACTGCTCGTCAGCATTGAGCGAGCCCCTGAGCAGACCGTCTTTCTCCAAGGTCTTGAGCTGCAGCTTGATATCTTCCAGAGCATCGGAGACCTGCTTGGCCACGATGTCGTAGACTGTCACCTGGTAGCCGACGGAAGCGAACAGCATCGCCCATGACCGCCCGATCAGACCACTGGAAGAAAAAATTGGCGGGTAGGTATTTGTAGCTATGTTGCACATCATCATCATCTACAGCCCACATACGTCCCCACTGCTGGGGCACGGGCCTACCCTAAACTAGGGCGATAAGGCCTTAGTCGACCACGCTGGCCAAGTGTGGGTTGGTCACTTTTTATAAAATCGTAATACCATTCGATTTTAAGGAAAAAAAGAAAATTGTTAAAACCTTTGGTGTAGGGGTAGGTACATTAACTATCATATTCTAACATATCAGGTTGATAAAAAACTAAGTAATACTGCTACTTACGTTTATTATTCTATTTTAAAATAATAATAAGTGTCTATGGTATCGTAAACCGAATCGAATAACTGAATATGATACAAATACATTTTGCTATCCAATATGTAGGTATGTATGCAAAATTATAAGAGTGTACCAATCTTACAAAATGAAAAAAAACATATCTAGTTATTAATAACTTTCCGTTACAATTAAAAGTGTTAAAAATAAGTATGTAAGTTTAGAGGTCAACGCTTACATAATAATTGTTTTTGTGAGTTGTAATATTATCATTACGCTTTTATTTATTTAAACACCCTGTTATCAGAATGCAAATTAACCTCTGTTGACTTCATCTAACTCTTATCTTGTATGGGATAGAATGATTACTTAAAAAATCACAAACAATATCTTATTATTACACAGCTAACATCGTTTGTATCAATTAATGATTAAATGTTTTCTAGTTTAAATCAAACTGTCAAAATTATGTTGTAAATATTATCAAACAATTGCTTTCACAGATACAGTGGAATTTCGATTTGAGCATGAAAGTTGAAACAGTCATGTAAGACGTCATCTATGACATCTTACATGACTGTTTCGTGTTATTTTAACTGACAGATATGCCATAAATAACGTATTTCTTAAAAAAAGATTTCTTATTATTTGAATTATATAGTATTCGTACTAATCGAATACTTTTTCTAATAGGTAAGTTAAGCAACTTACCTATTAGAAATAAGAGTGTGAGTGTACCTATCCATGTAGGTAGGTACACTACATACCTAAAAAAGTTTTATTGGGGTGTAAATATTATAGACACTTTCTTTGTCCATAATGTCACGGCGTGGCGTGCAGATAATAAAGATATTAGGTACTTATTTACCAGTGAAATTGCCATTTTGCATGAATCAGATGAAGCGTATTTTATCTATATTTTTTATTTATCTGTTGATGTACCTAAATAATCACCCATGCAATTAATGCTTCTTTGCCATATCATATCAATAAGCTAGCAACGCATTGCTATAGGCAAAGAATTCTTCAAAAGCATTGTCACATCTGCCTCTCGGGTATTGATATTTTTTCAGAAAGTTCTCCAAATTCTGAAAAAGTAGAAGTCTGCAGGCGCAAGGTCAAGAAGGACTACGAAGGATTTAAAAAACTTTTCTTCAGTTCTTCACAGTACTTATAGATTTGCAGTAGGTAATGCTTGCCCCGTTTGGTCAGAAGCTGTGATGAATTACACCCGTGTGAGACTACCAAACAATGACATACACTTTTGTAGGGGTAAGTTTTTGTTTATGGCATTTTTTGGGTGCTGAACCAGGCTCCAACCAACTTTCTGAGCATTTCGTCAGAAGTAACAATGCCGTTCAGAATTCCTTCCTATGTATGCCTGTTGAGCAATGTAAGGCACGTCTCGATGCATACGCTTCTCCCGATTTGATGGTACTCATACTCCATTATTACTAGATTATTTAATGTACACATGACGACGAAAAATGTTCGAATGTTTGAAAGCAAAACACAATATTATTAAACAAATGACAACTTTAACTTTAAATAATTATTTAATATATTTAGAATTTAGAATTATCAGACAAAAAATAATTAAATTCCCAGTACGGCAGAACGGCAATTTCTTAAATATAGATGTATTTATCCTAAGTACGCACCTACTATTCAATGCAAATGCATATTACGTATTTGAGTAAACAAAACAATGTTTTCATTCGTTACAATTGAGGAAACTGCATCGTCGTAGCAAAACACTCTCCTTGACCCAACAATCAATGGGCTCGTGAAAGGTTTTTTAAACAGATTCAACCTTTGCCGGTACTTTGTCCATGGCTATCAATAGACTAATTATCTATATCCAATTGCTTACCTCCCAACAATGCCCACTTTTTCAGTCTTGAAATTTGGCGCCATTGTGTCGATCGTACGATGCTCGATTCACAGTCTACTCTTGAATGACACTGGCTGTTACTGCACGAACTATATAACCAATACTAAACTAGTTATCGTGCAGTATACAATCGCATCATCGAAGCTCGTATTGGAAAATTAAGATTATGCTAACAAGAATACGGTCCAATTTAAAGTGTACTTTGTAAAGGACGTTCGAACGTTACAGGGTAAAGAATGTTCAGTTGTGAACTTTATTGACATAGAATTGTCACAATAATGAATATTAGGTATGTTGCATAAATTATTTATTTTGTTCAAACCATTTTAGTGAAGTTTGTTAAAAAACTTAAGACACAAGAGATGAAGACATGACAAAAAGAGGTCAACTGCAGAACTTTATCCCTTATATGTCCCGCTGGTTCTGAACCAGACGCAGGACCACCGGCTTCAACTGCTTTCAGAAGTACGGTCATGATGCTTTCAAATTCCTAAATCCTTGCTAAGTACCTAATTCGATTAACTCACACAAATTTTGCGCAACCCCGGACTCGAACTGGGGTCGTCTCGGTCAAAACGCTGAACTCGCTACCAATAGACAAACGAGGAAGTTACATCTCTGAAGTACGTAATTCTTATAAGACAATAAAATAATTGTCTTCAATTATATTTAACCAATCCAATAAAGCAGGTTAATCTAATTGTCTGCAATCAAATTAGTGTTACGGATTAAGGCGACCGTTTTCGGTCATTGCGACCGATCTCAATTCAGATCAGCCAACTGCGCAGGACATATTGTATCTCTTACCCTCATAGTTCGGTGAGATGGCAATCCGACATGATCGATGAAAGATCGGGCGCAGGACCACCGGCTTAACGTGCTTTCCGAGGCACGGGCGTGCAACCGCCAACTTCCTAACTCCGGGCTGAGTAATGTCTATACAGAAAAACTCACACAAATTTAGCCCGACTCCGGACTTGAACCGGGGACTACTCGGTCCTTACGCAGGACATATTGTATCTCTTACCCTCATAGTTCGGTGAGATGGCAATCCGACATGATCGATGAAAGATCGGGCGCAGGACCATCGGTTTTATGTGCTTTCCGTGGCACGGGCGTGCCTGTCTCCGGACTGAGTAATGTCTTTACAGAAAAACTCACACAAATTTAGCCCGACTCCGGACTCGAACCGGGGACTTCTCGGTCTCGGTTCTTGCAGCGCTTGCTACCAATAGACCAACAAAGCAATTAAATAAAAAAAATAATTTTACTGATTAAACTTGAATGTTATAAACAAAATTACTTATGGAGCTCTTTTACTGTGCTCGTGGTCACGGGCAAGACTTAAGATGACAGTTGTCTTTATTAGAATCTAAATGATTCGTGTGCCTTGAAGAGAAGATGTATTTGGAGAGGTAAATGTTTGTTAGGACAAGCAAAATGTACCTATATGAACTTTATATTCTGTTCAGTTTGTTTATAAGCTTAACATGAATCTTGCGTAAGAGTATCGAGTAAATATGTAGGTATCTCATTTACAGACTGATTAGTTGTTGATTACTTTGATGCCTACCTACATAATGGCTCTCAAGATTGAAGTAGGCACAACAAGATATCTATTTACTTACATTGTATAAGTAATATGTATAAGAAATATGGTTTTTTTTCACTTCGATGATAATTTAGGCCGGATCTATTTAAGAAACTTAGTATAATAGTAGTTGTGTTACTTAATTTATAAAACATCTCCTTGTCTATACTTGTGTTAAAACTGTACAGGTCGATTCTGTACATTGAATATTTGGAGGATGATAAAAAATGCATGTTATTGTCTGTCTGTATGTGGACGCAAAAACTACTAAGCACTTCATAAAATACTCACAGGCCAGTTATTTTAACTATAAATTCGAAATTACAATTAATTGAAGGTCAGAAAAATTATTTAATCACGGGAAGATAAATTAATTTTGAAAAAACAAAAGTTGGTTAGAAAAACAATTGGAAATCGAGAAAAGCAATTTTAATGAAGGTCAGAAAAACAAATGAATATCGGAAGCCAAATTAAAAGAGAGAAAACAAATTATTTCCCATGGCTCACTTACTCGTAGTTTGACCAGACGTGTGGACCACGAGCAATGGACGCCAATAATGAATTTGCTACTATGTCGGGTATATCATGTACCACTGCCTAGACTGGGCTCTTTCACGCCTCTCGGGTACCAATCTATGAATTATTTAGATATTTTCTCTATGTCCGTTCCACTTCAATAAACATTATTAGATAAATAGACACGTATTAGTATTAAGTAAAGCACTTGTGAAATTGCACTCAACAAATACATTCATTGATATTTACGAGACCTCAATTAATAATGTAGGTAATTGTATTAAAAATAAAAGTTTAAAACGATATGCGTGGAGATATTGGCTTCATTAACACTTTTACTTACTTCATGGCCACTTTTCAATGAAGTTGAATACTTAAATATTTTTATTTACAGGAAATGTTTATGCAAGATACGATTTTAACACGTTTACACCATTTATAATATGATTCCTCTAGGTAGGTATTAGTTTATTATTAGAATAGATTTTTAGCAAACAATCTGATAGATCAGTAGTCACACATCCAATTACCTAATGAAACGTAGTTTTTATATACGTGTGTATTACCTCGTAGTTCCATTACCGCCTAAAAACCTTTAAATACGTGAAAAGACCTTAAATTACTGGCTCGGAGGAACAGTGGTTAGTGACACAGGGACTACCTACAATGCGTACAATGAGTCGTAGGTTCGATTCCCACCCGGGAAAATATTTGTGTGACGAACATCAATGTTCCGTGTTCCATGTCTGGGTGTGTTATTAAATATATTTGAATACATTTGTGTATCCACAGTTGATTCTGAAATCCGTAACACAAGTGCTTAAGGTACTTACCGCAGGAGCGGATTAATGTATGTGATGTGATGAGATTTATTTTTATTATATTATTATTATTAAATCAAAACCTTTTATGTTCTAAATTACCTATTTTAAAGAGTAAAAAATCTTGGGTCTCAGTTAAATTAAGAAAAAACAAAAGTACCTTATTATAAGTATGCAAAAAACAAAAAACTTGTTTTATTTCTGCACCAAAACAGTAATCGGAATATTTTTTTTTTCAATGAGAATAATATTTATTAGTTAATCACTTGTCGGCTTATTGCTAATAATTATCCTAATTGTCTTCAATTCAGGCAAAAAAGCTGCTTAATAGATAGCATTTCCTCTCTTATGATCAATAGGGTAGTTGGGTAATTATGTATGAAACAACAAAAACGATTCAAATTCTATATAATATTGTATCCTTTTAGGTTTTATTGCTTATATACTTAGATGAGTAGGCACCTAATTTGTACATAAAAAAAAATCTAAAGACATATTTACGAAATATTTTACAACACATAGTTCACACTTATAATAATTGACTGCTATTTTCTAACTGTACCTAAGCTTTATAAAATACTAGCTGACCCGGCGAACTTCGTACCGCCTTAACGTAGCTTTGATGCACTACTTTATTTTGTTAACCGACTTCAAAAAAGGAGGGGGTCTCTCAATCCGACCGTTTATAATATGCTTTTTATAGTTGACAGTCGTCCCATCTTAGGTATGCCGTATGAGTAAGTATCTATTCAATTTGAACTGGAATCCATAATATCCTCCATATAAAATTTAATCCTTATTTTCCTGGTCTCGCCATAACTGAGAACTTTACTAATCTCATATTTTTACTCATATCCAGCAATACAATAATTGCTTTCAAATGACTTCATTTGGCGTAACAAAATTTATTCGAACCAGTTTTTTGCCTACTTTCAAGGTAAGTAATGCATATCGTAAGAACTTTGTTCAGCAGCTATATCAAATGTTGCTTATACGAATATATTTTCATAGTGAAACGCTTATCACTTCTTTTGCTGAATTGCCCATAAAATATATTTGCAAAAATTTCGGGTGTACAGATTTAATATCTACTTATCCGTTTGATACAGGTATGAACCGTATTTATTGTAGTGCGATCAGCTCGTCTTTTCTTCTGAACCAAAAACGTGATGATTGAAAAAATTTTGTCAAAGAACCTTCTTTATTATTTAGTCACTATAGATATAGAATTTTGTCAATAAACGAACATGACAATTAGATGTCAGTATATTGCTAAATGAAAATCTCTGAAATAGACAATAATTGAATAATATAGATGCATGTTGTCGTTGTTGTTGTTGATGCGGAAATAAAAACTCAAACAAATAACTTACACAAATTAATGTCTAAAACAAATACCTAAAGACATTTTACAAAAAAATAAAATTCTGGACATACACATGAATAGTTGTTACAGTATTTGACAGGATTGGACAACTATACTTTATTCCAGTTACCTATGAAGTATTTTTTGACAGAAGTGAATTTAACACTACCCGGGAAGTACCCCTTAGAAATTGTAACACAGCGGCAACGATTCTCGATTTGTAACTAATTTTAATCGAATTAACTTTCAAAAACTAAGGTTAATAGAAATTGTCGAAAGAACAAATACACGATTGCATGTTTAGTATAAAAATTATATAGATATAATATAATGACGTGAATAATTATAGTCAAGTTTTTAAAAATTTACACTGAGTTTAAAAGACCATAACAGTTATACTCTCATGTAAAAAACTCGTCAATGAAGCAGCCCTATTGCCGCCAGATTCATTTTCACTCGCGATTGATCGGATTAACTAACTGAATACTTGAGGCACGTCACTATGTTTAAAAGTAAAACATAATCCATAGGACGTAACTGCATTCGCGCAAAAAAATATTATTATATTTTGAAGTTCAGATTTAGAAACAATAGTTAGATCAAAAACAATAAATTAATTTTGCTTGTGAATTAATTGTAGAGTGTTTTTGTACAATTGTAAATTTTTCAAATGACGATTTACGACCAAACACAAAAAAAGATATTACATTGCATTTAAATGAAACGTGCAGAGTTACGTTCTTCGAAATGTCAAAAAAGACTTCATAAATGGAATAATGTTTAACATAATGATTGACGTTTCATGTCAAGTCCCACGGGAACTCTGTAAAACGGGATAAAAAGTATCCTATGTCCTTCTCCTGGCTCTAAGCTACCTCCCTACCAATTTTCAGCCAAATCTGTTCTGCCGATCTCGAGTTATAAGTGGTGTAACTAACACGACTTCCTTTTATTTATATAGATTACGAATTTTAAATTTATATACCTTTTAATATTTTTAAATTTAAACAAACAAAATAGACTATGATCTATATAGTATTTTAATAGGCGTTTATCAAGTATCTTATTTGTCTCTTTCTTTGCTACTTAATACTTATTAAATATTGTCTGAGTCAACCTCATGTCAACAAAATTAATTGGATACCTAATTTACTTTTACTTTTTGTACACTTTGCTACTTTTGATTGTTGAGCCTAAATAATTTCTATTGCATGACATTACAATGAAACACCAGTCTTTGAATAATTGGCTCGCAAGCAACATCTGCGAAATAAAACAGTTTGAATGACCGAATTAATACTTAGTAAGGAACATACTTGGATAGAGAGCTTTTAGTTTATAGACACTCCTTTTTGAGTCAATTAAAATGACCAACCTTCTTCAGAATGTTTACTACCTACCTAATAACATTTTTATTCAAACCGCATCAAAATCGGTTTATCAAAACGAATGATTATCAAAGACAAACATTCATACTACATGTCAATATGAGAAACTTGTTTGTAAGTCAGTTAAAATACTGGTGATGCGCGGAAACCCTGAGCGTTTTCCGGAAACCTAACCCTAATTACGAATGCACTTAGGTACATAATCTACTGGCAAGCTGTTCCGGCGATGGCATCTGTCGTGCTGATGCTGAATATCCTGTAGTTGACCTCGTTGGGGTCCAACGTTTTGTAGATGAACTTCGGCATTTTGTCACTGAGAATCCATAAGTTGCTCTCATCGTCGATCTGAAATTGAGGAATAATCAGATTTGTTATTGAATACATTAGTGTATTGAATATTTATTTCATTCTTAAACCATGGGTAACATTTTTCGGATAGATGTAATAAGATTAGTACAAAAATCTAGTCAAAAACTTCGCTGCTAGATGACATTTTGTTAATTAATCAAAATCAATCTCCAACTATTTACCTACGTTACTGCCTTAAGTAATCGTATGTAACCATGTATTAAATAGTTATTTCCTCAGGCTGGTAACAGTTTCCGTCTGCACCTTCACTGTAATTCGATTTGCTGCCAACAAAACAGTTGTAATTCCCGTCTCTTCAAAGGTCATTTGGTCTGTCGACTAATGTCAAAGGAAGGGTATATACCTAGACATTTTAACATCGAATGGACTAAACCAGATTTCTCAACAGGTACCTAAACTGACTGCACAGAGCCGTTCAATCGAATGAATATTGGTCTAAATAGCTAAGCCAAAAAAAAAACCAAATAATGATACCTAAGTATTCCAATTCACCAAATTGAAGGCTAACCTATCGACTATTGCCGGTTTCTTAGAATATGTATTCGGTGTCAAAACCAAATAAGAATGCATTTGTCTACGTCAAGTTCTGCACTAGGATTGTGATGCAATTATTGATTGAATAGATTTATATACCTTGACGTCATTAGGGAACTCGTAGAGTTCAGGATCGGAGATGATAAGAGGGTTGTTCTCAGGAGTGTACGGTTTGTTTGAGTTCCAGCAGCCAACGCCATCACGATTCACCTGTAAAACATCATAAATCAATTTAAATTATTATCCACTACCTAAATTCATCATTCCTATTCACAGTATTTTAGTTGAAACCTTTCAGATTAGTCGGTAGCATACAATTAAAATAAGGTATGCAAGAGTTTAGGCACTTTTAAGATGATGAACCGGTTAAGGCGCGGATACACTGGGAACGAATGCAGTTACAAACCAAAATGCGAATAAAATATCGTACCGCTTTTATAAACGCGAACGTTCCAGTATAATCATTTATCATACGTAGCATTCCCTGCCAAATCAACCCAAAAAAGTTTTTATATACGAGGAGTTACTGTCAAGACGAAGGCAAACACCTTTATTAATAGCTAACTAATGTAAAAAGGAGATGACCTTGATTACAGGTTTGTTGTACCTAACCTATTTTGGTCAAAATTGCAATGTACAGATTCCTTGATAATAAGTTTATTCCGGTTTAAGTTCTGTACTTAACCAGCTTTGAAGATTGCTACGGAAGTTTAAATTATCGTCGAAATTTTGGAATAGCTCTATGTATAAAGGGTTGTGTTATGTTGTTACCTGTGTGTAGAACAGCACATTTGTCTTGGCGTCGTAGTAACCAGCTGATGACTGAGTACGTTCACCTCTGTCGCCCAGTAACTGCAAAACGGTTGATGCAACATTATAGCCGTAATTATCTAAATAGTATGATCGTGCACTGTTAGACAGGTGCTAAACTTATAATGGCTATGTTTTCGCAACTACTTACAAGTTGAGGACTAAATTAATATATTTTTTATCGACAAAATATGTCAAATTTGTCTAGTTTTATGTAAAACATGATATCAATAGCGCATTTATATTATATTTATGGTAACAAGACTATGATATAAACGGAAACCCCGCTTTATACATACTTAGATATTTTGTATTAGAACTTAAAAAAAATATGTCCCATTGGCGAAACTTTGCGCGTTCAACAATATTTAGCTAAAGAACTTTTAGTGTCAAATTAATTTACAATAATATGCCAATATTCTATTCCTGTCTTAGATTATACCTTTTTGTTTTAGTGTTTACCTATAAGCGTTAGCACCGTTATGCACAAACAATAAAACAAAAAACCCAACTGCGGAAAATAAAACCACATGACCACATGTCATATTTAATGAGGAATTCAGTTAATTGAAGTAAAATAATATCAAGAATCACCCTTGCTACAACAGTATGTCTATTGATATTCTTATATACTTTACTGTTACGTACGCTCAAAGTGTTGTAATATACAGGGTGCCCAAAAAAGTAGTGTCAAGCGGAAGTCCTGAGATAGAACACCCCGTGGGGCATCCGAAACACCCCATGTATGTTCCGCGATTTTTTATAGTTTTCGAGTTATGATAATTTTTCTAAAATTTTGAGAACAACTGACCTAACCGACTAAAAATATTGTAGAGAAAAAGTATTTGACTTTTTTGAGTCATTCTTTTTGCAAATCAATCTTCGTATTCAAATGGGTAATTTTATGATTTTTCCACCTCTTTGGCTCTTTGTAGTCCGATTTCAGCAAAAGTAGCCCAATAAGTACCAGTTTTTTTATGATTATGAAAGCTGAGAGTCTAGCGCAGTTTTTAAAGTTATTTAGGAGCCATGCAACTACCTTTTTATATTTTAAATTTAAGGTTGAAATTGTAAGACATTATTTTCTGAACGTTATTTTTCAGTTTGTACCATAATTTTGATATTTTCCATATAAGTTATGGAGACAAATATTTTAGGCATTGAAGAAAAAGTCATGAAAATTGATTTGCAAAAAGAATGACTCAAAAAAGTCAAATACTTTTTTCTCTACAATATTTTTAGTCGGTTAGGTCAGTTGTTCTCAAAATTTTAGAAAAATAATCATAACTCGAAAACTATAAACAATCGCGGAACATACATGGGGGTGTTTCGGATGCCCCACAGGGTGCTCTATCTCAGGACTTCCGCTTGACACTACTTTTTGGGACACCCTGTATAAATAAACCAAAAGGTTATGAGTTTATAAGCTTCTCAACATACAACTGTTCGCCAAAAAAAGTTAATCCTATGGACTCACCATTAAGAGAAAAACAATATTGTTCTAAGAAAAGCAAACTGGTTTTTGATCGCACACGTGCAAACTTGAGCGTCCTCTCTAAATCATAATTTACATTTCTATAGCACATGTTGACAAAAACTAAAATATTTAGCACCGCTTGGAAGATTCATAGTATTTTTAAAGCCGTAAGTAAGAAAATCCTGATAATCACGAAACTTGTAATGATAATTGAAATATTATTTATTTTTAATGTTATAGATATAACAATTTCCTTTTTTGATTTGCATTAGCATGATCGTACAGCAAGGGTTCGTGATTTGATGTGTTATAATATTATCCTATATGTACTGATTTTTTTTATTTTACAGTAACCGAATTTGTATGTATTATAACCCAAGGCCTTCGGAAGGACCGGCTATAAGCTCAGAATACGTTGGGGCCTCCTCAACATGTACGAGCATTCAATTATGTATATACGTACAGTATCTACGTATATACATAATTGACAGTTTCGGGAAGAAAAAGAGAATAATTCGTGTATTTGAAGATTACATTTTCAATACTAATTTGTTTTTATCAAAAAGATGCCAACTAAAAAGAGATGTGTTTGACATTCTTAAAGAACGCATATATTAGGTCATATATATAACGTACATAATAATAATTATTAGCTCGTTTGTTTAATTTTAATAACTATATTGTATATATTTATTTCTTTATTATTCACAAATATATATAATATATTACTTACAAGATGCAAGTATTGCAAGAATTTCATATACAATTATTATTATTTATTTATTTTTTCTAAAATTTCCCCTTTTCTACCTAATGGGTTGGCAATTTGTTCGAATCTAAAGTAAAAGATCTTGACGACTACTAATCGCTTTTATAATTTTGTCTAAATTTTATATTTTATATCCAATAACATAATGTTAATTTTATTTAAGGAAAGCCTGTTATTGGCCTTATTATATTATGTAACATTTCATGGTTTATTGTTTGCATAGACGCTGTTGGTTTTCGCAATAAATAAATAAATAAATAAATAAATAAACCTTGAAATCATGGAAGGCTTCGTCCTTGTCGATGTGTGTGTAGTTCTGCAGCAGTTCATTTGACACGCAGAACTCTTTAGTGCTGGACAGCGCGTGGAAAAACACCGTCCGATAGCTGATAAACAAAGAAGTTAAGAATGAACCAGTGTCATTCGCGTATTGGTTCGTACATTTATAGTCCTACGTACGCACACGTTGACCTAGGCTACGAAGGTTTTCCACCGTGTCAATTAAGTATGAAAGTTATATTGTGAATCGTTTACCCGATACTCTTCCTAAAAGAGTCGCTTATAATCGACTGGCTGGCTGTACAAAAAAAAAGAAATAGCTTTTTTTGCGTCTGAGAAGGTAAAGTAACAGTATATGTGTAATATGTTGAATAATTTATGTATTTTTTACCTTTTAAAGAAGTTTCTTCATGATGCACTTCAATTTATGTAATGTTTTCATGATACATTTAAACTACTCTAATCTGTATTACCTGCATGTAAATAACTGTAGTAAAATTTTACTACAAAAATTAAACAACCCTTATACTTTTTATCGATTATTTAAATTTACGCAATTTCACTAGACAGTCCTTAGTTAATTGACTAAATTGATAGCCAACATACGGCTGACCTCCGTTATAAGCGAACGGTTTGTTTTGGGGTCAATGTCGGGCCAAGAACCTGCTGTTATTTACATACACGAACCATCTCAACCTTTCACTGCTTAAACTGCGATCTATATAGCAATAGATTGTAAGAGTCATGTGTCGAACAGTTATATAAACCAACTATAACATCAATCTTAATTGGACGATATACTGCCATATTTATGAAGCACTAAAACTATTTTGCCCATCGTACATCGTTAAGCTTCACATAACATCTCATTTTTATTAACATTTCCGGTCATTGTCCTTAATACATAACCCATTTATGTACATTTTAGCCAACCTTTCCTCTGTTAATTGTATCACGATGCGTATCTATTTCATAATTCATGCATTCCTATCCTACCAGTATTGCTTGGTATTCAGGTTAATGGGATTTATTCTGATAATACTGTTGTTTGCGTGAAGAATCGGTATAGGTACTAAATATTTTATGTATATCGGTCGCGGCGACAACTGTTCTACCTAGACGCTATAAATCAGGCTTGGTCGTGCATATCAAACGTGCCTATTCAATATGCGGAGACGTAGTAACTAAGGTCAAACCCGCCCGGCCAGTCCCTTTGGGTTCCAAGAATTTCCAGATAAGAAAATAACGAGCTTAGTCTAAATTCTTAGGTATTCTGGATTTCATAATTTTTTTGTGGAAACCTATTTTTCCAGACAATATATTTAATTAATTCGTATTCTACTACGACCGCCAACTTACCCCTACCCCTGTCTAGGCAAGTGATCATGATAAGGCGAGAAGCCTTCATCGTTTGTCACTTAGGAAGAAGGATCACAACATCTACACTTTAGTTACCTATTGTACTGTAATTCTTTATTGCCGTATTTGTAAAAACGAATGAGCATGTACTATTCTGTGCAACTCTCACATCCACATTAGCAGATAAAATCTTCAAGACCAGTACTACGGATATAAAATAAACTCACCCATTCTCCCTAGGCTCAGAGAGTGCCAAGTTGAACACTCCATCGGTCCAGTGGAACTCAACTCCGCCGACCTTGTAGGAGCCAGCCAAGGGTTCAAAGTGGAAGTAGTGGTGGGAGATACGCCAGGAGTCATCCTGCTTCAGGCTGTACACCACCACACCGTAGCCGCCCAGGTCGGGAACGTAGGCGAAGGCGTTGTCACACGAGTCTTTGGTTACATCTACCACCTGTGGAAAGAACAACAATTAGAAGTCTTCTCATAGGTAATACATAGGTAATATAGTACGTTGTAACGGCTTTAATGCTTTGGCGTTGTGCTGGTTCATAAAAGTATTAAGACTGAAAGTTTTAAGGCATTTTAAAAAATTAACCTTCTGAACTTGTTTACTATAGAAAGAACGGAAAAAATTCAACTGCCTCACCGCGGCCCGGGGATTCGAACACCCGTCCTTCCGGGAATCGCGCCCAGACGTGCATTACCATCACACCAGACCAGCAGCTATTAATTGAAGCCGTCGAATTTTTCCCGTATATGACCTGTTAGCCACAGGTGGCGCCATCTACTATCAGTGATACACACTGACAGCCGTAGACATCTCGTTACAGAAGTGTAAACTACAGAAAATGATGACACACTGGCAATTAATGTAAATTTAAAATTTCACCGGGCCGCGGTGAGGCAGTTGAATTTTTTCCGTTTTTCTAAATATTATTACAGCTAGGGCAAGCTTTAGCACTTAAAAATTTTAAATTTACTATAGAAAGATTGTGTTTATTGCACCATTTTTTTATTTAAATTGTTATTTTTAGTTGAAATAATGACGTTCGGATTCGTTGTATGACTTTTTATGCCAATAAAATACAATAGAAGCATACAAATGGGTAGTAAATAGGTTTCCAACTTTGCAAGGACGTGACGGTATAAAGCCTTGCACTAAAATAGTTTACCATTAAACATAGTAAATGCCTAAATATATAAGGTAAACAGTGAATCTGCAAATTTGGAGTATTATCCATAGACGATTCGATGTAGTAAGACAACAATAGCACGCAAAAAGATTTTACGTTTTGTCGCTTGAGTGAAAAGAAGTCACGATTAGTTTGCCAAATGTTTGCGACGATTATTTATGTCATTTTATATTAAATACTAAAAGCAGAATATTTTTACTAAAAATGGTTTAAAATAAATTGTATAAATAATTATATTAGTTTGTGTTTATAGGAATAGAAAGTTCCAACTACTTACTATGTTCGCGAAGAACGAATCCTCTTTCATGTCATCAACCTTGAAGAAATACCGATGAAGAAGACGGTCAGTGTTCAGATCGAAAATCACGATTGAGGGTCCAACGATTTGGTTTGGAGCATCTGATGACAAAACAAATTTGGCTCTTTAATATTTTTTTTCATATAAATCATGAAAATGCCCTGTGAGCGGCACCTCATCTGGCTAAAGGTAGGTACATTAAAATGCTGGTGCTCAATTAAGTACAAAAACAACAATATTCATAAATCTGATATGTCTCAGAACGACAATTATCATCATTAAGTAAATGAGACGTTTAGATAACATTCAAGCATAAGGAGACAAAAACAATGAGTACCTATCAGCACTGTTAATTTAAATGCTCTCCAATTAACTCTGTTATAACCTACGTGGTCAGGTATTTAGCATTATGAAGCATTTAATTGCAAACTAAACAATGGCTATGAGAATGTGCTTTTTTCAATCGCACTATCTTACGACGAGAACTTTTTTGTTTCCGTCAGTCATATAGTTACATAACTTACCTTACAAATGTTACTGATATACATTAAAACTGACAAATAAAATAAGGAAAGTAACAGGGTTATTACTGAAAAATAATTGCCTTTCTCCTTTTTCTCAGATTTAATGTTATATCGTTTATCCCGAGTGCATATTCATGAAGTGAAACTGATACTTCGAGTAATAATAACTCTTGACGGAGTTGACGGTCGGCTGTTAACTGCCATTTAACTACACTAAACTTTATTTAAGTATTAATGTGTGTTCAGATACTTACTCCAAATGTCAGCCAGTCCAGTGTCCAAAACCCAAAGCCTGTCACAAGGATCAACATACACTCTGAACACCGATACGATGGTATTGTTTGAAGGGAGCTCCTTGTCTTTATCAGATATGAGGTTATCTTCGAAGGACGGATACGCCTTCAAAGGCTGATCTTGTGGGCCGTCCACATCTACGTAGTTGAGGGACGACGCGACACCATTTTTCCACCTTGGAACTGTCACGAAGAGCTTGTTCTTCCACCTCGCCAAACCAAGAGGCAAGTTGTTTGCTTGCACGAATTTTCCGTCCTTGATGGCATTTTCGCGGTCAGCGGGCGTCTTCCATACGTAATCCAACTGTTTCCACGCGAACCTAAGTTGTGGGGTGGCTGATTGGCAACCTGCAACCACTGCTAGAGCTACTATGATGGTTAACGCCCTCATTTTGATCTGTAACAACATCAATTACCATGTCAAAGAGCTTGTTCTTATGCTATTAGTTTACCAATAATCCAAATACATAATTTGAAATGGCCATGTACAAAGGAACAAAGTGTGTAGGTTGATGTTATATGATTTTAAGAGGTCCAGCTTGTGATCTTATTGCATTCAATTTGCAAATTGAATACTAATAAACTTGAAACTGTTTAGAGCAGGTTACGTAATTTGTTTGTGGTCATTTTAAGACCAGGATAATAGGCGTCACGACTGGGACAAAATCTTATTATTCTATTTAGTCCGTAAGTTAGTTTCTACAAAAATATGGGCCACGTATTTTTTTGTTTTTCAATTGATTGAAAAATGACAAAATTATAGCTTATCAAACTTCTGGAGTGGGGGCTTGTGACGTCACAGTTACGCAAAAATTGTACGTAAACGTGACGTCATACGAAATTTCTAAGCACTATATCTTCATAATTTCTTCTTTGTGAAAGAAAATAAAAAATACGAGTACAATATTTTTAAATAATCTAAATAACGGACTAATTATATTTTTTTAGTCGTCTCGCCTATTATGTACGTATACTGATATCATGTTTATACCGCCTTCAATAACCACCTAAAATAATACCAGTGTTTTTGTTTCAGGACTGGATTATGTTATGACATAGATTTTATTCGGAACTAGTGGTCCCGACGAATTTCATACCGCCAATACTGATTTTCTCATTGAAACCTTCCCTGGACTACGACGAACATTTTAAAACCAAATTACCTAAATCGGTCCGGGCGTTCTCGAGTTTTAGTCAGACTAACGAACAGCAATTCATTTTTATTTATAAGAAGATTTCCAATTAGATACCTATTACTTAATACCGATGTGATAAAATGATGAGGTAAATTATGCACATTGCACTTGCCAAATACGAGTATCTGAGAACGCGGTAGCTGAATGATGATTTATTCATTCGGTTTCCTATACTGACACTGTTGTACTCATTGCATCATTAGTATCGGTGTAATTATAACGAGGTATCTATGCAGGTACTTATCTTAGGTGCACAATCAAGTCTTAGATTAATTCTTTGACCTGCGTTCATAGTATTCTTTATTAAGCGAAGCCACTAGATACTCCGCGATGTTGTAACTTGATAATGACAGTATTGTGAAGCGGAGCAACTCAAACTACAATAATAGCTGGCTCACGTTTTTGCAGATGACTTGTGATCTTATTATTGGGAAACAAGTTGGGGGTTCATACTCTTCCTTATCTCTTGCAGATCAAGCTCGTTATGCATTCGGATGGCATGGGAACTGTGACGATATATCTTACACAACACCGCTTGTAGACGCAGTTAAAGAAAAATAAATATTGCTTTCTGTTTTTATTTCATGTCTCTAAGTTACTTTTTTAAATACACAAGCTTAAACTAGACAACAATAATAGATCGTAAAATTCGTAATTATAATAAGTAGTTAATGATGAACTTGACACAAGTTTCGCAATGCGCTATTAATATTATAACCGTAATAACAAGGGGAGGTCACTGAAAGTACATAGATAATAGCACTTATAGAGAAGTAAACCAGTTTGTATAGAAACTTGTAAATGGTCTTTGAAAGTGCAATATTTAAGGAAGGACTAATAAAGGCGGTAAACGGCCATCTCGGAGGCGCCTCGGGTGTCATAGTACACTGGACTAGTGGAGGGATTGTGGCGAGTCACGAGTTTTTACTCAACCCAAGGTCTGTGGTCTGAATAATGAATTAAACGGCAAGTCATGTGTCAAAGGAAACATGGTTATTGTTAGGCCTAATCTAGTGTGAAACTAGGTAATCTAGGCGCCGTGGGATCATGCCTAATACGACGTACGGTACTGTAGCTTTCAAACCAGCTTTTTTTAAAAGTTCGTTCGTTTCCTTCTTTTTATAAACTCTTTAACACTAGTACGTATAGATGGTTATGAGGTACCAAAACATCAATTAGCAACAACCATTTATAACTTTTAAAGAATAATATTTTCCTAATGCAAGCACATAATATTTTTATGTTTTTCATTTTTCAATTATAGTCATAAACAATCAAGTCATATTAATATGAATAAAAATAAAAGATGAGGCATAACAGGTACAGCAGAGGTTAATAGCATTATCTATTCGGCCCACGAAACGTCATAACAGGCAATTTACCCACTTTTTTCCACGAATTAAGTTAGGGTTACCAATTATATATGTGGGTATATTAAGTGATTTATATTGTAACCCTTAAGATGTAGAGTTAATAAAGCGATAAGCTTATGAAATTACTTTTACTACTACTATTTAATATGGCCATCCTTAGAAAAAGAGTCTTATCGGTAGAATCGGGATTCCGCACTGTGGTAAATTCATACTATTGCTGTATTGAGAATTTTTAAGTGCATGTAGATATTAATAATTAATGAAAACAGTGAATTCGATTATTAATATTGATGTTAATATATACAGGTAGATATATAACGGTTCTGTGGTGTATATTTGTATTTTGAAATATACAAAAGCGACACTATCACAGACTTGAATTACTTGTCACATCTTATGATATTGTGCTAACCTAAAAGTTATTATTTATAAACAGACTCTCTAGATGACCTCATTCCACTGATGGTAAGCGGTCGTAAGGTCTATATATGATGGTTGACAGGCTGTCGACCTCACCTGCTAAGATGCCTTTCCACGCTCCGCCTGAAGTGCCCAGGATTGTATGAGGGAGGGAAAGAGTCTTTTCAATAGAGTCAGCATTTTAAACCGATGTTACATTGCTGATTTAAAAAAAAGTGTATTTCAAACTGGCCTTATTTAATAATGAATGAGTCTGTACACGTAAGAAATAGATGATTGTAATATATAAATCCATTCTAACTACAGGTAACATGCGATCGCGTTAATTGTCTGTGTGTCATTTCATGCGTCATTTCATCGACCATTTATTTTGAAGGAAATCCCCAATCACTGCCTACTTTGTCCTATCATTTATATTTCTTCCGTAGAGTTGATTACTAAAAGTCATTATCATAATGTACACGTTTTTTCTCTTTATTATAATTAATCTTAGTACGTATAAGCACGCACGAAATAACATAATGAACTAAGAATTGTCACTTAACTACCGGTAAGTAATTAGTGGGTAATTCTACGAATGTAAATACGCGTATTTTATCTGAATGCACATTATGAATCTACCGGTATATTATTTTTGACGTTTATATAATAAAAATTATAACTAGTCCTCGGCGAGACTCGTATGTCGCAAATGTAGAATATATTATTATCTACTAGTGACAGACGCGAAAAGCGACTTTGCTTTATACTATGTAGAAATAAAAATTTAACCTTTTTTATATTTTTTTTACTTCCACAGGATTATATTTAATATAAGAGAATAGTTTAATTTCCAATCAGTTCATAACAATTAACTAAAATTACCGTGCATTTCCCTTCTCCACTTTACATCAACCTTTAGTTTCATAATCAGTTCAAGTGTAGGTATGCTTAAATTTTGCAGATATGAAGAGATTTACCTCTGATATGAAGAGTTTTGGGAAGGCATAGAGTCAACCACTACTGCCACATTATACACAGTAAGTACGGGATAGTTAACATCCATGACGATTTCTATAGCTATAGTGACAATACAACAACACAATGATCAAAGTTATGAATGATTCATCAGACCGGGAACCCGTACTGATGTAAATTAACTATAACACATAATATCGGTGTGAGTGCGTAGGCAGGTATATGCAATTATGCAGATGCGAGTCCATAATTTGTTACGGTGAATGGGCATGACCCGCGCTAATATGACAAGAGATTGCAAAGTGACCGTGAAAATATGAGTGATAAATTATTTTTTTAAACAGCGCCGAATTGAGTACCTACACAATATTATGATTGTCGAGGCAGATATTTGATTTTAGTTGGAAATGTTAGAGTCAGTGTTAACACTATAATTGTAATCTAGATTTTAATAGCTGAAATTCAATTTAAATCATATTATACCACGTATTATTAGAAAGATCTAACTTATTTGCATATTTATTTTATAAACTTGAATGTGTCGACTCAGGTGATGTGATATACTGTAGACTGCTCAGTACTGCACGCAAAAAATGCAGTTACACCGTAATTACACTTAATTTTAAACATAGTGCAATGAATACCGGTATGATTTATATCTATCGTAATGTATGTGTGAAGGTAATTAACACTGCAACCTGTTTCTTAGTTCTATGAGATAGACATCGGTAAAAAGTAGTTGTCACTACCACATAATTTTAATACCAATACAAACACTAATATTTTACATAATCTATGATACATGAATTGTGAATATTAAATAACCGGCCAAACAACTAAAATGTTGCACATCGGATTATTAAAGCTCATACTTTACGAATTTAATATTGATAACTTGAAAAATAAACAAACAAATGACCTCTATAAAGCTTCAAAGATTTAAACAAAACTTTCGAGTTTTTAAGTTACTTCAGAAATGTATATGTACAATTTAAGCTTTTAGTAGACAATTGAAGGTTTTAAGGGTGATATATAAATGTACATGTTAATTTAATTTTAAGTTTGAAATGAGTTGAATATCTATTGACTTTTTTAGGCCAGAATAGAAAGGTGTATGTAAATTGTAAGCTTTGTGTACAAGATGAGTTGAAGTATAAACTTACGTGTTTACGGAGTCACCGCTGGTTCAGAGGCCGTACGTCCCGTCACTCAGAGAGGCCGACACGCACTAACCCGCTCCATGTGTCGCCGGCCTTTTATATACAACTACATACAATACGTATCCATGAGGGCTTTTTGTATAACCCAAAACTTCAATGGTGTTTTTGACATTTTTTTGTGCAACCTAATCTAGAGTTCATGTCACAGTATTCACAGTAGCGCTGTTAATGTAGCTGTTTAGTCTTTACCAATCTTGACAAGCCTCTGCTTAATATTCAGTTTAGTTACACCCATTGTACAGGTTCAGTTAGGCATTCATGTTCACAAAACAAAAGGGTTTAGTGTGTATAAATACGTGAACTATATTAAATTGGCTCTACGTGTAAAAATAACTTGTAAACTTAGATAGTTATTTTGTTTGTAGTTGTACTAAGCACGAACTAGAAGAATGTGAAATTGATCATACATTTTTCATAAAAATCACCCTCGACCTCATTTAACTAAGTAAATAAGTAAGTTATTACAGTCGACAGATCGCTTCCTACTTGAATCGCATGTGCATTATGTGCAAAAACTCGATAAGTACAAACTTAATCCTAACATACTTAACACGACATTTTTAACTATTTAAATATGAGTAAATAATTAAGACATTTATTTTATGTATTGTGTATGTATAAATAACGAAGACATTTATTTAATATTTACGATAAATTTGTTACTTATTTTAATTGGTGCTTAAACAAACATATTACATACTATTTCTATTGTAATTAGATTGAATGAATGCATGACTGCGTACAATAAAATTAAAAAACAAATCGATTGTTTTTACAGTAATATACTTATGTATTTATTACATCGGCAACAAATTGATAGACATTTGTAAAAAGTAAAGGTTCTTGTTCTTGTTTTTAATATTGGCACGTTTTTTATCAAATCCATTTTCATTATAATTACACATTTTCCAACACAATAGCCTGTAATAGTAGGGCATTTCAATATTTGAACAACTTCCGTGTGCCTTTGAAATAAATAAAAGACAATCAATACTATGCTGCACAAAATCTATTGTGTACCTACTACCTAGTCGATCGGTGACGTAGTAGCACCTAGAATAGAAGGTCGTATGAAGCTAAACATTGGGTAACACCCCGATCAATGGACTATTGGCCGATGGCCCATTACCCTCTCCCGTCACTCGTGTGAACCTGCTATTGCGTTTACGCACATCGCGTATTCTATGCGCGTAATTCAAGGTTAGCTCCCGTAACGGATGCATCCGCTATTTTCATTCTGACAGCTAAATAAGCGGATTTTTTTTGTCAAGCAGATTTATTAGAGTAAATTTAACGCCTACAGGTGACTTCGATTTTTTAGTCAAGTAGTTCTCTCGTAACAAGTATTTCACTCTTTCAATCCACTCCTCAAAAAGAGTTAGTTTTGGGGATCGTTTGTTTTTTTTAATCATTCATTACATTGCATTGACCACGGATAATCTATATTCAGTCGAAGTACCTAAGTATGGGTATTGACACAAGGTTGTTTCGTAAATTCACTTTTATATATTGCCGATTTTCGCGTATTAAGTTGATACTTGATGACTTGGTTAACCAAGTCGTAGAGCGACTACATATTTTATTCAATTGCTGTTTTGCAGCTGACTGTCATCATAGCTAATAAAAACTATTTTTTATAAAATACTGGGTTATCGTCCGCGACTCTGACTGCGTGTATCGCATAAAAAATTCCCATTAAGCACAGTCGTTTGAAAAGTAGGTAACCTATGTCCGTTTCAAAGTCTAAACTAGACACACAAATAGACAGGGTTACTTTTGCATTCATAATATTAGTAAGGATTAAATGTAAAGACCACATATTAATTAGCTTCATCTGAATTGCCCGAAATAATCATTTACTAATGACCCTAAGCATTTTAGGACAAACCGTCATTCATTTTCCCCAGTTGACGTATGTAGGTATTTCCGACAGTAAGTAGATAATTATGTACTTCTGTCGGAAATCGCATTTGTATTTGGCTCTTAATATTTTTTTATAATTTGTGAGTATAAAAAAATCTTCTACTTTTGAAGGTTATTAAATTTGTAGTTATAATATTTTAAACTATAAATAAAGGCGTCCGACCGATTTCAGCCATGGCGGCCGATCTCAATTGAGATCAGCCAATTGCGCAGGACATATTATAGTGCACAAGTGTGCGCGCAAACACAAGTGCACTCTCTATTCCCTTACTCTCATAATTCGGTGAGACGGCAATCCGACATGACCGATGAGAGATCGAGCGCAGGACCACCGGCTTAACGTGCTTTCCGAGGCACGGGCGTTCAACCGCCAACTTCCTAACTCCGGGGTGAGTAATTTCATTACAGAAAAACTCACACAAATTTTGCCCGACCCCGGATTCGAACCGGGGACCTCTCGGTCTTAACGCAGCACTTGCTACCAATAGACCAACGAGGCAGTTAACTAAATAATCAGGACAAAAATTAACTTAAAAGTACTTAAATACTTACTTACCTACTAGCGTACAAATTCATGGAAGTTTTAACTTAATGTCGGAGTAGCAAAATGATAAGAATGTAAACCACAACCGCTGGTCATGACCTGGGTTGGTGCTAATTAGCTTTATTATTCAGTCAGCATTTTGTAATTAACTTTTGTTTTGTTTACTCTACATAAAACGCCTATACAATGTCTGATCTTACCATCGCGAGTATTTGCCATACGGTGTTTGAAAGGCACAATACTCGAAGAAAAACATTTCACCAGCCATTCATGTTTACAATTTATGAAACATAAAACTTGAAAAGTAGGACATATACATTTGCTATCGTAATTAAAACTCTTTAACTGGTTACACATTTAGTTTTCTAACTTATTGAGGCAATTAATTTGCACCAAAATATATTACCCACAGAATCGTCGTCGTATATCATCTGATTTTAAATTGTACGTAATTTATAATCAGCTCTAATAAAAAAAAGACCTGCCATTAGATGAATTTTCTAAGAGTAGTATAAGTCTTTTTTGCAGATATTAACATGATATCGTACTATAGGTAATAGGAATGTAATAAGCAATAAATTATTTGAATTTGAATACCTACATATTATTCACTTCATATCTTAACATGTTATACATAACCACAGATAATATACAACTGAGAGTCGGAAGGTATAACAATATAAGGTAAGGACCATTTCAAAATTCGTTTTTGATGAACATGTGTTTGAATTAATAATTAAGAATCAATTATATGTCACCTTTTATAACGCTATGCATCGTCACCCCCGAGACTTATAATTCTAGCGTTAGCTTAGCTTAACGATAACTCGTAAAATTGTCATAAATATAATGATAATCCAATCAAGGAATGCATATAATTATAAGCGGTTATTACCAAAGAACATAAGTGCGGAAATAGTGGAGTCATTATCGTGAATCTCTAATATGTATTGGCGATCATGCATCATCCACGTTCCTAGCTCGCGGTAAAAGCGTCCGACGAAGCGCGACCGGCCGTTGATCTCCTTCGACCAACACACCAACACGCGGGATAGGTAATTGCACACTATTTATACAGCATCGTAAATATTCTTCTTCTGGGAGAAACTGGGTAGCTCGATGAGCAAGGAGGCGTCGTGGAACCATATACGTACTCGTAAATCATATCACTTATTAACATATTCGCCAACTTCAGCAACGTTTCAGAAACGAAATCATATAAGTATTGATCCTTGAGGTTCTTAGACGAAATATAAAGTATTAATTAACAAAGATATAAAAAATCATGTAAAACCTCGCCGTTCGTAATCAGATATCGAAATTTGTACCCATCTTTGACAAATGAAAAAGGCAAGAGTAGATTGTAAAAGGATTCAGGAGTAGTAAGTACCTATCCAAAAGAAAATTGCATGTGATATCTCTATCACATGCAATTTTCTAATACAAATTATTGCCAGTTTTTTTGTCCATGGATATAGACTTGTCGTTGTGTTCAATTGAAATAAAACAAATTTTTTGCTTATAAAGTATTTTACTATAACTAAATGTACATTTACAAATACTACCACATTACTATAAAAGAAATGTCAGATCATTAAAAACTTAACCATTATAAACGATAACAATAGTAATTGTTAAAGAGAAAATAAACAATAGCACTGGCACATAGACACTTTGATCATCGCGAAACGATTTAATACAGATTAAACTTACGCATAACCGCATGTATAATACGATAATACGAGCAAATGACTTACCATTGTGATAGATAAGTCTATTTAAATGCAAAATAATGAGTTCTTAGATATATATCTACTTATTCTCAGATTACTTCCTGTTCAATGTTGTTTGCATGTGAAACATTAACAGAATTGAACAAATAAAATAGTTCTGTGAATAAATCAAGTACCTAGCTAAATACGGTGAAATTTTAATATTGTATGCCTTTATATCAGTTACTATTTTGACGTTAATTTGGCTTTATTTACAGTGAGTCTTACTTCTTACAATGTGTCCTACTGGTAGTTGCGAGTTTTTAGTAATATATAGTACAAAAGGATAATTCTTCTCTGTAAACATTATCTTACTTGATCTTACCCTATAAAATGCATCATAATATATAATAATATTACTCAGAATACAAATAAATTAAGAAAACTAACATAGGCTGCCATCTTCCGGATTGAAGTGAATAAAATGTTAGTTAGTATGGCTGAAATGTAAAAAACTTCAGCTTCAACGGAAACAAAATATAAATAACTAGTCCCAATACACCAAATACCCAAATGAAAAAAAAAGAAATGATTCTATACAGTTTTCATCAAATGAGTTAAGTAGCATAAGATACCAGTTTATTTTCATAGTAGGCATATACTAAATAGGTAATGTGTTTTGTAGTTTATGCCTACAATGCAATGCGTGAAATAATGTGTACGGTAACACGTTTTCAGATACCGAGATGGTCCTATCAGCAGTTACCAGTCCTCATGCAGTGCAAATTGTAGTACGAGTCACCGGAGTCGCTCTCGTATGGGTCCGAGTCGTAATCTTGGAACCTTTGAGCGTAGGTTGGGGGCCGACGGGATCTTTCTGAGGGCCGATGGGTCTGTGGACCCCTTCGCCTCTCCCGAGGGTTCCGTTCATAGGTAGAGCTGGTGCGGGTAGGTCTCCGCGGGCGGCCACGCGTACTGCTAAAGAAATAACTTACATCAAATGCATTGTACTGACTCCGAGGTGAGAAGCTTAAGCACTTGTGTTACGGATATTAGAAACATAGTCCTTATATGAGTTTATATGAATCGATGGTTGAATAAATTTAAAATGTTCACTGGCCATCCTTGGAAAACAGACATGAAAAAAATTAAATTCATGAGCCCGCCTGAACCGGGTCGTTTGTTATATCTATTTTGCAATTCATTTCGGTCAGTGTTGGAAGGAACCAAAAAAACATTTGTTTATTGACACAAATTAGCATGAATAAATAAATATCACACCCAGATACCCAAAAAACAATATTTGTCAAGGGTGCCCACGATTCCTGGCGCAAGAAACAGATGACTACCAAATGTATTTGCCAGTCGCAAATGTCTTTGAACTGTGCGCACGAACCGCATGCAACAGTATTTACTGTGATGTATGGCTAAATTGTTACATCAGCTTTTGTAATAGTAATAGTTTGTATGCACGCGACGTTTTAAGGATGTGTCGTTATAATATAACGCTTATAATTAACAAATAAAATTGAACAACTGTATACATCGTGAAATTTAAGTGGTTGTTTTCCCGTGGCAGAGCGATTTGCCTTTATACCGGAGGCGCTCTTAGATGGCTGATTTGACACTTTTTATTTTATATTTTTCATTTATCCTTGTTAAGAGGCGCATATTTACCGAATCATAAAGAAAAACTTTTCAAAAGAAGATGTTATTTCAAAATGTCAAATGCACCTAATTATCAAATTATTTGTCTTTTGTTACCTAAAATCATTGAATTATAAAAAGAAAACGTAAAATTTCCACTCTGTATTACGCTTTTACAAGGTTACACCGTTTGACACGTTTTCATAGTGACGTAGAGGGTAATACTCACCAGGTATTTTTTTTAAAATAGGATAAAGGATTTAATGAGTATTGTATTTTAAAAATAAATATTTTTTTAAATAAGAAACTTCAATTCTATCTTCTGGATGTGAATAATTTTTTTTAATAAAAATTTGTTTTTTTTAGACCTTCATCATCATCATCATCAGCCCATTTACGTCCCCACTGCTGGGCACGGGCCTACCCTAAACTAGGGCGATAAGGCCTTAGTCGACCACGCTGGCCAAGTGCGGGTTGGTCGACTACACAGCCTAAGAATTTCTTCTTAGGTGTGCAGGTTTCCTCACGATGTTTTCCTTCACCGTTAAAGCGTCGAATGATGGTACATATGAATTTCAAATTTGAAAAACACATTGGTACCTGGCGGGATTTGAACTGGCGACCTCTCGCATGGCAATAAAATACAATAATTAGACCTTGCTTGGTTATAAAGTGGAAATAACTGTTACTTATATACTTCGGCAATTTTGCCGTTGTCCCTCACTAGTGCAGTCAGTCTGACATGTAGCAAATCGGCCAACTTAGAGCGGCTCTGGTATAGTAATACTATCGAAACATGCAATTGCATGTTATTTATTGAAAAAATATTTTATTCTTCAAATTTTTAAAATAATAATTTTTCAACTCGAAAACGTGAGAAGCTATGGTTCTTTTATAAGATGTGACGTAATCAGGTACTGCTTTCCGCATGAAATCGATGCTTAAACTCAAGAAGCTCTAGGCCCTAAGTGATAAAGCGGTTCGAACGTCCTTTCGAGTTTCGGTTATACCGGCATTTATTTATTTCAATAAAAAAAAACTGCACAAATCTATTGTGCTACTAAGATTGAATCATTTTACTGTGGGAAAACAACCACTTAAATTTCACGGTGTATATGGAGAATACACAAGATACTACAAGTAAGTCACGAGTGTTTCTTAGAAAATTAACTATGTAAGTTTTTTACGTGTAAAATATTTTACTAAAATACCATAAAAATAAATTAAAATAATATAGTTGCATTCACTTTATATTTGGTCCTGGGAAAATCACCCGAAAATTCGTTGATGTCTTTGCTACGCACCACACGTATATGCTACGAAGTGCTACGACGAGTTCTTAATAGCTGTTAACATAGCAAATAACTCGTCGTAGTTAATTAAAAATATTAAGTTTAGTATATTGTGACTTGATGAAATATTAATAATGTTCATTATCCTAGAATAAAATGGTAAAATAAAATAATAGAGATGATAAAATAAGGAACGCTCTCACACACAGTCTAAAATGAGAATTTCGTAAAAAGTCATTATCAAGAATACAAAAACTTTACTTTTTTCTAATCTTATTGTAAAATTGTTATGAACCACACAAAACTTCATACATAATTTCCCAGAAAACCCTCGTCAACCTTATGAAACCCCGCGAAGAAATAATCAGAAATGTAGCTTTTTATAACATAGTTCAGGCTCCGTATGGTCTATTGGGCCTGTCGACCTCATATTTGGATCTCACTACCGCTTACTATCAGGTGGAGTGAGGTCATCTTGTTAGCCTATTATAAAAAAAAAATACAAACGAGTAACAATAAAATTATTTAATAAACTTACGTTCTAGGCCTCTTCTTGTACGATACGGGTCTCTTAGCGGACTCGGGCCGCGGCCGGTAGTCATCTTCATCGCTGTAGCTGTCTGTGTCATACTCCTCGCGAGGCCTGGAGTGGTGGAACACCGGTCGAACGTGCGGTATGTGGACAGGGTATGGCTTTACCACCGGGACAGCCACCTGTTCGATAATATTTGGGAAAGATATTAGTTCCCTGCTTTAAGTTAGTGCGATGCACTAAAATAGTAACTCTTGTGTGTTTGTAGTTTCTGATAGCTGTAGTAATTTTAAATCTCAAAATAAAATAATTAAAAATCATGTTTATTATTACAGCTGGTTATTTAATTGATTTAATTTCCAAATATTCATTTAAATGTAGAAGTATTCAAAGTAGCTTATTAACTACATATGTCTTAAATTCGCATTATGATGAAGAAAAATCTTTAAAAAATTGTCGAATTCTAACTGTTTACGGTAAACGCCACATGTCACATGAAATAAACGTGAAATAAGTTACCTTCCGATGGGCCTTTCACGTAATTAGCCGGTACACATTTAGTAACAAGACACAAATATACATGCAAAAAGCAGTTAGTGATTATATACAGACAGAAGAAATGCGTGTTCACAAATTAGCGTAGAAGTTATCATTCGCATGACAATTATATACATGTCGTTACTATCTATGCATTAATGGATTTCCTACGAATCAATGGTTAGTTTGGCTTTCATTAATTATGTTCGTAATTGCACACTGTAACGCAAGTTTGGATAGGGTTACCCTGTTTCGGCCGTAACTAGGATAGCACTGACCTCCTTATGAACGATCACTGGGACCGGCTTCTCTACCGGGTAAGGAACGTTTTTGATTACCGGGTACGGGACCGGTTTCTCAATGGGCACGGTGAGCTCCCTGATGATCGGCACCGCGACCGGTTTAGGCATCGGTACCCGGACGGGGTAGGGCTGCGGAATCGGCACTATCACCGGTTGAGGTACTTCTATCTGGAAAACATTAAAGATGTCACCCGCCCTTTCTCGCGTACGTCGGCCAACACTTACCTAATATGCATACGCCATTTCGACTAAAGTGTGATTATACCTAGCAGCAATTACCTGTTTACTAGGCATGAGCGGAATCATACGTCTCTATAAGAACTAAACTTTTTCGGGCGAACCTGAAAAGACATAATTTGTAGTGCCAAACCTAGTCAGTAAATTTTTTATATGTAGCGTAAGGAAACTAACTGACTATTAAAAGTAATTAGAGAATGGAGGAAGCAGTCACATAATTGCAACACTGTATATTCTTATCACATGCCATGCTTTTGTGTGAGATACACCTGGAATATAATCATTTTTTTTAAACTGTATCGTTTGCATAAGTATATCAATTGTATAGTGCTTTAGTGAATTGTTAAAAGTAATTTGTACATAATTGAAATATATATAACAGTAGAAGTATCTACAGATGTTGGAATAAAATTCTACTAATTAAATTAATTAGATCAGACATTGTTGTTGAATAGTGTTTATCAATGCATGCCTAAATTACAAAACTACAGAGATTTTATACACGAATCTGTAATTTGCGGATTGACCAAATCTTATGTAAAACTTTATCCTATTGATATTTTTGTACTTTCTCTAAGACAATGAATTCCCAAGATCAAATGTACCGTGACTGCTGTCGAGGGTCGACGGGCTCATTATCAGCGCCCAACCACTCGTTAAACCATCGATTGAAAGACCAACTCCAGCACATACTTTCGAATTACTATTTTCGCTTTCATCGACGCAATATTAACTAATTCCCCAATTCTGTGGTCTCAACTTTACCACGAATATCTCCATGAAAGAATTCGCAATGAAACCCCGTATCTAGTATTAATACCAAAGTGGTATTTAGTTTCATGATTTCTCTCAAGTGCACGGACGCGCATCATCTTACTGACCAAGAGTAGGCGAGGAAATTAGTGCGCGACGTGCGTTGTCTGCTTTTCCGATCCGCATTCCTTCATATCAGTTTTTTGCTTGATAATTACATATAAAGGTGATCACATAGACTACCGCATACAACCACACATATTTACAACAATACAATAGTTGGTCTTACTCACCGGGTAGGGTTTCGGAATGGGCACATGCAAGGGCTTCGATTCCGATCCGTAAGCATCGTAGTCCCGATGGGCGTCCTTATATTTGCTCTTTAGGTAGGATTGTCTCCATTTCTCTACTAACTTCTTGTAATCACTATCTTCGCTGAGATCATTGCCACTTGGCCTGTGAGGTGGAGTGTATGAAGAATGCGACGAGTCATGATTTCTAAGATCTAATAAATCTTCTTCGGACTTAAATCTAGTATTGTAAGATTCTTTCGGCTTCTCATATTTATTTGATTTATACGGTCTATGTTTCGAGTATTCGTTTGCTTTGCTTTCCTGATGCTTTCCATGGCTGTATTTATAACTATTTATGGGTCGTTTAGGTATGTGTACTATATCGCTACTCGGGTTTTCGTCAAATTGCGGCTTCTTTACACGATGTTTATAAGAAAAGTCGGAGGATTTAAAATAACTTCCCCATTGATTTGGCGATGGTGTAGTTGTGGTGTATAAATGTTTAAACTGATTAATGAATTCATCATTTTTGTATTTGTCTTTGTTAAACGTAGATTCAAAATCGTCATCATAAGGAATTTTGACATCAGGTACTTTCTTGAAATTTGAATAATCATGATCGGGATAGTTATAATTAGGAAAATCAACAATATTACTGCTGGCAGGAACTAATTCATCTGTGTGGCTATTGAAGGGTTTTTTATCTGAATCAAAATCAAACGTGAAACTGGTACTGCTGTAGTTAGTTGAATATTCGTACCCTTTTGATGGATTTATTGAAATTTTTGACTCGTTATTATTATAAAGCCCAGGTTGTCTATTCTTATAATTATCTTTATACTCGGGATTATAATTTGGCCCTTTATAGGTTGACTTGATTGGAGTTGGGCTTATGAAATTTTGTCTGTGGTCTTGGACAGGGTATGGCTTCAGTGGCTCTTTCTCTGAGTTATCCTCCGAGTTATATTTAGTATTGAACGAACTCATATCTTTTAGAGTTGGAGTGGGCTGTATAAATTTATTATTATTAGCCTGTTCCTCATTGCTTTTTAGAAACATATTTTCCTTCTGATTGTTTATCAAAGAGCTATAGGTAGCTACTTGAAATTTATTATCAAGCTCAGTAGGATAAAACTGCTTGAGCTTAGTAAAATCAACAACTCTCGGAAACTTCAATGCATTATGGGGATTACTTTGAGATGGCTTAACGAAATCCTCGACATCAGGAGATGGGAAATTCGCAGGATAATTAGGAATGTTTTGATTTACACCAGACTCACCATTATTACTTTTCACCTCTGTATTGTGAGTCGGCTGCACTCCTGGCATAACAAATCGTGAGGCCAAGTCATTTGTATTTGCAAGTGGTCCACCGCTGTACACATTGAATTCCGAATTATTAAATTGGTTTAGCTGCTTTTTGCCTTTTGAACTTAATTTAGTACCATAAACCAAATCATTTGGGTCATTTTCCGGCTGTTCATAAACTTCATAAGTATTTTTATTCTGATTATTGGTGTTACCTCCGTCGAAACTTGGTGTATTATAAAAATTTACAGAACTCGACGGATAGTTAACCATACTTGATTGAGGTTCACTGTCATCACTATGTCCAAATGATGTAGGATCTACGGAGCCGAAATTGTTGTTGAACCCTGTCGCGTCAGCCGCCGAAGGGAATGCAGGTGCGTACAGTCTCGTGGTTGTCTCTTGATTATCACTTAAGAAACTGGCGTAATCTGGTGAGCTGGGCACGAATCCGTCGTAGGATCCCACATCGTTGAACCCGAAGGTGGAGTAGGAGACCACACTGGGCTGGGGGGTGGTGTTGTTCTCTTCATTGGTGGGTCTTCTGATCCTCCTCGAGCGCTTTCCGTCCACCCAGGCGAAGGTGATGGATGCTATGAGGAGGAGGTATATGAGGACATGTTTAGTGTACATGTTGCAGTGTTGGCCGGTGTGTGCGCGTGCTTTACACTTTACATCGTATCGCAGCGCGGGCTGCGGGTGGAGTGCGGGCGGCGACTGGCGCGGCGCGAGGGTGCTGCGGCCACCACCCGCCGTCCTACGAAAATGAAAGCGTTTCACGCTCCACGAACTCGACAATTTTCCCCCGATTAATTATTCAATAATATTCCGTCCGATGCATTCTAATAGGTCGTCTTGCTGCAATACTTTTGTATGCGTTGTCGCTAATTTAATAGCTTCTCGTGACGCCTCCTAGACATTCCTTCCGTCATTGATATATTACTAATTGGGGACTTACTACCGCTTGAGTTCAATTAAATACCTGCAATTATAAATTGCAACAATGTTTTTATACTAAGATTAAGATTTATTTTCGGTAACTCACTATTTATTGAACAATTTGACTGCTGTTTAATAAAGCAAGTTTAGTGTCTAAGTAAGCATAACGTTAGTACAAAAAGTAACGACTGAATAATATAATGATTATTAAATCTTTTTACAGGTATTTTAACGAACTATTTAACCGGTAGGTGTAATTATGTTTGATTGATTTCCTATATAAATCTTTATGCCTAACTCCTTACTCTAAATAACAATGTATGGCATTATTACACAGAACTAAGCTTAAAGTACATAATAATATAGTAATAAGCTCTTCTGAATATGGTTGTCTATAGTTTATAATCGCAATCTGAACTGAACCGAAACGTCCCCGACTTTACACAATATCACTGATATTTGTGCTAAGCTTTCAATTCAAATATGCACAACATTAGTTTTACCGTTGTAAAAGAAAAGTTTGTAATAACAAATGTTTACATTATGTAGACACGCCAAGTAATTTATTATTATTAACCAATATCGTGCTACTTTAAATAACCACTGATAAACGAACGAACTGGTGTTGAATAAAATAAACAACTTGCTAAAACATTTTTATTTGTCTATGCAAATTATTGAATCTTGATACAGTTTTATCGTCAAACTTTTATTACAAAGAGTAATTACTTAAAACACTAAAGTCACATAATATCCAACTTAAATGGCCACATTGCTAGCTTCCAAAGCTTTATAAACCTTTACGAGGATGCCACTTTGTACTAAGATACAATACAACTTAACAATAACTTAACACAAAAGAAATAGGTACAAATGTGAAAAACAAAATGCACAAAGTGTGAAAGAATAACAAGTGGAATGGAGTTACATATTTATGATTTTTATTTACGTATTTTTGACGTATGAGAATCGTTTTTCCTATGTTCTTTTATATTATAATCTATAACCATAAATAACTAATACTCTGAAAGTAAACAACAACTTTACGAATAGGCACAATGGAGAACATAAGTTTAGAAAAAAATAACTTACACAAAGGCAATAATAGTCGTGCAGGCGTCTTATCCATATAATACATTGAAGGATTGTATGACTCGTAGATTAATTCAATTTTTCTTATCGATTACTATACCAGAGATTCTATGTGTCCACAATTCCATTTAATTACGTAATCGCTAATATATCAAGATGACAATAGACCTCACAATACTCTTTACTTTATAAATACAGCTATTTATGAATAATAAAGTTTTATCTACTGACAATCATTAAATATGGGGGACTTTAAACTTTATAGGACTTAGGACTGTAGGTTAGTTAGTCTACAGAAATTACATCAACATACAAAAATATTTCTCATCTATCACTTTCATGAACACTTCGAATTCAAACACTGGTCATCTATTTATTGGTGCGTAGGTACTCGGAGATCTAGGGGAAATGTAAATAACTGTTTATTCAATATATTATATGAGTGTACATAAATGGGTATCTCTATGTGTTTAGTCACTTACTTCCACTAATTTTCATAAGATTTCTACTCTCGATAAAATATGAATATAGATAATAAATCTAAATCATACAATACATTCTATAATTGCCAACATCTATCTACTCTCTACAATATTGTAATAAAATATGCATTGTTATTACAAGAATTATCTCGATAGGTAAATCTAAACATCTATCTAAGTAAGTTTCAAGGAGTTAACAAGAACAGTAAATGCGTACAAATGGATTCTACGACGAAATTTCAAGTTCTGTGACGTCAAAAAGTTTAAAAAAATATTTTATTCTCTTGCTCGAAGTCAACGTTTACCCTTATTAATACCCACGTACAATCGTTTCTCAGTCAATGCTTGACACTAACTACCCTAGTCGTGACAAATAAAAATGGTAACAAATCATTGAACCAAAGTCATAATCATAATTATACCTGTTAAAATTTAACTGAAAATAACCCTCTTAGCTTCACATCCAGTTGTCCCGTTCCGCAAGACAATCGTCATCATTTTAGCTCATCGAACCACCTTGAAACTAAAGCACTTCATTTATAAATATGCAATTCGAAGTCCTCAAGGAAACCTCATCACAACTCAAGCATTGCTATAGGTACAATATACACGTGCGTTTAAAATCATACAATATTTTGTGACACTTATAGTGACATCATTTCGACGACAAATGATTTTAAAGCCTTCATAACTTACATAATAAAATAACCAATAATTCTTACAAGCTTTGGCAGTCAAAGCGTCACTCACACCAACATAAACACACACCTTATCTTATTATTACAACGCTTGCCTCATTTCATAATCCTGAAATAAATATTTCATTCGAGCCATTCTTTACAGAAATCATCTCATTATTTGTTAAGTGTGTACGACATAGATGGCGTTGTTCTAGTACCGATCGATACCAACAGATGGCGTTAATAGTTTGATACTAAATCCCAGTTCCGCCAATCATATCAACATTCTTAATACGTCTCGATATAAAAATATTTAATATAATAAATAAAAGGATTCGAACAAGTCACCAGTATACAGGTAAAATACCATTACTTTACGTATCTTCTGAATATAAATCATGTTGGTAAGTCTAAATAAATTATTGTTACATGATTTGTAAATTTTAATAAATAGAGAATTTGTGAACTAGGCCCTATGGATTCTGAAATATATTACTACTATTCAATCGTTATATTATTGCAAAGAAGAAAAGTAAAGGATCGATGAAGAACTGGAATAGTATAGAGGCAGGGCGATTAGTGAAGAATTGTTGACTGACGCACCTCGTCTTTTACATTCGAATAGCACTGGAATTACAAATTATTTAATATAGCTCCCTAGTCTTAAGAACATTTCGGATTATTTTGATATTATTTTCCTTATCATTCTGTTAAAGTAATCAAGTCTGGTACTTCACTGTGTGAACAGAAGTGGGCAATACTTACTTTCATTACATTATATTGATTCTATAGAGTTTATTTGTATCAGTATAATATTTTACGATTATATTTAAATTAAACAATTCTTTAAAAACGATTAGTCTCTTGAATTTATAGCTTTTACGGAGACATCTAACACCCATAGATTCAAGGTAACAAATCTGAAGTATTGTTTTTTATATTGGGACTACTTCGAAAGTTAAAAGAACGTAATGACTGACGTAGGAATTTTTTTTCACATTTTGTCATTTTTATCTGGTCTGGTTTAAAAACCTATAAGCCAAGTCTATATTAAGACAGTTCGAAACTATAACTCCAGTGCTATCCGAACGTCGGTCGCTTACGTCAGTATATACAGGTCTGCTATCCGACTGTCACCTCCTTCTGTCCTCGTAACAGGGGGTAGTCCGCGAAGAGCACCCACTCGAATAGCACCTGCAAGAATAGTACCAGTACTATTGTTGCAGGTGCTAGTTAGGGTCAAGTTAGACCAGTCTAGTACACGAACTTGGTGCTATTCACGTGTGTGGTCTTCGCGGACTACGCCCATAGCAGCTCTGCTATCCGACAGTCACCTTTGTCAGTCCTCGTAGGGTAGTCCGCGAAGAGCACCCACTCGAATAGCGCCTATAAGAATAGCACCAGTACTATTCTTGCAGGTGCTAATCCAAGAACTTGGTGCTATTTGCTAGCACCTGCAAGAATAGTACTGGTACTATTCTTGCAGGTGCTATTCGAGTGGGTAGTCTGTGCCTACCCCCGTAGCAGCTCTGCTATCCGACAATCACCTTTGTCAGTCGTCATAAGAGGGGGTAGTCCGCGTAGAGTACCCACGACAACCACCTGCAAGAACCGTACCAGTACTATTCTTGCAGATGCTAAGGTAATGTTAGACCAGTCTAGTACACAGTTGGTGGTATTCGCGGACTACCCCCAGCTCTGGCAGTGCAGTAGTTGTTTAGTGCGCAGAGGCGGCGGGCGCGGCGTGCCGCAGTCGCGCGCGCACCTCCTGCAGCGTGGGGTTGGTCCCCGGCTCGGACTCCTCGCTCTGCTCCGCTTGCTCTAGTCGGCGCGCTCGTTCCGCTATAGCGCGCTCGAGCTCTGGAAGCGTAGAGGATGGTGTGTTTAATAGGTGTTTTGGGAATAGAGCCATCCGCCCCCCGGCAAGTCTAAGCTACTCCAAGTGATCATCGTAGTCAGTTAGGAAAAAAACTGTGAGGCGGGACTACATTAGTGTGGGTGTTTTTTTCTTTAGTATGTTGATGTATAAAGGTATCTCAACTATTCACAATTCAATCGATAAGAAGATCACATATGTCGATGCTATGAGTATTTGTCTTTTTTTTTTATATCTACCATATTCACCGTCAGTCAAAGATTACTAAGTATAGGTCTAGGAGGCAAGCCCAGCGATTCTACAAGGATTTCATAAAATTAACTTATACTAAACATAAAATTTTCAAACTTTTGACTATTTCCATTAATCGGGTAATTTTGACAAGTGTTTCTTTCCATCATGATTATAAATCTGACTAACAATAAATGTATTGTCTGATCGTACGAGTATATAACGTTTCGTAATGCTAACAGCTAAACATCTTTAAAACTAGAAAACAATATTTTCACTTCGATATTATCCATGGTTCGATTGAAACAATCTACAAATCAACTAAACTAAATAAATAAATCATCTTAAGTACCGCATTATATTAAGCAAAAAATATTCTGTACCGAGTTAACAATATCCGCGAAATCGATATTACCACTATCGTAATAGCTAATAATAGAAAGTTAGTACAAGACGAGGAAGGTAATATTAATGAAGTAATGTCCGCTTAGAACCACATTATTTTATTAATGTATTTCCGTACTTAGCTTCTCCCACGCTATCCTCGACCTATGAAACCTAACAACTATTACTTTAGTAAGTTAAGTAATCGTTGAATGTCTTAATATACGTATTGATACTAATACGGTATACAGTACCGACGAGTCGGCTGATTTATAAGGCCTCTATGTTTCATACAAAAAACTCGGCCGCATAATTTTTCTCGTGCGATCCGTTTGAAAAACAGGCCATAAAGTTCAATCAATACAGGTCGACTTAGACATATCGGGGGCACGTTTAATTAGACTCAACTTGCCGCAACGAACCCATGCTTCAAGCTTGTGAATAGGCTATGAAAGGCGTACAAAAGATTCCAATAACCGTGTCATAATTCATTGATTGAAGTCTTCTGGCCAACTGCGCCTTTATTACGCCCAAGGTCGCGCGCACAAATGTTGACCGATTAATAAAAGGAGTGCGCGAACGCAATCAACGCGGGGTGAACGACCGGATGCACCTGTGCACTCCGCACTGCACCGCCGCCAGTGTTGCCGGATGTCGTTATGATGACCGATAAAAAATGTCATACCAAAATAACAGTTATGTAATAATGATTATTAATATTTTCCTTAATCATTTTATTTATTTCTAGCAATAATTTAATATTTTAAATGCAAACAGGGTTGATAAAATACCTACCATTGCGGATATGAAGTATATCTAATGGGGCCTTCAAAGAAGACAACTTCAAAGAGAAAGACATTATATTTTCTTTGTTTATGCGTTATCTTAAAGCCTTGGGATAAATTTATTGACATGGTTATCTTTTCATATAATTATACTTTGTAGCTCCTTACATGTTCAATAGTGTCTTTTTTTAGGGAAGTACTAAAATTCTGTTTGCAAACACATTACGCGGAAAGACTATTTCTATTGGTCTATATTTCTCTGGATCTTCTGAGAATCTTTTACAATATAATATGTCTACACATTGATAAAATTCTATCTATTTCCCAATCCCTATAAGCTTTACTGTAAAAACTGTAGAATGAAATGTTCGTAATACAGAAACTCCGGTAAGTCCGACAACACTGGATGCGCCGGGCCGGATAAAGACCGAGGCCGGACCGAATGTGCAGCGAAAAAACCAAACGAGTTCTGCGAACGCATTGTATCCAGTGACGACTGATATGCAGTATGTTATTACGTGAAACGAAATTCCTTTCCCCGGCACAAACGGGTTATCTAAAAATATACTCTTTTAGGGGCGTCAGGCATTTTTGGGATCTTCTCGGATGGATTGATCTTTTACTTTATTATTTCTTTAAATCATTACATCGCGATTTAATAAAAAAATCAGTAAAAATATTTAAAAAGGCTAATAATTGCATTGCATACCTACTCGTATATTTAAGATACTTAGGTATTTAGAATATTCGGTGCGAGTACTGAGGTACTTAGGTACACGCACAGTAAACATTAAAGTAGATCAATAAACAATTCTTAATGTGTTTTAATACAAGTGGATCAATTTACACAGTTTCCATTTTTATGACTGTTTACAGCAGGGTAATATGAATTTGAATACATTTTATCACAGTGGCGTTAAAGGAAAGTTATAGCAAATTGATTACGAATGAAAACATTGCATAAAGCATCTCACAGACCAGAGGTTAATTTGCACGTCAAGATTGTATTATCAACGTTCAAATATTAATAAAGATTATTTCTGGTATCGAGAACTGTTCCTCTGCTCTTTGTTTATTACCTGTATGCTACGGAATTGTTTTTACGGATGCATAATGTTGCAAGTGTTTTTATCTTATAGTCAAATCAGTTACCGGCTATATACATAATTTTTCACCATAGGTTGAGACAATAACGCTCAAGATTGTGTCTATACAGTTGTTTTGTTAGTTACATAAGATAGTTGAAATCTCAGTAAGGAAGTTGTTATAAAAAAAATTATGAGTTGAGAAAATAATATCATAATTACCTGGAGTTTCCCTGTGTTCCCGTACTTGGTTCAGGATCTGCTTTTCTTTGTGTTTCGAGAGCGCCTTTTGAAGTTCGCTCTTTTGATTAAGAACGTTTTTTCCTCTGAAAACAATACGATTTCCATTAAGCATTTTCATAAAGGGCAGTTAGGTTGGATAGCCAGACGTTTGGAAAAGGTAAAAACTTAAATAATATTTAGCAACAAAAAGGTCAGATAGACTTCGTGAATACTTAATCGAAAAGTTTTTAGGTTACCTTTGTGACATAGTAATTGTGTGTGTAAGAACAAGGTTCTTAAAAATATTTTTTTACATTATAACCGGGATGATGTCAAAGAACTATCTTGGGGTTATTTTTATTATAGTAATAAATTATAGTAACATTCCATTCGTCTACTTGAATCTGATAGCTAGTTTACCTTTCACCTCAATTACGCAAAATAGTAGCCAGCACATATTTTAGCTTATCCGATAATATACCTACAATTAATAATTTCATATGGACGGCTTGTAAATGCTTAATGTATTCTGAGGAACTTAATGGCTTGCTTGCTATGCAAATGACGTTAGATTGCAAAATCCCAGCAACAAATCCCGTGTAAGTAAGTCTTGCCTCAGAGCTTGGGTAGCCGAAATATATAAATATGTATGTATATATGTTGGCTAAAATTTTGTGTATCAGAAGCCAAATAAAGCCAGCCCCAGTTGAAATGGCAAGCAAACTGTCGTAAAACTAAATAGCGGTTCTGTGACTATAGTACCAGGTTACAATATCGAACCGCACAAACGGGTACTTTGGACTTAAAATACATGACTTGCACAGTACAACTTCATGCAAATATGACGCAGTAATTTATAATTTATATAGAACAAATCGTCACAGATAACGTAGTGGAGCCCTATCTTATCAGTTATGTCGAAATTTACTCGCGCGCTACCATATATGGTAAAGGTGATAGTACGAACAGGGAGTTAAATATTTGCGATAAAATACATGATTATCTAGCTATAGCCATTCTTTGTTCGATCCCATTATCAATTAAGTATAATCAGAAGCAAATAATGTCCTGAATATGAAAAATGTTGATATTGTATTGATGTCGACATTTGCATTAAGATTTTTTAATATAATAGGTAGTTTATATTATATGCATATTATTGATAAAAAAAAGATTTGTCTTATTTTATTTTATTGATTTTTAATCCAACACTTTGCAATAAACGTTATACTCGTATTATAAAGATAAAACTCTCTCTTTTGACAAGAGGACTTGTCTTATGAATTACCAGATCTTCATTAGACTTAACATAGTTAAACACTTAATGTAGTAGTTGCAAAATAAGAAAACGTAAATTAAACTCTTTTTAACACACATCTTACTACATTATTAATAACTGTAAATAGTAGTTTAATAAGTTCCCATCCAGATGTACGCATGTGAATTTTTCCAATTTTAGATTTAAAAACTAAAAACACAATTTAAAAAAACACTGTAAATAGTTTTCGGTGCAATATGGCCACCCATTCCCACGGTCGATACCTGCATGTGTGAACTATTTAGCGGCGATGACGTCAGCACAGTGCTGCATTGTTTTATTGCTTCTGTTGCATTGCACATGTGTCGTAACTTACGCGTTACGATTGCTCCCGTTTGCCACTTATTTATATCCGCGCCAGCAAGATTCGTAACACCTTTTCCTATTGAATCGAGTAAGCCATGAAATAATCTGAGTAGTTTGATTAAAACAATTGAATTACTGTGTGTGAATTCACTCTTTTCGATGTAGATTTAGCACGATACACACCGCAGCTATATTTTGGACATGGCAATGAAATCAAATAGCGTATTTTAGCATGCTCCCTACCAAGCACACGTACATTAACATTAGTTGAGCGAAACGGCGTATTTCGCAAATTGAATTATTCCGTAAATGTCTTCGGAATACGCTCCACTCAAAATTAATTAATCCCGTTTATAAAATTAATTTCGCCACTTGCCCTCGGTAATGTTGCAGCTCGACGCGACTGTAAATAGGTTCGCAATCAGAAAGTTCAGTCGAGCGTTCGGGATTGGTGCTGTGCCTTTCCAAGCTTAAATCAACTTGACGTACTGTTAATCGCTATGTAAATAACTTTTAATAAATATAGAACACGGTATACCAGTATCTATTTCACTGATACAGTGTAGTCGATAGTATCTATCTACTACACTGTATCCGAACATCAGAATAGTTACCTAGATGCAATGAGAACTTCCACGTGAGTAAATATTTAGATTGTGCCTTATTTGCGGAGTGTTATATTCGTAGGTGTCATAACAATGGAAAATGTTCATAAATTATACACCTACTTGGATATACCAATATATAACTCACCTTTACATGAAAACATTTAGGTAAATGTATCATTTACAAAAAAAATTACGACCGCCAAGTTTTACATATTAATTAATATACCCGTATGTAGGTAACATGTAATGACGTTTTTAATATCTCATAGATACAAATTACCTACTAATTATTCACACATCCATATCATAATGGTGTTTTATTATAATAATATTTTAAGTGATTAAAGTTAATATTTTTCAATCAGTTTCAGATGTTCATTTGGAACCAAAATAATCTGTTCGCTTCCCACAAACAAACCGCAAAAAATTTGACGAGGGCCGACCTCGCTCACGTTTTTTCATAAGACGCGTTAAGTAACCATTATCAAGCAGGTAATTTTAAGATACGAATTATTGTAGTCATTTACAAAATCGTTGAAAAAAGAGTTAAGAAACAATATGAACGATAACGTTTGTGAGTAATAACGAAATTTCAAAAGTTTTTTTTTGGATTTAAAACAGCAGTTTACGTAATACCGTGGATAGCATTAATGTAGGTTACATTATGCACGAAGCCTATCTACGGAGCCTGAGCGCAATTTAATCCTGGCTAATTACTACCAGAATCACGGCGCGCCCGCGCCTACGATACTAATGAAATGTTACACCGTTTGCAAACTAATAACACTGAAATAAGTCCGTGGGCTATACTTACATAGTTCTCGCGTGAGTTTGCTGGATTTTCTCATGAACCAACGGGATAATACTAATGATGATACAAATATAGCACGTGATAATATTTAGACGGATGCAGAACATCTGCCTTATGTTTAAAGCCTGTTATACCTAATGTTTACTGGTGAGGACTCTTAATAGATTTCCAACCGGTCTAGTGCCACCTGTATCCTACATGTCTCGGTGAATTTCATCATTACCTGAGAGGTCTACGTGTTTGTATGTAATATTATGCTTAATTGAAAACTGGCTCTATGATGCATTTCGTTGTGCTTCTGTTTCTTGCGCCAGGAGTCTCTGGATTCGGTGCCGGATATATTAGGTGATGATGTGTAAACTTGTGTATACCACTGTTGTTCCTAATGCTAACATGTGCAGTATGAGAAATATTTATATGATATTCAAAAATAGAAAATTTATATTACAAATAAGAAAAATATTAGGTAAGAGATCACATTTTAGATACGCTTGATGTGGACAGTAAAATGGTACGATACAGAAATAGGTCCCGCACCGGTTCACTTATCGCCATCGAAATCTCGTCCTAGTGCCGTACCCCAGTTGCAATATATTTATTGCATTTCAAATCAATTATATGGAATCTGTGCCCTTGGATTAATACGACAATTGCAATTATCTGTCCTAGATAACATGAAAGGCTTGACGAAATATTTATTCAAGACGAGTCCAATTTACAATGGGCAATCAAAATAAATGGCATTCTATAAAACAAATTGATTGTAACCGTACAATACGTATATCTTCCGAGATGTAGTACCTACATAAGCAACAATGCAACGCTGCTTGCAACGCGCAAGGTTAAAAATGTTTCATAATAAATATTGTACAGTTTAACGCGAACTGTTATCTTATCAGCTGAATTAGCCTGTTTTTTACAGTAGGTACTGTAGTGAACTGCACGGCACATAATAACTGAGTATCCTCGCTGCACAACAGTAACCACTTATATAGAATAGCGTTCCCGTTAGCGGGCTGGGAATTGCTTCCTTCCGTCGCCCGGGACGGCGGGCGCGGAAATAACAGCCCGAGATGGCTCCGGCAATCGCATTCACGGGGAAATGAACTGAATCAACAGGTCAACATGCTGCTAAGGTATTCAATGTTCATGTTCCTTTGTTACCTATGCATTGAATAACAATTTGAAAAAAAATGATTAAGTAGCGCAGATGCCATTCGTTCCACCTACTGTCATTTTACAATGCTTTCCATGTAGCAAAATTATAAGGACAAACACCTAGGATGAATCAACAGGTAAACGTATCTATTGTGGAGTTGGTCTCCTACCGCCGTATTTCTTTTGTAGATATATATTATTCACTTAACAAAAACCACACTGTAAAAAATTACAAAGTTAACTTACACCTACGTTCTTACGTCATTCATAATGAATAATGCAATACTGTTTACACAGTTTACATAGCAAGGCTCAGGAATAATCTTTACAAGATTGTGGAAAACTAGTAAATTCTGTGTGCACTGCGATAATTTTTATCGTGTCATATAAGACTAAGTAAATCACTGTAGATTAAAATAAAGAACTGAACTAGTGCGCATGTTGATCTCGAAGCTCAAAACGGCATAAAACTTTCATCTCCTCCACACATCCCTAGTCGATGTCACTACAGAAAGTGCTTTGGCGGCGACTTACTTAGCGGGACAACTCGTGTCTACTTAAGCCTTCAGCAAATACTTAAAAATAAATATGAGCGAGAAGCGAGGATGGCTCGGAATACAAGATTGTAGACTACTTTATTGTAACTCACAAAACAATTATTAGTTTAGTACAGTTTTGTAGAAATAAGTTGAGGCTAAGCATCTAAGAAGCATACCTACTATAGAAAATCATCTCATGCTACCGTACAAACTCTTCTAAAATGCCATATTCCGGTCTTCAGCGAACTAACAAGTGCATTACAAAAGCTAACTGCATTGAGTCGGAGAGCAGGCGAAGGCGACAGATGTTCGATAATTACAGCCAGTTCACAGACTCGGCAGGATGTTGCGCACCTGCGCCCAGGATCCAAAACATAGCCATTGCAAAAACTACACGTCTATTTCGGTATGTGTAGTCATAGGTCGAAAATATTTGAAGCGTCTGGTTAGAAAATGAAATCATCAGCTCTAAGAACATGGACTTATTTTAGATCCTAACTTGTAACACTAACTGGACACAATGTAGAGGCACTTTACCGTTTAGGCATAATATATTCAAATGTGACATTGTGTATAAGACAGCTGATGACTTAGTGCTCAAAAACAACACGTCATTACGTATTGTGAAGGTTAAAAATTAAAGGGCAAAGTTGATATCTACGATATTTTGTTTTGCCCTGTGTCTACTTGAGGTATTGATTAAATCTTTCCCCTTTATCTTCGTTGCCGATACAAGAATTTTAAATTCTCATAGTTTAATCTTGAACATAACGAAGTAGAGTGCGGCAACTTTTATCAACGCAATGAGTTGATCTCCCAAGAATGCTTACAAAAAACGCGCCCTTCGCTTGAAGCGGCCTATAAAGGAATTCCGGCGCCAATAATAGTCATTGTTCAAATATTAAACGTGGAGCCTACTATTGTATGTCCGTATGAACGTGCCGCGGTGCGATGCCGTGTTGCTCAGTATTTCTGTTAACACTTACCATCAAACCGGTAGGTAACTGATTCATTCACACTCTGTAAACGGATTGTTTTAGACCTATCCTACTATATACTTATCAATACATATAATAAATGTGTAACTGGTCATTATCTGTATTTAAAACATACATAAGAATTACTATCATAGTGGGAATTCACAAAAGTAATAAAACTCAAAATAATATGTTTATTTCGTCAAAAATTAAAAAAAAGGATTTAAGCTAGTATCATAATAACTAAGTACGGATATTTCTCACAGGGGGTCAATCTACCATAGAATCGGGGTCACATTCTGAAAAAATACTGCTGTTACTACTACTATCGATAGAACATCGGATACATTGCCAAAATACAACATACAAATATGTATGCATATATTTGGTAATGTAGGATCTTGGCAGTCGCGCCCTATCGTCTCTAGTAGAGATATCAAGCCACGCGGGTGCGGTATAGCATATGACGAGTCGATTAACGATAAGATTATACAAACAACAAGACACAGTAAAAAATATTTTCATATCGTCTTTACACATGTCATAGAAATAGATACTTGAACATACCCAGAATTCTCAGATACAGATAACACACAACCATCACAGAATAAATATTGACGCAAGCACAAATTAAGTATGTTTGATAGATAAAAAGGAAGAGTTTATTTGAAAGTATTGAACCGATGAACGGTTGTTAAATTAACACTATTAGGAAATCTAGCACATAATCCATTCTAAGGAGGTCTAACAAGATTACTCAGGATATCGCAAGGAATAGAGCAGAATTAAGGGATTTCAATAGAATGTTGAATGCCTTTCATAAAACTCATCGCTGACGGCTTTTGTATTGAGAACAATGTCCCTTTGATAGAGACTCTTGTCCCCAATAATGGCAAAGGTAAGAATCTTGACTTACTTAAAAATATTGATAAAGAATGGTTAAAAAGTTTTCGATAACATTTGACTAAGGTATTGGTTTGATAGTTTATGATAATGGAAATAACTCCATAATCTTTGCGGACTACGTAATCCTCGTATCGAAATTCTCAGCTTAATGAAATGTATTTTCTTTGCATTTAAGTATCATTAAATATTTTCACGATGACTATCAAACTGGTTGGTGGATATTTTAACGACACTGACTTTCCTATTTATAGGACAATATCCGCTGAGTAAGTAGAAATACAAGATATGCAATATTAAATTGATTTTTTTATGACAAGAATATAATCGACTACTGAACTTACTTTGGTTTTCTTCATATTATCTGTTTACAGTATCGTAAAACAGATGGTTTCCAATTTGGAATGATAATGTTTGATAAGATAGGTAGAAATAACATAAGAGTACCGCAAAAAAAAATCAATTAACAAAAAACAAAATACAAATAGCTGCTTTGCTTATTCATATCACGTAAACTATAACCAAAAAATAGCACCGTTTTAGCATAATAATTTAAACAAAATCATTAAAAAATATTGAAAAATCTTAACAGTTGAGAACATATGAGAATCAATTTTCGTCCTTAGGATAATGTTCCCATACACGGCATGTGAAACAATTAGGCTCATGATATAACTAAGAGGGTGAAACTGCGTATAAAACTACCCACATAAGTATAAACCGACTCCAGTCCGCCCGCTATTGAGTAATTTCATGGCAGTCTTAATTAATTCAAACGATGCGTAAGGATGCATCATTCAGGCCAGCATGTAGTTACCTAACCACCAAAACTAACCAGCTAGGACGGCGCAACGACCCATATGACTCTTGGTCTCGGAAAATAAGGGCCTCCACTCCGTTCTGTGATGCGCTAACTCTTGCACGTTGGGAGGAACTATGAAATTGGGCAGTGAAAATATAACGCAGAAATCATCGAAAATTTATTCTCAATAGTAGTCGGAACTTGATGCTAAAAGAGTTCTAGGGTGGAGACCGCGTCTCGGGAAACGTAGGGTAGGCGCCCTCAGGCCAGGTGGAGTGACGATCTGCGCATGCCGGCTGGTAGGAGCTGGATGCGAGCAGCCGAAGAAAGAGAGAAGTGGCGTGCATTTGGGGAGGCCTATGTCCAGCGGTGGAGAGTGATAGGCTGATGATGATGCTAAAAGACGATTGCTGTTGAAGTAACTTACATCCTCTGGTTGAAGAGTAGTTCCCGGTGCAAGTCCATGCGCTGGGGGCTCTCGAGGCACGGGTTGGGCAGCCTGCGCGGGGCGATGAGCCCGGCGTCGCCGGCCGCGGCCCCCTCCCCCTCTTGCACCATCTCGTCCGCGCCCAGGGCTACCTCCGACGACAGCGCTCCGGAGCCCACGCTACCGGCCGCGCTCAGAGCGCTCACCGATAACACTGGGGACAAATGACGATCGCACAATCAGATACACTTTCTTTACCGTAACTAGTGTACGTAGTGTATAACAAAGTCCCTTCTCGCTGTGTCTCCCTATGTATGTTTAGATATTAAAAAGTACGGACCGAATTTTTATGCTTCAGGTTTTAGACTTTCGCGTTCCATTACACTAAATATTGATCTATATGGAACTACACGCGATTTTAGGAGTAGCAAATACATACCTACTTACTGCCCGACGTTTCGACTAGGTTACAACACCAGTCATGGCCAGTGAAGAGTTTTGATGCTTTCTTTAATTAATACAGGGATGCATGATTCAAGAGCGAGATTTTTATGTATATGCATTTTATAGAGGAGATACACTGATAATTTTATTACACCATGTGAAGCCAAAGCTGGTTGCTAGTTTCACTATGTATAATATAGCTAACATCCTCAGCGTAATATTATGTTTACCTATAAAGCTGCATGATTCGTGTGTCCTTTGAGCAACAATGTTTTTTGCTTTCGCAAAAACGGTAATTGATGCAGGTTTCAAACTCGTTATGATTAATTGCAAACTCTCAAAACTAATAAAAACAGATTCCGGGCGTGTAGCTGTAGCCTTTAGAATGATTTATGGTCATTACCCTAATACTGTAACTAATTATATTTGCAGATTGACAATCAGTATATTTATTACACCTATTAGTAAGTATTGTTGGGAATGTGTTGAAATGATTTATGTTGCTGAAACCGAATTACTCGATTTTGTTGAGCGTTATAAATTAAAAATATAAATTACGTGCTACTACACTCAAGTTGTACATTAAAGAACCTGAATATAAATTTTGAGATAGGCACTATACAAAGCTTTTATTTTTTATGATTACTTGACCTTGTTTTATACGAATTCCTATAGTAAACAGATTCAAGCATACATTATAAAGATAAGTCACTCAACTCTTATTGAGTTTACACTCTAAACAGGTACCTCAAAAGAATCCAATGAATCACGGATGATATCATCAGACCGCGCATTACTATACAAGAATACTTAATAACCAACAACTAAATATGGTGACATATAAGCAAAGAAATATAGATTATTCAGAATATGTTATATTTTGACATCGTTTTGATAGTTATTAAATGGATTAGACGAACGTAGTAATATTAAACGTTTCTGGGTTCTGAAAATAATATGACGTAAAAACTTAGACAGTAATTAATTTTATTTGGTACTAGCGGCCGCCCACAACTTCGTCCGCGTGGAAATGGATTTGGCAGCAATGATTAATTAAAATAGCCTATAATATACCTTGTTAAATTAGCTTAATAAATTCTTTTTTTTTCATGCAAAATACTAATTTATAGTGTCTTTAACGGCAAGTTGGCAAAATAGCAATACTCTTAAAAGTAAAGCGTGCCAGCACTAAATGTGGGGCGGTATTGTTTCACGGCTGTGACCTCTTTCAGTGTGTTTTGCGACAATACGTCTGCCGTGATTGCGAGTCCCGCCAATGAACTCAGGTTAATAAGCGCGCTGGGGACCGTTTCCTGACTCGCGCACTTAAATAGGACTCCTGCGACCCTCTGCTGTTATACTGTGTATTTTCCTCACTTTCATATTTATCTGCATCAACAGCCTTTTGAATATGTACAGGGAACAGGAACTAACTTGTCTCCTGTGACAATTGAACCTTTTTCGATGGCACATTTGAAAAAACTCATCACCAACATGGAAAAGTTTAAGCTAAGCTTCTAGCTGGCTTTAAAATGTATGCGAAGTTGAAGCTTTTATTTTGATTTGATCTTGAACCAGATACTACGCGCATTATGTTTACCTAGTATGTAATAGGTTGTTTAATATAACTATTGTAGAATAGTAGATAGAGATTGACAGCTATCTTTGAAAAGAACCAAATGTGTACTACTTATGATTGAACATATTACCTTCATTACGAAAATACAATATGGTATGGAGTAACGTTTTTAATAAAACAAAATTGGCGTACAAGTCGAGCACGATTGTCGAATTTCAAACAACTCTTTAGACATTTACCACATGTGTTTCAAATGAACGCACTAAGAATAGACTTGACCATGACTTCAATTTGAAGAAACTTCGCCTTTTTCTGCCAATTTAGCGTTCGAAGTCGTTTTAATGAGATTGTTTTGGTCTTGCTAGATTAATGAAGTTGAATGTCAATTATAATTAAATTCTGGAATTTTACATCTTCGTGCATTTAAGCCGGTTGTACCCGGTTTCGCTTGAAGGCTTTTTATTTTGTATATTAATAAAGCAGCGGTTATTTACACGTGCACAGTGTCATTGGACTTGAACATATGTATATTATGGACTCCCAATAATAGCGAATGATAAAATCATCTACATCTAGGTACACTAGGAAATAAAAAAAAGAATGAAATCATCTTATCGAAAGTTCTCCACAGGAATGCACTAAAGCTACGTCATGACCAATTCTTGCTATCAAAAAATATGCGTTTGCCAGATTAAGCATTCCCTTTGTTCGGGATCAAAAATAAGTCCTAGTGCTCACAAGCGCTTTGGGGTTGGTGTAATGCCCGCTCATTGCGGCTCGTTATCTCACGCCACGACCCCATTTCTGGTGCTTTACACAAACGGAAACAGCACAGTTGCCAGTTATGAACTTTTAAAATTCATTTCGCTCAACTTCACTGAACTAAGAGTTGAAGCAGTTTGTATAGCAAATCGAGTTGAAGTTAAATTGTTTGGATGGTATTGAAAAAATATCATTTTTCTTATTATTTTTATTGTTAACACGCTGTTTAACAGCGAACAACTTTAATAGATATTTACGAGTAAGTATACCCAGATAACACCTACCTAAAAATGTTTTAGAGCTTTTATAAGTACAGCCATTTTCGGAACAGGAAAGGATGCAATTATAATAAAGAAATGATTACTTTGAATATCGTCATATCCAGAACAGATAAATCCAGAACATTACAAACACGAATTCTACGAAATTTCGTTACAAAGATAAGGTGCGTATTATTTCAGTTTCACAACTAAGTCTACCTAATTAGGTTATTCTTTATTATCTGCTATTAGAACAGTTGGTGGGCTCAGTGAAGCAACGTCGATACCGGCCCGAAATGAGATAGCCGTTATCTGTATTACATAACACTGTAGCAAATTTTAGTAGTTACTAAAAATGTACAATGTTAAAAGCAAAACGTTGCGGCGTAAACGTCAAATGATTGACTTGTGCAAAAACCAATAACAAGGTGGATTTTAATCTTAACATTGCCGTCAGGTTGCTATTTACTTTATCGCCGAATAACTTTATGTACCTACTCATATTTTACTAGATTTGTCCGATTACAATGAAATCACGGTCGTGACCTATATTTTGGGAAGATAAGCCTATATTAACAAAAAATAATAAACACATAAAGCATATACCTAGCAAAAAAAAAGATCAACATCATAAATTGATTAAAGAGTATTTATTTTATTAGGGCCACTGACCTTAATTCTGGCGCAGCTGGCCAAATTTTATCGCACGCCGGCGTCTCACATGATATAACGCGGTTTACATAATGCGCAACCGACAAGCACTGATCAATATCTCTTTGCGACACGAGAATGAGCTTTTTCGTATCTTTGCGGATGGATGGTCAGAATGCATCTTCGACATTTGTTAGGTTTTGTATTCCATAATTCGCGTTCATTTGGAACACGTATCTCTCACGAACATACACATACTTAGTTTGAGTAGAGTCCTTGTATCAAAACTTATACATATTAATCACCTAATCCTCATTCCTTACTAATATTCCTTACTATATTCCTTACTAATTCTTTACTATTTCCTTACTATTATTACAAATCCGAAAGTAACTCTGTCTGTCTGTCTGTCTGTTACGCTTTCACACATAGAGTAGGTACTGGACCGATGTCAATGAATTTTGGTACAGATATAGCCCAGAGCCTAGAAAAGGTTATAGGCTACTTTTTAACCGACTGCGTTATAAGGAAGTAATGTTTTACCCGTTAAACGTCTCTACGCGGACGAAGTCGCGGGCGGAAAGCTAGTAAATATATATAAATATATTTTATTGAATAATGTATACTTATAATATGCATTCGTTTCGAATAAATACTAAATGATTATCACCCAATGTATGTAGACAATAAGTATCTCTTTATTTTTAACAGCTCACGAAAGCATAATATAAGCGATTTTGGTTTAAATAACCTCAAATACAGGTTTTTAGACTACAACACACTGAACGTATATATCTAAATGTAGGTCTACGGTTTACTTGCAAAGACTTAGTAGTTATCTAGTACGAGATAGTTAGAACGTAAAGTTTCTTCCTCGTTCAACCGCGGTTATGGCGTCGCGATGACTCTAACTTTTGACATGCCGTATGACTTGCACACAATCACGTAACACGCTGTATATTTAACCCGCTTCTGTACTTCCATTGACCGGCAAGATTCTTGTTATTAAGACTGAGACTGAAATACTGTATTTGAGAAAATCTTTTAGAGATAAATTAAATTCGGTAAGATTTTAATGAATAATGAAATAATGAAAACTCCACTATCAAGATATCGTTAGAACATGAAACATTGAAGGTATTTGAATTCAATTATCTAAAATGGATTTCTTGTTAATTGCTTAACAAAATCTGTGTAAATGCTTATGTAAGAAAATAAGAGTTCTACACATTACCTAAATGCGTAGGTAATTATTTTTTAAATTAATAAAAAATGGCATTCATTGGTACTTAAAGTCAAATAAAAATGATTTATTGTATTCTGAAGAGCTGAAATACGCAATACTATCACGCAAAATTAATATGGCAAGGGGCGATAGCCCGGTTAATACATATTTCATTTACACGAAGAAACGCGTAGCTAGACTAAAGAGACAATTGAAGTTTCACTTCTTAAAGCTTTTGAGCCATATTATAAACCACATTGCAGCGATTAGTAACTTTAGCACGTAGCGTAAATTATAGTTGCAATGTAGGAAACAGAAAATAAATGTTACTATAACAGCTAAATACGGAACTAAATGATTGCTTTTATTCCGTCATGAACATGGTAATTAAACCGAATATTTACGCCAATAAAAGTATTTTCACTTAAGACGTAAGCGCTCAGCACACTTGATTCAAACCGACTAGCGTTAGTTATTATAACAACTAACTAGATCGTAAAAATGTTTATTACGATAACTTTCAGTTTATTTTCGAGAAATGAGACGCAGTTTGTAAAAAGGGTCAAAACCATTTTCTGTAACAAAAAAAATATTAGGTAGTGTAGCTTCATCTTACAAGGTAAACAAAAATATGGTACATCCAAGAGACTTTTGGAGGTCAAACGTTTGTGTACCGTTCAGATCGGGAGTCCTTGAGAGAGGATATTTTATTCAAGCCCGGGAGGTCGGGGAGCGGTATTGAACCCGCCTGTGAAGGTCGGAGGACATTGCGTGCGACGCCATTGGGGTAAACTCCCTTTCAAGGTCCTGTACAAATTCAATGCTTCGGCTTTCTATAATCTTAAGTCGTAGTACTACAGGGGTAAGGTATACAAATAGTCTTCATTTAATCATTCTTAAGGATAAACCATCACATTGCAGTTTATTGCTCTCTTAATAACGATAAGAGAGCGATAGCAATATGATAATACTGAGGATTTACGAATAATCTCTTAAGCTACGAGACGTACTAACAAGATTTTTTGTTATTCATTCACAATGATAAATGCATAATCGTACAGTGCGTCATTAAGTTACGTCTCCTATTAAATCTGACATTATAAGGCACTTTACTGCCACAATTTTCCTTGACAATTGTAAACAAACTATGTCAGAGTATTTATACAGCGTTTACCTGATGTGCCATTCAAGTGTTAGCACAATCAGGGTTGCTACCTTAACGATTTGGTTAAAATATAAGAAAGAACGATAGGTCTAATGGGTTTGGCATATTATGGCTCAGCAATTCTAACCATAAAGTAAAAATAGCCATGAAGATAGTTAGTGAAATATCCACCGGATACCTACACTATGGTTTGACCCCTGACCTACGGCTATATTTAGAGCCCCGGCCTGCAATAAGCTACTCTACAAGGCCATACTAGTGCTCACTCGCTGAAACAATTGACGTCATTCCAGCTGAAGGCCTTCCATCTGGTTAAATATACTTTGCTAATACCAGGACGATAGGTTGACTTACGCAAACACCTGTACTAGCTACCTTACTGTAATGTACGTAAATTAGAATCGCCTTAAAACATTAAAGACGGTTTTTTAACACTGGCCTGATTTCTAACTATCTTTGTGATCCTCTATGCTTATTAAATTCTAGTTCGTTTTTTACTTGCGTCTAGCGAATTTACATTTTCTTTCTTCCTACAATTAAGCAACCTAATTTTGCGAGCAGCAAAGTAAAAGGTACAATTAAAACCGTTGCGTCTTAGCAAACGTGGGATATGCCTTTGAAAACTTTTCCTGCATCTTTCCTCTCAGTTTTCTTCCGCGAGGCTCTTAAGCTCTATTCAAAAGCGTCTGGTTCTTACACAAGCTCCTCTACATTCCGTCTTTTTGTAGATAAAGTATTACGTGAATATACAAATGCACCAGACGTATCCATTTAATTAATTATGTAACTTCAAACGACTGTATCACAATAGATAAGGTCATGATATTCATATATTGTTGACCTTGATTGAAACACCCAACGGAAATCTTTACACAATACAGTTGTAACGAGATAAAAATTGAATGTAAAAAGACATGAGCAACAAACACGTTAAAGTATTGTCTATAATGAGGGAGTCTGCAGTTGCACACATTAATATCGCAACATCGGATAAAACAATACTTGTTAAATCCATTGTTACTTTGCTAACAATATTTCCTGTAAAAAATAATAGTGTTTGTTTAACCTTCCAGACAAAAGAATAATAGACGATACATCACATGTACTGTCGAGATCGAAGTGCAGTTTAGAATGCGAACGCCGATCCGCCGAACACCTCCTGTATTCCGATCATTAAATCAGGGTTCCTGTATAATGGCTCGATGACGTCACTAAGCTTCGTCGCAAATGGGAAGGGTCACTCGTCACATAGACACGCATTATCCTGGCCCAACGAGATTAATAGCGGTACCCTTTTTAATTTGATTATCGGCTCAACGGACATGCTGGACGACAACAGCGCCGTGAGCACAACGAGTACATAACTCTCTACTTTACATATGGGTTCATGAATTCATTATTTGGATTAAATCTGCTGACAATTGCGATTGCGTTTGGTAGGATCCTTGTAAAAAATGTGGCATCTTTTAAGGCAGGAAATACATTTTGATTGAAATCCGCGACTCCTATTTAAGGAAGATTTTTTTGGTTTTAAAAATACATGTTATGTCTTTGGTTTCGTCACGGTCAGTCGCAGCAACCTTCCTCCGTATAGAATATAAAATATAAAGCATAACGCAATCTGTAATACTTGCAGACCCATACAAAATCGGTTACAGACTTGTGAAACAGACATTCTTGTGTAGGCAGGTCATTTACTTCGCAAACTCACAGCAAACTGCTTCAATACCTGTTTGCATCTTACGCCTAATTACACATTCCAAATACCTTTCCCATGATGTATAGCTCTAAGATAACCATAGAATAACAAAGGCTAACATTATCTATTTACAATAATGAGAGTTAGCGATCGTTATGGGTTGATCATTTAAAATCGAAACCACCCAACGCTAATAAACCCAAGTCCAGAACACGCTTATTTTTAATTACAGAGAATATCTAACCAATGTTACAGTTTGGGGAGGTCGTTACGAAACAGGCGCGACCATTAGACAATAAAGCAAGCAGTTTATGCTCGAACAGATAATGGAACGAGAAGATATTGCATCGGATATACGATTCCCAAGGCACGTGCGTTGGGGTCGGGTGTTTATAGCGCATAAATTATAAATGGACGGGGAGAGTTTTAAGAAACGCTTACAAATGTAGCGTGATGTGAGTTGCTCAAAAGTTGAGAAATGTTGAAATTGGAGCAGCGCAATGGAAATTATACTGAGTGCATTAATCTGTAGACGTGCTGACGTGCCGGAGCGAACCCTCGCTGCGTGGTACAATCAATAAGCCACTTCCTCATGCGGGTGCGCACGAATCACTTATTACACTTGATGACAGTTATGACTCCGATACAAATTTTCCCGTGTGCCTCAATGGATGAGGTCAACTAATTCGACCAAAGAAGATGCACAATACGGCTGCACTGGTGCCCTTAATGAGACCAATAAAACTAATAGAACGTTATTGTACTAATAGACGGGTCGTTCGTATTCATATTTTCATAGTTTATTCCTTTCGGTCTGATTTGATATGTGACAAGTACTTTCCGGACACCTGCTTATGCCTATTACCGTCATCAAATATGGTTCTGTTTGGTTTGTGGTAGTTGTGGTTTTGCAATATAATATAAACACAGTTCATTTTAGTTTATACTGAACTTTTTATTCTTTGTCAACCAAAAGCTCTAAATGAATGGACATCGTATTTTTACATTTTATTGTGTTCTAAAAGTGCAATAAATACAATTTACAAAAAATATTTGCTCACCAATCTGACAACACTTACCTACATTACCATAAATGTTGTTATCGTTGGAGTCAGTTCTTCGTATGTATTGAACACCATTTTATTATTACTGGCATCGAACTGAACGGTAAAACACTTCTCTTGGTCCAAGATCCCAGAGCTGCCAGACATCACTTATTTTCTAATGGACAAAATATATACGATTGAGTAGTGTTGGGGTGTACTATCATCATATGACTAGTTGCTACCTTGACCAGACGGCCATTTTTCAGATATCAACCAATCAAGGTACATAGAAACACTGCTCACCAAACTTAAATTCTGATGGCTGATTTTAACATATATTTCACACAATATCATTAAAAATCAGGATTCATTACTCCCAGACACATGCGGTCGGCGGTTTTACCTTACAGACGCTTTAAAGCTATGAAAAAATTTTTACTTTTACTTATTTTCTGATGCTTGATTTTTATATATGTTATTCAAACAACTAAAAAGTGCTCATCTGACCGCAATAATTATAGAATTGTACCTTACAAACTATTTTATTAGAAAAACTTAACTAAATTCAATCTAAAAAAAAAAATCTAAAACAGTTGGGTCTGGTGAATGTTTGGCCCCTTGGATCGGTCTGTCCGTTTGCAAAACGTTTTAAAATAGTTGTTTGAATAACATATATAAAAATCAAGCATCACAAAATAAGTAAAATTAAGTAAAAGTAAAAGTTTTTTCATAGCTTTAAAGCGTCTGTAAGGTAAAACCGCCGACCGCATGTGTCTGTGAGTAATAAAACCTGATTTTTAATGATATTTTGTGAAATATATGTAAAAATCAGCCATCAGAATTTAAGTGAGGTGAGCAGTGTTTCTATGTACCTTGATTGGTTGATATCTGAAAAATGGCCGTTTGGTCAAGGTAGCAACTAGTCATATGATGATAGTACACCCCACCACTACTCAATCGTATATATTTTGTCCATTAGAAAATAAGTGATGTCTGGCCGCTCTGGGATCTTCCTCTATCTAACGACCAACAGACACGCGTCACTTTATACACGTAAGTGTGAACTTACGAGCTTGAATATAGATTGCTCTTGGGATACTTCTATTGTTTTAAACTTGAAACGCAAATGTACGGAACATGTTTTTATGAAATTATTGAATTTTACTAGACTATTTACGGTATAATATTGCAATTAAAGTGCACAACAAAGATGTTTTTACCACAATTTTGCAGCACTAAGCATATATCACGTCTTTGTTCATCAGGTTTGTAAGACTTAACAAATATGGGGTCTATCTCGTATGTATTTACGTGGATTAACAAAACAAAAGAATCCCAAAACTCCATTCTTTATCGGGTTGTTCTTTCCACACACGCAATTATGGCATGTCGGTACAGATTACGGTGCGTTCGAAAACTAGGGTGTAACTTGAAAGGGTTGAACGGTTTGGGGGACGACCCCGTTTGATCGCACGGACACTATTAGTTATTAGCGGACCCGAGTGAAGGGCATTTGTCAGTATGACTTTGTATTACCCTAAGGAGATACCCGATATTGTCAAAAGCTTTTTACTGCTGCATACTATTTTTATTAATCCGCTGTCGCGTTCACGCTTTATAGAGTAGATGCAAATTGTAAAGTGCAGTGTGGATGAAACGAATTAATTGGATATTACAACGTTAATTTCACATATCATTTAGGTATGTAATTAGTTCGATTATAATCGTAATTAAAAATCTGTAACGATACCTGAAAACAGGTAGCTAGATCACACAAAAGATAATACAACAATCAAATCAAAAGTAATAAAAATTCAGAAAGTGGTCACTATTCACAATGTAAAAGCGACCGGGCCATTTTTTCCTTTGAATGTAACAAGTATAATGCTGGACAAAATAATATTCTACACACATTATACAATAACGTCAATTCTAAAGCCATGTCAGAATCATCACCTTCGCATAGACAACACATCTTAACTGTACATTTATTCGTTTTATGGACAAACCTGAAGAGTCGAGAAAATCGTTGTCAATTACTTGTCAAACGAAAACTAAAATTAATATTTTATGTAAGCAGCTTCACAATTACAAACGATTTTCAGTAACAGTTACCATAAGTGTAAGTAGATATGTACTTTAATCTCACGTAAAAGCAGAGATGAAACCATGACGTCATCAAAGGTATGTAGTAGATGTTGTACTTTAATCTCACGTATAAAACAGACATGAAACGTGACGTCATCAAAGGTATGCCACTCGTGGCAGCAGAGGCGTAACGCAACATGCAGTGAAAATTAATCTCTAAAATCTTTTTTTTTCACACGTCGAGAGCATACTAGGGCGTCCCGCAATCGATCAGTTGTGACAGAGAAAATTTAAAAGGCAGCTAGGTTTGTGGGCCCTGGGCGCGACCCCATTTTGCTAAGTTCAAATAAGGCGCGGGCGACTACGCAGGCCAATCGCAGGCTAGACGCGTAGCCACCTAGATACATAACTGAGACGTGCTGGCTTAATATGGCATTATAAAGTCATATTGTGAAGAAAAAACTAAGAATAGTTTTTTTAATGTTAATTAAGACTTTTTAAATGATCTATCTCTGATGATGAATGAGTAACATATTACTACATGATTGTATTGGTATGTTCACGTGTTTATGTACACATATGATCACCATGAACTTATTTCATGGGATAAACTCAAATGCTATAATCAATATTCTTATCAGCCTACGTCTCTTTGTACCGTAAACAAATCATGTGTTGAGCTCGACAAAGACTTGATTCGGCCGCACCTTTTAACTTTATCGGGACCTTCAAGGAGATAAATAGGTGAGGTTTCTAGTTGAGAAATCGTTATGAGTCGCTCCAAGCATGCATTATTCAATATTTAGGAACCGTGTCGAGTGCATTTCTATATATATTTTCTATTGTAAGAAGATTCTTGGACCATTATTTCTTCTTTAGTCAGACGTCAAAGGCTTATAAGGGTTGTAAACTTAAGCTGCTTACAGCTTAAATAGAGTCATAACTTATGAACGAAAAAATAATATTAAAAAAATTATATACTTTATGGTTCTCATTTCACGATACCGACTCTATACTACGCTGCTACAATTATGACTCGGTCGCTTTAAAAAATGCGAAAATAAATTCGAGCATCCACTACGCAATTGTAATATCGCTTACCGCCGTTCATCACGCAAATGTTATCTAATTAGTGACGATCGTCATAATCGCTTTTGTCTGTCGATGTTTCCGGGCAAGGAGGTTGTTTTTATTCATGTGCACCGCGCTGTAAGGACATTCATTCGCCCGTAGTGGAGTGGCGACGCTGTCGCGCTCTCGGAGGAAATCCCGTTGCTTAAGGCACGAGACGGATTATCGAATAAAAGTCGGTACGTGTTCTTATTATTGCGATAAAACACACCACTTTGTAGTATCCACGTATTGGCATGCGTGACTATTATGCACTAAAGGGTTAATATAAGAAAGAGTTACTTCGGAGCCAATAGCTAGGTTTCTTTGCATTTAGTAGGGGTACTGAATCTTGTTATTTAACTAATGACATGACTACTTCCACTATTCCTAAAAACCACATCTACTACTAACTAATACGATTATAAATGTACACAATCAATAGGAATTTAACTAATTTGGCATTGAGTTTGAAACTATACCTTTACCTAATAAAATAAAAATAAACTTTACTACTACCCAAATAAAAAAGGTGTATTGATTTCATCTAAATGGCACCGTAACTTCGCGGTTTCACAAGGGTCAACCTGGTCAATAAAAAAACAATATCTAGTAGTTTTGGCAAACAATATCGATAACAATGGGAAGGGCATCCCTCGGTGCGTTCACGGGCAGGGCCGGGGGCGATGACCCCCGCAGACGGAGCTTTTCGCGTCTCGCCCTACTTGCGCGCCGCCCGCCCAACTCGCGTAAACACTATACGTAATTTTTGAAGTTGGCTTGTTTTTGTGTTTTTTTTTTCATCATCATCATCATAACCTATATTTAAAAAAAACATACATTTACGAAGAAGTTGTCCAAAATAATAACGCAAACATTTAACATTTGTAAATCAGATACCGCGATGTCGGCGCTACACACACACTACATGTAATATTTGATTTTGTCAATTTCCGGGCGGGGCCGGCTATCAAAAAAGTATCCCTAGTGTAATATTTCCATAAACATATAAATTACAATGTTTACTAACTAACTGTATGTACATATATATTACATAGATTATATACTATATTTATAGATTAGATAGGTACTCGTCAAACGAGGCCGGGATAGTAGCAAGTGCTCAGATGTAGCTTGCTGTTAGTGGTATTAACAGGTACAGCTGGTTTGTGCAAATAGCCTTATAGGTCATTAAAAGTTACATTACATGTGTACCTATGTGACCAGTCCTCAGTAAATAACGTTAGCAAGACGCGATGAAAATACATTATCGTTTTAATTAAAAGTAATTTTCTAATATCACTTGCAATTAATTGCTACCAGTTTATTGCTGAGCAATTTTAAATATGAAATCACGTGTATCACTTTTATTTCTATGGCTGTTGTATACAGTATTGTTTGAAGTTACCCCTCTTGGGTGTGTCTAACAAGATAGGTTTTGCACCCGAAAAATTCGTGCTCAAGGACTAGCCTGTAACGGAACACACCCTTAACGTTGAGTGCCATCAAGACACTCTCACTAATTATTATCTATTCCCTCCTATCTCACTTCCTGAAAAGACGCTTACACGATACATTCTACCTCTTGGCTTGATACCTCACAAGCTTCGCAGGAGTTCCTTTTAAATTTTACTTACTTTTTAATTTTACACTCGGCACTAAACATAGACTTTACATAACAACCCGACTGCGCGGTACTAAGGAATGATATTGTGTTTAATTCTAAACTTGAAATATTATGTGCGTCGTAGGTACATAATACATAGACATATGTAAATAAACTATTTATCTGGATAATTTTAATCCCAATCCATCGCATAATGGTAATTCAATTTATTGCTAAATAGTTAATTCCGAAAATTGTTAGCTTTGAATAGCAACAAAGATGTCTAGGCTTATTCAGTACTATCATAGCGGAACGAGACCACGGCTCAACCATTCTATTTAACTGATAAAAAACATAATTTAGATTATTTTGATCGGCCCAACTACGCACATGTCTATGTACCTATTCCTAGATACGCGCGGATGTTATACATTAATTTGATGACATGCTTAAAGGATTTAACTTTTATCTTTACAATATCTTACACTCGTAGTAAGATACGTAGAATCTAATAACATTCCTGGTTTTAACGACATTTGATTATTATTAGTATTTTATGCCGTATATCAAAAGCTGTTTTTCATAAGGGACCGATTAGACAGTAAGTAATTATTAATTGACTGCTATTAAACAAAGCATGTCATTTCTAATTTCCGCTCAAGCTGTTAAACAGCCGCTGCACAATTACATTAATCATAACGCAACTCGCTTTTAGCGACATTTATACCGTTTTGTACAAATCGTACTCGCTTTCCGTAAAAATCGCATCTATTCCTGTAATTTCTCGAAGTGCAGGCGCACTGCATCGGCCAGTAGATTGCACTTTCCCTTTCGACGGCCGCTGCGGTCGCCAGCTCACGTTCGTTTAATGTTTCACTACCTCACTTTATAGACAGGAAGGCTACCACTGGACTCGGTAAACATTGTGTGCTGCGTATAAATAACCGTTTAGCACCCTTTGAAGTAATCATAACACAATCAAAATAAACTTCTTGTGTTGCTCCAACTTTCTCTTAACTGACCGTATACATTAGACGTTTACACGCACCCTTATGCAAAGGAGTCGAGAGCACAGAAAATATAGAGATAATTAGTGTCTTGAAAACTCGCATGTAGTGATTATATTTGATACTTTTTGCATATAAAATAATATCAATGTTACTATTTATAACATATAGAGATCAAAGAAAAAAAATGCCTTGGCACAGTTCCAAAATAAGGCACTTGCCTATGTAAATCGTATAATTTATACATGGACGTTCCGTGTAGGATTCACTAGATAACATAAAACTCCAGCTTTCAATTATACCATTAGAATCACAAAACATTAGTGGACAAGAAGTAGCGAAGGTCCTTAGATTACGAATTAGGCCAACTACCAACTTAAATACCTTCCATGTTGTAAAGGACGAACGAACGAACAAGACTCTATAGTATTTATTTACTTAATAATTTGACGAAATTTATAATAATAGATATAGTCTTAAATTTCCACTTATTACTTTGGATTTTTGTCGAAAATGCCAACGAATGACGAGAGAGATCATACACAAGCGGTTGTTACGCCAACTCTTCGCATCACGCTTCATACTTTACGGAGCGTAATCTGAGAAAAACTCATTAAAAAGAACAAATAGCGAGTTAAGTAAACGAAAGATGATGTGTTTCAAACAAACATGTGATATAAAACCAACTGGTTTGCTCCGCTCTCATAAGAAATTACGACAAATGTGTAGCCGTGGCGTAAGAGGACCACTCCTCCACTTTCTTGTGAAGTTGGCGGATATTGTCCCCTATTATATTATCTTTCACGCGTTCAGATCGAGCCAACTAGGTGCCGATCAAATCGATTACAATCTACCGTGTTATTAACGCGCAGTAATTATAGAATCCGCTTTGGTTCACAAACAAGTTTTATTTTTAACAATGAACAACGTGATTAGAGTTTGACTCTATTATTATGAATTCGCTTTGTTAAAATAATATTTTTTTATCCTAAATGACGAACACTTAAACTTAGAGCACATTCAAATGCAAAGTGTATTTTTATAAATATGTAAGAATAATACAATTTTTACTACATATTTATTATCTTCGAAAAATTATAGAGCTACATCATCATGTACAGAAATATATAATATACTTAGGTACTGGTTGGTAAAGTACATAAAATCAAACATTCGTTTGAATTTAGTTCTCGATAGGTATCGATAAACCACTACCCATTCGTTTTATGGCCACAAAACACATACCTACTAATAGGTATTCTGTTCCTTTGAGCCACGCGCGCGTAACGTCAAGTATTTATGAATATTAATAGCAAACCACATTTAGTACTCTGTAACCATTCAACTGAAGTGACACTCTTGTACATAAATTAATATTTTATTTTACCGAACACACAATATCCTGCTAGAAATATACATTTGATCGATCCCTAATCGCTAGACTATTAAACGGTAATTACAAAGAACGTATTTGGTTCGTAATGAAAATGGCAACGAATATTTAATATAAGACTTTTATTCAAACACTCTATAAATATAGGGATGAGAGATTATATTTATATCACAGTTGATCTTTATTATTCCTATCGACAGTTATTAAAATTTTTCATAATAAAGAAAACATTCGCAAAATTGAAGTTATTCAACTCAAGTCTTGATATCTAATAATCTATGATTACGAGCATGGCTTTGTGTAGTTTAACAAACACGAGTTTAATATTGTATTCATAACTGCGTATGTATTATTGAACCGACCCGGGCCAGATGTGGAGCTAAACATTACTAATCGAACAATTGCGAGATATTTCTGTACCACCCGACTTCCTTTCTATGCCGGTCCGATATGTAAACAATTTATAGACCGGAGGATTAAATGCACACTAGCTCTCAGAGATTCTTATGGTAATAAATCATCTAAAATATTCCCAAACGCAAATACATTACCTCTGCACATTCTAATGGTAAACAGCTAATTTCTAGGATCGTTTTAATTAGCGAAATGTTATGTCAATGACGTTTCATGAAACTAACACATGCTAGATGCTAGATACGCAATGTGACAGCCACTCATTTATCTAAATCATCTCTCACTTAATTACTAGAATATCACTTAACGCTTTTTTCTGATCTAACAATGGGGGCAAGATTCGCTGGTCTATTAATTACATCTAAGTATAGGTTACACAAAAAATGGACATAAGTATAGGAAAACATGTGCAAATGTTTGAGAACAACCACTAGTAATGTGTTCTGTGCGAGTTTAAAAGTACGGAACCAAAACATTACCTAGAAAACATCGTGCATAAAGATCGATAGTTATGCATATGGATGAGTAGAAATATGCAGATGGCATTCAAGTAGACAACTGGATATATTGCCAGGCCGGCTAGAAAGGAGCGAATGTGCCACCCATGGCGTTGGCAGCTTCTCCTACGATCCCGATTCCTTTGTCCGGCTCCCGTGCCAAATGCCGCTTTGTGCATACTAAGTGCAGCCACAATGCTCCGTATGTTTTGTCATGCGCCACACAAAAATCTAACAGGAGAGATGTTACGAGTATGTCCGCAATCCATTTGTACGTGTATGGAGCGATAATATTGACGCATCGTCCTCGGCACGCGTAGTGCACCAATTGTGTGAAAAATGTTAAATAACATGATCCGTACAAATGCTATTAATGTCGCAGAAGTAAAATATCTCAAATCTATCTTTGAAGATTATTGTTAAGCAGTCCTTGCTTTATGTGTTTGCCAGGAATTTCATTTTATTAGTCTTTTTCTTAAAATTATTTTGCAAGCGCCAAGTATGGGTTTAACTGTGTAAATAAAAGTGTAAATAAAAATATCATGTTAGAAACACAAGAAAGGGAGTACAATGTAGATTATTAAGTTAATTTTGTTTACAATATTTACCTACTTATGATTGTATTATGTGTGTGTTTTTGTAAATAAAAAAATAATATAAAATGAGGCGCTACTCCTTAAAATAAATGTATGGAATTTAGCAGTAATATTAATATTTAGCTACCTTCATCATCAGCCCATATACGTCCCCACTGCTGGGGCACGAGCCTACCCTAAACTAGGGCGATAAGGCCTTAGTCGACCACGCTGGCCAAGTGCGGGTTGGTCGACTACACAACCTAAGAATTTCTTGTTAGGTGTGCAGGTTTCCTCACGATGTTTTCCTTCACCGTTAAAGCGTCGAATGATGGTACATATGAATTTCAAAGCTACCTTGTTCCCTTTCAATCACGTAACAAGGCAAAAGGCTTCGGAGTAGCAACTTGTTGGGGCTTAAGTTAGAGATCTATCTAGAGTCTAACTTAAGCCCCAACAGTAGCTTTTAATAAAACCCGTCCGATGGTAAGTAACGATGAAGTCAACGGTAGATCAAGCTTGCCATTTTACCATAATGGAGTAGTGCATTTTCTTCAATAACAATAGTTTGCTTGCGTAATACATGTAGTTTATTAATAAAATAATGCGTTCTGTTACAGATTAGGGACAGAACTGACTTTGGCAAGGACAAATAAGGCAATTTAAATTAAAATGATGTGCAATAATAAATTTCCAGTGCTTATTTTTGCAACATTCCACTTTTAATCGCTTACGTTACACAATATTTTATCTGCATCATGAGCATAAATAAGCTATTAGTGAAATTGAGTGTTAAGCAACTTAATATTTAGAGCAATATTTTACACTTTCGTGCGAATAAACCACAGCCTGTGTGTAAATTAATATTTATATTTAGGGAGTACTATTGCTAATGTTTATAAAAACTTGCTAGCAGGTATGTATTGTATCAAAACGTGAACAAGCATGATAGGTATATAGAGTGTGTGTGTGTCTGTACGTACTAAGCTTTAAAGCTGTGGTCCTAGAATTAATACCCGCATATCTAATCTGTATCGATCTCCATATAACAAACTAGTCGAAGGGAAATTAATATAAAATAGATAAAAGCTTGTGCTAAGTTAAAGCAAACATGACCAATGACTCCCCCGGAATCCTTTAACAAAGAATGTTTAGTTGAAGAAGTAGGTAACTGGCCTTTTAAGTGACCGTATAAAAACCCGTCTAATCTCAGAGTCCATACCTATTCAAATGCAGATTTGAAAAGAACAACGCACTATCCAGTGCCCTCGTTAATGTGACAAACACTCAGACTGTTAAACATCTTTCGGTCTTTATCAGGTAAGAGCGCTAATGGGACCGTTCTCCTACTCATAGGCGGTAACATAAAAAGAAATAATTAATACGTCGCTTCAAAGAGCTGATTCATTCACGAAATGAGTAATGATGTACTAAAGTATGACGTTGTTATTATTTTATTACATAAACGTAGCATTGTCAAAGCGGTGATTAAGAAATACACGCACCGCATGCGTACTACGTTACTGCAAAGTAAACAATGAGTAAGTAAACACAAATGATAGGACGGACGTAACCCGGGTGTCAAATGACCGGTGCACTATGTCAGCGATCGGATATCGCAATCACACGCCGTGAAAGCGGTGAACATGTGCTTTTGTTCCAACCGCTTTATTAGTGCGTGTGCCAAATAACAACTAGCCGTGGTGAAACACAAGTCAATCCAAATTACAACGCAAATGATTGCGTACGAATCGGGTTACGATAAGCGGACACTTTCGGTCGTAAATCGCCGTCTAATTAGGGAATGACAGATGTGAATCTAGTGTCTAGTATGGTGGTTGTGGTTTATGATTTCGATACCGTTTTCATAGATGGCTAGCTTCTCCTGTATGGCAGGTGCGGCTTTGCGGGTTGGCGCGTCGCACATCGCGGGACGGATGCGCGGAGCGGCGGTGACTAAATGCCTCTGTGCTGTATACAGAAGCCGGGCATCGTGTCACGGCCACCTAACAGGATTAACTTACCTGTCCTACTGCGCAGGTAGAGAACTACTCATCAGACCGCAAGACGCCTAAACCGGCTTAAGTACAACATTTGAACGGATTTTGAGCAGCCAGGCTTGAACCCTCGGACGACCTTTAAAGCATTTGAGCCTATATCGAATGACATAAGTGTCCCACTTCACTCAGGTTGTAGGCTTAAGAGTTAGGCCAAGACTTACAGTCTTCGAAAACAGCTCATTTGCCGTACGTTACGTCCGTTACGTACATAGGTACGTTGTACGTAAAACGCATCGGGTATTTCATCTAGCTTTCTTAACTAAATAGGTACTATTTTAACTTGAAACAATGTTGAACACATTTAGAGATAAGTAGGTAAGTATTTACGGAAAACATAGTTATTCATAATGTTTTATGCTCACCTACTTAGTTTCATTGGTGTTATCAGAGTTTCTAGAAAATTACAATTTTCCGTTTACTTAATATTACAGTCGTACAGGTAATTCAGCGAGTACCTATGTGCGCTGTAAACATATATACAAAGACAAGTACCCGCACATATTACTCATTTCCTTTTTACTATAATTGATGGAATAATAGCGCGTTAATAAACTAAAAGTATTTTGTTTGGCTGTGAGATAGCCGATTCGGGAAAATTGTGATGATGATATTAAAAGCTCAGACGATCGATCGACGAAGATCTAAAACTCAACATGAGTTTAGAGACATTCTTTGATCAATTTACTTTACTCAATTCATACTCTACGTACATTTTCTCCTTATTAAAAAACATTTGGTTAGACACCTACAAAATCTGTTAGTCTGTACAGCAGGCACTTAAAAAGTAAATACTCGTATGTAAAAATGAGACAACCTTTCGTAATCCGATTACAGGAATGTTACAACGATTATTGCGATATATTGGATAAAACCTTCGTTTATAAAAAGACAAACCTTAGTGACCTAGTTTTTGAGAAGACAAAGTTTTTTTAGATAAGTAAGTAAGTAAGATTTGTGAGTTCGATTGAGCAAGAGGACAATAGATAAAAAGGCAGATTTCAAAAAATAATTATTCAATGATCAAGTCAAAAAAAGGTTCTTGCATACCGAATTCCAAAGCTCATATCACATGCAGTCGCTAATAAATGTGAGATGTCCATCCGCAACGGGATCCCAAGGAAACCCGACACTTCATCACCTAAGGTAGCCAAGTGCTTGTTTGCATCGGGCAACGTGAGTAAACAGATGAAATTGAGCATCGTGGAATCGATGATATCAGGGAGCAAATTCCTACTAGTACTCCTACGTGCCTTCAATAAAATTGGATTTAATGACGATGACTGTCCAAAACATTTCCGCAGATAAGTTTCGTCTAATCAATATTACGTAATTACATAGATTCGCAGCTTAAAGTAAGTTATAATTTTAATGTGGTCGTAATTTTTTAAAATATTGCTAACTACCTACCCAACTACCGAGTATTCATTAGTTAGGTAGATGGCTATTTTAGTCAAATCAAGTTATTAAAATATTATTTAACATTTTAAAGATTTTTCTGTAACTCTAGGTACATTTTAGGAAATACATACATTGACCTTCGTGTTATATTCATGATGTTATTATGATTGTCATTCGGTAGGTACTGTTCTGAGCCGGAATATAGTACTTTTCGTAAGGACGGCAGAATGGGTAGAGGTAGATACCAGCTCACAAGAAATTAACAAAGCATTAATGTAAGAACAGAGTGAGATAAATCTTAACTAGCCCAGAGTTTAGAAAGTTCAATCGTAAAACATAAAGGATTACTCTTATGTTTTATAGTAGTTATATTAATACTATATTATGCCTACATAAGTAGGGTTTATTATCAATTTCTTATGTGAACGGAAATTACGCATGAATGAGATTTTCCTACACTGACTCATAAACAAAATATAGGCACTGGCTACATGATGATGTCTTTTAATTTAACAAGAAATAGGTATTTGAACTTAATTTAAGTTTCGTTATGGCATAAGTAGGTATCTATGTCGATTAATGTAAAATTCAATATCTATAAGACCACCGAAATATTTGCAAAGATTCAGTAAAAACATTAATCTTAACTATCTTATTCTTAGTTTAGGTATGTTTGTAATACGATTTGATGACTTACATCTGTATTTTCCTGATTTGCACTTTATGTTTGTTATAAACTTTGTAGGAAGGAATTAAGAAAAATTGTGATTTTCAGGATAACACACTGTTGTTGAAGCAAAGAAGCGACATATTTATAATCTAATATACCTAACTCAAATTTCTTTCTTGTTTTGCAGGAAAAAAAAAGTTTTTACATACATACATACATAAAATAACGCCTTTTTAAACAGTTTTGATTTAATTTTTAGGGTCCCGTACCGTATTAAGAATTCGCTGTCCAGATGAAAACGGTTGGAGACATTGACGTGCATAAACTTAAAAGCAGATAGATACCTACAATAATTTGTCAAGGCAAGGGTAACTAGAAGCCAGATTATTGTTACCATGCTCAAGTAATTGTGAGAACATGATGTCAATAATTCATATTTGCAAGTTCATAACAACAGGGAATCCCAGGGCATGCACACCTATCTGTTATCTTGGTATTTGCAATATTAATAATGTACTAATTACACATCTACCTAATAATAATCCAAAAATAATAATAATCCAAAAATAGTAATAAACAGATAGTAAGTATCCTACGTCCTACCTACAAACTGAGGATGCCGATAAAAACATTATCAGTTAGGGACATTTTACTTTAGTAGGTAATATAAATGGGTAAAATTTAAGTTATAATTAGTTAATTAATTAATAATGGATTCGGCTATTTATGTTCAATCGTGTATACAATTTTAATTAACCATTTTTTTCACTCAATAATATTAAAATATTAGCGAAATTAAATATCAAACAGCAGATTGATAATCATATAATAAATTAAATATAATTTTTGTATTAAAACAACCAATAAAACACAGGTAATATCTTAATTTTATCTCGAAATTTACATCTTCCATACAGCTGACCAAATATAAATAAAAGGACTCACCTCAATGAAAATATTTTTTCAGATCCACAGCAGTTATTTCAATAATTGCAGATATTCCACGTCAAGCAGTCCAGCAGGAAATCAATTTATGAAAATACGGAGTAATTTTGCCGAAATTACAGTATTTTCCCGTAGGTTTACGTAAACACGCGTTTATTCACAAGCACTACCAAGCACCGTCCTCCGCTTGATTTGATTGATAAACAAAACTTCCGCTTCTCGCAGCGCGCGCATTGTAGTGTTACAAGCCTAAATAATAAACATTTGTAGTAGTTTATTTAGAAATGTTGTGTAAAACATTAATAAATTTAAAAAATGTTATTATGTAAATGATATTGTAAAACTACTGGATTTTTTAGTTTAAGTTTATTTTGGCCAGTTGGCCATCGAAGCGTCTACCACGTACCACAGTGTTTTTCTAATTGGAAATTTACCATATGTACGAATATTCACCGCTTTAACAGTGAAGGAAAAAATCGTGAAAAAAATCTTTACACCTACGAAGAAATTCTAGGTTGTGCAGTAAACCCACCCGCACTTGGCCAACTTTGTTTGGCTAAGGTCTTATCGCCCTAATTTAGAGTAGGCTCGTACCCCAGAAGTGGGGACGTATATGGGCTTATGATGATGATGATGATGATTTTTAGAGTAGAGATGACATGCATAAGCACTTAAGAATATTTTATAATTTTAAATTTTCTCAAAGCGCGCGCTTTTATTGTCTACCTTTTGTTTATTATAATATCATTAGTCCTAGATTTGACTACAAATATTAACATTACTTAATAATTAAGCTACGTGAACGCATCCAAAAATTTAGTACAATTTTAAATTTACTGCAACAACACTGTAAGCTGTCATATTTGACAACCCATTTTTTGACTGACAGAGAGTGCGAGTGCCGAATCGCCAGGGCTCCCAATTTCATATTTCAGCATTTTTAGAAAATCTGTCCATACAGATAGTAAGAATGGGTTACAAATTTCTTAAACTCGCTTCTACTCCATTCAGGGTAAGCTGTTCTGTATTGCTACTCAAGACATTTACCTCAAATTTCGAATGAAAAGTGACAACGTTATGCAATACTTACTCTCATTTACGCTATTATTCAAATAAGAAAGATATATTATAACAGTAAAACATATTTACTTTGCTGTTCATGTGCATTTTCTAATGGTATTTTAGTAAAATAATGTATCATTACCTCAAATGTGTTGCATTGACCTTCAAGCATGTGACCGACTGTCAAAACGGTAGTACGAAATCAGTATTACTGATAGACAGATTCTCTAAATCACGATACATGACCATCAACTACATGAGCAATATAATAAATAAGATTTAACCCCAAATGTTTTCATTAATGTTTTTAGAGTGGAGGTATCATTTCAAGGCATTATGCTACAACTCATGATGCAGACCTAGTCGTGATTGGAGCAGGACCTGGCGGTTATGTAGCGGCTATTAAAGCCGCCCAAATGGGAATGAAGGTAAAGATTTATCTTAATGTTAACAATATGAATGGGAGAAGTTGTGTGTATCACACACAACACACTACTTACTGAAGCAAGCAATTTGGAAGATTCAACTTATTGGAACTCCCAATAAAGATTATGATAAGCTTGATACATATTATGTGTATATTTCTGATTGAGTTAAATGAACATTTTAGGTAGTGTCAGTAGAAAAAGAGGCTACTCTTGGTGGAACATGCCTAAATGTTGGATGCATTCCCTCAAAAGCCCTCCTCCACAACTCCCACTTGTACCACATGGCTAAGCATGACTTCAAGCACCGAGGTATTGTCACTGGCGAAGTGAGCTATGACTTCAAGACATTAATGGATTACAAAGTCAAAGCTGTTAAGGGTTTAACTAGTGGTATTGGCATGCTCTTCCAAAAGAACAAGGTAAATAAGATTTATTTATGTTTCATCCTTAAAACTTATGAATTATTTGCATCTAAATGTGTATTGAAAAACTTTTTTATCATGAAGGTCAAGTTCAATATCATGAAAAAATATGTTAAAATGACTGCCTGTTTGATGAGTGTAGTGATCTGATGGGTGTTGCTACACTCTTGTGCTGGAATAATATATATTCGGGAATGCATTAATAGTGTAACCAAGAACAACTTTTTTGAAAACACAAAATCAGTGAAGATAAGGTTGTCAGAGTAATCAGAAGACATATTGTTTATTAGATGTTAATTTCACAATCAACCATTGTTTCACATAAGTGTTTCAAATGTTATTTTCAATTAAACAAAATTGATGTAAATTTCACAGGTCCAACTTATCAGGGGTGTGGGAACTCTGACTGCCCCCAACAAGGTAGAAGTGAAAGGAGAGAAGGGAGTAGAAATTGTTAACACTAAGAATGTGATTCTCGCCACTGGCTCTGAAGTCACACCCTTCCCTGGTGTCCAGGTTAGTCAATGTGTTTAGTTACTTGTACTGGATATGGATATTCTAAGATAGATCCACTTTCAGCCTCTGCCCCATAAGCCTAAAGGTTTTGTCCATCAAACCACTTTCTGTATTCAAGTAATAACTTATTTTTCTTTTGATCTGACATTGCAAACTTGATTTGATTTCAAAAGCATTTATCTCTAATTTTTTTTGTACTTGTTACCTTGACCAAAAAACTTCCATCAGTTCTCTCTCAACAAATTCTTCACTATAACTTATTTTATTGTACATCCAAAGTTTAAAAGCTGTGCATTCTACCATCATATTATTACATACATGTTACAAAAATATTTGAATAAATAAATTAGCTTCCAAGAGCATTGGAAGCTAATGATATTGTATACCATACTTATTTGTAACTTTCTTAGGATTGCTATTTGATAGTTAAATAATCCTTCACATAGGGCACTTTGTATGTGCCTACATCTGGGTGATTCAGGTAAAAGGCCCTTATGCATTAATTGTATGTGTTCCTACAGTTTGATGAAAAACAAATCATCTCATCAACTGGAGCTCTATCGCTACAATCTGTACCTAAGAGGATGCTGGTCATTGGCGCTGGAGTGATTGGTTTGGAACTGGGCTCTGTGTACCAAAGGCTCGGCTCTGACGTCACAGCTATTGAATTCTTAACATCTGTTGGAGGTAAGTTGATTACAATTAAAAAATATAAAAGTAAGAAAAATTATGGCAACTTATTTCCTAATCTCATTTATGTTCTTACCATCACAGGCAATAAGTTGCTATGTATTTACCTTTTTTGTTAATTAAAAGGTCAAGACAGTTAATATTATCAGCATTACATAAGTTTTATTCCTTTAAAGGAACATACTATATCCAAATGTAGTAGTATATTTATAAAGAGATGACATTCCAGACAATAAATTAATTGCATAATCAATAATTATGTTGATTTGTGTTTACATAGTGACTGTAAGTTTAATCAAGCTCAAATCAATGTCAATGTAACACAGACAGATATTACTGGCTATCTGTGCATATTGCTAAGTACCTAATCCATATTTGCAATGCTGTCATCCATCACTTGATTAGATAACAACTGGCAATATTCAAGATTTTTTTTTCATCTAATTTACAAGTCTCTAACAAAATAAGGAAAATAGTTAAAAATGCATTTGATTGCAACATGGCTATAGGTAAAAAGGTACACTTAAATTTCTTTTTGCAATGGTATTGTTTAAAAAAAAGTAATCAAGTATTAAGTGATGACAATTATCAATTAACAATGTTATTATAATGAAACATGCATAGTGTTTACAACAAATTTGCCAGTGTACTATTGGTTTTAGGAATGGAAGCTATAGGTATATGATTTACAAAATATTAATACCTTATCCACAATGCCTCATTCATTTTGTACTGTAGATCAGTCAGTCACATTTCCGTTTTAGTATGTTCTTATATAGTTTATATTCCTTCTAGGTGTGGGTATCGACGGCGAGGTATCAAAGACGCTGCAGAAGATCCTCACCAAGCAAGGTCTGAAGTTCAAGCTGGGCACCAAAGTGTCAGGCATCAAGAAGGAAGGCAATGTCGTCAAAGTGGAAGTCGAAGCGGCGAAGGGCGGCAACAAGGAGACGGTAAGAATTGTTATAATCAAGCTGTACCGAAATACGTCATTTGTGACAATTTCTACGGTCTAACTATTGCGGTACTTGAGATACAACCCGGTGACTGACGGACAGCAAAGTATTAGTAAAAGGGTCCCGTTTTTACCCTGTAGGTATAGTACTAATTTGAATCATAGGCATATCTTGACTTCTCTTCTTAAGTCAATCTGTAATTTCTGAATGTCTGTAAATTCTATGACATCATTATGAAGACAACTGAATCAATAAACAGGTAATTAGGTTTAGTTGAATATATGGTTTCATTTATGTATGATATTGATAACTTATAGTTTTGCAAGCTATAACGTAAAATTGAGTAAAAAAACTCAAATATCTTAACTTTCTGATCTGATTCTGATATTGTCAATAATTGTCATCAGACTCAACAGTATTTTAAAAAAAAACTTAAAATAATATCGAAATAAGGCAGCAATAACATTTACCCTATAAAGATGAATACAACTTTGAATACAGTACTTTTACTGTAAGTAATAAAAGTATTTGAACGTAAAAGCCTACCTGAAAAAACTGATCTTGGTATACCTTTCCTAGTCCCTAGGGGTAAGTGAGACCCATCCGCTACCCCGAAAGTCCGGTGATGATGTCGAGACTCCAAGCCATCATCATATGTAAGGTATACCTACCTTACTTAAATTGATAACAAAATCATGCAGCAATAACATTTACTTTTTATAGAAGAACACAACTTTGTATACAGTGAAAGTATTTAACTAATATTGATATGCCTACCATTACAGCTGGAGTGTGACGTAGTGCTCCTATCTATCGGCCGCCGTCCTTACACGAAGGACCTTGGCCTGGACAAAGTAGGCATCGCCCTCGACGACCGCGGCAGGGTTCCCGTCAACAACAAATTCCAGACCACAGTGCCCGGGTAAGGGACTATCAGTTTTATGTCAATTGACTTAAGGATTAAAGTCAATTGCAGTTCTAGATTAGTAACAGAGTAATGTCTTATCTTAAGCATGAGTCTCAATATATATTTTTGTTTGCTGGTCACTCTCGAACCAAAGTAAATTTATTTCTATTGGGCTTATCTTGAATTTTAGTAGTAAAATTAGAATTAATCCAACCATACAACTACTACTCCTATTGCTTTTGTATCTTTTTGCACTGTTTATCTCTGCAGTAAAGAATGCTATTAATTGTATGAATCTCTTTAAGAATCTACGCCATTGGCGACATCATTCACGGACCCATGTTGGCCCACAAAGCCGAAGATGAAGGTATTGTCTGCGTTGAAGGCATCAAGGTAAGACTTTTTCCTTTTTTTTTTACATTTGTTCTGGAAAGCGTGAGAAAATGCTAAATCTTCATGTATTTTCAGGGTATGCCCGTTCATTTCAACTATGATGCTATTCCGTCCGTCATCTACACATCACCTGAAGTCGGCTGGGTTGGCAAGACTGAGGAAGACCTAAAGAAAGAAGTATGTATCACATCAACTATATGTCAAGTTATAGAAACAACAAAAAAATTGTGTCTTCATGAGATAAAGCAAACCCATGTTACATCAGAATTCAGTTAACTTATTATTCATAGCTATTTTTAGCACATGATTCATTGTTATCTATCAATATTCGGAAACTCATTCAGACTGGCGTTTCTTCTGCAACATTGTATGATATAGCTTGTATAAACCAAACTCTTGAATTGACGAATTCATTTTGTTAAATTATTACACTATTCCACTTTCATTGAATGTTATTATTATAACTCAGTTTGGTAAGACCATACAATAATACTTGCAACATAATGCAATTTTGGCTACAATAATTTTATTAAAATTTCCACTTACAAATTTTATTTTTTGACTGGTTCAGTGGAACATTGGTTCAGTGACCCCGGTTCACTACTACCCAGGACAAATATTTGTGTGACGAACATCGGTGTATTTGTGTATCCACAGTTGATTATGATAATAAATGTATGTGATGTCATGTATTATTAATTTTATTTATATATGGCTTTAATTATAATTTACTCCATCCGTAACAGGGCAAGGCGTACAAAGTGGGCAAGTTCCCGTTCCTGGCGAACTCCCGCGCGAAGACGAACGACGAGACCGACGGCTTCGTGAAGGTGCTCTCCGACAAGGCCACCGACGTCATCCTCGGGACGCACATCATTGGCCCCGTGAGTGTTTCTTTGATATGAGAGTTTTCGTGTATGAGAAATTCACTTGTTGGCAGGCTTGGTGGAAAAGTGGTTAGTGATCCTGGCTGGCGGTTCCAAGAGTCATGGGTTCGATTCCCACTCGGGACAAATATTATTGTGATGAACATCGGTGTTTGTTCCGTGTCTGGGTGTGACTATGTATTTATAAATATGTATGTATGTATATCAGTCTCTGATTTAGTTTGGGGTCAGATGACCGTGTGTGGAAATGTCCCAGATATTTATTTATATTTACGTCACGTAAAGATCTAACTGCTAGTAGCTACGGGATTGGTGAATAATTGACTAGTCTGTCAATCGCGTCAAAAATAACCAATCATTCTCCAGTTGGACCTCACGCCTACGTATTGCCATCTAGTTAATTTCTCATACGCGAAGACTCATATTAGTAAATCATTTCAGGTGAAGCTTGCAGGAAGATGTTCCACTTTACCACCCCAAGCCGCTACACTTAAATAACTTAATCCTAGCTCAATATAAAAAAGACAGACCCTTCCTGGCTTGACTGGATTCTCGAATCTACTACCTATAGACAAATGCGATCCTGTGTTACATAAAACTTAGGAAGACTAATATTTCAAAATGAGTAAATTCACTCAAACCCGGAAAATACCCAAACAGAATACACTAGCTCCGTCTTTCTGACGTTCAGATTCGGAATATCTAAGCTCTATCATGCAGATAGCTGAGACTGAAAAAGAGAGCATGGCTTCCGAATCCGACTCCGATTCTGACACGTAGTGAACAAGAGGACTACATCGTATAAAGCAATGTCGCTTCCTGCGTTTGTCTGCCCCTATGTGTAAAATCTTTAAAACTACGCAACGGAGTTTGATGCGTTTTTTTTAATATATAGAGGGATTTTGAGAAGAAGTATTTGTTTGTGTATAATACCCTAAGCGAAGCGAGGGCGGGTCACTAATAAGATACTAGAGTAACTAGTAAATGATACCAGTACTAGTATGTTATTCACCCTTTAACTTATATTGAGGGAATAAAATTTAAATTATGCTTGCCATGACAAGTTAAGGGGTTAATGGAGTGTATGTTCGTTCCCAGGGCGGCGGCGAGCTCATCAACGAGGCGGTGCTTGCGCAGGAGTACGGCGCGGCCGCCGAAGACGTGGCGAGAGTGTGCCACGCGCATCCGGTATGTAATATAACCAGTACTAACTCAATTCTTAATAATAATACGTAATATTATAGTCTTTTTCAGCTAAGATGATCCCTGTGACACTTCATCGTGTTCTTGAATCACGCATTTTACGTTTGACAAACGAAAATAATTTTATTGCACTTTTTTCATTTTAATGCGGCGTCATTAGGAAAAATATTAAAATAAATAATTTTAAACTTTTAAAAGGGAAAGAGTATCGTTTAGTTTAATTTAATGTAATAGAACATTTTTAAAAAATACCTATGCAGTTCGTATAGGTAGAATGGAATGTAGTAAGTTCCATTCTACGTACTGTTTGTCATTTAAAAGTATAAAAATACTTATTTTAATAGCCGCCGCAATAAAATGAAAAAAAGTGTGCAATAAAATTATTTTCGTTGTCAAACTTAAATGCGTGATTCAGAACACAATGAAGTGTCACAGGGATCATCTTAGGTGAAAAATACTATAATAATATATTATATCCTTAACTCCCGGAACTACTTCGTCGTTCGTCTTCGAAGTGCAGTGCCGTTTGTGTGGAAAAATAAACTACTACTAGCTGTGCCAGCGACTTCGTCCGCGTTTCCCCCCGTTTTTTTAACACATTTTCCATTGTTTCTTTGCTCTTATTAGTCACATCGTGATGTCATTACAGCCTAAAGCCTTCCTCGATAATTGGTCTATCCAACATAAAAAGATTTTTTCAATGCGAACCAGTAGTTTCTGATATTAGTGCGTTCAAACAAACAAACTCTTTAACTTTATAATATTAGTATATATTATAAATAGACACTTGCTGCCCTACGGTACTAGGTCCATCATTTTTGTTTCAGCCCTAAGAATTTTTAGAGTCCTCAGAAAGAACCATTGAAATAGGCTCCATTATATTGAGTAAATTTTTTGGTATTTTTGGACATAAGTATTTATATCCCCAAATCAATTGATTCGTCATTTTTTTTTTTCCCTAACTGACTAACGATGATGGCTTGGAGTAGCCTTGTCATCATCACCGGGCTTGCGGAGGAGCGGATGGCTCTCATCCCTAAAATTAATTCGTCATTATAAATACATACACTAATATACCCGTTTTCTTTCCAGACCTGCGCAGAGGCCCTCCGTGAAGCGAACATGGCCGCGTACATCGGAAAGCCGATCAACTTCTAAATTAGTCAAGTTAATGTGCAAAATGTGTTGTGTACCAACTGAACAGCAGGGTGGATATAGTCGTAGGCTACCGTCGCTCGTCTGCTCTAAGGAATCTTGTATGAATCTTAAACTATTTTGGGTATTTAAGACGCTCTTCACGCGTACTACACGATATCAACCATCGGCCCTTCACTCACTTCAATATAGTTAACTTATTCCTCTACGAGTGTCTGTGTATACAGATTGTGTTACGCGATGTGCTGCCGTTTACGTACATGTGATATTTATTTTTAATATATTTATTTCGAAATGTTTCTTTTTTACCCGCCATGTTGATTTCATTCCGTTTTCTAAGTATCCAAAATCCTCCTGCATTTACTACGTGTAAATGTGTGTACATTGGTGTATTTATTTTGTTTTGTAAATAGTTATACAGAAATACAATTATATGACTATTATGTTTTTATTTTAAATGCCAAGTCAGGCATAACTTAAAATAAAAATCTAAATATTTGAGATAAGATTTTTATTTGAATTAGGCAAAGTTCCATTATACAATAGTATTTAGGTATCATGAAAACAACAAGTTGAAAAGCCAACAAAAACGTTTCTAAAAAGACTCCTACAACTATGACTAGATGCAAGATGGAACACATATTATTAATTAGTATACTTGATCATTATGTCACAACAAAGAATTCATAGTAGCTTACTAATAAAAACAATTAATATCAGTTATATTGTTAACAAGAAAACAATGGCCTAAGCTAAATTGTTTTACAACAAAATGCTTTCACAACAAATACGTATGAACATAAAGTATATAATATTAACTAAATAAATTGTAAGTCTAATCAACAATGAAAATAATATATGACACACATAAAGTATTAGAGTTAAATAATAGGCAAACATAATATTATGAGCATTACGAAGTAAACTGGTAAATGGTTAATTTATTATCCTACAAAAACCCTGCTTCACTGAATGTCAAAGTTTGACATTATAAACACTCGCCAACCGTCGACTAACAAGGCGATAGTCTTGCACCCACCATCGATCCTCGAGATAGATATGTGCATCAATATGCAAAAGGAGTTCTCTATAATTTACGAATACTGGAGTTAAAACCCGTACTGTACAACCTTGTCTCTACTGAGTTCTTGTCCTTTCAACCCCAAGTATCCAACACTTGGCTACACATGTTCAGGTAAAACTTGGGCGACAGTATCTCGCCGTAATGAGCGCAGTCGTTCGAGTACATTATAGCAGCTGCCATAGTAGTTGCATTCGTTTCCATGTATTTGCGCAATACGGTCTCTAAATCTGGTATCGAGAGGTTGTTATCTATGAAGAAGTTTTTGGCCTGTCTGAAGCATGTTTCCCACAACTTGGCGTCTACTGGGAAAATACTCATGCACTTATCAACCACATTAGCTGCTTGAAGTGAGAGGTTTTGCTCAGATACATTGGTAACAGAAGTTACCGCGTCTTTCGGTAAATAACTGATTTCGTCACAACAACAAGGCAAGGTTTTATATACAGCTGAATCGATTTCAGGGTATGGATCGTCATTCAGAATTGTTAGCGAGATGTCTTTAATCCGTTTCGACATGACGTTTGTTATTATTATCTTCAATTCATCTTTCTTACGCGAGGAACACTTGTCTTTGTCACCTTCTGCAGCTTCGTCCACGATTTCAGTATGCGTAAGATATAATCGGTCATCTTGGGTCGGCGACTTCAAGTTGTCCAAAAGCATTGCGAGGCAATCTGAATAGACCTTGTTATGGTAGGATAGTTTAGCTGCCATATTGAGATTTCCGTTCAAATTCTCTTCATTAATCCACGGCTTCAGTAAGAGAATTATATCGTCTGCCCAGGACTTCCTCTCGAAATCTTCTAATGTGTTCAGAGGGTTTTGCCGCGGCTCCAAAGGTTTTCTTTGCGAATCTTCTAGGTCGAAAGGAAACATAATATCGATCCGATCGATTGCCTGGAATAGGAATTTGTTACTGTTGCGACTCGCGGGGATTTTGATAACGCGTTTAGTAGTCTTCATCATTATGACTCGATTAGAGCTTCTTGGATCTTTGTCGTCACTCTGTAAGAGATAGATCAGATAAATTGAGATTTTTATAAGTATACTTGAAGGTTTGCATGAAACTTATTACAAAAAAAAATTAAGACTACTATGCTATTCAATAACAAAAAGCAACTTTAGCTAAAGTTGATAAAAATAAAGCAGGAAAGTTAGAATATGACCAATAGCTTAGGTTAGAACCGTAAACGCAAGTGTACGTACTGGTAGATGCATATTTCCCGTCGCATAGATCCGTCCGTCGTCATCAATATAGATGGTGAAGTCCCCGCCGCACGCCACCATGGCTTTGGTCTTGAAGTCTTTATTCTCCACCTCAGGACTCTTGGGACTGTCAGGTTTCTCTGGTTGAGCGTCGTTTCGTATCTTAACCTCGGTAGGTACATTCACTTGTTTTCGATCGCCGCTTCCTATAAAACAGGCAAATTTACAATCATTGGTCGGGGCCTTCCCTAAAATATCTAATAATCTACTTATTTATATTATTGTTTACTGACCTAATTGTCCGTCAAAGTTTAGTCCCCATGTGTAGAGGGTTCCGAAGTTATCCAATATACACGAATGATGCCAACCAGCAGCCAACTGAAAGCGAAATAGTTCTTGAATTACTAGAAAAATAACAGTAATACAAAATAATACAATTATCTGTTCGGTCGTCGCTTTATCAGTATTGTCTATGTGCTTGACGCGCTGGTAGAGATGGCCAGGTCTTTTTTTTTCCTAACTGACTTAAGATGATGGCTAGCTTCGTCCTCGGCTCTCACCCCTAAACTGGGCAGATCCTTGAACTGCCAGATTAATATGTCCTATGCGCGCCATCTGTTGGATGCCGTCGGGACTATCTTGTCAGACGTGAGCGTTCGTCTGCTGCTATCGTATGGTCCACTACGCACCTGCACGGCGCGCAAGTCCACCGGTCGGGGTATGAGATGGTCAAACATGCTCTATGCGCGCCATCTGTCTGTTGCCGTCGGGACTATCTTGTCAGACGTGCGCGCTGTGTCTGCTGCTATCGTATCCTCACCTGCACAACCCGCCCTCGTACGGCGCGCAAGTCCACCGGTCGGGGTATAAGACGGTCAAACATGGCCTATGCGCGCCATCTGTCGGTTGATGTCGGAACTATCTTGTCAGACGTGCCCGTCTACTACTCCTCACCTGCACAACGCGCCCTCGTACGGCGCGCAACTCCACCGGTCGGGGTATAAGACGGTCAAACATGGCCTATGCGCGCCATCTGTCGGTTGCTGTCGGAACTATCTTGTCAGACGTGCCCGTCTACTACTCCTCACCTGCACAACGCGCCCTCGTACGGCGCGCAGGTCAACAGGCCTGGGTATGAGATGGTCGTCTGCGGCGGGCGTGTCGGGCGCGGGCTCGGCGTGGCGCCGCGCGTGCGCCGCGCGCACCTGCTGCGGGGACGCGCCCCACACGTACACCGTGCCTTTGTTGGTCAGCGCCAGCTGGGTGACGAGAGGACAATTTAGTATATATAGTTAAAACGGAAACAAATAAATAAACGAATATTACACAACATCACATACATTGATCTGATCCCGTGGTAAGTAACTTAAGGACTTGTGTAACAGATATCAGAATCAACAGTGGATACACAAATATACTTAAATATATTTAATAACACATCCAAACACGGAACAAACATCGATGTTCGTCACACAAATATTTGTCTCCCGGGTGGGTCGATTCCCACCCGGGACCCACGTCTCTTCGTGAGCCTGGCTCACTAACCACTGTTCCGTCGAGCCAGTCAATGCACAATCTATCTCTAAACCCGATCGAACAATTTTTTAAACAAGGTTCTTTGAACATTGAAGATATATATTGTAAGTATATTTATATTATGTAACTTTTGGCTAAAATACCATACAATAAACTATACTGTTGTACTATAATAACCCGAATACCCGGAAGCGTAGCATGAGGGTGGGGTGAACTCTAAATGTAATCCAATCAAATGATCTTAGTATTAGGTATACTCACATTTAATCACGAGAGGCCCGGCCGCGCCTCTCACAAATTACCAATCACGCTTTACAACCGCATCAAAGAACTTCTTTGTCAAAGTCAATCGTATTCGGCCACACGAAGACCATCAACAACCCGCTCACCGTATGGAAGTACCCCGCGGCGATCGCGTCCACGGGATCAGGTAGAGCGACGCGGACGGGCACGGAGGCCTTGTCCCTCGCGCCGCAGCCGCGCTGGCCGAACGCGCCCGCACCGAGCCGTCCAGCAAGAACGCCGAGTCGATGGCAAAATCAAACGTATTCGGCCACACGAAGATCATTAATATCCCACTGACCGTGTGGAAGTACAATCCAACCAAATAGTCTTAGTATTATAGTCACATTTAATTATGGGAGAGGCCAAGGGCGGCCGCGCCTCGAAATTACCAATCAGGCTTTATCCCGCATCAAAGATCTTCTCCTTTGTCAAAGTCAATCGTATTCGGCCACACGAAGACCATCAACAACCCGCTCACCGTATGGAAGTACCCCGCGGCGATTGCGTCCACGGGATCAGGTAGAGCGACGCGGACGGGCACGGAGGCCTTGTTCCTCGCGCCGCAGCCGCGCTGGCCGAACGCGCCCGCACCGAGCCGTCCAGCAAGAACGCCCAGTCGATGGCAATATCAAACGTATTCGGCCACACGAAGATCATTAATATCCCACTGACCGTGTGGAAGTACAATCCAACCAAATGGTTTAAGTATTATAGTCACATTTAATCATGGGAGAGGCCAAGGGCGGCCGCGCCTCCAAATTACCAATCACGCTTTACAACCGCATCAAAGATAAATATTAGTCTTTATGGGTCTATACGCGTTATTAGGAGTAGCAAATTACATAGCTACTTACTGCCCGACGTTTCGACTGGGTTACACCAATCGTGGTCGCGAGCGAGTCACGCGAGCGTAACCCAGTCGACACGTCGGGCAGTAAGTAGCTATTTAATTTGCTACTCCTAATAACGCGTAATAGACCCATAAAGACTAATATTTAGTGTAATGGAACGCGAAAGTCTAAAATCGTACGCATCAAAGCTCTTTTTTCATCAACACCCTGCTCACCGTGTGGAAGTACCCCGCGGCGATCGCGTCCACGGGATCAGGTAGAGCGACGCGCACAGGCACGGAGGCCTTGTCCCTCGCGCCGCAGCCGCGCTGGCCGAACGCGCCCGCACCGAGCCGTCCAGCAACAACGCCGAGTCGATGGCGAAATCAAACGTATTCGGCCACACGAAGATCATTAATATCCCACTGACCGTGTGGAAGTACAATCCAACCAAATGGTCTTAGTATTATAGTCACATTTAATCACGGGAGAGGCCCAGGGCCAGGGCGGCCGCGCTTCTTACAAATTAACAATCACGCTTTACAACCGCATCAACAATCTTTTTAAATTACTCAGCCCAGAGTGAGTAGCTAGCTGAGTTAGGAGCTAATCTCAGTTAAGTATCGGTCGGACGCCTTATAATACCCCGCTCACCGTGTGGAAGTATCCCGCAGCGATCGCGTCCACGGGATCGGGTAGAGCGACGCGTACAGGCACGGAGGCCTTGTCCCTGGCGCCGCAGCCGCGCTGGCCGAACGCGCCCGCGCCCATCGCCCACACGGACCCGTCCAGCAGCAGCGCCGCCGTGTGGCACGCGCCGCACGACACCTGCACCACCTGGAGATAATGATGATACATGCCGAATTACATACACTCGACGTCAAAATTGCAATAGGGTTGTTGCCCATTTTTTATATTGATATAAATGGATGGACCCGTCAACCAACCCGCACTTGGCCAGCGTGGTCGACTAAGGCCTTATCGCCCTAGTTTAGGGTAGGCCCGTACCCCAGCAGTGGGGACGTATATGGGCTGATGATGATGATGATGATGGATGGACCACGCAATCACAATTTTTTGCAACCTTAAATAAAACTGCTTCAAACACCTTTGATTTAACTTATTTAGTGAATGAATGAATGAATAAATATATTAACGATGGATCGATTGCTCTGATAACACCCAAAGGTGCATTCCAAGCAGTTGTGTTCCAGACACTTTTGTTATATAATTTACCTTCCTGCCTTGAAATTTGGTAACAAGTTTCGGCGTCCACTCATCGTCTATACTCCCATGGCCGAGTTGTCCGTGGACTCCCCATCTGCAACCATAAAAAACGCTTTATAAGCCTTGTAATAAAAAAAACTTTTACCTACTAAAATTACAAATCGCAATCCTCCTGCTATTCTTGGGATCTAATTAAAATGTGGCATCAGTCACTAGGAAACCTGCACACCTATGAAGTAATTCGAAGGTTATGTAGGAGTGGTAGCGTGGAGGACTAAAGTCTGATCGGTCTAGTTTAGGGTGGGCCCGTGCCCCGTCAGTGGGGACGTAGGTATATGGGCTGTTGTTGATGATCAGTCACTTACGGATTCTGAATAAGTATAAGCTCCAAGGTAGCTACAGGTATACCCACGCCACGCCACATAATATTAGCAGTGAGTAATAGAATCGCTAAAGTCAGTTACCACTCCGCGACCATGACCCAGGCGTCACTCACCCCCAGGCGTACAGCCGGCCGCCCGCGTCCACGGCGGCGGAGTGGTAGTGTCCGGCGGCGAGGCGCGCGAGCGGCGCGGAGAGCGCGAGCGGCGCGTGCAGGAGCGAGCCGGCCGCGACCATGACCCAGGCGTCACTCACCCCCAGGCGTACAGCCGGCCGCCCGCGTCCACGGCGGCGGAGTGGTAGTGTCCGGCGGCGAGGCGCGCGAGCGGCGCGGAGAGCGCGAGCGGCGCGTGCAGGAGCGAGCCGGCCGCGACCATGACCCAGGCGTCACTCACCCCAGGCGTACAGCCGGCCGCCCGCGTCCACGGCGGCGGAGTGGTAGTGTCCGGCGGCGAGGCGCGCGAGCGGCGCGGAGAGCGCGAGCGGCGCGTGCAGGAGCGAGCCGGCCGCGACCATGACCCAGGCGTCACTCACCCCCAGGCGTACAGCCGGCCGCCCGCGTCCACGGCGGCGGAGTGGTAGTGTCCGGCGGCGAGGCGCGCGAGCGGCGCGGAGAGCGCGAGCGGCGCGTGCAGGAGCGAGCCGGCCGCGCGCGCCGCGTCGCCCACGGCGCCGGCCCACGCCGCGCCCACGCCCAGCTGCCCGTACGTGTTGTCGCCCGCAGCGTATATCTGACGTCATAGACATTTTGTAGCTTTAGTGAAGATGTATTGCAAAACATCTTGAGCGAATTTAACGCTTTCAACGCAAGCGCTACAGCAAAGTGGTATAACTAGGCAAGAGCAAAGTGGGCGTCGCCTACGTACCACGAGGCATGCACTTAAGGGCGCCACGTAACACGTGATAAATTATGAAACGAGAGGACCAATTGCGAGTCGAAGACTATCAAACTTTAACATTTCCTGCCTCCAGAATTGAGGTTACATAAGGCAACGCTTCGACCTGGGTTCTACCCCGTCAGTCATACTGACCTACTTATACTTTACTTGTAAAAGGACAATGGGCAAAAATGTATGGAGCTTGGTCTATTTTTAAAAAATTGTGAGCATATACCGGTTAGTTTAGGAGATTCAGTATAAGCGTATGATGCCTGCGGCCTGCCGCAAGCCACATCGATAACCCTCCCAATCAGCTCCGTATTGACCGGCGTCTCGGTCATCATGCTACGGTCATGATTCACATTTCCGTCGTCCATCACTGCTCAGTGAGCCAGGCCACAGTGAGGGTCTGCCTGGGTGCGAATGTGTTCTCCCAGGTCTCGGGATTAAAGTAACTAAGTAACTCACCCCATTCTCAGTAAGTATAAGCGTATGATGCCTGCCGCACGCCACATCGATAACCCTCCCAATCAGCTCCGTGTTGACCGGCGTCTCGGTCATCATGACCTTCGCGTTTCCATCGTCCACCACCGCCCAGTGAGCCAGGCCACAGCTGAGGGTCCTTCGGGGAGCGAACGTGTTCTTCCAGGCCTCAGGATTAAAGTAACTAAGTAACGCACTCACCCCATTCTCAGTAAGTATAAGCGTGTGATGCCTGCCGCACGCCACATCGATAACCCTCCCAATCAGCTCCGTGTTGACCGGCGTCTCGGTCATCATGACCTTCGCGTTTCCATCGTCCACCACCGCCCAGTGAGCCAGGCCACAGCTGAGGGTCCTCCTAGGAGCGAACGTGTTCTTCCAGGTCTCGGGATTCTGTGTGATCTCCAGATGAATGTCTGGACAGGGATTGCGGGCTTCTATTGCGCACGCTACGTGCATAAATGTCGATATCAGGTACAGCATTCTTGTTGTCTAGAAAAAATACAATATTTGATAAATCATTAACACAACATTTTATTTAAAAAAAAAGTAATACAAGTATATAGCTTCTTTTTACTCATGGGCAGCTTTGCTTCGAAGAATAGCTTGCATAAACAATTTGATATTAAAGTTTGGAACTTACATAGATCGAAGTGATTCCTTGCTTCATGTCTCGAATAACAGGGCGTAGTTGATCTTGTAGTGGATTGAGCCATAGACAAATAAGCTAGAAGCAAAAGACAAAACATACTTATCATTTATAAGTTACTAATCTTCTTGCAGTTATAATAACTTTTACAAACAACATTGATGTTATTACTATTCAAACTAATGAAAGGTGTTTCACCGTTAAGTAATTAAAACAACAAAATATTTCCCATCTGCCTTGAAAACATTTGAAGTCTAATTTGACAGCAAGAAACCCAGAATCAAAATTTACCTTCAAAATCTTCGTGTCGAACTTGTTACACTTCTCAATGATGAAATCGAACAACCACTGCGCATTATCTTCCAACAGCAACGGTACCACGCAGCCTTGCTCCAGGAGGCAGTTCACCGCGCCCCGGCAGATGTCGCCCCGGGCCTTCACGGCTGATAGGAGTAAGGATGGGTGACCGCGGTGCACGCTAAACACTGGGACCAACTCCCAGAGTCCGATAGAAGCTGCTATAGATGACAGCTCCGCGAACTCCGTCGTGTTGAGCGTGGTGAATTTGACGTTGCTAGAATAGGGATAAAATCATTGATACTATGATGATTAGTTAAGAGTATTATGACAATAAATGTGATGTGGTGTGATAATGATAACAATATTAAGCTAATGAACTAAGTACACTTACTACAGATTCTTGACAAATTGACATAATATTTTGATTTGTTATCTAAAGCCCTAAGTAAATTTAAAATTTGAAAAAAATCGCTTTCATGGCCCCGCTTGAACGGGGACTTGAACCACCGGTCTTCCGATATCGCGTCACACATATGTCGTCGGCTCAACTTTATGTTGATAGATTTTAGTTAAAGCTTTCACAAATACACAAAGAACATAAAAATATTCCTTGGGTAGTGCAGGTACTCACGAATCAAACGTGGTCTCGTCATTCGTTCCCATTTTAAGCAGAAGCGCTAATAGTTTAATCGTGATAGCCGCGTCTCCGAGCCCGCCGACGCTCCCAGCGTGCTTATACATCGACAACTCGTGGAGGCGCCCGAAGATGCCTAGACGAGCCACCCAGCCGTCTGGTTGACTCTGAAATAGATTTGTTATTAATATTTGTCTTTTGTTAACATTTGTCGTGCATTGTCAACAAACGCGAATGTTGGAGGAGTTTACTAAAAACCAGCAATAGCTATACCTAATGCTGATTTAATCAAGGCTAATACTTAAACAAAAATCTGACTTCTGAAAACTCTACGTATAAAACATACCTCACAATGTGCCTTTTTTAAAAGCTTTTATTTTCCGACCCGAATCAAAGGGTGTCTCGACCCAAAAAGTAAGGTCTTTATGGAGGCTTCATAAGGCAGGCTGTTATCCTTTTGTGTACATATTAAGTTACACACCTACGAGAGCGAGAAGAAATACTCCGGCGCGACAGGCATTTTTAGGGCTTTTTCAGCTTAACTGGTCTTGTTGGGGAGCGAAGTACACCCCTCACATTTAAGCAACCTTAGCCTGAGAGCACCCCCTACGGGGCTCGAACCTCGGGTCAGGGAGTTGCTAGATCAGTCCCTAAATATGGAAGCTCACTATGAACCATTTAAGTAGCCCCGATTCAGCCTCTTCCACAAGAGCGCGTCTCGGGTATCTCTAATATCTACTCTACTCACCTGCGACAAAGAAAACAGATAATGCGCCGGCGCGACCTTCCCCCGCGACATGAGCATGTCGGCGGCGGCGCGCAGCAGCGCCGACACTGGAGCGCCCAGCGCCGCCGCCGCCTGCTCCGCGCCCGCGCCCCCGCGCATCACCGCGCCCACCAGCCACTCGCACGGCTCCGAACTGAGACCGACCGACAACACTTGTCAGGAACGAGACTAGTAGTAAGTAACGGTTTAACGGCTTTGATCAATAAAAATCATACGGCCAAATCTTCAATTTTATGGGTTTTAGGTTTAAAGAAATTTATTCCCATAAGAAATTTACATTTCCCTTATAATGAAAAAATACAAACAAATATATAATTGACTTATAGTAGGGATGTATTTAATCATCGACCGGCACTCTTTTCCATAATGTTGCTTGAGTTTGTGTTTTACTAATTTAACTAGCACACACACACACCCAGATTCACACTCCAACATTTGGAACGTACGGGCAGGCGGTGTACAAATCGTTGTTAGAATCGTTTAGAACCTCATTTTATTTATGAGTAAAATACTGGCCGGATTCACATTTTGGGATTGAAAATAAAACCATTCATACAACCTGATTTTATTTGCTAAGCTCCGGCCACAATACCTAACAAACTACTTAAGACCTGGGTGTACAGGCTAGAGATCCCTTTGTCGTGCCCTCATGGAATAAATGGGATGAAAAATAATAATATTTAATTTGTTTTTAAAATCCTAGCTTGGGTTTGGAAGGTTTATTATTTAAAAATAGAATCACTTGCAGGGCTCCGAACTTAGAGTGGTGGACAACATTTAATTTTGTTATGCTTAACCTATCTTTATGAGTAAAATCCTTGTAGATTGCAAATTTTGTACCTAATTTGAAAATAAAACCAGTTCTGCGAGCGAAGAACAACATTTGTCACGATTTTTAGAAACTTATCCATTCGAGTAAAGTCCTGGCAAGCTAGAAGTCTAGTCATTTAGAAATAAATTTAAATAAAAAAAAACAAAAGCAACACGTAAAATACTGGTTCATTGGCACATTACCTAGTGTAGTTGAGTTGTGAGTTAAACTAGATACTTACACAGTGTTCAAGATATAAGCACCACAATTAGTGATGACGAGACATGGTTCGATGCTAAACCGAGGCAACTGAAGATCGCACATGAACGTAGGCTCGCGCCATCCACCTGTCATCGCGGGGGGCTCCTTCACAGACATCAAGTGCGCCCGCTTCACATCTCCAATCAACTCCGCTGACCACAACTCTGAAAACTCTCTCTTTGCACCCAACAACCCGTCTCCCTGCGAATCAAAGTACTTTCAATTGGAACCTTCAAATTGCCCTCAATTCATGATACAATTCAGTAGAAACCAATTTATTCACATCAAATGAAAGCATCAACTCCAATTACATGTATAAAAGGCTTTCATTTCTTCTTCAGTTTTAATCATTTGAATTCTACTTTTCATTCACTTATTATGTTTTAATATTCACCTGTATTATAGAGAAATTTGCACTATGGACTTCCAATTCATTCTTTCGTAGCAAATATATTAGCCTTTGAGACCATAAGCCTTGAATATATAATCCATCTTTCTTTATTTTTGGTCTCAAGGTTCTAGATGGTGTCTCTTCTTCTGGACTTTCAAGCTGAAAGAAATACAGGTACTAAAGGCATGCTTTATTGACACTTTAATTATTCTGTAGCATACATTTTTATATTAATGAAACATTAAGAATAAGGCTTGTAACAGGTACATAATAGTTAAAAATATAAAGGACTTACAATTAATGTTCCTTCATTCAACTCAAATGCAGTCAAAAAATGTCTGCCATTCACATATTGTGCTGCCAATGCCCAATTGTTGGACCCCTTACGAAACAAGGGCAAGTATTCAACTGGTTTCAAAACATACTCTACACTTTGGGACTTATCATCTGAAAAATATTAAAAAGATTTGTTTATTAGAATTAGGAGAGACCAGGATCTTTATACATTATTTCTTCAAAAATCATATTATATGCAGGTTTTTTCACACAAGGATTATTAAATGATTCACATGCAGTAGACACCTAATTACCTTTGGATCCACCTTGTGTGAACAATGTTATCTTATCCTTAGATAGTTGTTTGATGTAGGACATAAAGCCATCCTTTTTTTCTTTGTCTGTTTGCATTCTTGTCTGTTGCAACCAGTTGTAGCCATATGATCTGTGTTCTAACACCAGCTTCCATTGTTGGGATTTGTTTCTAGATATCTACAAATTAATTCAATTGAACTCATTTTGCACATTGCTTTTGTAAAATAAGATCCTTCTTTATTAAGTTAATTGAGTGCATAGTACCAATATATTTTGAGACTTCATTTACTTACCAAAAGAGCCAGCAAGTCCAAAGAATCATCAAAGCACATTTGCAAATCAATAATTTCACCAGAAACTCTACATTCTCCTACAACCGTCTGGGACTCCAATGAGTAAAATGTAATTATTCCTGTCTGCAAAATTAAGGAACATTTAGCAAGTGATCATACAATTATATTCTAAATAAGTACCTTGAAAGAACAGAAGGAACATAATTCAAATCAATAATAAACATACCTTTGAACCAATTATTAGTACATTATCAGATTCTTTTGTCAACCACCACACTATTGATGTGGGCTTTTGGATGTTTGGAATGGGGAGTACTGTAACACTTGATAAGGACCACTTGTGGTCAAATGTATTCTGAGGTATAAATAGAGGAAGGAATGGAACTAAGAGGGCTTTTTGATCACTTAGAATCAGTAGCCAAGTACCACTAGGTTCAAAGCACATACAATGAATAGGATTGTCTAAAAAGTCCCAATCGTAATTTCTCTCAAATCTCTCTAGTTGCGCATTTATATAATAAAATATTAACTCTTTATCACTCGAAAATGCCAAAAACTTTTTGAGGCCTACTTCGTAGTAACTGTAGTTGACTATGTCGAGGTGAACTAAGACATCCAATTTAAATAAGCCAGAGAAGTCCAAATGTTCGCTGTGTTGAGCCATTTTTGACAATTAAAATCGGTACATTATAATTTAATTTAAATTCACAATCCGCATTAATTAATAAAGTACTCGTTTGTTGTTTTATTTTATACAACTGACATTGAGTCGACTGAATCTGACAGTGACATCACTATACTTAATTTTAGCATTGTTTACCCATTACCACTAAGGAATCTACGTGATACAGCCTCTTCTTTCAGATCTTTAGTACTTAGTATATTTCTTCTTATCGTGTCGATGGCAAATTGAATATGTTCGGCTTAATACTCGGCATGCAAATCGCATTACTTGGTGCGCTCATTGCATCACTCAGAGTGTAGATTGCCAGAAATACGGGTCAGTGGGGCTACCATGAGTTTAAAACTTACGCGCTCGATATCGACTACGTAAATATGTCTATGAAAAACATGTACAGCGCCGGCTGGTGGTTACGCGAAGAACTACAATCGGCCATATGAAAAAAACAACTCGATAGGTTTTTAACGTACGTAAGTTTACGATAGCCAACTCATGGTAGGCCCTCAGGTCATAAAATGACAAATGAACTGTGACATAAAACCAGACAGATCCACGGCTGCTCGTGTCCTGGCATAAGAAATGTTCGGTCTGCCCATACCCATATATTTGAGGAATAGCAATTCCAGCTAGTGTGTTGCTAGCTGTGAGCCGAACAGAAATTATCCGGCATCCAGTGTGAAGATCTGCTCAGGTTCATATATCTCATGAGGCACACATATTCGCCAGGAAAGAAAAAAAGCGCTACTGCAGTTATAAGTTAGATCCTATTCCTAATCTATATAGAAGGGTTGAACAAAAAAAAGCATGTAGGGATGTACTATTGGAATCTAAATGATTTTGGACTGTCAGGTAGTTATTTCTAATCTGACGTTTCATTTGTTATCTTTCTGCGCTATCTCCCTCCATGTTCCGGTCGTCTTGTCAGGTGGATGGATGACAGATCACGACAGTCCCAGTGACTTTTATGTCTAATCGTATTTTTCGTCACAAGGGCATTTTTAAACTTAAGTTTTAGGTAATGTCATAATTGGTGTCGTATTTCATTGTTATTTCTACTGAACGAAATAGTTATTTAAAGTTGTAATTTGAAGTAATAAAATAGGTAGTATATTAATTTCTGTAATATTTTAAATATTATGTATCACATCTCAATCGTTTATGAAACTACTAAAGTTTTTTTACAGTCATGTTTTCAGTTCACTGCATCAGACAAGCAGCAAAGCTTACTCAAAATAAATGCAGAAATTGTTCAACTTACCGACGAGGAATGAATTTTTTATTTAAGAGAAATCTACTAATAACAAACAGTGTCAGTTCTGGTGGTTTCATGGCGATAGGAGATTTTGTGCAGCAAGAATTTGAATTTCAGTCAAAAGTTTTACACAAAAGATATGACTGGGGTCGGTTAGGTAAGTGTGTATTATAAACCTGGTATATTATTATAATATGTATAGGTTCAGTACTAGGTGTTTATTCATAATAAGTATGTTTTTTTTTCCAGCAAGAATGTTTATAGTTGGAACATTAATGGGTCCAATGCATCATTACTACTATGTTTATTTAGACAAAATTCTACCAAAATCAGATTTGAAAACAGTTTTCAAGAAAATAGTCTGTGATCAACTGTTTGCATCACCTGCTACCATTTTTTGCTTTTTCTATGGCATGGGTATTTTAGAATCCAAGACACTATCACAAAGTACTGCTGAAATCACTGAAAAATTTAGATATGTGTACACTGTAAGTATTATTCAATTATAGGTTTAAGAGTTATTTTTATGTAAATGTTCATATTAAATGTATTTTTAACCCTTTATAAGGCAGAGTACCTAAACTCAAATATTCATTGGTTTCAACCTTACCAACACAATTAGGTTCAAATAAAAATAGCCTTATGAAGGTGAAGAGCTAAATGATTTTATTTAAATTTATACTGTGAAATTCTTTTGTTTCAGGGTGATTGTTTATACTGGCCCCCAGTGCAGTTTGTCAATTTCTACTATTTACCTACAGAATATAGGGTGTTCTACATCAATGCTGCAACAATGATATTTAATATATTTTTATCTTATATGAAACATTATGATCAACATTAAATGTTAATAGTCAAATTATTTAGGAAAATGTTATATTCAATGATACTATAGGTAGTATGATTATAAGATTATTTAGCAAAATGTACAGACACAGTATTGACCTCAAAATGTGATAAACTTTGTGTAAGCTAAGTGATATTATGTATCTCATAGGTTTTTAGTTAATTAATGCAATAATTCAATTCTGGTGATGATGAGGCTACTCCAAGCCATCATTGTACATTGGTAAGGGAAAATAAGTGCAATAATTTAAAAAACTGGCTTATCAACTAACTGAAGCATCAACAATAAAATCTTTGTAATTCATGTGATTGTCACTTTTACTCATTTGTATAAAATAGGTACTGTAAATATTTCAATGTAAGTAGAATTAGCACAATAAAAATAATAATTTAATATTATGAATAAATTAAATTGTTTATTGTTTAGTTTTCTTTTTCATTCATACCAAGAAAATATTATGTTCTGAGAAATGACCATGCCCATTTATGAAACTGTATGTAGGTAAATGCCATGAGCACTGTGCTAGGTTGTTCTGAATTCTCAAGGCAACTTTTTTGTACTCGCTGGAGTTAAATCAATAGCAATTCAGTGAGTCGTTGATTTATGTCTGTTTGTCCAGCATACTCACTACGTAATCGTGATATTTAATGAACGCCAAAAATTGTGCCCAAAGTACGATGTTATAGATAGACGCAAGAGATGGGACGGAGGGTTAGGCGCTGGCCGATCCCTCCATCCCGTCAGTATGCTCAGCTTTCTCGTTGCTTTATAATCAAAGGCTCACTCACATCCCTTCACATCATTCAGGGGAATCTGTATAATTTTTTTTCTTTGGGCACTACTTTCAGCACTATTTGTTGGCCTTCAAGAAATATTAGGATTACATGTATGCTGGACGAACCGAAACGATTTCTCTCTAGCGATGTTTTAAAAACGGCGCTTAGACTTGACTAGAACATGTTGGGGGCTGCCACAACATCATTCATTGGCTGACTGATACGACGGCTTTGAGCTGTATCGGTTTGATAACTCAATGTATATAATATAAGGTAAAGTTAGCTATTTTGCTTCCGATCCCACTATACGCTCGATGAGTTTAGGAATGTTTCGAACTGAGAGGACTGATCGAAATTAAAGGGATATCTAGACCAGCGGCAGCGTGTTAAGCCAAGTTCAAGCGAAGGAACTAGCTAGCCAGCGTCAAGTGTATCGTCACACTAACCACTTGGTTACTTGTACCACTCAGAAGGATGCTTGGAGTTATTTTATGATATAACTATCTGTGCCCGCGACTTCGTTCGCGTGGAATAGTTATTTACGCGGTTTAGATTTTTTATAGAAAAGTTTTTTTCGCTAACTCCCGTTCCCCTGGGAATTTCGCAATATCCTGTAGCAACTAAGCCTTAAGTTTACACTAGGGTACCGGCAAGTCAAATTTCAAGCGTCTAACTGAAGCTTTTAAGATTTTACATACAAAAGGATTTTCCCGCTTATTCCCGTTCCCGTGGGAATTTCTGGAATTCCTTACTTAGCGGATACTACGTGATAATATATACATATGCGAAATATCAACCTGAACCGCCCAGTGGTTTAGGCAGTGTGTTGACAGATAACTATGTCAGTCAGTCACCTTTGAGTTATACCTATATATTTAAATAACAGCTTTCTTAGAGTACCTACGTAATTCACGTTGGTTAATTTCACGTGTTAATTTTCTACTCGTAGTTGTGAGTAAATAGTATATGAAACAAAACTTGATAGGTCTATACGGTTAAATCTTGTGTAGGTGCTATGTACCTACATAATAAGATAATGTGACACCATTTTATTTACATAGTGAGAAAGATACCGTATTATTAATTTCTTATCTAACGGTCGTAATACTAATGAAATAAAAGGAGAACCACTCCACCACTCTCTCTGGCTCAAGGAAGGCTCAAGCCCTTTGTTCCCAACCAGTAACACTGTAACCGGTAACACTGTCTCGTTGGGAGAACACAAATTATTCCCAACCAGTTACACTGTGACAAGTTGGGAGACTTTTCTTAAATCATTCCAAACCAGTCATACTATTACATACCTATATTTTGTATTGCCACTGTCACAAATCATATTGTTTTGTTAAAAATAACAGGTGTTTTATTGCTCTCAACTTATTTACGCAAAATGTTTTTTGGAGTCTCCGAAAAAGGAGCCGAAAGGGTATGATATTTATATGATAGTTCGCGCTTCTTTGTCTGGTAATACAATAGAATACTTAATCTTATTTTTGCACAGAAGTTCAACCCAAAGTATAATATTCTCTACCTACCAAAAATTTTGGATTAAATTTGCAGGTATTATTTTCCTGTTACCTATTCATTAACTAGCGTAGCTGATTATTTAGTCAAACTAGGGCTAAGACGTAACAGTAATCATACCTCCAGTGGGGCTACCATGAGTTTAAAACTTACGCGCTCGATATCGTCTACGTAAAGATGTCTATGAAAATCTTGTACAGCGCCGCCTGGTGGTTACGCGAAGAACTACAATCGGCCATATGAAAAAAACAACTCGATAGGTTTTTAACGTACGTAAGTTTACGATAGCCAACTCATGGTAGGCCCTCAGATCATACAAAAATACACCTAAGTAAGAATCGGTTGGCCTAATAACTCAGTGTCACTGGTTGGGAATGATTTAAGAAAGGTCTCCCAACATGTCACAGACTCACAGTGTAACTGGTTGGTGTCCGTCTGAACCACTGGACCAAACGAGATATTTGGATGAGACCATGTGCACTATTTAATACCTTTTGCTACTATTTGATACCAATCATGAAATATTTGGTACCTGTATATTAATATCATTATTATATAAATTAAATGGCCAGTCATTCTGGCGACAGGTTGACTGACCACTTTTGAGTTTTCATAGTTTTAGCGTTATATTTATCTCTTTGTCAATGTAGTTATTTAGTACCTATTTGCTACCTTAACATATATTTTTACCACAATTTTGGGAAGCTTCCCTAAAAAGTTATCAATATAAATCATTCAAACGCCTGCACATAATTTACAATTTTTTATGTCAGAATACTTGCTAGTAACTTTTTTGTAGGCGCTCTGCAGCTTATGAACGAGTTGTCGTTGAATAGCTATAGTGCTTCAGATATTTTGTATTTATATAATTTCAAGTAATTTAGAATGTACCTGCGTACTCACATATTATTGGGGGCGCATTTTTTCACATAATTTTTAAGTCATAACATAGGAAGTCCGAAAATGTTTTTCATACAATTTTAAATCATAATCATCATTCTTCTTAAAAAAAAAATATTCCTACATTTTATTTATTTATTAAGGAATAGTACACAGCACAATACAATCATGATTGAAATAGGTAGAACAAATTTTGTAGGCCAATTACGACTATTCAACAGATTACATTCTGTTATGCACTCGATCATAATTTTTTATACATACATACATAAAATCACGCCTTTTTCCCAGAGGGGTAGGCAGAGATCACTTTCAGCGATCCACTTTTCACTTCTGTGGGAAACGTGACGTGACGGGTTGTGGACCACGTCGCCGCCATTCTGCCTTGTGCATTGTTTTAACAAGGTCATTGCGTTCCCACGAGTAGCAAGGATATATGACGGGGGAAGGAAAAGGGGATGAAGGATACTATCGCTTCGGATGAATTGGACTGAGTCGATAGTAGCTCGAGGAGCCGGGGTCGCTTACCCGTATACCGTTCACCAACCACCGGACAGATAGTTGTGACTGGTATCCCCTGACTGGGGATTTATTTATTTTTTATTTTTACAAACACCTCAAATATAATTTATTAAGCTACCGTGGGCACACAAGGGCAATATCTGATACATTTACTACATCAAAAAACAGACAAACGCATGTATTCATAAACTCACACATACAAATCATACATATTATTAAACATACTACACTTGGCTACAAAAACAAGACAAAATATAAGACAAAAATTTTTATATATCGTTGTTTACATTAGTAACAAGCTCAAACAACAAAACTGGTGTCACGAAAACGTACCTAATATGCGTTCATACGTACGTTAAAAATAGTAATTATTAATCATTTAGGACAAAATATCAGTTTTAATTCGGGGTTATATTATTTAAACGCTTTTTAATGCTGTTTTGAAATACCTTCTTTGAACCGACAAAGACATCAAAACTTTTCATTATAAGTACGTGGTATCCTGGTAAAAATGGAGTTTTGTCCATAGTTAGTACGGTGATAAGGAACATGTAGCAGACAAGTATGCCGCGTGACATTTTGCAAATCATAATCTTTGAAATTCATAATATCACTAATGATAATCATTGAAATTCATAATTTCACTAATCATAATCTTTTGAATTAGAGTACGCCTAAAAAAATGAGAGTCCGCCTTAAGTACTTGGTATAAATAAATTAAATGGTTGTTTTGAAATGGTCCAAAATGTGCACATAAAATGGCGGTTTTGCAGCGATTCGGTTCTGTCACGTTAGTTTTGTAGCAAAATAATGCCTATTTTGGACCATTTCAAAACAACCATTTAATTTATTTATACCAAGTAATTTAAGGCGTACTCTCATTTTTTAGGGCGTACTCTAATTCATAAATATGATTAGTAATTATGAATTTCAATGACTATGATTAATTGATATTATGAATTTCAATGATTATGATTCGCAAAATGTAGGAATATTTTTTTATGAAGAATGATGATTATGATTTAAAATTTTATGAGAAACATTTTCGGACTTTTAATGTTATGACTTAAAAACTTATGTGAAAAAATGCGCCCCCAATAATATGTGAGTACGCAGGCACATTCTAAATTACTTGAAATTATATAAATACAAAATATCTGAAGCACTATAGCTATTCAACGACAACTCGTTCATAAGCTACAGAGCGCCTACAAAAAAGTTACTAGCAATTATTCTGACATAAAAAATTGTAAATTATGTGCAGGCGTTTGAATGATTTTTATTGATGACTTTTTAGGGATGCTTCCCAAAATTGTGTTAAAAATATATGTTAAGGTAGCAAATAGGAACTAAATAACTACATTGACAAAGTGATAAATATAACGCTAAAACTATGAAAACTCAAAAGTGGTCAGTCAACCTGACGTCAGAATGACTGGCCATTTAATTTATATAATAATGATATTAATATACAGGTACCAAATATTTCATGATTGGTATCAAATAGTAGCAAAAAGGTATTAAATAGTGCACATGGTCTCATCCAAATATCTCGTTTGGTCCAGTGGTTCAGACGGACACACTGGTTGGGAATAATTTTAAAAGTTCTCCCAATAAGTCACAGTGTTACCGGTTACAGTGTTAGTACTAGTTGGGAACAAAGGTCTCAGGCAAGTCAGGTGATGACAAGGTTTCTCCCAAACCATCATCATAGTTAGGCTAAAAAACCGAATTGAATAAAATAATATACACATAGAAAGTATGTTTTAGTTTTGATTGGTTTAGTAATAGAAGTTCAACTGAGTAGGCATGGACACTGGTGCCACTGTATGTTAAGCTAAAAAAAAATTAAAAGTGAATCGCTGGGCTGGCAATCATGATTAATTTATGTAAAGATTGGTGAATAATCTGATTGTAAACACAATGTCTTGAAGATTGTGGACTTCATAAAATGAAAAGGTATACAATCTCAGCGAATTTTGTACGTAAAAATATATTTACAATTATAGAGTTCATGTAAATAACATACTATACTATAAGGTATACTGAACACATACAGTTTATTTCACTATGATAAACTAGTTTACAAAATATCTAAATATCATTAGCCCCAACACATAGTCCAGTCATCCTTCCTTGTTTGTAGTTTCACTACAATACGGTATAGAGCGAGTGCCGGCCCTAAAGGTAAGCCTAGGCCTCTTACAATGTCCGCCCTCCGTGCCATACTCAGGGCTGGTCCATCGAACTCCTGGAAACAACGAAAAGGACCGTTAGTTGTGTTCTGATAACATATTCTACATGTATTAGATAAAGTTGGTCAAGTGCTAGTCGGACTTTGTCTTATCTGTAGTTAATCAGATCCAGAGAGACTTGTACATCCCAGTCGAAACTTCGGCAGTAAGTAGCTATGTATTTGCTATTCATGATATCGCATGTAGACTGTTAAAAACCAAAGCTTTTTTAATAATGGGACGCGAAAGTTTAAAGTCCATTACCGAAAGAATAAACATAAATAATGTACTAAATATTTTAAAAAGCCAACAATTTACCTGGTCTCTTAAAATAGGCGCAGCCTCAGGAAAATGTTTCATAAAATACTCATAAACTTCATCAGTAGTCCAGTTTGTTATGTCAGGTATATTTGGATCCATAGGTACATCTTCTTTTAACTTTGAAGGAGCCCTATCCAACTCATGTGGTTTTAAAAACGGATCTGTCCCAGGTGAAGTTTGTTTTTCATACTCTATACTGCTCGGAACTATTGCAGGTGATCCCATAACAGTGGGACGAGATTCTAAGCAGTTATTGCATTCCCATTGATCCCATGCTTTTTGACGCTCAGGTATACGTGGAGTGTGGCATAGAGCATGATAAGCATCTGAGCAAATACTACATACTGTAAGTATACCCTGAAAAAATAAAAGATTAGTTAATGAGTTCACCATAAAGATAATATACCTAATTAGTAAAGTGAATTATTATTTTAAACTTACAGCATCATTAGTTTCGCAACAAATTACACATGTTTTGCAATGTGGGCATTGCCATGTGTTATCTGGTCTTGGCTTCAGTATACCAGAACCTGACTGTAGACAGGTTAAATGAGCTTTGTTATTACAATCTCTACATTCTACTAGCCTATCGTTAGACCCCCTCGACTTTTGAACTAGGCAGACCGAGCATACGCCTCCCGAAGTTTCATGTGGGATAGGTTCCTCTAGTTCTATCTCTTCAGCGCTCCCCATGCCGTCTTCTCCATCAGATAAACCATCTTTCTCAGACTTTTGATGACCCAGTAATCGTTTCTTTATAGTACTCTTGTTCAAAGAGCCGACTGGTCGCCCTCTTTTACGCTTGCTAGGTAAATTATTGTCAGAGGGATCAAATACTTTTTTGGCCATTTTTCGTCTTTCGCCGACTCTTACACCAGCATTTCTTGTACTACTGTTGCTTGGGGCATTATTGGAAGCTCCACCGCCACGCTTCTTTGGCCGTCCTCTCATACGTTGCGGTGAAGATCTACATGATGAATTAGCGGATGAAGTCATCTGAAATCGTTATAAATTTAATAAATAAATAATTGATACTAATTTTATACATGCGAAAATAACTTTGTTTCTTACGTAATCACGTCTTATCTATTGAACCAACTTTAATGAAATTAGAAGATATTTTGTGCTAGATAATAGTATTAATGATTAACGCAATAAAGAACTCTATGCAGATGGAGTCGCCGGTGGAGAGCTAGATAATTATAAATATTACAATTCATGTACAATGTATAACAGGTTCCATTAAAAGCACTTGTGTTACAGATATAAGATACAACAGTATTATACACACAAATAAGAACCCGGTCAAAAACTCCTATATTTATCACATAAATGTTTATACTGTCTGGGAATCAAACCTACCACCCTTGGCATAAGAGCTTGGAGCATAATTAACGTTGCCTTAAACCCTGTCAATAATTGAATTGAGCACTAATCGCTATGTATTTGCTACAATCTTTATCATGATAAACATTTAAAAAAAATATATATATACATGAACAAGTCCTTTCCTTACCTTGGTATTTGAATCCATTATTGATTCAAATCTAAAACTATCCGAACTACCATCATCATGGTCTGCTGGCCCCAAAGCTAAATTGCCGTTAGGCAGTTTAACTAAGCTCCCGGAAGACAACTCTTTATTGACCATTCCTTCAAGTTGCTTCTTTGAATACTTTGTATCTTGGGAAATGGCTGCTTTAATGAGATCATCAAATTCAATTCCATTTTCCAAATAACTCTGATCTTGGTATATGAGTGTTGCAATTGCCGATGTTATTATTCTTCTTTCATTTGTTGCAATAGTAGACGCCATTTCTGTGTTTCAATAACAAAAGTTTGTTTCATGTTTATAGACAGTTGTAAGAGTAATATAAAACAAAACAAAACAGTGTTTACAATGTATGAAATAAAAAAAATGTAAGATTGGTTTCAATGTGCCGTTTTGAAAATGTGTAATCTGGTAATGAATGAAGGGTTTGTAATGTATAATAAAAATTAAAATATGTTTGTCCTTACTGTCCATAAATATGTAACAACCTTAGTTTTATAAATTAATTAGCCAATTATTAGTAATAAATTAACTTTAAAACTTATGCAATCTTCTTCATAAATTTAGCCCAATGCTGTAACAAAAACACTGTATAAAATAAAAATTATAGTAAAACTTACTGTTACTTAAATTCTTTCGCAACTTTGCAGCGTTCCTGTAGCTTACATTGTCTTTGTAATCAACTTTAAATATACTTTTTTCTTTCAGACAACGTTTAAGATCAGCTTTGGTGTCCTTTGGAGTTACTTTATACCACTTGAGCATAAACTTACAGATCCTATTAATGTCTGGCCTCGATTTTCGAGCACGTAAATGATCTATTGCTGCCAATAATTGAAGTTTATACTTTATCTGTGACATTGCTGAAAAGAAAATGGAATTGTTTACGATATACGTAGCTATAATTACCATAATTTATTATTAAATTTGGTAGTAATGAATGAAAAAGTTTTTCGTAGGTATCACCTGTAGAAAATCATGCCGGCGGATTCAAACCACACTGTAAAATAAACTTGCAGACTGAGTTTTTTAATTCTATTTATTTATCAACTGTTAATAAAACCCTGAACAAATTATTTTGATCACAAACTATTTATACTAATCGTTTTCCTTCGTCGTTTCGTTTGGTGAATGAATTTGATGAGCGAGCGAGCGAAGCGATTATACTTTTTTTTTTTGGGTAGCACTAGGGAGGTGAACTGTATCGTTGTAACATTATCCTTGAATCCGATTATGTCGCAGTATGAAATATTTGATTTGTAATTTTGTATTCAGTTAAATGCTATCAGGTAATGTAAAACATTGAAAAATATAAATCTTATGCGAATTGTGTTCTTTTTATGTGTGGGATATTAAATTCAAATATATCATAAATTTGTTGAAAATTATATTATACCAGAGCCGCTCTAAGTTGGCCGATTTGCTACATGTCAGACTGACTGCACTAGTGAGGGACAACGGTAAAATTGCTGAAGTATATAAGTAACAGTTATTTCCACTTTATAACCAAGCAAGGTCTAATTATAACAAATTTTTATTAAAAACATTAATTCACATCCAAAAGATTGAATTTAAGTTCCTTATTTATAAATATATTTATTTTTAAAATACAATACCTACTTATTAAATCCTTCATCCTATTTTTAAAAAATACCTGGTGAGTATTACCCACTACGTCACTATGAAAACGTGTCAAACGGCGTAACCTTGTAAAAGCGTAATACAGAGTGGAAATTTTACGTTTTCTTTTTATAATTCAATTATTTTAGGTAATAAAAGACAAATAATTAGATAATTAGGTGCATTTGACATAACGTTTCATTTTTAAAAGTTGTTCTTTATGATTCGCTAAATAATATGTTCCTCTTAACAAGGATAAATGCAAAATATAAAATAAAAATGTGTCAAATCAGTCATCTAAGAGCGGCTCCGGTATAGTTGATATTTGTTTAGGTACTTGTTATCTTTATCTACTTAATCCAAAAAAACTAGACTGTCAATGTCAAAATAAAAGTTTGGTTATCCACCACTCCAAAATAAGAATAGAGAAGTTTTTTGTGTTGTTTATAAAACGAAATTGCATTTTACTGTCTCCTTTATTATCCAAGATTCTATAGAATGACAACAATTATACAAAACACTTTAAGATGTACTTACAGCAAAGCGCATTACTTGCGGTGTGTGTTTTATTCTTCAGAACCAAAACATGCTAAAAATGTTGGTAAAGTGGTTAATGTTGCAATAATTGGATCGCCAAATTCAGGAAAAAGCACATTAATTAACAATATTGTGGAGAGAAAGGTGGGTTATTTGAAGGGTGAAATAATACTTGCACAGGAAATATGTATAACATTACTTTATTATAATTTTATTTGTTTTTGTGGTTACTGTGTGCAGCCTAAGATCCCACGGCTCAATTCTACTAGTACCTAACAATTTATTTAATGAAACTAAATGAGTATTTTCGCATATGATAAATCCTCTAGATGCTGATGATGATGAAAAGTTTTTAATATTAAATTTTATTTTGAAAAATTAGTAACTAGCTGTTATCTGTAATAATTCCATTATTATTGTTAATAACAAAAAACTGTTTCTGCTTGATAGATATGTGCAGCATCAAACAAAGTACATACTACAACGAAAATGATAAGGGCGATGTATTTTCAAAATGATACTCAGATAATCTTCTTAGACACACCGGGTATAGTAACGGAATTGGAGAAGAAAAAGTAATTGTTTGTTTTATTATTGATCATTCAAAAATCTTACTATTTAATAATAATAACAGAGGCTAAAGCTTATTTGATATATTATTATTAAAAAAGAGAGATACTATATTTTTTTAGTGAAAAAAAATAACTACAAATATACATTATAAATTACCATTGTCTGAGATGTTCAAAACATTATCTTTAGTATTGTCTATTATTTGCATGAGCACTACACATTTGAAATAAAACTAATTTTACACATTAAACTTGCGTGTATTGGTATTCTAAACATTATTTAGAGATCCGAAGTTACAAGCTCTTTACAGAGCTTGTGGTCCCGGGCAAGCCTAAAGTTGACAGGTGTTTTCATAAGTGAGTTTAATTACAACCATCATTTGGTAGACGGTAGCACTGTAAAGAGCTCGAAACTTCGGATCTCTAAATAATGTTTAGAATACCAATACAGGCGAGTTTAATCCGTAAAATTAGTTTTATTTCAAACATTATCTTTATTATTTCGCAGATATAATTTACCAGAATCCATGATTGGGGCTTGCCATAAAAGTTTACGATGTGCAGATGTAGTTGGTGTTGTGCATGACGTCTCAAATCGCTACACCAAAGACTACATTCACAAAGATGTAGTGACAATGTTACAAGCCATTGAAGAGACACCTAGTTTTCTTATTTTAAATAAAGTATGTTTTATATCTTAAGATAAACTATATGGAAAACCAGTATTGGTGTTAACATCAATATTTGTTTTCCTTGAATACTGTTCTATGCATAACATTGTTGTTAATTCAAAACAGACAAAAATGATTAATATTGTTCCCTCTTTGAACTTATTGAAATGTTTTTTTAATTAACTCCGAAATGTATAAGTAACTAATATTTTATTTTTAGATTGACAAATTAAAATCGAAGGAACAACTGTTGGCTACAATAAGGAATTTAACAAATGGCTTAATAGCTGGCAACCCAATACCTGGTGCTTATAAAGATAGGAAGGGCTTGGCCAAAGGATATAGTAAATTCTCTGATGTATTTTTGGTCTCTGCTTTGAAAGGAGATGGTGTCAGTGATATACGGGTAATATGTGATAACTTAAATCATACAATTTAAACAAGAACTTTCCTTTATATTTTTTTTGTTCCTTTATAAGTTTTTTACTGTGGAATTGTTGTTCGATTAAAATGTTTGAGCTAGGTTTAATAAATCCTATATTTTACATTGCTTAAACATTTTTTATTTTGAATAAGTGCTTGCCTTATCTAATTATAAGAAGTGTTAAAATATTACCCAGAGCAGAATTGACTGAATTTTTTTTTGTAAATACTAACTTTTTTCTATTCGACTTTCAGAATTACCTACTCAGCAATGCAAAACCATCCAGCTACCAATACCCACCATCTGAATGGACTGATCAAGCACCAGAAACCATAGTAATTGAAGCAGTCAGAGCCAAGTTTTTAGATTTCCTATCACAAGAAATACCATACAACTTAAAAATAGAGTTAGAATATTTTGAAGATGATGAGAAGGAAAATAAAATAACTTGTTTTGTCACTGTGGAGTGCCCTTCAGAGAGATTAGTGAAGTTGATAAGTGGGGCTGGAGATGGGAGACTTCAACAGATCAGGTCTCATATCAAGAGCGACCTAGCTGAGGTATTCCAGAAAATTGTTTCAATAGATATCAAATTGACTACAAGGAATAAAACATCAATAAAAAATTAAAGCATTTGTCAATACCTGGCTTTAAGTCAGCGTAACAATGCTTTAAACAGTTTTACAGGCTGGATACCAATCATTATTATTGAAAATTTGTAAATCATGTAAATACCTGCAAATAAAAACTTTTTTGTTATCAGTACTTTGAGTTACATATAATGATGTACATACACAAAACCATTTCATGAGCTAACACACCTTTCTAGCTATCTAGATTTAATAACTGACATTATTGTTTCTATACATTTAATAGGAAGAGAAGACCACTAGCATTACACATTCAGTTGACCCCAAAATTATTTTGTAATTTCTATGTCTACAAACTTAAATAAGTATTGATGGTGAGAAAACCTACATGTACACATAAATATACATAAACAACATACAGATGATAAACTTATTACCACTCCTTTACATCGCGCAGTTAGGTGAAAAGACGAAACACGACTAATAATAATTAATTTGGCATAAATAGTAGGCATTCGACACGAGGATACTACAAACTTTTACTTCTTTACCCAAACTCCCAACTCAATATGGTGGTAAACCACCATAATTTGTATTTTAAGATTCAATGTGTATCCTTTTACAAGGAAAGTCAAATATTTATCGTTTCCCAAATGTATGAGAAAACGGTGGAAACAGGTTGAGCATTTACATACGATAAATTACAACCATGAGTTGCACCGTATCCCCCATGCGTCAATTTCCTTTAAATCTTGCTACGTAGGTATACAAAAATGCCCCTACAATAGAACAATCTTTTGTGTACCTTATTGTTTACATGTTAACCAATTACATATAATATCTTATTTGAGTTTAACACTGTTAAATAACTATGTCCGTACCTTTTTCATTTATTTCGAAATACTGTCCTCTTTCGTTTTTTTTTAATTGAGCTGCCGCTCTTCTATTTTCTTTAATTTGATTAGGGTCCGAGTTTTGTAACGACTTGGAGCGTGAATTTTTAATTACGTACTTTAGGTGACTTGAAAAATAAGAAGTACCTACCCACTACATAATTTGCTGAAGCTTAACGGCACTAAATTGGCGCCCAACGTGTTGTCGGTGTTATTTATTGTATAGCTTTATTTTATTGAGACCTACGTCCCAAGTTGTATCCGAATGGACTGGAAATAGATCAGGCACAGGTCCAAATTAGAACTCCGGTTAATTACGATAATCGATGAAACTGTTGATAAACATTTTTTGCTTACCTTCATCGATAGCTGTCTATCGAGACTACTGATGTTTAAAAGCTGTTCCTATCCAGAGTTCCCAGGTCTTTCTAGCCTGGTTCTAGAGTGGATTTGGGCGGGTAAAGAAAATAAGGAAGCTTTACATTACACCCTTAGCCATTCACGCCTAACAATAGAATTGTACGGAACACTAAGAGACTGTCTACAACTTAACCGCACAACTTTGTTAAGACTTGTTTACGGACAGTAACAGTTTCGGTTTATGTGATAGCGGTCCAAGTTGCTATGTATTTAACATTACTTTACACATACACTAAGATTTAAACTGTTCAAGTTTCGAACAAAACTGGGAATAACTGCATTTAAGTGGATATTACTTCCGATGGTGTTCGGGTCTTGTTTGTAACACGACTAGCCTATTACCCGCTTGTAACGTTCGGCTGAGTAACGGTTATGTTACGTCACTTTTGGAAAGGGCCCGCAGGGAATTTCATGTTTAAAGTTTAGCTCCTACCTAACTACCTACCTAATGATTTTAAAGGTCCCGATTACATGTCATTGGAAAATAATTAGTGGGTAATTCAATATCATAACAAATCTAAAAATGTGTGACATTGAAAAATCTGATTAAGAATTAAAAAAATGTTTACATTTTTCCCATCGGTCCTAATGGTCCTAATCGTTGTTGTTTTCTCTTCAAACTACGCATTGAGAATCAATTTGCTTGCCTAATGTATTCAATACGAGGATTCATTTAATAAGTAGATAAGCTTTAAGCTTTTAGCTTAAGTCTCCTCTCTCGCTATTTGCAAGTGAATAGAATTTATACACCTATTTAAACTATTGTTCTTTAAGTTCAATGTTCTCAAAGACATTATCTCCTGGACACAGAAATTTTCAAAGGCCTCGTGAATTAACTTAGCTGCGGCAAAATAGATCTTACAGCAACACCCATAAAGTTGGATTTAGGTGTTAAAAGGATAAGCGTTATAGCATTTAGTCCGTTAGTTATGGCGGTACAACAACAGACAGTAAATAAGATTTCCTGTTCTCGGGAATGTTCTGGCGTTTTTAGATGTCTTTTCTTTCACATTTTGTCGCGTTAAACGTGATTAGGCCACCTACCTACCGAATTACCTACAGCTTTGGATTCAAGTGGTGTTTTACCTGTAAAAGTTTCATTATTTTGCGTACCTATTAAAACTACGTACAAATTAAAACAACATTTATATAGGTGGGCAGGTAAGTTTTGAGGTGGAAAATTTGAGGTTAAATTAATTACTACCTATCTTTTAAATCAGCCTCCCATATTCAGTTTTAGATATTGAGCAGCAAATGTTATACTTAGTGGTTAACTAGAATAATTCAAACCCGATTTCGACGAACTATTTTAAACCTTCATCACAGAAGGTGTTGAATACCTAACGGTAACAATTCGCTGTAATTATGGATAACAAGGTAGGTAATTCAGGCTATACCGTATTCCGCTCACAGGCCAACAAATTCCGGAAAATGTTGCGCTCATATCTAATGTGTCACTGTTGTGTTGGGGTGGCTTACGGGATTAGAGGTACCTGTATAAATGGAATCAAAACAGACGGACTAAATCCATGATTGATATATGCTGGCCATTCTAATTTAACATCTTGTAGTCTTGATTTTCTGTTTCTGATTTTTCCTGTATAGGTTGCGTCTACTGATGTTAGATATAGTGAAAGTGTAGAGTCGAATCTTGTTAAATCACTACATATCTATCTTATATAAACAACATGACATATTAAAACAATTGCCTATATAATAATTATTTAAGGTAGGTACTCTGTACTTTATAGGTAAGTTTTAACAGTGACGTTGATCGTATTAATATTATAAGAATTATTATAACCTAGTATCTACTGAGTTGGATATTCATAGATAAGTAACTTACCTGAAGATAAGGAATAAAATGCAATGAAGTATCTACGGCGCCTTCGAGTATAATCCCTGAAAAGCGCGGATGAGTCTGCCCTGAAATTTAATTTCAAGCTTATCCGTCGTCGTAACGTCTCGTCTATTTAAAAATTTATTGTCCGTGAGACGCCTTTACATCCACGTTTAAAAAAACATACAAGGGTTATTAAATATATTGGTAAATGATGAATACGTTCAAGTTAGTAATACGTCACAAAAATCTGTAAGGGGTGAGAGCCATCCGCTCCCCCGCGAATCCGGCGATGATGACGAGGCTACTCCAAGTTATCATCACTACCGATAGCTACCGATTGTGTCCATTAAAAAACTACAAATGAGTAGTACCTACACATACTTCCAGCAGATGTAAGACATAGGTATGTGCGAACCTACTCAGTTTATATTCAAATGGATTAAATTAAACTGCAACGTCTGGTTTCTCAGGAAATGTTAATGAGTGCGGCGAAGATAAGTTCGCGTCTTGAGCTCCGACCGGTGTGTTCGGCACCCGACACGGAGACAGCTGTGACGACTTACTAACGATACCGATGCAAAGCACAGTAGGTGCCCTACCACTGGCTGGCAATAGGATTTGAATAGATGAAGTTGGATCTCTTTGAAGAGAAAGACTTCAGACTCGTCATCATCACTGGACTTGCGAAGGAGGGGCTCTCATCCCTAAAATGTTTTTTACTATGTACCAAAAATCATTTTAATTAGTTCTGTAGTTTTGTTCCATAAAAAATATCCATCCATAGTAAAATCGCGACATCTGTCGCGTAACTATCTAGTTACTTTCGCAAGGAAAAGGTCCATTTTATCAGATAATAACACATCCCGAGTTTAGCCAACCGTAGAATATAAGTAATACTTATAAGTAGTGCAAATATTATATGCATGTCTGCATGCTTCATTAATGACAACCTGTTATGATTGAAAGAATCAGGCGCAGAAGCGTTATAGGGTTTCTACTTCGAGGCAAAATTACTTTATTTTAAATAAACAAACTTTATTTCAAATGTGAAGTGTTCGCTCCAGTAATATACAACACTATCTATACTAATATTATAAAGAGGAAAGATTTGTATTTTTGTATTTTTGTATTTTTGTATGTTTGTAATGAATAAACTCAAAAACTACTGGACCGATTGCAACAATTTTTTCACCATTAGAAAGCTGCATTATTCAGAAGTTACATAGGCTATATTATATTTTAAAAAAAATTAGGGATCCTTACTAAAACTCCAATAATGTAACCCAAGGTGTAAAAAATAGACCTGAAAAAATCCTTACGTCGCCTGCGCTGCGAAAACTATTGAAGATAGAACAAAACCATTTACTAAGACTTTGCAGAACTCATCATTATCTACAAAAAGTGTCGCGACAGCATATGTCTAAATATTATAGTTATGTCACAGCAAGCGGTTTTTTATTCTAAAAATTTAATTTTTATGCCGCCGCTTGAAAGGGCTCTTTATTTGTACCTTGGTATTAATCCTTATCAAAATAAATGACTTTATATTCAAGACGGCTTCAATACCTTTTTATTACTTTTTGAATTATTCAATTCGGACATTTAATTCGGAAGATATCACGAGTTTAAAAATGCAAGTATTAGAAAAAAGTCGCGTGGATGCCGCCACCGCGCTCAGCTAGCCAGCATGCGTTGTAGGCTCCATGTAAGCGTCACTGGGGTACGGGGGAGTCAATGTAATATAATAATAAAAATATAATAATATGTAATATAATATAAAGAGGAAATGTTTGATTTTTGTTTGTTTGTTTGTTTCGAATAGGCTCCGAAACTACTGCACCGATTTGAAAAAAATCTTTCACTGTTGGAAAGCTACACCATCCCTTAGTGTCATAGGCTTTTTATATAAAAAAATAGATTTCTGTTACGGGGTTAAAATATACTACATAGAGATAGAGATATCCCCGAAGCGAAGCGAGGTCGGGTCGCTAGTCAACAATATTATTGGTAACACAAAGTCATTCTCACTATGAACTCGCAACTCGTGGAATCGGAGCTCGAGACGAAAGCATCTGTACCACCTACCTAGTTTCCAACTAATCACGTCCTCGGACCCACTTCTGTTTGTTCCAAACAGACTCGGTTCACCCTTGCCTCTCACCTGGAATCGTTTTAAAGTTTCACGTTTTAGCGCGTTGCTAAGCAGATCCTAAGTTGGGAGACGTGCCGGGGCACGCGCGGTCGAATTTTCGGCTCCCGACTAAGTGCAGTGCACAGACGTTCCCTATAGGTACATCTAGTCGGAAATTCCGCTCATCTAGCTACGTATTATAGACTTGTGTTCTCAGTCTGATGCCATAGGAGTTGAATTGTCAAACACATCAGACCCGCCGAACATAACATAATGACGTTACTGGCGGCCGAGTAATATAATAATTATAATCAATTAATTGAAACCTTTATCATGTTAAATTATATAGGTATATCGGGTACGTATTTTTTGTGGAACAATAACTAAATAAAAATGATTACCTGGGTAAAACTTGTAGAAAGACATTTAAATACTTGAGCAGAGTCACCATAAAATCTTTTGACTTTTGATGTCTCGTTTTACTTTACTGGATATATCTCATAAAATAAAAGTCATGATTTTCCAAGTTAACGTTTTATTTCATGAGACTTGCGATTCGTTTCAACATCAAATCAATAAAATCAAACTTTTATAGTATCTGCATGAAAAGTTCGGTGTTAATCCTATAAAATGAGTGTTCTTCACGCCAACAGTAAAAACTCGAATACAGCAATCATTAAAATTCGAAATAGAACTGAAGCGTGGCCAAAATAATATTCGCTGACTGCAAAGCTGAAAGTTTCATAAAACCGAAACGAGTGCGAACGCCGAGGGAACTTTTGCATGGAGATGCAATTGTTGTCAATGTAGGGAGAACATTCGTAAAGTAGAAAGCCTTACGAAAAGCGATCTATGGAAAAATAAACAGGTAAGAAGTTTATCTTGCTACTATTAGTCTCTTCTAATTAACTGTTAAAAAGTATTCGAAAAAAACAATCATTTTAAAATTTGGCGACAACTTTGCAAGGCTCTCACAAATTTTCTCGTAGAAAGTAGGTATAGGTGTATGTAGTATGTTAGGTACCTACTAATAGACGCGTTGATTCACTTGAGTGGTAGAATATTATTTTCATGGATGCGATGATATATAAAGGTCCCCTTATTCATCGGAAGCAAACCTAGTTCTGAAGCTCAATTTTCTCTGGAATGACGATTGATATCTCAGGGGCGATATATAACGCCCAGTGAAAGAAACACACGAGCTCATTCCCGCCATCACCCGGCGATATTTTCACATAATGTGTTCCCAGGACCGCTATCTCTAAGATTTATCTTGATGGCAAAAGACCTGGTAAAATTGTATGTACCTATCATGCAACTAAAGTACCTACGTTCCATTTGGTTTGTAAATAAAAATAAAGCAATCAGCTCTTCAACTGTGAACATAGACTCCCATTTTTGTTTGGGCACTTTATTACTGAAAGCCTTCCTGGAATATGCTCGTTTTTATTCGTGAGTTTATATATTCCCGAGTAAAATCGTTAGGTACTTCTATAGAAAGATAGAATAACCTAGTGTTTTATAAAGGAATTAATCATCAAGCTAGCAGATAAATATATGGCTGATGGTATTGCCTCAGTTGCATTAATTCCATTGCTATGCTCCGTGCGAATACCTGTATTATATCTTGAATCTAAACTATCCTTTAAGGGAATTTTAATGAAATGATAATTTGGAATACATTAAAAAAATGTAGGTAGGTTTACCTACTTAAACTAGAAAAGAAACAAAAAATAGTGCAACGTAGGTTTTTCGTAAACAAGAAAGAAATGTAGCTTTTCTATTTTTAGTTGGGCAAATACACTTTTGTAGAGAAGTGTCAAGCGAAACAAATTGTTCGTTTTACAAAGGGTCGCTTCCGTAGGATTTCCTTCTTAACTCAATTATATGAGCCCGCCAAAGCTAATATTATACTCCTTATCAAATAAGGAAAACGAGCTTAATATATGATGCCTTATTCATTACCAGTAGATGAATAACTTATGTACGGGAATGTTCTTTTACTGTAAATAGAGAAGAGGTTTCCTCATTTACAAATTAGAAAGTAGCTCTTGAAATTTACGTATAAAGGGGCCGCTTTTCAAAGGATTTAATCGAGTATACAATGTATTTTTCGATACGCCCCCAAAGTTTCTATCATAAAAGTATCCAATCAATGTTCAAATTCTTAATTTTCTCACCATTAATAAAATGAATGAATGAATGCTTTATCCATTAAAAATAAACAACATGAAAGGTAAATATAAAACAACTAACAAAATGTTTTGTGCTCAGGGTAAGACTGGATGTTTAAAAAATGTAACCACAGAACGAAAAAACTTCACTCGAATTCTCCCTACACCTAAATTGTGTCTACTTCAAAATTTTGCTCGGATTACCAAGTAATACTTCACCGTCGCTGTACTTTCTCGGAAACTTAAGAAGTGACTATGAGGGAAACTTTGAGCATGAGTAAAGGGTATTCAATTTCTTTAACGACCATCATTTTTGCCGGGGCTCGCCATGAATCTAGAAGATAAGCGTTTAATGGAATAACAGGAGCCATGTAACGGTCATACGCGAACTATCGCCAACACATAACCCTCGAAGGGAAATGCTTATGCATAAACATACAGTTTTGTTTCATAAAAGAGCCGTTTCGTAGGTATCACGAGCGGGAGCGTAATGTTCGGGTTATAGTTCGGAATGTCGTTTTAAATTTTATTCCTTGTACGTTGTTATGATATTGCCAGCAGTCTTTTGTGTAAGTTATGGCTGCCCATTTTTAAAGGGTTTACGTGCTATTTCAAATTATCATACCATTAAACGTTGCAACGATATTAGATATGATTTAATTTTTCTCTTTCAATTGTCTTTTAATTGTCTTTCGTACAAATAGATGATTTATTACTCTATTACATGTTCGTTCATAATAAATGTTTGTAATACGATTACTATGCAAAGACAATTATAGGTTTTTCTAATAAGCAAATAAATAGTTTCTTATTCTATTCATTCTAATAATTATTTTATGGAGTTATAGGATGTATTGTACTTGTGTAAAGAGTTTAATAGTTGCAATGAACAATTTTCTCAAAGCTTATTTAGTCGATTTGAATATTTCACTTATGCTACGAAACGCTACGACGTAGTAGGTAAACAATGCTGGTATGCCGTAGCGTATGATACGAGTATGACGCAACTCCTGAACATTTCAGATACGGTAGGCAACTAGGGAATGGCTGGTACTGATTAAGCTCTAAGTACATTGTATTGTAATAGGTTTAACAGAGTTTGATCAATTAATGACGCAGCGCTAATCTGCTACGACACATTATACTGTATTTAGTTAGCACCATTATGTATCGTAATTTAACTATTAAGACATAATCCGTATTAATATGCTCGGATGAGTAAACATGATTTCTATAAACAAAAGATCATTAACTCCTGTGAATGTGAAGGATCATGAAAATACACAAATTCAACTTGGACACCTTAAAATTATTAGGTACTGTTTTAAGGTAATTATGACTTGCGATCATATTTATAAACGGTTAAAAAGTAAGAAGTGTAATAAACATATATGAATTTGTAAACATTGTTTTTTATGATTTTAAATCACAAAAACATATAATTTATCAGAAACGGAAGATTTTTTATAAAATAAATAACCAAAAATATAAAGAAAACTTTCCGGAGTTCGTAAAATGACTCTACCGTAAACAATAGCACCGAGAAGATGAATCTGAGGGGAAATCTCTGCGAAGGCGAGCAAAACACTAGACTAGGGGGTTCACTGGCTTAGAATGATTTTAGTTGATTTTTGAATTACACACTTCAATGCTGGCCCGGCAGAGCCAGTAGGCGAGAATTTCCAACATACGAAGCCCGGCCTCCCTATTTGTTTACATGTTTCACGAATAATCAGGTAAACACGCAAAAATGTGAGGGTGTAAAATGATTTCGCAAACAATAATTTGATTTCGCACGTTGCTGTGTTTCCTGATAAATCCTGTGATGTTTTTTGTGCGAGCCGACAGAGGTATTTTTACTTATGAATTTTCGAAGCCCAGGTCACTGTTTGATTTGTACACGTGTTTAAAATGGGTTTTATTCGGGTTCACTGAGCACGTTGTGTATAATTTACAAGAATATACAACTTCTGTAAATGATCACTGATCATACATTCTACATCTATAGTTATGGTTTTTGAAGAAGTATTAATAGAGATAAAGCGTGCAGTAATCACATTATACAATTTTACCATTTTGTCATTATATTAAAATATCAAAATTTTATCAAAAGCATAAATGTTTCATCTATTGATACAGATATTTGACTCCAGATGATTAAATTTCATGTCGCCTTTTCCTGTTCAATCAACTTTTTATTTTACTCTAATCTCGATTACTTTTAGTCCCATTATATTGGATAAGTTAAATACGTACATTGTATAGCAGTTAGCGGGTATTATAAAAGACTACGAGGAAAAACGGCAACTGAAGTAAAGCCAATTTCTGTTGGCGACAGGAAAAATTGTTAAATGTTATAATAACAGTTGAATTTACGATTAGAAGTTCAAGTGGTGAAGGCGGCACAAGTTTAGAATTCAATTAGCCTCGATTTGGGGTTGCCCTTATCAGCTGTTAAAATAGAAACCCGTTACTGTGTCAAGTATTAATGTATCTTAATAGTTAGCCCATCAATTGCTAATATTATAGAAGTATTTGTTATAAATGTCAATATGCGTATCTAGATTGAGTGTTATTATATTTTAATTACTATTACTTACTAACGTTAAAACAAATGTACCTAAACAAAAAACAAGACTTAGTTATAATCAGCATAGCGACGTAAAGTACAGTTAAGAAAACATATTTTATTGAGTTTACCCAATAAAACGCAGGTAAAGAAAACTCGCGCAGGTTATTTTCAAACATCACAGCCTCACAAACTTCCCTCCCTCTTAATATAAAGCACACGTAACCCGGGTCCACGGAGTTTTATTCGGCTTATTCAAAGTTGTAAGTACGCGGCCAACCCACACCAATTTAACTACACGTAGTTGGCTAATCGCGGTTAGTTCTTATCCAAGTCCTATCGGGCATTAATTAAATTAAAGTAAGATCAAAGACCGGCGTACATGCCTACGCAGTCTTCCCACCTACCTTTGCCTCTGTCCCCTACTTTGTCAAGGCTCCCATTAGCGAGATTACTTTTTTGGAAACATTCTCGATTCTTGTTTTATGCCTCACATATAAGCGGATAAAGAATTCACGTCTTTTGTTTGTGGAAATTGTGACTTGTCTAATGATTCTGATGATTCCATTGGGTTGGTTCATGTGAGTTATAGAGTTGTTGCTACAAGAGCAATGTGTAAGAGATACTTGTCTTTTAGTGTCGAAAGAAATACTTTTGACCTGATAGCGATTTTACGACCTAGAAAAAGAGTATCTTGTTCTTCTACATAGATTAACTCTGATAATGTTGCAAATTAAGTTGCAACTGTCGGATGATGTCATTCCAGTGCATCTACGAATTCCCAAGAAAATATTGATTGTTACACAGATTGAAATGTCGTAAATTCTACCATAAATAATAAATAAATAAATAAATTCTTTATTGGCAAATAAATTAAACCTAAACTAACATTTCCAGTGACTTCTGCACTAGGTTCGCAGGCCTGTGTCGCAGAAGTCGATGAGTGAGTACAGTAAAAAAATAATTTACAAAGAAGCTTAAAGCACCAGTTCATTTTATGCCATAGGAAATATAATCCGGTATTTCGTATTTTATATTTTTTATTGTAAAATATGTATTATATTTCAGCTTCAGTATAATTGTTTTTTTTTACATAAACATTATATAGAAGCTTGAAGCAATCAATATTGTTAATTTACATTATTTACCTACCTATTTACACATATTTTGTTACGGGTCAAAATAAAAAAAAAATATTTGTATGTTACAAAAATAATTTCCTGAAAGCTTTCGAAGTAATTACATGTCTCGCTAAAGTTAAAAATTGGCTTAAAAACTACGTAGGTACTTTATAATAATAGCACAATGTTTTAACAATGAAAGCTGGTACTAGCTAACTAAATAGGTCGGTCGCTTTTGTTTTCAAGTTACCACAATCGAGATAAACTCCAAAGTATAAAAAGGAAGGGGTACATTAAGTAGTTAAGTTAGCCCTAATACATTTAGGAACAATCATCATGCCCATTGGAGCACTTGACCGCTGCCAAATATTCTAAAGATTGAGGTAGGAAACCCTAAATTGAAGTGAAGTTTTCTCATTAATTTGATTACGTCGATCCCAGCGCCCGACCCGTGTCACAAGTTACTTCATTAGCTACGCAACTTGCTGAAAGTAATCCTAGGGAATTACGTTTTGTAAGACACGAATCACCAGAATTATATTGACGTTTGCGTTTCCCCTCGCTAAATGGTTGATACGACGCTGTTTCAACCGCATGTGGATATTATCTTATGCTGTATAATGTAAATTGAAGTGCCTATTTGGGATTTTTGCCTGATACGGAGATACTTGCCGGAGATTAACGAGTTCGAAAGACTGGAATGAATTGCGATAATATTTTCAGACTAAGCTTCTAAATTCCTCATGGAATATCTTGAATGTAAAATCGAAAGCCATTCCTGAATATACATGCTAGTTTTAAGCACTTGAACCGCGGGCTTCTTAAACGACTTAAATACATTTTAAAGTACAGTGGAAAATTCTTCTCATGCTTTATAGACAACTAGCTGACCCGGCGAACTTCGTACCGCCTTAACGTAGCTTTGATGCACTACTTTATTTTGTCAACCGACTTCAAAAAAAGGAGGGGGTCTCTAAATTTGACCGTATAATATCCTCCATATAAAATGTAATCCTCATTTCCCTGGTCTCGTCATAGCTGAGAAGAACTTTACTAATCTCATATTTTTACTCATATCCAGCAATACAATAATTGCTTTCAAATGACTTCATTTGGTGCAACAAAATTTATTCGAGACAGTTTTTGGCCTACTTTCAAGGTATATAAGGATAATGGCAAATACTATGAGTTAAATTTCAGAACCCATATACAAACTTCGCATAGTTATTTAGTGATCTGTGGTAATTTAACCGCGCCAACAATAATTGTATTAAAGTTTTTGACGTAGTTTGTTTTGTTTCAAAGACGAAGAAGTTTTTTGTTTGCTTATAAGTGTTTGTTGATCACATTAAGTTCACAGCATAATATTGATTTTTGGTAACTCTTCTACCCAATATTACAATTTTGATATAGCTGGATAAAGAAGGTACAACTTCAAATGTCTATTATTGTCTCATTTCGTCAAAATTTTTAATTTCAATTTGACTAATGTTATTAATTTACCTATTACTTACTATTAATTGTGAAATCGCGTGTAAAATTAGACTTAGGAAATTACCCTATGTGTCGACGGAAAAATGTGTGATGATGTTCCACAATATTACAGATCTTCACCAAATTGTTGTGCAAACGTTGATCAACTTCTTTTGCTGAATTGCCCATAAAATGTATTTGCTAAAATTTCTTGTTTAAGAGATTTAATATCTACTTATCCGTTTGGTACAGGTATGAACCGTATTTATTGTAGTGCGATCAGCTCGTTTTTTCTTTTGAACCAAAAACGTGATGATTGAAAAATGTTTGTCAAAGAACCTTCTTTAATTTGGTTACTATAGATATCGAAATATTTGTCAGTAAACAAACATGTCAATTAGATGTCACTATTTTGCTAAATGAGAATCTCTGGAATAGACAATAATTGAATAATATAGATGCATGTTGTCGATTCAGAACCCTCCTAATAATCTGAGGTATAATTTTCGTAAATTAAAAATCAAATAAATTACTTACACAAATTAATGTCTAAAATAAACAAATAAAACAGTAGGTACTTAAACTTTCGAGACATTTTACAAAAAAAAAATTTCTGAACGCACACATGAATAGTTGTTACAGTATTTGACAGGATTGGACAACTATAGTCATTTTCAGCTAAGATGAGTCCTGTGACACTTCATTGTGATTTGAATGAATGAATTTTATTACACACTTTTTCATTTTATTGCGGCGTCATTAGGAAAAATATAAAAAAAAATATTTTTAAAAGAGAAACAGTATCGTTTAGTTTAATTTAATGAAATAGATTTTTTTTAAAATTACCTATGCAGTTTGTATACGTAGAACGGAACGTAGTAAGAGCATAGAGCTGGTACTAACATAATCGGGTGCAATATGGCGATCACTTGAAAATCGCTTCAGTCACTCGTGAAGATTGGGCGAAAGTAGTCGAAAAGACAAAAAGTAGACCATATTAGAGGACTGGAAAGACCAACTTATAATAAATATCGGGGATGGTGACTCATCAAGCGATTCTTCTGACAGTGATTTTTCAAATACTGAATGAAAACATTTAATCTCTTCTTATTATTTCACTTTACCGAATAGCGCTATGTAAAGCATACATATATGAACAAAAAACTTTCACTATAATACATAAAGACAAATCATGCTTTCAAATTTGGTAGTTTCATAAAATCGATTTCATTTCCATATAAAATATTATCGATTACCAGAAATAATCGAAATTATTTAATTGTAGGACATCTCTACAATTGTCAAAATCGATGTGTCACAGGGATCATCTTAGCTGAAAAGGACTATATAATGTTTGACACAATGACTGACGTTTCGTGTCAAGTCCCACGGGAACTCGGTAGAACGGGATAAAAAGTATCCTATGTCCTTCTCCTGGCTCTAAGCTACCTCCCTACCAATTTTCAGCCAAATCTGTTCTGCCGATCTCGAGTTATAAGTGGTGTAACTAACACGACTTCCTTTTATATATATAGATAATGGAAAAATGGAAAATATGACACAGTATTATAATATACAATATTAAATTAAGATTTATTACTCAAATAAAATGAATTATCATTTGCTAAAAGTAAGACTAATACTTAATACAGTCAGAAAAACTAACTGACAAAGAGTGCCTATCTAATACACAGTGGTTTTAGTCATAAAAGTATTCGATTGATTCCGGTTCAAGTACCTAATTGATGTGCATTCACAGAACCCATTAGTAGATATAGTTAGTGTTTAGGATCAACAATAGTTAATTTATCGAACTGTATCTCGTATAATGGCGGACTTGGATTGCAGATTCAGCAGACTATTTCTAGGCCACACTCTATCTGTATGTATAATTGTATATTAGGCTTGCCTGTTTGAATTGACTAACTACCGTTTGAAAATAATGCACTCATATGACGAACTAACTTAAAACGTATCAAAATTATGGTATAGCTGTTCAATGTTATTACTGTGTGTATATAGAATAAGATAATTGCTCTAATTTTTAGAAGTGGTTGAGTACTTATTATATGTAATATCCTAGTTCAAGTGTTGCTTCCTATACGCCTGCTTCCAGTTACATGGAAGTATTTTAGTTTCCCTTAAGTGCACGATTGCTAGAACGAAGCTATTTCAGCTGCACATTTTGATTTTGACTGCAAGCGAACTCTTTACCATAATACATAAGTTACAAAAACGTGAAGCGAACAGAAATGACTCCGACCAAATACGTTGTGATATGCAAACCAGACGATTCATAAAATTAGAATTTAAAATCAAAGCTCCGTTTCAGAGGTGTTTTTGTCTCGCGGCGGGACATAGCACATAACTTATGCCGAATATTTATGTTGGGTGGTGCCACCAACAGGCCCACTCTCATATTTACCGCCAACATCTTGTTTACTGCATTCGCCATTTGCATTTTACATGTTATTTTTCGTTTGACACAGTTTTTAAATATTCACCGCCATATATGCCTTTGTGTTGGTGGTAAGATAGACTTTGCAAGATAACGAACAGCAAAGTTCTCAAAACACTACAAATATTGTACTTTGAAATAAATTTACTTACTCATTTATATACATGCGCGCTTGTATTTTACCTACCATAGAAAGCGCAGGCATTAACATCTCAATCTGAAAATAAAATCATCATAGGAAAATCTCTCGCTACAGATAAAAAATGTTGCTTACCACAGATTTAAGTAGTTCAAAGAAATTGGTTCTTAACATTTCAACCAGTTACATACTAAAGTACCTATTTTATCCGAGATACTAGAAGGAATATTCTGCTGGCTACAGAAGATCGCTCTTTAAATACCCGAAGCTTCCTTGCTCCAATACATTATTTTGCCTGATCAATTAAACATGAGGCTAGGCTACCTTTAGCCCACCTTATGTACCGGAGCAAAATAGATACCACACGCTAATATTTAATCGAAGAGAACATGGCCTGCAGTAATGTTATTTTGAGACTTGTGTGCACTTTGTTATGTATTAGCGAGTTAGGTTACCTGTTATTCAGGTATTAGATAAAGGTTATATGTATTTGGTTTAATAGTATAATAGTATTTCGCGTTGCACTACTTCCATTATAATTATCAATATTTAATATGGGTCTTCGAGCGATATAAATTTTGATAGCAAGTGCTGCGTAAGGATCGAGAGGTCCCCGGTTCGAGTCCGGGGTCGGGCAAAATTTGTGTGAATATTTCTGTTAAGAAATCACTAAGTCTGTAGTTAGGAAGTTAGCGGATGCACGCCCGTGCCTCGGAAAGCTCTTGCGCCCGATCTCTCATCGGTCAGAGAGTGCACTTGTGTTTGCGCGTACACTTGTGCACCAAAATATTTCTTGCGCACTTGGCTGATGTTCATGAGAGCAGCCGCCATGGTTGATATTTTTCGGGCGCCTATATATAAATATATAAATATATATATATATATATATATATACACCACAACATAAAATTCAATTTAAATCGAAGCCTTATTTTTGTGCAATCTAATAAATGGGGAAGTGAAAAATACAATATATCGCTCGGAAAACAAGCGGAGAAAATTTTAACGCAGGTCGAACATACCGCCATGATTGAAAATTGGGAGTTGTACCCACATCTCCATAAGGCTTATTAAAGGAGGGTTCAAATCAGTGCCCGCAGGCTCGATACATCATCCCACGGGATCGCTGGGGCTCGGTGCGCGCTAATTTGCACGAATTATGTTAGTGCACCGCTCCTTCCTGCCGGAATAAGCCCGGACGATTAGCCGGATGGTTCCGGCCAGGGTTCTACTTGGTACTCAATTTACGGTTTCCGACTTTCGATTAGCATCAAATTGTTATAGAGTTGAGAACTTATGTGCAGGTTTCATATGATCCCTTGATGTGCATTTTATTAAGTATGCTTTCGATATTTTTGTATGAAGATGAAAATCGAAATAGGTCACAATTACGAAAAAGAAAATAATCTAAACATTTTTAAAATTTAATTTATTTATCTGTACATTTTTAACCCACTTCAAGTATATTTTGTTTTATTTACAGCAAATTTAAATCACTTTACAGCTCTTAAACACTTCCATCAAGGTCAATAGTCAGAGTTTAGACTGTTAACAGCTAATAAACACGTCATAAACAGATATCTCGAGTCTACATCCAAACTTATGTAATAATCCTGCACGTAATATTGATAATTTCAGCACGAAACCATTCCAATCGATTTTCAGAAAAATTAAACGACTCTTCTGAATTCTCCAGTAAAACAAAACACCATCATCAAATCAGTTAATCCATAATTAACTCACGGGTTTTGATTACGAAATCAGGCCTGTCTATAACAGATTTGAAGAGCCCGTCGTCCCGAGTGATGCACCGTTTTTAATTAATCGCTAATCTAATAAAGCCTCCCAGGTAAGAGGATATAAAATACTACGGTGTTGTAGTTTGCGTTTTAAGCGCTCAAAGTATTAAGTCAGCTGCGTTGTCGGCGACAAGAGACTTAATTAAGCGAATGCAAACAGGATACAATAACGTTTTTGACGCTGTGTTTTCCTGGCGGATGCTATCCGGTAATCCATATTTAATTGTGAGAGGTGCTTTAGCTTTGTCATTTTGAAACGTACCTACGTCACTAACTCAATAAAGCTGTTTATGTCTATCGTGAAATGTAACTACAATCGTGAAATAAAGGTTTGGGCGGGCTTGTAACGTTAATAAATTTGATAAGTTACACAAACATACTTTTTTAAGCTACCGCAAACTCTTTTTATGTTCCTACATAATTAACGAAAAAAATTTATATTTTGGAATCGTTTACAAATTCGTTCATTTTACGAGTATAAAGTGATTGAAACTGTCATAAAGTTTAGTAAGTGTATCTCAACGTCGAGTGATTAAAAATGGTTTACAAACAGGCGAGACTCGCGCACGTTGGATTCCGTACCAATTTTGTAAAAAAACATCACGTTTGTTTTATAGCCGTGAGGTGACCACTTTGCATATTTTGTTGTTTTAGCTGCACTCGAAATACATCACATCTGTGACAATATCAGCTCTCTATAGAAAGAAAATAAATAATTATGTTTCAGATGTCACATTATCACAATTATAAAATATTGTTGAGAAAAAGTATATTAGTATTGTAGTATTTATACATAAAATAAAGTATCTGACTAAGACCTCATAGCCCTAGTTTAGGGTTGGCCCTTGCCCCAGCATGGGGACGTATATGGGTTGATGATGATAACTAATTTAGAAAAACTATAATCATGATGATAATAGAAGCTACTTGGCGGTTTTTGCTTAATTACAATACTAAATTCAGTGTAAAATTTTGTGATACGCCAGGGATTTCGGCTCATCGCAAAAGTGTTTTAACCTCATTGTGGCGTTGAAATACAATCACGTTAAAATTGCTTTGTGATTTTTGACACTAATCTTTTGACCGGGATTTAAAAGTGTGGTCTATACTGAAAAGCTACATAAACAAACTTTATTGACGAAATTACTGACAGTGACAAAAGAAAGGGTTGTACAAGCACATATATTAATATTTCGATTATTAAACTAAAAAAATACTATTAGTCAAAACAAAGAATAAAGGGCGTAATGTTTGTCTTTATGTAAACTTCTTTCCGCTAAAAAAAACATTAGACCAATTCCTTTTGGGGCCGTGGCGTCACAGCCATGATAGATGGAAAAAATAAACCGCTATCATTTTTCTTCCGACAATTTCGGACATAGTTAGTGGTGCCTTTGAGACACTCGTTAGTGTGGTGAATCAAGTGATCGTCTGATAGCAAGACCGTCCCGTGTCTCATACGCGTTGTGATTAGTTTGGTAACGGAACTTGCTAATTGGCTGGGACTTCGTATGGAGCATCCCAAAGTTGTTGCAACACCTAACTGATAACTATTATACAAGCACGCCCGTGTATCTGTGGTTTCTTCGGAGCAGATTAGATATGTATTTATTGATTAATTCATTGATAAATACAGAATTCCAATTATTTGCCAAAATCAACATTTACTAGTTGTCCGCGCTGGCGGCGCCCAATTACAAACCTTCACACCATGAAACATATGTACGACATGTCACAAAAAATATATTATCATATTTGCAAGTACAGCCATTAGATGTTCTGCGCGTAATAAACCGATGAGAATAAATAAGTTACAGAGTTTTGATAATGAGAGAATTATACATAAAAAAAACACCGATGATATTTTGGTAGACCCACAACGCCTAACTTCATCTTGGCTCAACCGCTAACGCAGGCAATAAATTAGTTATTTGAGCGCAAATGGCAGCGTCTTAGCCACGGCCATAAAGACATTCAGGATTGAGTTCTCCGGTGGTTCAGAGCTCAAGAGCGCGGGTACGTAAGCGTTATAATAATGCACATAAAATTCCCCGCTGAGAGCACTGAGAAGAGATAGGGTTGTCGGTACATAAAATAGGTTTATACCGTGCTTTATGTGGAACTGTGGCTGATATGATACGGCATTCGATTGCCTTGATATTTTACCCGATTTCTAAGAAAATATTTGTACATACAATACTATGTTCAATAAGCACAAAGGTATGGACCGAAGTATCTACTTAATGTACTTATATTTGTCGGTTATGTGGTACCTTTACTATGAACAAAATCTGTTGCCGGACTGAAGTTTAGTTAGACACAGAAGTGTTTTCGCGCAGGTACGACAGAACTACTAATCAAATATACGAGACATGCCCAAACATTGTGCACACATGCTAAACAATGAAATAGCGCTTGTATCGGGAGTTCGTTTAGTAAATTATTATACAACTATGTCGACATCGTAAGCGTGACTACTGTTCCGCCACTTCCCTCGCTACCTGTAAATAAATAACACGCATTGATTAAAAGAAAATACAAATTACAACAGTAATTAAATAATAAAATAAATATCATGCAACATCACATACATTGTTCTGATTTCGAACGAGCATAAGTACTTGTTTGACGGATATCAGAAACAACAGTGATATACGCATTTTGCTTTAATTGATAAATTATATACCCAGACACGGGATAAACATCGATATTCTTTGCACTAATATTTGTTCTAGTTTGGATTCGAACCTAAGACTCCTGGTACAAGATACAGGGGCACAACAGGACTTATGCGCAGTTAAACCTACAAGCCCACGAAGTAACAAACATGTAATATAAACTAATGTGAATTACGAATAGAAGGCCGTTACTATATCACAAAAAAACTCTGAGTACCCTCGTCATTTCAATGGGATAGGTGAGTGAGTACACGAGAGAAATATAATTTTTCATTAACAAGTGAGATGTGACCCCTGCGCTGTAAATGTACGGCGTTTGCCGTAAAATAATATTCCTATATTGCTTTTAGGTCTATCTCTAGATTGAATGTCTAAATTCGAGTCCGTACCTGTCCCGCTCAGAAATGACTACATAGTGCTCAGAGTTATTTTATGATATAAGTTATAGAATAGAAAAGCGTCGGTGGCCGAGTGGTTAAGGTCGTTGCTTGCCATGCGAGAGGTCGCCAGTTCAAACCACGCCACGTACCACTGTGTTTTTCAAATTTGAAATTCATATGTACGATTATTCGACGCTTTAACGGTGAAGGAAAACATCGTGAGGAAACCTGCACACCTAAGAAGAAATTCTGAGGATGTGAACCTGCACTTGGCCATGGTGGTTGACTAAGGCCTTCGCCCTAATTTAGGTAGGTAGGCCCGTGCCCCAGCAGTGAGGACGTATATGGGCTGATGATGATAAGTCTTTAAGTTGGTTAATTTCACATGTTTTTTTTAATGGGCTTGTAGTCTATAAAAAGGGCTAGTTCATCAAACAGTTATTGGCCTGGCAGCCCTGCGGGAGAAGTTGGCGGCATTACAGTAGTGAGTTATTCACCGTCACGCGCATGCCGGCCCCACGCCGCGGCCTCGTCGCGCTAAACTCAGTTTAGATTCGACGATTATTCTTGCTATGACGCTTGTGACGCGTCAACTGCCGCCAATTGGACGTTTGACAGTTGCCGTTGACATCTGCAGTTGATAAACGTAGTTACGAATACTTGTAATCCAGTTAGAAGACTTTTGAGGTTGTAAAAACTCGCACAAAACTGAAAATTGGTGAGGGTCTTAAATATCGCGTTTTTGTCCAAAATAGCACGTGTTATCGAATAATAGGTACGACCATAGTTGAAGATCGTGCTCTAAAATAGTTTCTTTACTATTTTGTCCGGACTACCATTCCAAAGATATATCGCCATTTCAATTATGATTGAGTCCTGTTCTACAAAATATGCACACAATTTATTGTTAAAACGATTCTGATTTTGATTTTAATATAATCCAAAGTAAATCTTTGGGCTCTTATTATTATTTCTGTATCATAAACCATCCACGCCCTGAACCTGGCCTGTATAATTATATTCAGCGTTACCGAGCATATATTTTTCTATTTTTCATCTATACAAATTAACAAAGAAAAACATATGTTTCCGCGTAAGTGTGAACCATTAGGAAAGTTATTTTCATTCCAACTTTATTAGATGATATCAAGTTATCGTTATCTGTATTGTATACTCATGTACAAAGTTCAATGCCAAGTTCAAGTTGTACCTATTAGTACATGGTAGTTGGAAACAGCGCAAAGTTCCCGTGTTAATTGTCAACGCAATCAAAACTTTACTTATCACGAATAAAGCGAATAGAATACACCTCTCAGTTACAATTCATAACTGTTTTACAACAGAGAAATGTATAACAACGTCTTGTAGATATGTAGACGTTCATGATTTAAAGACCGACCATATGCGATTCTGATTCGGGCACGAAGGCTTCCATACAAAAGGTTAAAAAAATAATATTTATTTTATTTGTTTTTCGTATATGTAGAGTTCAGTATCACAATACTTACGGAGATACAGCCTAATGACTGAAGGAAAGACAGCGAAGTCTTAGGAATAGGGTCCCATTTTCACTCTTTTAAGGGACCTCTAAATAGTAGAGTTCGGTCACCTCTCCCATCCCGGGCGTCACACATTCGCGGTGTTGTATCACACAGATGCCGAATAAAGAAAATTGTGCGATCATTCGCGTAAACGACACGTGAAATTTTCATGTCGGCGCGCCGTGCAAGACGGAATACATACATGTAATGTTTATACATTTTTGCCACCACTCCGTGCTTTAGTAGAATGTTCTTTTTTGATGTTGTAAATCAGCAAAATATTTTTATCACATTTTGGCTACTTTACATGGCAAAAAAATTACAAAATGCTATTAAGTCCATTAATTAAAAATAGTGGTAATCGTAAAACAGAGGTCTTATCGAGTAAGTTATTTTTTATCTGATTGCTTTTACATGTTACCCTGTAGTTATATCGAAAATTGAAAAGTTTGTTCCATGTCCCAAGCATAAAATTGCTTTGCAAATACTCGACGAACGATTTGCTATTCTAACTCACCGAGCTTTCAAGATGTTATCAATATTTCAGCATAGTTCCGATACATGGCAACATACCCGTTGAATCAATTATGGAGTATTTATAGAAGAGCTTCAATATATGTAGTATGAGCTAGATCTATTTATAACATGAACACGATAACTCTGCGTCAGGCTAACGGAAGTTCCTGATACTTAGGATGCTTGTGGAACAATTACAGAATAGTTGATGGAAACTATCGAATCGGAAGTTTAATTGTTCTTAGTTCAGGGACCCATCTACAAGCATAGAATACGTAAGACCTGCACTCGGATTGATATATTCGTGTAAGAATATAAAGTGGCTCGGCCACTTTAAAATCCTCTGATCTTATGAAATATCTCTGTATGCTCTCAGCATAGCCAAGATAGTATAGTCCATCCCTTTTCCATTAAGATGCGAAAAGCTTTAACTTTGTACGGATACTGTTTATTCAGGATTTTTGAATAAGAACTTCTTACACAATATACTATCCAAGATTGCTATGTATAAATAGCAATATTAATCTAACAAAATACTCTGTTACTTAGATCATCTGTGTAAAAATAGATAGCTAAAACTCGACTATAAATTAAAGACTTTAAGGCTATATTATTATCCAAAAGTAATATTTCTTAATATGAAAGTCAAAAGTATTTCATAGAAATATTGATGTAGTTCTCTTGAAATGAGTTGTGGATAGGGACGAAGCGGCGGTGTACGTGTTTCTGCAAGAGCTTCACGTTCTTTAAAGTCAAGAAATTATAATTATCTTATACGCCAGTGATCAGATGATCCAAGAAGATCCAAGAAGTTAACGAAACTTCTTGGATCGTTTCACCAAAAAATATAATTTATTTGGTTAACTAAAGTATTAATAAAAATAGTTCTACTTTTATCTTGCTCGTGACCACGAGCGCTGTAAAGAGTTCGAAATGAAGAATCTCTAAATAATATGTTTAGAATAACAATACACGCGAGTTTAATCCGTAAAATTAGTTTTATTTCAGTAATAGTTCTCTTCCCCATGTGCGACATGTGTACCTGTACACTTTGTGATTAATTAAGTGCCAATAGATTATATAATATATATACGTTTAAAATTTTAATAGGCCGGGGCCATATAAGAATACGTCATCAAATCGAAAAGAAGAACTGGTAATTTGAATTTCATTACATTTTATTCTTCTATTTAATATTTAACTATTTTTTTTCGCGTGTTTTGTGAATTACTATAAATTATTTTAAATCAGTCCTACTCCATAGTATCTAGGTAATGAAAGACACTACGAATTGCAACAACTGTACTACGAATTGCTACGATCTCGCTACGAATTGCTACGTAGCACTACGAGATGCTACTATACTTCTTTTGCTGTGTTGACTTCATATTAATCTCTTTTTACACATCGAAGAAGGATTGTTCTGACTTTACTTCGTGCTGGCATGCGATGTCACAAGTTTGCTGTTGTAAGTGTTTCAATAAAAAAATATAACTTTAAACAGTGGAAATAGAAGTAACTTACAATAAACTGTGTGGTGAAAAAAACGTCCCCACCGTTTGTGGTTCTGTCTTTCTCCAATTTGTGACGAACAAGAAGCCTAAAGAAGACTTTTGGGGGCCAAAATCATCTAGATATTATACTTATATTACTTTTTAGCCGACTTAAAAACTTGTAACACTTCCCCTGAAAATAAAAAAGTTAGCTTATTTTTTTGTTAACAAAGTAAGTCAAGTATTAAAAAAAATGGTTCTTATCCGCATCTTCGGTAACGAACCAGCTAAGTAACTTAATGGGTGCATTAACGGGTCGGTATGGCTAGGTTGCTTTTTTAACCGACTTAAAAAAAGGAGGTGGTTAAGGTTATACGTTTTCGCGGCCGCGCCCGCTGCCGCCGGCGCCGCGGCCCCATCGGCAGTCGCGGCACGTCCCGCGCATTCCGCCTCTGAAATCACTTCTCGGCCCGCTCCGCACCGACAGTGACGTATTGTTGCTCTTCTTTTAACATTAATGTAATGGATTCCGCTTCATGTCCCTGAAGTTATCGCATAATTCAAGATGTGCTTAACACCGCTCATTAAAATTTCATGGTGATCGTTTTGCGCTTTTGCTGCGACTGGGGTATGATACTCTCAAAACACAAGTCATTTTGGAAGAGATCAGAGTGACAAAAGACTAACTTCTGCACTTGCTTTTCTAGTTGCCGAGTACCACTATGGACAAAGGTTTTCGTACAACATGACAGCACGATTGAGCCTAGAATTCAAAAACAAACAAGAATATAAAAAAATGTTAAATTTTTTTTAATAGTAAGAGAAATGTAGCTTGAAATATAATTCAAAATAAATCGAAACGTATAGCATCACACAGAGCAGTGCTATATCTGCTAAGAGCGAACTGCTGATTATTATAGATTTACCTATATTGTAATAGTTGTTTTGGCCCAGAACTCCCGCTGTCCGCCGAAGTAGTTAAACATACGTTACTCACTACTCTGACATTTTAAACGCACATTTAACAGAAACTAATGGCTCAAGTTCGCACGGCGTTAACACTGTACGGCGTACAAGCCTCTTGTTCACTCCCAAATTCGTTTACGGTAGATAAACAACAATTTACGACATCACATATGTATCTACATCTTTTTATTCGCTGCTATTCCTTTCGGATTGGTAGCGTATTCCCAGGACGGCTGGATACCTGCTTACGCTGCGATACAAACGCGTCCTAGTACTTCAATAAAGTACTGGGGAGACTCTTTTGTCTCTTAGCATAGAACAGATTTGAATCTACAAGTGCACCGTCTTGGAAACAATTCTTAGTAATAACAACAACTGTTCCGATATATCTAACTTAATAGAGAAAATGGTGAAATAACTTTCGAATAGTCGTAAATGGTAAGACTTCTTACTAAATATATATTTTAGATATATCTATTTCGTTCTACAAGTGTTTTTGTGGTTTTGTGATATTGATTCCTTACTCAAGTGGACACAAGTATGTAACACAGGTGAATTCAAAATAAATATAATAGTCCTTAAAGCACTTGGTGCGTTTATTTTCTTTCACATATGAATGAGCGTTAATTTGTATAATAATGTAATAATACATAGATTAACTGATGATTCTCTCAAGAAAATATAATATCATCATTATTATTGTCATCCCGATAAATAATAAACGTGCAGTAGCTATTACATTTTTGTGTTAATTCTCGAAATTACTCTAGAATTTGCTGCTTGTGCTTCGTATCTCTTCCCCATTTCCATTGTTTAATTTATATGAACATGTGTCATGTGAACAAAATGCAGCAAAGGAGTGCCGGAAGGAAGTGCATAACATGCCACGCGTTTGAATAATGCACTTGTTGTCCCGCCACTGCCTCAAACATCTCCTGGCCTCTGACGTAATTGAAAAACCGTATCATTTATTATGGAACGAGCGGTAAGTATGAGTATGTATGCTCTCGTATGATTGAATTAGGAAGGGTTCTTTGATTTTTCCATGCGTATTTCAGTTGACGTACAATTATGATTACTGTTTTTGTTTACGTTATGGCATTGGTTGATATTGTTTTATGTTTGCCAATGATTGGCTGTGTTTGAGTTGAAAGGTTACGGCAATTTGGTTGGCTACTTGTTATTTTTAAATATGCCTGTGTTATTCGACAGTTAAGCAAAAATAAGTTACCCGAACTACATTTTTTTGCACAATGATATCCTATTTAGACTCGCTTAGAGTATTTGTGATTTAAGTGCGTTATCTCTATATTCAGGGATATGGCTGATTATGTTTCCAAAAACTGGTTTATCTATCAAGTTATGTCAGTTAAAATATAATCGGTCAAATTAACATAAACACACACATCACAACATTATGACTAATACGTTAGGGGATGTGTACTATTATTTAAAAGAAAGAAAGAAAAACATTTATTGACCACGACATAGAGGTTACAATGACACATAGATACATACACAAGACACAAAACGCACACAAAGAAATAAAACACATATGCAAGGACTTATTTAAATTTATATTCTCAATTAGTCAGTCTATAAATGATTCAAACAGTTGATTACAGCGTAATAGTCTTAATACTGTTATTTAGTACGTCAAGGACGGGAGAAGTAGTAATTACTGTTAATTAATTACGCCCCAAGAATTGGCTAGAGATAAGTCGCCTAATTCATAACCGGTGTCCCTACTAATCCAGGATTCACATACCAAGCGGTAGACTTATAATAAATTAAAGACAACATACATTTATCTTTCGAGTGCGGAGGTTTAGATATGTTTTATGAATAAAGTAGATTAATTGTTTACATAGAGCACATATAAACCTTGTCTAAAATAATTAAATAATATAGAAAATATTACGAATTCTCAACCTTACACTTACCAGTACTTAACACTTATTGTACAAGATAAAACAGTAGTACATGCAGACAGGATTTTTCAAAAGAAATTAAACACGACCTAGTTTTTATATGAAACTACAATATTTGATGAAAACTGTGTAAATAAACGTGAAAGCAAGGAAAATGATATGTACGTAGTAAATATAAAATCATTTTCGTACGCGTGTTCACGCGCACTACCTACTTCAATTAACCTATCAACTTGTACTATGTTGTGTGTTCATGGTGTTCAATATCAGTGCCTACTCCAAAGTGACATGAATCGGAAACGCCAATGTGACTTCAAAATCACAAGGGCGTAACATGACGAGGCCATTACGCGTCAGAGCCAACGTCTTGACCTAGGCAGGCCTTGTGTCAACTAAGGCCGGTTTACACGCGGCACGCGTGAGCCCGGATCGCGGTCGGCTCCCGTTTAATTAATCTGGATTTGATGAAGGATTAAGTTTGTACGCGCGTGACGGATCGAGAGCGCCGCGCCCTGCCCGTCTACTGCGGTTTAAAACGGATTTACCTCTCATTTAGCCTCCGCACAATTTGTACACACGTTCAAGATGTAATTCCGCTTTGGCTGTTATTAAACTTAATTGCGAGCGTCTTTGGGCCCTTGGGGAGGTAATTTCTTAAATGATCCGGATTTTTGAGTCGTTTTGAATTAACTTTATCGGTTGAGTAGGTTATTTTAACTTTATGTATGTAGGTGTTACACGTTTAATGATTCGTTTTTATTACTACAACATGTTATCACTTATGTATTTATTTCCTTTATATTTGGAATTTGATTTGGATTTGGAAGATGATTTTTTAAACATTTCGGTTTCTCTAGTAGATAAACTTAAAAATACTATCTAGTGATCAACCCTCCCCCCACACAATAACGATGGTAATTTAGCAAACACGATATTTTTCATTTTCATACAAAGATATTGTGCACGTACAAACATGCCTAGTGCTTGCCACTCTCTCTTTTAGAGAGAAAATTTAATTTAATTCTTACCCTACAACTGATTCATAATCCGATAAACCAAGTCTATGTAACTGGTAATACTTTAATAAAACAAGACTGTCTCTGAAAGTTTATCTATTTCATTCGTCACGATTTAACTTCGAACTGCGTAGCTGCGTACGTAAGGATTCCCGTTCGCCATTTTAACAAAGTTCATTTGGAAATTTTATCGAGCATTTGCCACAAACAGAATTTAAGAACGAATACAACAAAAAAGGCGACGAAAGATTAACAAGCATTCGAGGCGGGAGTGTACGTAATACAATCAAAACTTTTGATGAATTCCCCCAAAACTGTCTTTGTTTCCCCTTTCTGTCCAAGTTAAATAATAAAATCTACTGCGGGACCCTCCATCTGAGTCCTATAAGAAGTTTGTCTCCAAAAAAGCAACATGAAATAAAATTATACTTTTTAACTGTCAGGACAGGATGCGAAGTTTTGCCGGCTCGAGGCATACCACGCCCCAGTTCAAGTGAAAGACTAGAACCACCTTAGATCAATGAAACAAAATATAAAATATGATTGCGAATGCCGAATAAATGCCTCCGGCCCCCTGATGACAGCTACAGACGTTCTTTAATTAGCTTAAATAAAATTTTCCTCAGTTAATATTTCATGTTCCGGCAAAAATATTCATTCTTGCCAATAAAATGTGTTCGTTGAAACGTTTTTTGCTTATTAATATTGACAGTTTAATAGCACTGGCCGAGTTTGCCTTTAAAACGGCGCATCCCGTGTAATTATCGATTTTCCGGGCTGCTTACGTTCTAATTGAATAATGTCCATAGATAAACGAATTTCGGGCTGCCCTCCCTATGAAAATAGGGAAAAATACAAAAACGGGCCTTTATCATGAAATACGTGTTGCAAAACAGTTTTACGAGAGCAAAAACACAAAACTAGTCCTAAAAGTGGGTAGGTAATGATGTCCACGCCGCGCCGCAGGGAACAAATGAAGAAACAAGCCTCGTAATAAAACCTTTGAGAGGACCACCGCTTATTTTCTCCGCCGCGTAAACACTCTCAATAAATTCTTCAAGTTGATCCTCGGATGAACCCTTGCGACGTATGAAAATGGAGGGCCCAGACGAGCGGCTCCAGATTCATTCCCGGACTGCACCGGGCGCCATAAATCATGCGATATGGGCAATTAATAGCGGCGTATCTTGCTCGGATCAAAAATCGCGTTTGTGCTTCGGAACTTTGTCGTTCGGGTTCTTCATTGCTGTTTGATTACGGTAAGATAGTATAGATAGATAAAGATTTGGAGGCCACTTTATTCTGTTCAAATATTCTATTAATAAACCACACTTAAGTATATATTATAGTAAAGTGTGCTTAGCTTACTCTACAACTGTTTACTTGAAATGTGTACACCATAATAAACATGATACGATAATACGTGATTGAAACCAGATATCTGGTAAATTCCTTTGCGTATTTGTTAACAATAGTACACATCAATGTGCATAAATCGATTATATCTTACATCACTCCACATACCTTCAAGCGTATTTACTATGTACACCTAAGCTTATGGAAGATTACTCGTAAAATTTTACGACTAACATTATGACTGGAATAAGCGAGATGGCACAAACATAATAATATGTGTAATTCTCAATAGACATTTATGTAGTGAGATCTGAATAACAATGTAAAGTACTCTTTGATGTACCGTCATAATCGTTCCTGAATGGTAATTGTTACAGTGTAGCTAATTATTGTCAGTTATAATGTTTAAGATATATATCACATTAAAATGTATACATATAAGAATATATTATTTTATTTAGTCTAAATAGCCTACTACGTTTACTTTTATTTGTTACATAGTTACTTCAGGCAGTGCAAGTGCAGTCTAGTACTAGACTATTATAACCTATAATTTTCAAAATAAAAAAGAAGACAATGTTACTTACTAAATAGTTAATATAATAAATATAAAAATTTACTCATTAGTTTTATATCCCTTTAACAAAAAATCTTTAGTCCAGTATTTGGTATTTCTGCTCGAATACCTACGCTAAAAGCACTTTCAAATCGGCAGACTGCCGTTCGATTGTTGCTAACGCATTAATATTCCAGCGGAACACTAATACAGAAGTGCTACAATCCTCAGCAGCTCCGAAATAACTTTAACGTGGAAATGTTAAGACAGCGTGCCTTTAGATTTGTGCGAGCACTCCGTTTGATCTCCGAGGAAGGCGAATCTAGCCGCATATGTTTACGGAAACGAAACGGTCTACGTGTTTCCCGCGTATAACTGACAATTGACCCATTTCCTTGAGATCTTACATAATTCAAACTGGTTTAACAAAGTTTTCTTGGAAGCGAGGGTAATGCGACGTGGTGAAATAGTGCGAGCTACGGATGAAACTGCATTCGGAATCGGGTAGCGTGCGGTTGTTAAAATTAATACATCGGTTTAAAGCTATAGTTGTCTGGCCATTGCGGCGTGCGCTGACTATAATAAGCAATACCCGGAAAACTACCTCCTACCAGCTGTATATGGTAAGAATACTGGAATTATATACAGTTTACCCAATTATGGTATATCTAGACTTGGACTTGTAGAAGTTATAAGGAGTTTAGGTACAGAACTTACCCCAAAAAAATGCGCAATTTTCGATTTGTTTACTGCAAAAAAAGCTCATTGGTGTAAAAATATACATATGAGATGTTGCTGATTTGTTGCGACATCTTACTTAATATCTGCTGTTATTAAGTAGTAGGTACTAGGTTTGCTTTATCGTTTGTATTAATTATCCGAAAAAATATCTGTAACTGCATGTCCAATAGCACCATATCATGAGACCCACCAAAAATAGATAAAAACTGGTTTCCATTATGTTATGAGAGAATTAAAAATGGATACCAGGGATTCCTAGGTATTTCTTCTAGTTCAATATAAATTCGACAAAGTACCGTCGGTGTTCTCTTTCAATTTCCCAAGTTTTCTATTTCCGCTCGTTATTCCCGTCTCGCTCCGAGCGTGAAAAATGTAGTAACATAAAACATGAAATTAATTAAATACGAGTTCAACGCGAAGAATAACCGGGCGCCATATTAGAGGTATTAGTGGAACGTACAGAATTGAGTCGGCTTGTAGATTCTCACCACGTCCGTTCGGCTTCATTCGCGCGACTCTAACGGCGCAGATAATAGAGACTTAGTGCGCACTTTACTCAGCCATACCTCAAGCTATAACTCTTGCGGAGTAGTTTTCACGCCAAGTAAAAGCCGGGGGAATCGACCTGCGATACAAAAAAGTTTTGACGGTTCCATTTTATGAAGTTCCATTTAACAACGCAGAGATGACGACGTTCGTGATATGTTAAGTTAGGCTGCCCAAGCCGTCTCAAGATGGCGTTGAGTTATATTAGTTAATAACATAATGGAGAATGTTCATGATTTTAGATAATTAGGTATCTTTAAAGTTTTTGATAATCTGAATCAACATGTGTAATTAGTTTCGACATACAACCAAAATTGAAAATGTTTTACGTGTTCAAAGTTCTGATCGTTTGCACTTTTCATACAGAACGAACGTTGTGATATGACGTCACACCACAGCATCCAGTAGGTACATTGTAAAAAATATTTTTTCGTTATTTTACGTTCTAGAATATAAATTCGTTTTACAACGAAACGAAACAAAACAATAATGTCCCATTGTGAAATTGAGACATAGTAACATTCTTCATTACTCACACATTTTGGTTCTAGCGCTGTTTTTTTTTAAAAAGGTGTCATTTACCTATCGTTTTAAAATGAAAATTTATTCAAACTTAAGACTAGTCGGGATGAAAAGTTTTTCAAGATTTTTTTTCTTTTATGCTTAGTTAGTGGAAAAACTCACAGTAAACTTTGTATTAGTACCAACGACCTCCGATCCGAGGGCAAAGTTGTTCTAAGCAAATAAACATTGATGTCTATGAATAAATTTCAATTTTTCAATTGATTAATACTGAGTGCTCAATTTTCAAAATACTAACTGTAAATTATCGTTAAAAAAGATGTTTGAAGTTAATAATTTTTAATGATTTAACCTATCTACATTTAAATCGAACGAAAACGTCTAGTCGTTATAAGCCGGTGGGTACTCTCTGCCCATCTTCCTTTGAAATCCATATGTTCGTTTTTCGACGGCTCATAGGCCGTGGACTTGTATCTTCTGTCGACAAAAAGCTGATTCGGTCAATGGAAACTTTCTGCGAAATTCTTTATCTGCAAATGGTGGTATCGGCGAAACATTAATTACTTTTAACAATATTTCAGCGAACCGAGCTGTCGGCAAATAAACGTATCTCTATTTACAATTATATCACTCAAGAGATTTACCGGATAACGTTAGGAGCTCAAAATAACTTGAGTATAATCGTAATACATACTAAAGCTTTGCATATGTTACGGCTAATACTGAAGTGCGGCTACACCTAGGTTTAGCCGGCTAGAACTAGGTGTAGCCACTTACTCTGGCTAAACCTAGGTGTAGCCGATTGTTTCGGCTAAAACTAGGTCTAGCCTTCATCATGCCGGCTACAACTAGGTCCAGCCATTCCATGTCGGCTAATACTAGGTTCAGAGAATTCCTGTTGGATAAAACTTAGATGCGACCAAGCCTTCCGTTCTTCATGTCACACTCAGGACTCACAGGCCTGCAGCAGCAGCGCGGGGTGGAGGGGCGAGACACGCGCCTCTGCAGGTTGTGAGCACCAAGTGCTGCTGATCTACCGCAGGTCTACTAGCGAGCGTGACTCATAGCGTCTGGTACATATTGTAACTGCCTCGTTGGTCATTGGCAGCAAGCGCCGCGTAAGCGACCGAGAGGGCCTGGTTCGAGTTCGCGTCGGTGAAAATTCTGTGTGTGAGTTTTTCAGAAATTACTTAGCCCGGAGTTAGGGAAGTTGGCGGTTGAACGCCCGTTCGGAAAGCACGTTAGCCGGTGGGTCTAGCGCCCGATCTCTCATTGGTCATGTCGGATTGCCGACTCACCAAATTATGAGAGTAGAAAAGAGAGCGCACTTGTGTTTGCGCGCACACTTGTGCACTATAATATGACCTACGCACTTGGCTGATCTCAATTGAGATCGGCTGCCATGGCTGAAATCGGTCGGACGCCTTATCTTACATAGTTATAGCCGGCATGCTATCGGCAGAGCTTTTTTAGATATTACAAAAACATCCATTAATTAGAAACCAAGGTAGTCTTTCATTCTTTTAAATCAAATTGTAATAAATAACACATATTGTTAGGAGTAAATTCTTAAGTACAATAGGAACCATCAGGAACATTTTTTTAGCGACAATAGTTGCATATTATAATTTTAAAGAATATAATTCTAAATCACAGGTTTATCAAGTAACATAAACTATTTAGAACAATCTATACTTGAGTGACATTTTGAGTTGCACACAATACCAACAGCTTTGCAGAGGCACTTTATGTTACCACATTTGGTTTTGTAGTTGCATGTTTTCTAATTAATGGATGTTTTTGTAATATCTAAAAAAGCTCTGCCGATAGCATGCCGGCTATCACTATGTAAGATAAGGCGTCTGACCGATTTTAGTTATGGCGGCCGATGTCAATTGAGATCAGCCAAGTGCGCAGGACATAATAGTGTACTAGTGTGCGCACAAACACAAGTGTACTCTCTGTTCCCTTACTCTCAGAGTTCGGTGAGACGGCAATCTGACATGACTGGTGAGCGATCGGGCGCAGGACCACCGGCTTAACGTGCTTTCCGAGGCACGGGCGTTCCACCACCAACTTCCTTACTCCGGGCTAATTAATTTCATAACAGAAAAACTCACACAAATTTTCACCGACCGCAGACTGAACTGGGGACCTCTCGGTCCTTACGCAGCGCTTGCTGCCAATAGACCAACGAGGCAGTTACAACTATGTACAGACGCTATGAGTCACACTCGCCAGTAGACCTGCAGTAGATCAGCAGCACTTGGTGCTCACAACCTGCAGAGGCGCGTGTCTCGCTACGCCCTCCACCCCGCGCTGCTGCTGCAGATGCTGTGAGTCCTGAGTGTGACGCGGGGAAGGACGGAAGGCTTGGCGGGACTCGCATCTAAGTTTTATCCAACAGGAATTCTCTGAACCTAGTATTAGCCGACATGGAATGGCTGGACCTAGTTGTAGCCGGCATGATGAAGGCTAGACCTAGTTTTAGCCGAAAACAATCGGCTACACCTAGGTTTAGCCAAGAGTAAGTGGCTACACCTAGTTCTAGCCGGCTAAACCTAGGTGTAGCCGCACTTCGGGTATTAGCCGTAACATATATACCAATATATACCTATGTACAAATATAGCCACAGAACCCTGGAACACGTACTTACTCTGTAGCAAGCTTAATAATTCTTAATTACAAAGGGAACAAAGGAGGCAACACATAGGAAGTGGCTGGGAACGGCTTTAAGCATCGCCAAGATCCATCACCAAAACCGCAGCTCAGATTGGGCTGTCAATTACGTCACAGCTACTCCGCCCTTAATCTGTCATCTAGGAACCAATTAAGGGGAGAACTGCCACTGAGGAAAGATGATGTAATTTGTCTTGCAGAAAAATACCCACAAATAAACACAATGATCACTCCCGTCGTGGTTAAGCGGGGAGCGCACTTTTACATCTCAATGTGGAGACCACAGTACAAAGATTTTAATTATACGCTCCGGTAGTCGCCTTTTTGTAAAGTAATTGTAAGCGGTGGGATATTGCGATACGGATTTGCCTTAACGGTGATACAATATCTGACACAAAAATGTCACTGTGATGCTGGTAAGATCGTCTTCTGTTTTGTGGCATTGGTTTAAGACTAAATTATTAAATGCCGCCTTAATAACAATAGTTCATACCAGGCGTGTACTCGTGGGTTGTGATAAAGTGCACCTTATAACCAAAAACTAAATGCATAAATAAAGACGGAATTATTATCCTACTCTATAGGTGCGTGACTCTGCGAGAGAGTACTTAAAAGACACTTCACCATAACTTTCTTTATTATTTGAAAACTTATGATATCAACTCTCAGATGCCATGCACATCTAACAACACAATTTCACAGAAATATTTATATAGATATGTCATGTTTCTCATACTACCTTAGTTGCTTGGGGTTAAGCCAAGTTTAGCTGGCATTACCACTTAAGGCAAAGCCATACAATTTAACTTGTATATTCGTTGGCAAGCTGAAAATAAACAATGGAATGAGGTAAAGTCTCATCTTATCAACATAATTTTAATTTGGAAAGTATTCAGTTTTATTTTTATTTTCCAGTGTATTTTTCATCGTATCGCAATACGATACGAAAAAATTCTCCTTATTTATTTATGAAAACGTATTTTGTAAAATTCTATGAATTTTCAATGCTTTTATTTCTGAAAAAAGAAATGAAATTGATTGAGTCGATTTCCCTTGAATCATGTTTCCATACGTGTTGTTTGAGTTCACAGGTTTACCACAAAGTAAAATACTAGCCTTTTATGGGTTTATGTTTGGACAAGGGAGAGAGAAAGGACTACATTATTACGTATTATATTAATTTCACATGCTTAAATGCCAAGGTCTCCTGAATGCAGTCATTAATGCAAATAATATACAATAATTTGGAATTTTTTAACAAGTGTCTCGTTACTATTTTATTTTATCTTGATAAATACCAAATTACTGAGAATAATATTCCTATTGAAATAAATAAACGATGTGCGGTTAACATGCTTCGTTTAATTTTAAATCCGTATTGTAAAATGCATTCCAAGTAATTGTTCCGTTAAACAAAACCTTTAAATGACAATAAAAATATTCCGATGTTTCGTTTTAAATATCGGCATTGTAAAACGTTAGATTTGGCGAATTAACTGCAAATTCAAATAAAAAACTACCATGTTCGTTAAAAGTTGTGAAAATATTTCAGGACTGAACAATTGCGAGCGTTTACGAAAATATAAATTGAATTTAAATTTGTGTGCTTTGGAGATTAAATTCGAATTGGTGTTGTAGTCCGTGTTCCAATTTAACAGCGATCATTAGGCGCTGAAAATTAACAATAAATATAAAGGACCATTTATATAACATGTTGGACACATATTGGACGAAGAAACAAGGGCCATTGAGGCAAAAAGGTTCTTGAGAAAACCCCATACAAGGTGGACTGGACCGTCGAAACCGCGGAGATACGTTAGATGTGGGAGACCTTTGTGTAATGTTTTTTGGCTGAACGAATGACGAATAATTGCCCCGCTATGTTTGTTATGTATATGTACATTTATTCATCGCTCTTACGATCAAGGTAAACATGGAGAGGAAACCCGTGCATCTGTGAAGAAATTGTAAAGTTGTGCGAAGTCAGCCTGCCCGCGTTTGGCCAGAGTGGTTAACTAAGGCCTGATAACCCCAATTTAAGGTAGGCTCGAGCCCCTCGGTGGGGACGAATATATACTAGATCGAATCAAAAATTGAATAATTGCAGCATTTATTTTATTAATTGTCGTCGGGCGTCAAGCGCGCGTCGTGTCAGACAGCGCGGTGGCGCCATGCCAGCCGCATTCGCGACAACTCGCAATAGTTTACTGCAGCCGTTATTGTGTCTAACGCTCATAAATGTGGGGCCAGGTGTTCCCGGGAAGATTAGCGTTTGCCTGCGCCCAATCTGACCTGCGGCGTTAAACTGTCAGTGTGAACGACGTCTTAAATCAAAAACTTTCTTTTGTTTTTGAAGAACGTTGTAAAATTTATAGTTGATTGCGTTAAAATAATCAAGTTCATAGTTACGTAACTAATACCAGTTAATTCTGCTTGAAAATGTACGGTAAATTAATTCTAACTACTAAGAATAAATAAATTAAAATATTTAAGGCACCTAAGCTCAGAGATTGTATTTGTTGCTTGTTTATGGCATACCTCCAGATTTGCACAGGTTAAAATTAGTTTAAATAATAAATCAATATGTATTTTTCTACTGTGATTATTATCATGCAGGTATTTTACATTTCAAATACATTCCATTTGAAATAAAAATTCATCAAAACCTGTTGTATACTTTTAAAGATCCAAAAATAAATTGAGTAAGGCAACGGGACGCCACTTTGTTTCATTAGAAAACTGAAAGTGTCCGGGATATTTACCATGTTGTTTTGTTTTAATGAGCTCCCGATATTTCGGCACTGTTGCAAGCGCCATGATCACGGGTGAACTCACCCGTGATCATGGCGCTATGGCGCTAATATCCCGGACACTTTCAGTTTTCTAATGTGTGTAACCATGACAGTTTAAAAAAACTTTGTTTCATACTATGACGATGATGATGAGTCATCATCATCGTAAAGTGTCATCATTGATGACACTTTACACATCGATCACCAGTCTTCACCTACTTAACTCTACATCGTACAAGCACGGCATGGATTGGCCTGGACGACGAGATGGCGTAATGCCAGCGTCGCGACAAGTTGCGGCAGCTTACCAACTGCCTTTATTGTATCTAACGATTAAATGTGAGGTCAGGTGCGCTAGGATCCTTTGACCGAGATATTAATGGCCCACGGTCCGATGCGCTAGCATGTTGCAGCGTTCAATAACCGACCTTATTGTCATGGTGATTCTCGGAGGCTTTTGCTGTATTCGTACATTCTACTTGATTGCTGCGGGGAGCGGAAAGAGATGAGTTTAAATTCTGGGTATGAAACAAGATGGGGCGGTTTGGTTTACCGTGTCGATAGTGGTAAACAAATAGAAAAACTTAAAACCTTTAACAATAAGGACGATACCCTTAAAAAGTATTTATGTATGTATATTGTATAAGACCTTTTAAAAAGTATGGGCGCGGCTATTTCACCAAGTATAATATAGAATTGAGCTAGATAATCAATATCGAATCAAAGTGGTGTCAAAGTATTTAGCTATACTGAAACCAACTAGGCATGTTATTCTTAATAGTAACATGAACTTAAATACTCAAGTCACCCAATTTATATTAACTTTAATAAAATATACTTGTGCGAACAAAATTATTGGTTCTATTACGGGATCCTATCCTCAGTACCAGAAGAGCTTCTACAATGAATTATTGTCTGGCTCGGTGGAACAGTGGTTAGTGACCCAGGTTCACTAACTACGGTTCCAAGAGTCGTGGGTTCGATTCCCACAAGGTACAAATACTCATGTGACGAACCCACGACTCTGGGTACCGTAGTGATGTTGTGTAATATTTAAATTTATTTATTTTAATGACTCCATAATTTCAAAGAAGGTTAAGCATAGTACAACAAAGGGAGTAGGTTCAAAACCTTTATCGTAATATAACCACTAATAGCTGCTTAATTAACTAATGACGTACGTCATTCTACAAACTCCTGAAAAGGTCGCTAGAGATTATATGAAGCGGTGGCAAGAATACAAAGTTCATAAAATTACGTCTCCAAGAATTTTTAATCAAACCTCATTAAGTCTAGGGCGCTTTTAATTAATTTCAGTCCAAAAGAACTTATGTAAACTACTCACAATTAATTTGCGTAAAACAAGCGTGCTCCGACCTAAAGCTGTTAATAAATGAATTAATAGCCATAATGTGCAGGTTTACCCTGACTAGACACTTGGGAAATTTTCAACCGCTCTCAACAAACAACATTTTGAATTCCGTTTTTATACCGAATGCGCGATTTAACTGAAAAATGGACTGCGAAGCTGCGGGGAGTTCGGGTGATTAAACGCTTTATGCTTATGATATTAAGCTCTACTTCAGATCTTGGGCCGCTATTAATCCGGCAGTAGTACGTGGCCATTCATCAGCGGCGTCTCTAGACTTCTACCTGGGAGTTTTGAATTTCGCGACTATGAACGTCGGTTGGAGGGTTTTCATGGACTGCGGTTATAAGTCAATGAAGTTAAATTTATAACGATTTAATTTGTACAGACTCTTGGTTCTTGACTTTTAAGTATTCTTGTTATAGTTCTACACCCATCCACAACCCACATTCTACCCGTTTAAACAGGTTGGCTTCACTTGAATATTTATCGAATCAATAGCTTAACGCAGTAAATCAATCTGCTTTATTTTAACCCAATTGGTAAATACGCCATTTTAAATATTTAACCCAAAAATTATGCCCATTGAATCACGCTTTGGTAGTCACGTTATCTTGTTTGATGAGTACACTTTGCCGTTGCGGCATAATTTTAATGGTGTAGTTTACACGTGTCAATAACAGCCAGAGTGCAGATTTCCGGACGGATAATCCCTCCATCGCTGAGCAAGCGACATCTGGGAGACATCACGGCGGAAGTATTATTTTGTGATTTTCCGGGTTACATCATTTCGCGGAGTAATCGCTTGTCTTAGATAAATAACTCAATTATGCATATTGTTATTCCCGTGCTTTTGGTAATGGAAAAAAAATTAAACGATTAAAACGTGTCGAATAAGTTCGAAGTATCGTTAAATGTGTTGATTAGACTAATAGGTATTGACTGGCAATGATAATTGATCAAATAGTAAAACTTTCATATTAAATCCACAGAGAGAATATTATCACACTTTCTATTCTAAAATAAATAAACTGATTCAGTCCTATTCAGTAAAACAATAAAATATGAAACACGAGTAATTGACTGAATACATCATCAATCAACTGTTTAAACGGAATGTGGGAAAATTTTATACATAGAATTGTGAGAATTTTTGACTGGGTGGAATAGGATTGGATGATGATACTAAACGGTATTTAAAAATAAAACACAATAAGTACAGAAATAACCAGTTCTGTACACAATTCCATGGACACTGGCAGATAGCAGATTTCGCGGTTCACCACAGAGCCGAAGGCTTTTAGGTTGGAAATAAACAATGACCCATTTTCTACTTTTTAAACCCACCCGACCACTTTGAAATGAATTCGTTGAGTTTTGTCAGGTTTGCTAATTAAGAAGTGCTTTATTAATAAAACAATACTCATTGTATTCGTTTTAACGTTTTTATTAGAAGAGTATGTAGTTTTCTTAAATTTCTTGATAAGAGAGTAACAAACAGATAACTTTCGAAAGTACGATAACCAATCCGGTCAATTAACAATCAACATTAAAAATAAAGCTTGCATCAAATGATGACACTTTTAACTGTAGGATGTATGTCCAAATAGAATATGTAATATGCTCTATATCATTAACTAAGCTTGTAGCATTGTGTCAGCGTTCTCGTTCGCTTATCAAAGTCCCGAAGCACATAGTTTGCACGCGGACAAAAGTTCTGGCCCGTCCCCATTTTGTTTGCTTTTTAACTTAATTAATTTGCCTGCTACCAACAGCCATGCGCTGGAATATTATTATTATGACTATAACTTCAAAATATCAAACAACGAATTTGCATGATGTTCAGCCGGTTATTATTATATCCAGCAAATTAATTTTATCTTAATTTACATGGAATTTGCATAATTTGGCGTCGTCAAAGCTATTTATAGGTATCCCAATTTATGGCCTGTGTAGACCGCGGGTATAATGCAACCGTAATACATCTTTGCTTCTTTTTTACAAGCCAATAAAACTTGGACAACATTTACGAAGACAATGTCATAAAAATTGGCATAAAATCTCGGCGCCGAAAATTTTATATCCAGATACTATGACGTTCATAAATCGTGAAGGAGGAATCATTGGATAAAATGTGTGATATCGGGACAAATTGACGTATTAGCGATGTGGTCATTTCGTTGAATCTTTATGAACTCACTTCGTATTTGTATTAAAAATCGATTATGTTTCAAATATGTTCTTGTATGACAATAATAGGTACGGCGTTTCTGCAAGATTGTAGTAGTGAACGTATGCACTATGTTGTTGTGTAGCTTATCGTTCAATGCCACACTTGAACATAAAATTGGGCAATAAAACTTAGAATCGCATAACATGCGTTCAACATTGTCGCACAAATCGGAAAATGTCCGTAAATCATATGTTTATTTGCAGTTATATCGGTCGACAGGGGCGTCTCCATTGAAGAGTGGGGACTATTCTATGACACAAAGACCTTAATTTATTCTTGAATCGGATTTATTCTACCCATGTGAGGAGACGGTGACGGAGGGCCCTCAAGGTTAATGTAGGTCTTGTCATCGGAAATTGGAGCGACCGAAACCGTGCGATTTGTCAGCTGTCGAGCGGAATTGAATGCTGGAGGTGCGACGCCGCACTCGTTCAAAATATAGAATCCTGGTCGAGTGGTAAATCCACTTTTTTAAATTTTTTGCTTGACGAATTTATTTGTATGCGTATTATACTTAAATTGATGTGCACTATATATTACTATATATTGATTAAGTGTCTTATAAGGGTTGGGGGATTTGTCTTTGGCTGTGGTTAAATAACGTGTCAATAATACCAAGTTTTTGCACAAACGTTTATTTAATTTGTTGTAATTGAATTAGGAAGGTACAAACAATTTTCATAAAACCAGAACTTTAAAGCTTTCCAAATATTTGCCAATTCACCAGAAACACCCAATATCCCCGATGGCTAGTATCCCCTCTGTAGTAACACTTCTCTAAGCGCGTTCTTTGATGCTGTGACTTCCTCAACAATTTTCATTTCCTCAATGGAAATCCCTCTCTGAACTTTACAGCACGCCAATTTTAACTCCAAATCTGTCCCCGAGTTACTTTCCACTGAAGTTCACTTCTCACCGATCTTCGTATTTCCAGTTTAATCATCCGGATGTTCGGTTATTAAATTATTCACATAACTCGTTAAATCGGGTGGTGACGTAACGGCGCCCTTTGGAAAACACTCAGAGTGAACGAGTTCACTAGCAAAATAACAACGTCCATTCGTAACAAAAAGCCCATTCATCAAACGAGATAACAATGTCACGGCGTTATCAAAACATGACCCGCGAAGCGATCACAATGTTTTGCCGCGCAAATCCCGCCCGGCAAAAAGTTAACACAATGGGAAAGTTTGTGCCGAATAAATCGTTTCATTTACTATATAAGCCGAGTGCAGTTCTTGTGATGTACGGCTCTGTTTGGCCCGTTTGAAAACAGGTGCCGTTTAAATTGGACTCGTGGCAAATTAATTGTTGAGCCGTTGATGTATCACCTGCAGGAAAGGAACTAGGGAACTGTAATAAATTTAACGGTGTGAGTAGTCGTAAATACACTCACGTCATTTTCTAAGAATAGGTACATACTTTGCTTGTACTTTCTCTTCCTTATTTTCGTTTACGTTTCTTGTTAGAGGTGAAAAGGAAAGCAGAAATGTATCATAAGTAAAAACACGAGTGTGGACTTAGGTTTTATTTTAGTAATGCGGTTAGTTGTTTCTGTCTTTTCGATTTCAAGTTAAAACTCCCTCGGCACACCGGATGTTTCAGTATGCATGGAATGTATGACATTGACAAAAGTCAGATTGGACAACCTGTACTGGCGTGAAGCGTAGTTTCATAAATTTTAAGCGGTCAGGTCAGGGCGACAACTGTACAGAAGTAACTGCATGTTAACTGGCGTATTTAAAAAAAATCGAGAATAGAATAGAGACTGCCTTGTTGGTCTAATGGTGGCAAGTGTCGTGTAAGGACCGTAATTACTCCGATTTGAGTCCTGGTCGGGACATGTTTGTTTAGGTTTTCACTTTAGAAATTAGTTAGCCCGGAGTCAGGAAGTTGGCGGATGCACGCTCGTGCGTCGATTATGTCGTATTGCAGTCTCATCAGAAACTCATCACGTCATACATTGACGCACATTGCATTTTAAGAAACATTTGAAACGTAAATATGGATTAATGTTCGCTGATGGGTCAAAACAAGAATATTTATTGTATTTAGGTCGTTCTACGTACGTACAAAACGTACATTCTTAAACGTTATCTTCATTTCATAGTAGTTGCATATGCCAGAAAGCATCAGTTGGATGCAAGCCAATTTACACATTTATTTATTAATTGTCCATTACATTGCGTAATACATATAAGTGTACGACTGTAGAAAGGCAAACAAAATGAAGAATTAGAACAATACGAAATATATTTTATGCCTAAATTACGCCAGGAGATTATAAAATGGATTTAAGGATTGGCTTCCTTAAAATTAAATAAAATAGTCGAAAGTCCAAATGTTATTACAATCATTATAAAAATTATAATCTACATGTCTGTTAATAAAATGAATAGAATACTAAATATTTATCCGTTGACGAGATACAGTTGTAAAAAATCCATTACCTTATGGCTCAAGACACTTGATAGGATTATGCCTTGATTATGACAATACTGAAAATATTCTAATGGTGGTCTGTTAACAATTATCCAACATACAACACACACACACACACAAAACACACACACACACACACACACACACACATAACTATCACAGTCAAGTTCATACTACTAGTAACTAAGCTTTTGTAATTTGCTTCACTGGTCCGGTGTAGGAGATGCTGGTAATCTGTCATGCAGGTCTCCTAGTACAGACACCAGTCTCTCACGTAGTTTAAATTTGCCTAAGCATATAGTTCCTGTATATTTTACGCATTTGTACCTACTATGTGAGAGAAAAAAATAAAGTTTTCATTATTATTAAGCTATTGTTAGATGCATCTCATTCAAATTGATGAAACTATGTACGCCAGTACTTTTGCTCACACCCCCAATGTGTACTACGTTGTAGGAATATTTGCTTTGCTTGCCAGCTTCCCTTAATTAATGGTTGCAGTAATTTGCCGTTGAATCTCATACTAATAGAAACAGTGCTCGGTGCATCGTAACAATGCAATACAAAACAATATCCCGTGGTAATTTCCTCGGAGGACTGCTGGCCACGCCCTTCCGTGCACTCCCTCACACCACTTTGTCATTTTCATTTACTTCTTTGCGGAAATAAATTCCAACTAATTTATTTTTATCCCTCTGACACTATTGCTCCGTCCGACATAGATTGCGGAAGGGATTTTTAATTAGCTCCTTTGGACCTCGCATTGTTCAATTACCTTTTCTTTGGAATATTTAGATGAAAAAGGCTGATTCCATCTTAATTTGATTCGTACGTTTTAATTAATACACCTTATACCTTTTTGATGCAGGAAAATGCCTTGCCGATAGCACTGTTACCGTGGGTCAGGCCCGAGGTGGAAATCCCGGAAAAAAGTGCCAGTGTGCTTGTGTCGTCTCGAGTTCCACAATAAAAATAACGAAGAACTAATTTTATACATATATTACACATATGTTAATCTCATTTATATTGGTTTTGTACTATATTATCCTGTATAAAACAGCTTCTTGACCGGTCTTTGCGGTTTTGTTTGTAACAAGTGGTTGTAGGCAATTAATTCCAGGGTGGGTCATTCCGCTATAGATTTTTTAATAGAAAAGAAATAGGTACGCGGGTAATTGTAATTGTATTGTGTAAAATTATGTTTCTGATTAACTGCAGTACTGTGGCGAAAGAAAAACCAATAGTAATGCCAGTTACTCTTGATTCCAATAGATCCTATTATTAGTCAGTAAAATAGGTACTATTTTTAGTTATTCACCTGAACCTTTTACCAATATTTACGGGTATAAGAATCTATTGACTTCGACTTGGCGATGTTTCATGAGAAGAAAGTTCCTAAAATAGACTTAAATATACATAGTTTTTGTACTAAAAAGGCGACTTCTGTTCGAACAGAAGGTATAGTATGTTCTTATCTAGACACGCGGTAACTCAAAAACTATTTAACGTAAACACATGAGACTGCGTGTGTTAAATAAAATTATATCCACAAGGACCCCTAGAAGCCGAAATTTTATGAAGCTAGTGAAGCTAACGGTTTTAAAGATATGAAGGTCCAAAAGTCGTAAATTTTAGTATTGACTGACTGACTTATAGTTTGGATTTACCAACTTCAAGATGGATTCGAAGTTAAGTCTTACCTACCTACCTACTTAAAGGTTGTACATTTAATAAACCTCCTTTTAATTTCCATTTTTTTGCGGCAAAACCCACAGCCATGAATAATTTTAGTATTGAACTCTCTCCTTTTTTACATTTATGTTTTTGTAGGGATATTCATTGCTAATTCTGTTAGTGGTAATTAATATAAGATTATAATTGCGAAATTGTTACATTTTTTAAAAAAATATGTGCACTCGTAAGTTTAAACATATGTATCCATTTTTTTTTATAAAAAGCTAACAAGGTGACCTCACTCCACCTGATGGTAAGCGGCAAATATGAGGTCGACAGGCACAATAGATCGTATTGAGCCTGTCGTACTCACCCTGAAGGCCTGCTTAAATGCCGTTTCACGCCCCGCCTGTAGACCCCGGGATCATAGGAGGGAGGGAAAACATGAGCTGGAAGGGCATTCCATGCCTTAATGGCACGGGGCAGAAATGAGGAGCTGAACCTCTTAGTCCGAGCCACTAGCGCCCGCATTGTATGTGGATGGCAGCGCTGTCCAGCACGTGTCGTTCGGGAGTGGAAAGGGGAGGGAGGGACTAGCTGAAATAGCTCTTCAGAGCATTCCCCATTATAGAGACGGTAGAGAACACTTAGACCGGCAATGTCTCTACGTAATTGAAGAGGCTCCAAGGTTTCGGACACCTCTACATCACCGACAATACGGATAGCACGTCGCTGCAACCTATCGAAGGCGTCGAGCAAGTATTTTGCGGAGCCATCCCAGAGGTGACAGCAATATTCCACACATGGGCGAACTTGTTCCTTATAAAGAAGGCAGAGCTGCATCGGTGTAAAAAATCGCCCCACTCTGTTCAGGATCCCCAGTTTGCGGGAGGCTGTTCTAATGATGCTCTCGATGTAATCCCGCTGGTTCAGGTCGCGGCGAACATCCATGCCAAGGATGCTAAGGCTATCCTGTATTGGTAAGGGGGCCATAGTTAGTAGTGGGGTAGGCCATAGATACCCATTAATATGTATAGGTCTATGTCTTTAACTTGGTATTGACCGTGAAAATATTTATACGACGTAAACATAAATATGCGATTGTATGAAGATTATGATAACTATCAAATGTATACCAAACCTAATTAGGAGCTAATTAGCTTATAGTGATAGTGAGCATAAAAAAATTAATACATAGATGAAATATCATGAAATTGAATAATCAGATTCTCTTCCCCTTCTGGTCTTCACATAATTCTTACGGGCCTACTCGACTCCAGCTCAATAAGGGTCTTGCTAACTATACGTTCAAGAACCAACTTTTTGAACCTGAAGCTCAGCAACAGTGGGCCCGTACCCTAACAACGTACATCTGGTAATTGCTTCGGAACTTGTTTTTGAGCATAATTTCGGCTAATTGCGTCGCGTGGCGCGGCGCCAGCGCCCGCCGCACTAACTCACCGGCGGCACTTTTAAATCGGAAGCTTTTTGTGTGAACTTTGATTTCTTCTCGCCGGAGCTTTCCGCTCTGCAGGCGCATTAATCAGTACGTCAAACGTACGATTATTGACGAGTAATTAGGTAAATTGTTCTGTAAATAATACAACTACCTACCACTAAATTTAATCAACTTAATAATAGATCCTAACATGTTTATAGTTTTTTCGAAAATGCATTTGTGATGCTGTTTGTGTCTAGAACTATAAAAAGTCGAGCGATCTTCAATTACATGATTGTCTAGAAACTACGTTTACTAGCTTCTACTAGCTACTCTAGCTAGCTATGAGCTATTTCATGTACCTAGTTATTTATTTATTTATTCTAACAAACTTGTTGTTGTTTATTGTCCTAATATCATTAAAAAATCACAAATGTATATCAGCACTCACATATTCATGAAGCACGTAAATACTAAGCCAGTTAAAATACCCAAATACTTGTTTTATACTTTGCCGGTTCATTGACTAAATTGTAGCACAGAGTAAGAATACGTATTCGTACCTCTACGTACGTAGGTAGAGGTACTATAGTTCTTATGTTTAAAACACATTTGGCTGAAACAAGGCCAGTTTAAAAGTATCGAACCGATTAAAACTACCGGTCTAATCGTATGGAACGTAAGGATAACTTTTTATAGTCAGTTAAATATGCAGCCTATCCGTTCTCATAAGCTAGTCCCTAGTTCTACAAAAGTTCACAGTTAATTCCCGAAAGCAGTAAATATGCAAATCGCGACAACTGCAGTGAATGTTATAACCAACTCCCTATAGTACAAAGTCCTTCTTAAAGGAAACCATTAGAAAAGCATATAAGTAGTTGATCGAATATTTCATTTCTTTTAATGCGACTCTGTGCAGCACAAGATTTGCAATAAATGCCTTTACCAGTACCAAGATTGCTCGGTTGGCTCCGCCTTTGTGGCGGAAACATCAAAGCTATTACAAAATACACCTAGCTGTAGTAGATCCATTTAGCAATAACCACCGTTTTGCTCTGCGACTCCATAAGTTAATGACCTCCCGCTAAGCGCTTAGGTTGTTACAACCAGTTTTGTTTACTTTTCTCGATTTTAAGTACCTTTTGTGGTATTATTTATGTAAGTTATCCAATTTTATACCGAGTATGATACAATCGTCTACATACTTACTCGCTTAAACATTTAAATTGTTGTTTAGACTTAAGGTTAGAGTCATACACTTATTCATTTCTTAAAAATAATTTAAGAAATTTACGACGTATAGACGTTACCCACAAGACTGGATGCTTGCCTGGACCATATACTTGTTAATACAGACCTTCCAGCTCTCGGCTTAGTCTGCGATACAAGTATCACTGACCATTATCCTACAATGGTGGGTCTTGAAATTAAGAATAAAGACAATAGGACCAAGCACTCGCGAACTAGGAACAGAACCAACCTAGAGGCAGTCTCTAAGGAGTTAAACGATGTTGATTGGTCAGGCGTTCAAAATTCCACAGACGTTAACGAAGCATGTGCGAAATTTATGAAAGTACTAAACGACATCATCGCTAATAACACTCAATGTGTGCGCATTAGCAGAAGTAAATACACAATCGAACCATGGATGACTCCAGGCCTACTTCGTTGTGCTCGCCATCGTGATCACCTTCATAAGCTTGTCCGTCAGCATCCAACGGATGAAATCCTAAGACTATCCTACTCTAGGTATAGAAACTTCTACACTGATCTGATCAGGAAGCTTAAAGCCCATCATGAAAGATCTGAAATTGAGAGAACCAAAAACACAACAAAGGGCCTCTGGAAGTCTATTTTAAAAATCTGCAATAGACAAAAACCGTCTCAAGCAGGTGAACTGTTGTCTTTGGCTGATGATCCTTCTGATGCACTATGCATCACTAATAAATTCTTTGCAACTGTAGGTAAGAATCTCGCGGATAAAATTCTTAACGAAAGCGGTCATTCTGAACAATCCTTAGCAGAGACGGTGAGCGTCAGTGCTGCCCCCCAAAACTCTTTTTTTCTCTCGCCCACTGACCCTGAGGAAGTAGATTCGATCATAAGAAATCTTAAAAATGACAGTGCTCCTGGCCTGGATGACTTGAATAATCACTTAATTAAATCAATCAAAAACAAAATCAACCTGCCCCTCACGTCAATTTTCAATCTTAGCCTTAGCTCAGGGTGCTTTCCTGATGTATGGAAAACTGCTGCAGTGACGCCCATTTACAAAGATGGCCCCAAGGATTGTCCCACCAACTACCGCCCAATCTCTCTTCTTGGCGCCTTCTCTAAAATGCTAGAGAAACTGGTCAACAATCGTCTGGTATCCTTTCTTGAAAACCTGGGCCTACTTAGTGAGAGACAATTTGGTTTCAGGAGGAAAAGGTCGACTGAAGACGCTATCTCCCTGCTGGTTGAAAAGATTTCTTCTACTCTTGACCAAAGAAAAAACTGCGTAGGCGTCTTCCTTGACCTGGCTAAGTCCTTTGACACGGTTTCCACTCCGATATTACTTCGCAAGCTGGAATCAGTAGGAGTACGTGGAGAGGCCCTGGCCTGGTTCCGCAGTTACTTAACGAAAAGAGGTCAACTTGTTAAAGTGGGCTCATGCACAAGTAACGTACACCAAATCACCTACGGGGTTCCTCAGGGGAGTATCCTTGGCCCAACCCTCTTCATTGTGTACATGAATGACCTCCACTCTCTTGTCATTCCATCTGCAGAAATCGTCTGCTATGCGGACGACACTGCTATTCTGTTTTCAGGCAAGAACTGGGAGGAAACTTTCCAGTCCTCTGAGCGCGGTTTGTCCACCATTAATAAATGGCTCCAACAGAATCTGCTGACCCTAAACACAAGCAAAACTAAGTTCATCTGTTTTCACAAGACCGCTTCCTCCAGTCCACCTCCGATAGAGGGAATCAGAATTCACAATTGCGAACATTTCACCGGCTCGTTAGATACACGCTGCAAGTGTAAACACATTCTTAAAACAACTGATATTAAATATCTGGGCGTAATTTTAGATGAAAAACTTAACTTCAAATGTCATATCATAGCGCTCGCAGCTCGTATCCGAAAAATTATAGGAGTCATGAAAAGACTACGAAACATATGTGATTTTGATATTTTAAGGACAGTCTACCAGGCTATCTGCCAGTCTCTTCTAAATTATTGCATTGGGGTTTGGGGCTGTGCGGCAAAAACAAATTTCATCGGATTGGAAAGAGCTCAACGGTCAGTTCTGAAGACAATGCTGAATAAACCGTTCAGATTTTCCACCGACGCTTTATACCTGGAGGCTAAGGTCCTTCGTGTCCGGCAGCTTTACATAGCAAAAGCGTGTCTTGTTTCACATAAAAGGATCCTTAATAGTGACAACTATACCGGCTTACTCAAGAGACGTGTGTTCAAAGTTCCAATTCCTGCAGTGAGAACTAGCTTTGCAAAAAGATTTTCCGCTTTCGCATTTCCTGACATTTATAACCGTATCTTGAAATTTTGTGACATAAAATCTTCTTCTTTGAACCAGACTAAGGCTACATTATCTGCGTGGCTACAAACTCTAGACTATCAGGCAACTGAACATATCTTACCATCTTAAAAACTTCACATCTCTGAATACTACTTTGTTCCTCTTCTTCATTAGACACATTCATTCACCACATTTGGCACTTTTTCTGTTTTTTTCTGTTATTTAAAACGTTATTTGAACAATATTAGATTATTTTTATTATTGTATTCCAATGCTTCTTTACATCAAAACATACTAAATTGGTTACCCAAGATACAGGCTAAGCCTAGTTTGGGATCCCCTGTAGTACTCGACACTTCTTAGGCAGCAATTAACCCATGTCTAGTTTAAGTACATGTATAACCTTCAAATGTATACCTAGTCTAAGTAACATTCTGAGAGTAATAAAGCATTTTCATTTTCATTTTTCATTTTCAATTCATGTTAATAATGCACATGTAAATGTATCATGAATGATGTTATAGACAGATAACAACTAAAATGTTCGTACTTAAGTGTTAATACCACTTCAGACTCAAATTTCACACGAAAAACTTCTTGCGCTTATAATTTGCGGGCTGAATTTTCGTTACAAACTACGTTAGCCAGACTGAAGTGACACCGACAAGAGCTGTAATGTCTCATACGAGGTGCTCGTAAAATTTTATAGGCGGCCTGGGCTACAGGATGTGTCCCGGGCGACGCGCTCCGACCCGCATTATGCTCTAGTCACACTTATCTAACCGTGATTAATTCGTTTTATCTAAACACCGCACGAGGATATTTCACTCCAACGCTCCGACCAACAAAGAAATTGATGAGCGCGGCCTAATTAAATTTTTGAGCGGTGTCGTTTCAGCGACGTCAGTCAAAGTCAGCCTGATGTATTGCGCGCCACCTATCTCGTCAGTTTACCTACGTTCGTACATTTTGCATGAGCGCTGCCTTTTAAATGTGGAGTTGTTTTCTAGGTATTGGAAATGTGGTTATAATTTTTGTTCGGAAATTGTTGCGAATGATTTACGATATCGTAGTCTATTTTAACGCAAATACTTACTATACATGTTCGATATATTTGAAAATATTGCTTTCATTTTAATATTTTTCATGAGTTTCTTTATTTCTAAAAAAAACATTTTCTTTTATTCATAAGTGATATTTTTTAAAATGGATTACCGTACAATTCTATGCATCTCCCAAACGAGAATTCCAGATTTACTTACAAGAGATTTACATTACCCCGAACATAGTACACAGATATAAATGTATTTGAGTGAGTAATTTTTGTGCAAACTATTCCGTCTGTAGTGCTTAGCCGTTTCTGCTTGTACAGTTCATCCGAGCAACGTGTTCGCCTCGGGGTAATCATTGCGAACAGAGTTAACGAACTCTGAATACAAATCGAATGTAGGAGACGTTGATACGCGCACTACTAGCTCCTATCTAGTGCACTGTTGCATTCACGTATGTAAATCGTGGTGTTATCGACGAGTAAGGCGCCTCACCGCCATCGGTGTATCGTGATTGGAGCAAATGAGCTTCTATAAAGTAGATTGAAGCCATAAACTCACGGTTTCGAACGTTTCAACTGTTTCAGCAATTGTTGGTTGTTAAACGTTCATAAAACGCTACCGGTGTGTCGGCAGACAATTTCATTTAGCCGTCTCAGCATATTTTTCAATTTCTATCACAATTGGTCAGTTTTATTGTGTATTTAATAGATAGATTAAGTCACATGTTAAAAATAAAGTTCCAAAAATAGTACAAACATTTTGTTCTATCTTTTTCTATGAATAAGTTACAAAGATAAGTAAAAAAGGCTGCCAACATAAAAAAGAAAGTATATAATGTCGCTCTTTATCAAATAAGACAACGATCTCAGATTAAATTTGATTACTTAGATTCTCAGTACTACATTCAGCAATACGATTCGTCTTTCCAAATTCATATTCTATAGGTAATACTCTTAAATATTTCGTGCTACCTGTGGGATTGTTCACGTGTTTGATATTCATGCGATTCGCCCGACATCGGAACTGTCGTAGACAAAAGGTATGAATTTAGATAAGGTTGTAAGTGTCGAGTTAAATAATAACGTCCATCGGCAAATATTCATACGGTTAATCTTATTTAACAGCTTCTCTTGGTGGTACAGTAACTTCCGCTTTCTATTTGACAATATAAGATAATATAAAATGTTCAGTAATTTTGTTTCCACTCACGACCTGACTGTGGAATGCAATGTTGCCAGAGCTGTGGTATTTCCGGGCAAATACGACCTTCGTGAAGGTTTGGAGGAAAGAACGCATTCCCTTCTCAGGCTGCGGTCTTGATGTCAGCAGCGGCGAGGGCGGTAAAGATAACTTAACGAAATTATAATTTGTTAACCATCATCCCACTGCTGGGCAAAGGTCTCTTTTAAACCTGTCCACCACTCTCTATCTAAGGCTAGCACTTTCCAGCTCCTTGATAGCTAGACGAAATCGTCACACTATCCTTCCTTGGGCCTTCCTCTTCGGCGAAAACCGACCTCGGGTACCCATTGTGTTACTATTTTAGCCCATCTATCGTTCGTCATCCTGCACACATGCCCCGCCCATTGCCACATCAGCTTCACAGTCTTGAGCCCTACATCAGCGATACCGGTCTTGGAGCGGATGGCGGTATTCCTGATTCGGTCCATTAACTTAATATGTAAAATACTCCGCGCCATAGCCTTTTGGCAAACCCTGAGTTTGGACTTCTGACTTTCAGTGAGGGACCATGAGTGAATAACGGTATTGTAAATCATTTAACTACTAGCTTTCCGCCCGCGATCGTCCACTCAGTTGTGAATTGCGTAACAAATTAATCCTTGAAGTGACTTGGTTGTTCAAAAGTAGCCTTTAACTTTAGACTTGTAGCAAATAACGCTAAAATCATGCGGAATAATGCAACGTTGTATTGTTCTATAGACTTGCAGAGAATATGTTTTGATGATTTGGGTAGGCTATCGAAAATAATAAACGTATAATATTGAATATGAATTAACTCATCATCAATAGTTTATTGGGAGCCATGAGAAAATAAATTTCACGGTAAAATAATAGGTTCATTTCATATTCAGTAGTTCATACTAAACGATTTAAACATAATACAAAGTTTTATTTAAATTACTTAAGCTAAACAATTCAGCACGCAGACTCCATTACGAAAATGAATAAAATTCCTCTCCAGTTGAGTTTTTAAAATAAATTTATTGAAACGAAAACTAATTAAACTTTCAATTTACTTAAAAAAATGCCTGTGAAGTTACAAGTGCTACAAGCAATTTTTAAACGTTAGTATGAAAAGAAAGTCCGTAGTAGACTTAAATTTAAAGCTCGTAACTTAAATGTTACAATAAATTATTCATATAAAATAAGTAAACCAACATACATTTGTTTCGTCTTGGCCAGTTCAAGTTTCTATATTATTTACGTGCATTATAAAGAGAAAACAACTAAACAGAGACATTATAATGAAAAAAAAAAGCGACAATGGCCAAGTGGTTAAGGTCGTTGCTCGCCATGTTAGTTCATACACCGCCACGCACTGCTGCGTTTTTCAAATTTGAAATTTATATGTACGATTATTCGACCCTTTAACGGTGAAGGAAAACATCGTGATGAAACCTGCACACCTAAGAAATGTTTAGGTTGTACTCGTACAACCCGCACTTGGCCATCGTGGAGTTAGGAAGGGGTTATCGCCCTTGTTTAGTCTAGGCCCGTGTCCCAACAGTGGGGATGTATATGGGCTGATGATGATGATGATGATTATAATGGAATAAAAAGCTTTTTTTTTAGTCAGTTCACATCTCTTTAAGTCAGTTCTGTATTCGCCTGAGTTTCGTTATCTCACCTTATCTTTTATATTTGTAATTTATCCTGTTTGTTTAACCGCCTGAGAGTTGTGCGACATTGTTTATAGCTCTAACAGTGTTGTTCACAAGACTTAATTTCTCCAAGTCAGTCGGCGAGAATAAAATACTTCGAAAACGAACTCCGTCCTGGCCCACTGGAAATGCCGTTCAGTGGCAATTAAAACTTTCGCACTGATCAAACTTTAACAGTCACATCTTCACGAAGACAACTTTCCCGGGAGAGAGGAGCATAAATGTGACTACGGCCACCTAGCGAAATTGTATCGCTGAAATAACTTCCTTTTAGGGTTGCGGGGCCGTCCACGAACCGTTAGCTGATCTTTGTCGCGGCTGTTATTTTTATGGGATGACTTGAAACTTGAGTTTTTTTTTGTAATTCAAAGGTGGAGTGATTTTCTTCCACAACTTAACTTATGGTCTTACTTACATTTATTATGTCATGATCAAATCGATTTTACTCTCGCATGCCATCGACTAAAAGTATAAATGTAGACTTTAATTTATATTTGCGCTAGTTAGCCAGTTAATTTAATGCATTCTTGGTACTTACTGAAATGTCTCGGATTTTTTTTAAAATGAAATTTAAATTATGCCATCAATATGAAAAAAAGAAGAAAAATAACGTGACAAGGTTTTAGTTCTTTACGTTTACGTGTAATGCCCAACTAATTAATTGAATAATTTTATTGATTTATTGCCTCATCAAACAAATATCACATACATGTAAGCATGCCCAATCCAACTTGTTTACGAACGCTACAAAATACAGCAAACAGTTAAAATAACAAAACGCTGTCCCATAAAAGGATTCGTTGCGACCGCATCATATTAATAAACATCAGCTTAATTATGGCACGGAAGAAAAATGGGACAACACAATCCGTCAAGGCGGATGATGGCGGCTGCAGGGCTACCCCTCAAATCCGTGTAAGCCTGAGGTCGGAGCCTGCACTGACGGATCACTTGTCAGTGTCAGCCCTGCGCTCATGTCGCTGCCAAATGTTTTCCTCTTGTGTAAAGGATTTGGACCGAGTCTGAAGCTTCTTAGGTCATAGCTGGTCAGGTGACCTGGTTAAAGCAATCACACGCATTGTCTGGGCAGAGTTATCTTCGGTTGTAACTGTCTTATATCATCAACAATAGCAAACTTCTTAGGAAACTTTTTAATTACTTATTAAGTTGGCGATTTGTGAACTTGCTCATTGGAAGATAAAATAGTGGTATCCATAATTATAGATGACAGACAGACCCATCCTGGGTTGATAAATAGCAACTTTGCAATGATTTAATACTTGATCTCATATATTATAACACATAATTGGTATATAATGTTTAGGAATAGGAGTTTCACTATCTAAACATTGTGCAAATATATATTTGTAGGAAGTGGGGGTATGTAACTACATAATTAACAATGAATAAGACGTCAGGTATATCAAAACCGAGCTAATACTTTATTAATTTCTTTAATGAGAACCATATCCATCACTTATCACTTTTATCAAATAACAATCTTAGCAATTGTAGCAAATGCCTAAGACATAAACTACAATTAGTGTTTGATTTATTAATTACAAATTGCACAGCGGCATTTTTATAATTAACGATAATAATTAATTCGACAATCGAATTAATTATCCAAAGGTGTCTAGGATAAGCTATTGCAACGGTACAACGAGTGTTCCGTTCCGTGCCACGCCAGAGCCAAGACTGCCTGCACTGTTCAAAGTGAGCGCCTTTTATAGTCGAGTCGAGCGGCGAGGGGGAGTGACTAACGACGCAGCTGGTCGGTGACGTGACCCGTGCACGTGCAGCTTGTTACTCATTCTATAATGAAGGCGAGCGATGACTCCTGCCGACACGGCCAACCTGACTAGCGGTCGTCCTCGAACGCTTCAACTAAAGCATGTCTAGATTTCTGTAACAAAAGCATCGTTCGATCATCCTGACAAAATTAATTAGTCCGGTCTATAATGACCCTGCAAATCAATTAGTTCTGGTCTGGTCTACATTAACCCTTCAGATGTATTACAATTAACCCTTCAGAAATATTATTACAATTAACGCTTCAGATATATTACAATTAACCCTTCAGATATATTACAATAGTTCTGGTCTGGTCCACATCGACCCTTCGTATATCTCACACTTTGCTCTGGTCCGGTCTCTAATTAGACCCTTCAGGCACTAGTATTGGTCCGGTTCCCTCTCCCTTTTTTTTAAAGAACCCTTCAACACTAGCCAGTTTTGGTCCGGCCACGTGCCCTTCAAAACTCTGCTCTTTTTTTTTACTTTACTTTTTTTTTTCTTTACCCTTTTTTTTTCATACCAGTTTTGGTCCGGCAAACAGCCCTTCAAAACTCTGCTCTCTCTTTTTTTTTAATTCTCTTTTTTTATACCTTACGACAATATAAACCCTTCAAAGATATTTCTTGTGACATATTTTTTTATTGACCAAGTAGTGGGTGTGGATCTCATCCCACTTCTGATGTAGGCAGAAGGGGTAATGTAACTACATAATTAATAATGAATAATACGTCAGGTATATCAAAACCGATCTAATAATTTATTACTTTTCTTTAATGAGAACCATATCCATCACTTATCACTTTTATCAAATAACAATCTTAGCAATTGTAGCAAATGCCTAAGACATAAACTACAATTAGTGTTTGATTTATTAATTACAAATTGCACAGCGGCATTTTTATAATTAACGATAATAATTAATTCGACAATCGAATTAATTATCCAAAGGTGTCTAGGATAAGCTATTGCAACGGTACAACGAGTGTTCCGATCCGTGCCACGCCAGAGCCAAGACTGCCTGCACTGTTCAAAGTGAGCGCCTTTTATAGTCGAGTCGAGCGGCGAGGGGGAGTGACTAACGACGCAGCTGGTCGGTGACGTGACCCGTGCACGTGCAGCTTGTTACTCATTCTATAATGAAGGCGAGCGATGACTCCTGCCGACATATTTATACGTTTAATGTTTGTTATTAAAACAACTGTACCAGTTTTACGTCCAAAATAATTTCAATATTTATGCAAACGTATCTATTGAAATGTTTTGAATGCAGCGTTTAACCCTTAACAACCCACAAGTGTCTCGCGGACACATTTTTGCGTTTAAGTTTTGATAAAAACTAAAGTATTTATTTTTATGAATCGGCCTATTACCTATTTGATCTCCAATGTTTTAAGATTCTAAAAGTGCTTTTAAAATATTTATAACATGTAAGATTTATTGTTTATTTTAAATATACAAAAATAGTACTTCATCAACCCACAAGTGTCCAATAGACACAATAACATTTTGTTTGAGAATGTGAACAAAGATTGTTTTTTATTTATATTAACGTATAATCTTATGATGTCGGGTAGGTCATAACGATTAATATTTTATAGCCATAATAATATGACACCACTTTTTTGTGTTACAATTGTCGTCTTTGTTTTCGTCTCGCATATCAGTGATTAGACATACAAGACACCACATAATAGTCCTCTTATTCAGTATTATTTAAACTTCAACTTGAACATGTTTACAGTAACAATGAAAATACTTTTGTGCATACTGATTCGAGATTGAAAAAAATATGACAGAACCAGCAACTGTAAACGGTAATGAAAGACTTATAGCTATAATTCTTGGAGTGAGGGTGATGATTATGATTCATGAGTGTAGGTAGTAAAGTTAAGTATAAAACGAATAGGTACCTAGCAAATTCAAAATATATTTATATTAGATGTTATTATGTAATGTAGTGTAGGACGCCCGCAGGCCAGGTGGTGTAACGATCTGCGCAGGACGGCTGGTAGGAGCTGGATGCGAGTGGCCGAGGAGAGAGAGAAGTGGCGTGCATTTGGGGAGGCAGATGTCAAGCAGTGGACAGAAATGGGCTGATGATGTTTATGATGATGATGAGATGTTATTATATGACTGGAACACACGCAAAATAAAAAACTATTTATGCGTGAAATTGCAACAGTATTGGTAACACCTCATACACGGAGACAAAGTAAGGAAAGTCCATCAAGTAAGCACTTAGCAGCCATGAACCATGTAGAAGCTGACCTACTTAATTATCTGAATCTGCTGTGAAAAGGATAAAGCGTTGTTAGTTTACTCTTTGATATTAGCAGCGTTTCTATCAAGTGCTGTGATAAGTGCAATCATACAATGACTACTACAAATTTCGAAAAAATATACATATTTAACTACACAAGTCAAAAATACATTACTGAAGTTCATTCTAATATCTTTTTAATTTATATAACTTGTTTTTCACTCATCACAACTTATATTTATCAAATGTGTCTGTTGGACACTACTGGTCAGTTACGTTACAAAAGCTTACTGGGTAGTTAAGGGTTAAATATATTAATTTCAGTCTGTACCTGCGGACGAGTGCGTATTCAATTAGGCTAAAAATAGCCATATTCCTCTAATAAAGTTTCGTCAAAAGGCAATATTCAGTATAACAATTACGCTTGAAAGCACGCATTGTTATTATTTTGATTGACGAAATAAGCAACGCTTTCGCGGAACGGCCGATTCGGCATAATTAACCGGACGTAAAATCAAACAGTTTGTGTTCATATTATGAAGGAATTGGTTTCAATGTTTCAGACTACATTACCTAATAATTGATAAACATTATTTCAAAATGTAAGTGCTATTGTGTACTATAAATGTTTTACTTGTTCTGGTTATACACATGTATGTGTAGGTTGCAATTATGACCATTATAGCAATAACTGGGCAATTTAAACAACTTTAAATTCTTCATCTTCTTATTACAAATAATTTTACAACGGCCGACATGATTTAAGCAGCTTAACATTACTTTTATCACAAAGGAAAAGCATGAGTGGTAATCTTTCTGTATTTAACTAAACTTGAGAGGCGGGCCTTATCCGCGTGCCCAAGAGCAGAAAACCGTAAAGTTCAAGAATAAAAAAATAAAACTCAATGACAACAGTGCTGTGCTTATTATGCAAGTTCTTGTACTAATTCCTCAGTGCTTGAATGAGCAGGAAGCTAGCAGGTATGCCGTAGTCTTGAGTAAATCATCTGGGTCCTCTGTGTAATCAGGCCTTGAGACCTGAGCACACACGCACGCCACACAGGACTGATGAATGCATTGATTGCACAGACGACGGAGCCCATTGATTGCATTTCGGTAACAAATTTGATACATGGTAAATCAATTTGCGAAAGTTTACATAATGCTGTTATATTTTGACTCATCAGCTCGCTTGTGCAGTATCTAGGCGGCTAATTAAACAGTCTGCATGCAATTTGCATCTCGTCGGATTGGAGTCGCGAACTTCTGATTATTTGAATAAGATTTCGCAGAGCAATATTAAGGAAATTATACGTGCTACGGAGCATATTCAGAGGCGGAAGCTTTCGCGCTGCGGGGATAGACTGCGCTTAATTAGCCTTTCGGCTATTTTTTGTTTCGACTGTTCAAGCTACACTGAGGAGCTATTTATTATTCTGTTTAATCGTTTATGGTGAAGAGCATGGATATAAGATATAATGTATTCCAAGAACAGATGCTTTTTGAATGGAATGAAACGAGTCTTTGGTTTGGACGACTAGAATCTTGAATAAAACAATGGTACATTCTTTGTTGCAGAAAAAATATTATATTGTGTATCGTGTAGCAAACTTAAAAAAGTAATTTTGTACACAGCAGTAAAACAAAATTACGAAAAATTTTAATTATACTAGAAATAATCATAGACTACAATATCTAGCCCTAATTCGTAAAGAACAAAACAATCAGTAAAATACAAAAGATAAAAGCATTGTCGCCTTGGAACGTTCACGTTTTTGCCAAGGGTCCCTCGTAAAACTTTATTAGGCGCATTAAGGTCGTGGTTGAATCCTGTTTATGTAATCGCCTCCGGGGACCTTTACCAGGAAAAATATTAAGTGAAAAAAGAACACACAATGTCACCCTAAGTAAGATTATATTTATTACGACCTATATCCCCAAGGGTCCGTGGTGTACGCGCTGGATCTCACTTCAGCCGGAATGAAAAGATGACAGCCTAGCCGTTGAGGGCCCCTACAAATTATTAAACGATTCCCCGGAACTGCACGGATCCCTAAACTTGAAGTAAGCTTTAATCTGTTCCAGATTCAAGCATTATACTCACTCTGCTTACTGTCATCATAGTTTTGCTGGTATAAAACGGATTATCTATTCTCTCTGTTAAAAATATGGAAATGGTTTTGTTTATGAATTTAGAGGTACATATTGCCAATGCCAATTTAATTTTAAACGCATTCAGGCATAGATTTAATGTTGTAATTGAATTATTGAATCGCTTTACTAGTAAAGTCCTGTTCTATACAAATTATATTTCATTAAATAGAAATTGTAATTTCAATTGCTATGCTTTTACATATATTATTATATTATACCGCCTGAATATAGTTATCGTGATAAATAATTTGAATTTGAACAAAATTATTGAGTTTTAAGTGTTATTTAAACTTTTCTTAACCATTTCATTTCACAGTATGTTCGTGATATATACACCTGCAATATTGGTTCAGTTCTTTACATATGTAGCTTGAGGTAGGCTTTGAATAAATTAGGCCAAACCAATAAAAGCCTCATTAATTTCGTATGCGTATGATTGAATAATATGATTGAGAAATGATACTTTCTCAGAAGGGGAATTTCATTGTGTCTAACCATTATCTCGAATTGAATATGCAAACCAATCGCATCTTCCCAAAAAAGCCTATATGTACCTGAACAATCACCAATATCATCGGCGGGAAAAAATGGGATGTGGCCGACTTAAAATCGTTTAACATTCCGGCGCATCCAGGCAGGTTCCCTTGGAAATCACTTCCCGGCTTCCGAAGGTCTGACGTTGATGTATGGTGTTCCTTTCTGCGGGGTTAATGCTATCGATTTTGTTTCCCGGAATCCGCTGTTTTGCACCTGAATATTACGAGATTAGCCTCATTTATTGATTGGTTTTTACGTCTCTGTACTTTGACGGTGACTTCACCTGACACATCTATTTTGAAGTTTAATTCAAACGAGTGCATTATTTTTATATAGACTTAATTTTTTCGACAGAAATACACATAGTAAAGTAAATTAGTAAATTAACACTTGAACCAGAAATAAAAAGTAATAACTTAACCTCATAAATCAGACGGACGCAGAGTCAGACCGAAACAGATGTAGCTATTACTTAGACCAAATTCTAAGCTAACTAAGCAAATGAAAGTAAAAGTACATCCATGGGAAGATCCGGCAGTCTACAAAATAAAAATGGATAACTTCTGAAATGCTGCACCAAACTGTTCTTTATGTTTTGTGTTTCTTATGTACAAGGTTTTTAAAATAAGATGTAAATATATAATTTTAAACTGTCATGGTCATGTCATGGTAAATATCCCGGACAGTTTCAGTTTTCTAAGATGTAAATATTTATTTTCTCGAAAAAACAAACTAGAAAATACGAAGGGTTCTGGGTCAGCTAGTTATAAATAAAAAAGCTCTACAATAACAATAAGTAATGTAACAATGAGACAGTCCAACGATAAGGCGTTGTGACGTAAAATCACGTCTCACGTTACTCGAAGAGCTGAAAGTTTAAAAGAGGTTCTTACAAGAAAAGATTCTTAAGGAAATGGATAAGAAATGGAAGGTTTAAGTAGTGCGAACTGCTTTAATACTTGCTTTATTTACGTTCCTAGTAAAGTGAACTGCTTCTTATGAAATTACTATTTATAGAAGAAAAATACTTTGTATTATCGCATAATGGTGGGTAATCGTCCGTATCCAATTATGACATCTTATAAATTTAAACGAATTGCCCAAATATACACCGTGAAATTGTAGTGGTTGTTTTCCCGCAGCAAAATGATTCTATCTTAGTAGCACCTACAAAAGATGTGTGCAGTTCTTTTTGTTAAAATCAATAAATGCCGGTTTTACGAAAGGTTTAACCTTAACTCGAAATTACGTTCGAACCTCTTTATGACTTAGGGTGTAGAGCTTCTTTAGCTTTAAGCATCGATTTCAGGCGGCAAGCAGTACCTGATTACGTCACATCTTATAAAAGAACGATAACTTCTCTCGTTTTCGAGTGAGAAAATTATTATTTTTTAAATTCCAAGAAAAAAATGTTTGTTTTGAACAAGGCTTGTATAAAATAAAATAAAGATTTTTTTTCACGAAAAATATAAGGCGATACGTAGTTTGCTGGGTGAGTCAGATAGTATAAAATATTATTAGCGACGCCGGGACATTTTCTACTGAGAAAGTACTTTTCAAAAGTCAACCAAAACTGTAGGTCCGGAATTCCCACCTAAGTAAAGGCGTCTAATGGTATTATTTACATAAGTGATTCCCGACGGCACTTGTTTCTAAGCAATCGTGCTCTGGGATTAACGCGGTAAATCAATGTCAGAGCATGTTTACGACCTAACAGAGTTAATTCCTCTGTGACATGACGTTTATATTCGTGAATAATTGTTGATTGTGCTACTGGCGGCCCAGTAACTATGATATTAGTGATATTACGCACGGAGTACGTGTTGGCTTTGATTTATTAAAACTAATTACCTGACTTCGAGAGTTCTTGAATACGTAGGTAATGAATTATAGTACGCTCGATACAGTACAATTAAAACGATATTACTAAAATAAACTAACCCTAAGTATATAATTACAAATATTACTCATAACATAAACTTAACTAATTGAAGCTCAACATCAAACACCTAGGCAACAAAATCTTTTTTCTTATCGGATACAGATGTTGCCTCTAATCACCATGAATCTAAATACAAAATGCGATTACCTGTAATTGTACTCTTTGCAGGCTGTAAAACATTGTAAACAATCTAAAATAAGATTCAATTCACTCACCGAGTATGCTAAATTTGTTTAACATGTAAATATGATGTACACAGCGACAAATAGCAACCGTGTAATGTGGGTGTGAGCAGTAATATAATTTGGGGTTGTAACGAAGCATGCGTAGGTATAATTCCGTGTGGGGTAATTCGACATAAGACAGATGAAGAAAAGCAAAGTGCCTGCAAAATAATTTGTTCCCCTTCTGATAATTAAAATGGGAATGGGGAAATATTTAATTACATTCACTTCAAAGATAGGTGAATTAACGTATTGCTAAGTATGTACCGATTGAAGCATTAACAGTTATTAGGGAAGTACACAATAATTAATTAATATGCAGTACAATACCTAGAGGGTATAGAGTAAAATAAAAATTCAATGTTTATTTATCTAAAGAGATCTACAGATACTTCTAGCACAGGAGCGAAAATAATTAAAAAATGTAGTTTTATGATGGTATAGAAAATAAAACAAGTAAAACCACCGTAAACTTTCCTCGCAAAAACATTTACAAGTACAGAGCATTAATTGAAATAAATAACGTTTAGCCAAACAGTAGGTATGCCGGTTTATTGCGTGCTTTGCGGCCACCATTTTTGGTGAGCAATTTTATTTTGAGTCGTTAAAACAGCAATATGCTCAGATTGCATTCATTTAGCTACATTTCAATGTAGTGCAAACGATGAAAGCAGAGTCACCACAACTGATAATTATTACACCGGTTTCAAGCGTTTTAAAACTCAAAATTGCACCTGGGAATGGTGATTAAATTCTTACTACGCTACGATTATAAATTAGCTCTGTCTCTCGCACTTTAATGAAGAACTACAGAACTCATTTTAATTAAATTTTGTACGCAAATAGACTAGAAACTCGAAAAGGTCAAAGGTTTCTTATCAACTGACTTTACTGATAAAGGAGTATTTTTTTCTCGAACAACGACTTCATGCCGAAGAAGTCGCGGGTGGAAAACTATTTTTTTATATAAATTCTGCAAAGCAGAACAATACAGCCATTATTTTCCTAGTGCAAAATAAGTGCTTTTTATTCGTTTGCAAAAACCAATCTATCTAAGCTTTTGTTTCGCTTGCACTTTTAATCATACGTTCCTAAATATTTAAAATTATCCCGGGCGTATATGGGAACAACAATGGATTTCAAAATTTATACGAACTTAAATATCAACCACCAACCTGTTTTGTATATTTTATTTTAAGTACTTGACGATATTATAATCTGTTTTTTGACCAAACTGTTACGATTCTACGAGCTGATAGCACTTTGTATTCTTGAATTGTCACTAGACTGTTAATGGATAATCCTGTTTAGTAGAAGCATTGCCTAAAGGTCCGACTCCACTAAACGGCACATATTGTCGGGAAGGAACTTAACAATATTGAAATGGGATTAAAAGTTGTTTATTTATTTATTTATTCATTTATTGCACACATAAAAGTACATTTTACAGCACAGTTTATGAACCCTGTGAGGGTGTAGCAATTGTCTTATATCTAAGGTTATACATATTATAAAAAATTGTAAACAAAAAAAAACCGCCTTCAAAAACCCGACTCACTAAAAATTACAAAATAATTTAATACAAACATTTATAATAATCATCTGGGTATGAATTTTATATGTTGTTGAAGGCGGTGCCGTTTATATTTCATACAGACAAGCACAGAGTGCTTCATTTTCCTCAAAATTTTGATTGGCACCGCCTTCAACAACATTAATCATATCCAGATGATTATTATAAATGTTCGTATTATATTATTTTGTAATTTTTAGTGAGTCGGGTTTTTGAAGGCGGTTTTTTTGTTTACAATTTTTTTTATACTTTTAGTGTTACATTTTTTTTCAGCCTATTAGTTCAGCTCACCTGTAATACTACTGATATTATAACTAGTAGTCTTAATATGTATACAGTATTGAAAGAATTATCCTTTTACTCCAAACAATTTTGGAGTTGACCTTCCATCATCAGCTCAGCATCATAACATTATGATTGCAAGAAGCAATGCCAATATTACTTCAGAAAATATGTAAAACGCGGTACATGTGCCTATAAAATTTGAGGGTTGCCCTCGATTTCTCCTGGATCCCATCATCAGATCCTAGACTGGTCAACCTAATAGTTTAGCTCACCTGTAATGCTACTGATATTATAACTAGTAGTCTTAATATGTATACAGTATTGAAATAATTATTCTTTTACTCATAACTATTAAGGAGTTGACCTTCCATCATCAGCTCAGCATCATAAGATTATGATAGCCAGAAGCAAATTCCAATATGACTTCAGATAATATGGAAAACGCGGTACATGTCCCTATAAAATTTGAGGGTTGCCCTCGATTTCTCCTGGATCCCATCATCAGATCCGAGACTGGTGAAAATGGGACCACCTCGAAAGTGAACTCTATCCAACCAAAAAAAAATTTTTGAAATCCGTTTATAATTGACGAAAATATCGGTGAACATACATAAAAAAAATATTATACATACATACGAATTGAGAACCTCCTCCTGTTTTGAAGTCGTTTAAAAATAGCTTAGCATATGGCTTCTTTACTTAAACAATAGTGGTATTGTTAGGTATTATTATTACATATATTATTCTTCTTATAATCTAACTTAGTATTCATATTTATTTATAATTGCACACATAAAATAACATATACTAACATGACAAATTACTTAATGTACCCTGTGAGTGTGTAGCAAGTACATACATAACTTAAATCTAAATGAATAAATTGCTTAATTAAATTACTTACTTCTTATACTATCTTAATCTATACATACATGTTTATTGCACAAAATTATTAAATAAGTAGGTATACATGTAAAATTTGTGTGAGCTAAACATTATAGTGTTCTGAATTGTACTAAATGCCTATTGAATTTTTACTTCAAAATATTCTTTAACATTTGTATAGTTTATCTAAATGTCACTTACAGGTTCATACGTCGATCGACGCGGTCAAGCTGCTGTGCTCAGGTACTGGTTTTGTGCTATCGAAATCAGAATGAAGAGCGGAATACATACTAAAATTTATGATTACACACAGACATCGGACAAACTCTGATGTTCATCACTCAAAAATTTGTACCACCAATCAATACTTATATAAAACGAATTCTTCTAAGCTGCGTTAAAAGTATGGACTTATAGGTATAATGACACCGCTTACAAGAACTGGTTTGGTAGAACGTTTGGCGCGACCCCTCAAGATCGTGTCTGCGTCAGAATGGCTGGTTGTCGGTGGCGTTGGTCCATGATAGGTGATTAAAAAATTGCTATCTATTTGCTAATAATGGCTTCATGAGTTAAATAATTGCTACCTACAATACATATTCAGAAATCAAAAATTTTTCGACCAGCCATTCTGATGTCAGATTGGCTGGTCAACACTTAGTTTATAGTGAAGCATGTAGAGTTTCCGGAAATTTATTGCGTCAATAATTGCTACATTTACATAAGTTCGTTGTAATTTCAAATATATGTAAAATCATGGATATTTTAATCATTTGAATTATGCCAAGGAAAAGCGCCTATCAAACAACTAGTAGTATGCAACTAGTAAAGTAAGCAGAGTGACATTTCTATGTTGTTGCTTGCATATTGTTTGAAAAATTCAACAAGATCTTCCCGATCCATCCGGGCATGGATGTGTTAAAATCACATTAGAGCACGTAGCACTAAAACACAATAAAAAATATCACTGTTTACAAGGTTAAATTTCATTGATGATATTGTTAGATTGTAAAATCTTTACCTGTCTAACGCATAGCGCGTTGTGTAGTGTGGTGAGAGCTTTATACCATTGTCCGAGAGTAGGCTGAAGGTAGCTTTGCGGGGATCAGGTAATGCCCAGAGTCCAGTGATCCCTCGAAGACGGTTCGCATCACGATTATCGGGACCATTAAGTCCTACCCACTTAGAAGTTCTTACTTAATTCTTGCTGTTCAAGATTAAGCCTTTATTTGAGCGAGGTGTTGGTGTGATAAACTTGATAGTGTTTTAAGATTGGATTGAACTCGAATATCAAGGGAATAAGATAATAATATTTTATCAAAGGAAAACGCAATATCCTTATTATTGATTATCTCGGTTATTGATGTTAGCATTGTTTACTGATTATATTATAATGACTATATGACTGTAAGTGATCTCTGCCTACCCCTCTGGGAAAAAGGCGTGATTTTATGTATGTATGTATGAGTATTCATCCATCCTGTTAGAGCATGATCCCACATAACCAGATTTTTTTTTGTCGAGTCCGGGTTCAAACTTTCTGGCGTCATATTTCTGAGTTGGTACCTACTAACAATTTAATTACGATCTTATCTTATCTTGTAGCACCGTTTAGGTTTAGGTTTGGGGACCGTTGGAACGGTTCACTTCGACCCTTAGGGATCTTTTGCATTACACGTATACATTTACTCCCTAAATATCAAGTATATAAGTGACATAATGCCTAAATGCTAAGCATGTTTCTGGCCAGTGAGTGACATTCACATAGGAGGTGTTTTATGTCTTCTGTTTTTTCCTTGCAGGCTCTACAGTCGCTGTTTGATGAATTCTCAGATTAATTAGTAGTAAATTAGTGCCGTAGTGCGCTCGAAAAAATCGAGACAGATTTACGCAACGACATTGATACGATTCTACAAAGCGCCGTGGGCAAAGTTGCCCACCAATTCATCGTATGTAGGGTGAAACGGTTGGTGTATAATCCTGTTTCCTAGACGCTCCTCCTAATTCGTTTGTGCAAGTTTACCGCGAGGCAGCTTGAGGGATCAGACGGCCCGTGATCTTCTCAAGACGGCGTCTGTCACGATTATTGGTCGCATTAACTATTTTCCGCTTAAGTTTTACATAGAATTTTTCAAACTGTTAAAGATTAAAAGTCTTTGTGCTGTATCTTTGTGTGTGCTTCTATGCACTGTTAAATACAGTTCAGGACACTTCATATCTCACGATATATATGGGCATAGTACAATTGCCTTGATTATTTTAAACGTCTATCTATCCGTATCTTAGTGTTCATAACATTATTTAACGTCTATAGTTATTAATTTAAAAATTGAATAATGAGTGATAAAATCCGACATAAAATATTAGTTTCCGGCAGTTTTCCAATGCAAAGCCACGCCAGAATTTTAGCCAATCATAGATTTCGCTTTAGATGCACAAGTCGCTTGTCCAAACAAATAAGCAACAAAATGCAGGTTCCTTTATTAGAGGTATGAGGAAATTACATGGACATAGGCCAACAAATAAGCCTGGCGGTACAACTTGGCAGCCTGCGTAGTGATGCCGGGACTGGCCGTGTTAACAGGGCTAGTATCGGTCTGTTTGTGACAATACTTGTCAGAGTACGATTACGTGGCTTGGAGTAAAGGGTACGTAAAATTTCTGTCGTGTCTCTTATCTCGGTCGCTTGCCTCTGGTACGGCTAGAAGATATCCAGTAAAGTTGTTGGGGATATTAACCCCGGTTTTCCCCGTCGGATTATTGACTAACCGAACTATGAGAGTGAAGTTACAGCGAGTAAATACCTTCAAATATGTTTGCACGCACAGTTGTGCAATAATATATGAAGGTATAATCGTGTTCCTTTTGCCACCTTCATTGGGATAGGCTGCCATATGCGAAATCGGTTGGACAATATGATTTTACTTAAATAACGTGTATTCCTGTTTCTAGTTCTATTAATTAAACTTGAGACACGTATGTATGTAAGGAAATATATTCTTACGCTATTTACAATCGGCCGAATCCGCTATAAGAATTAGGTATACAATATCACCATTCAAATCGAGCGACTATCGAAAGATTTGCAATAGAATATTTATGGTTCGTTTTACTCCTACTACTCAAAGAAAGTCCAGTGATCGAGATGTAAGTATGACCATAAATCTCTCATTTTAACAGGGTACTTAAGCACGACACGTTAAGTTTACGAGAAGACGCGTTAAACAGCAACTTGCCAGTGTTACAGCAAAAGTATTTTATGGAATGTAAAAAAGTATTTGAAACTCTGTTTTGATTGGCATCGCTTTATGACAGAACTCGTTTTATGAGGTTTTCCATGATTGTTAGCGAGTTACTCAGGTGTTCCGAAGAGATCAATAGCCGTCGGTTGCAATATTTTTATAGACAGAGTCAATATTTTTATTGCTTTCAAGAAATGCAAGTGTATCTTTTATAGTATCTCTCCAAAATCACATTAAAGCTTTTCTGCATTTTCTTAAAGTTCTAGTTATGTAGATGTTCGACTAAACATATTAGACGATTTATCGTATTTCTTTTGAATCTTTACATAAGTATCAATATTCACACCATTAGGGATAAATAAATGACATCGCATAAAAATCAATACTTTAGAAAGCTAATGCATCTATGTAAGAAACAATTCCCATTATTTATCTACCGTTAGAGAGCAGCGTTTCGCGCAAAAAACTATTTCACTTCCTCAAGTAGTCTGAGAAACTTTGGTGGCGCGGTGTACCTACTACCGTTTTCTCAATTTCAGTTTGCAACAAAATCAGTTTATTCTGCAACTGACAAATTGCATTTGAGTAACAAAGTACAATTTTCCTTTGAGAATAACCTGACAAAGTTTGGCGGCACATAATAAATAAATAGAGATCAATATTTTACGGAGCGGCTAAGTGGATTTTGCGAGGGCGGTGCATAGGAAGGGACCGGTGCAAAATTATTTTTGAAATGGACAGGTAACTGGATTTCCGTTTGCCCAATCGTTTTGCGTACCGTAATCGACTTACGCGACCTCTGCCTGCATGCCGGAGAACTCGGCTGCAGTAAGCGCATTACGTATGGAGCCATCTGCTTTTGCCATATGTTGCCTATTCGTCATGATACTTTATAATTATCATGAATTATGTGCGACATTTGCAATTTTTGTCAAATTTTATTTAAATCTTAATTGATAGTAGCTCTTTCTTTTCCTAGTGCATGAGTAGGTACGTGTGATACAGATGAGATTTATCTAATATACTTGTAAAATATATACACGGTGAAATTTTAGTGGTGGGTTTCCCGTAGCAGAACGATTTGCCTTTAGAAGTACCTACTATTGAATTATGCTAGTTATTTCGTGAAAAAAAGATTATTTTTCAAATTTTCAAAAAAAAAAAATCATCCAACTCGAAATCGTGAGAAGCGATAGTTCTTTTAGGTGCTGTACGTTATCAGATAAAACTAAAGAAGCTCGATAATAATCGATGCTTAAAACTAAAGAAGCTCTACGCCCTAAGTATTAAAGCGGTTCGAGTTCGCGGTTTACTTTCGTAAAACAAGATATTTATTGATTTGAATAAAACAAAACTGCTCAAATCGATTGTACTACTGAGATATTATAATTTTACTGCAGAAAAACAACCAGTAAAAATTCTTTTATCTGAAAAGAAAGCGATTCGATATATAACGGGAAGTAGTTCTTATATACGGCTTGATTTGTGAGCAGAATGAATTTGGAGTGCAGGTTGCACTGATTAGAGAAGATATCTCGAAACATTGGCGTTGCGGTTGAACCGTATCAACAACGAAATCTTTAAGTTATCCAGAATTGTTTGCCCTGACTTGAAAACTGAAAGGTCTACATTACCTGTACACGGTTGGGCTTGCTATAATAGTCCAAAGGTTCTTCTCGAATGCAGTAATTGGTTTTAGTTCGATTAAAAAATATGTTCGTTTTCCAATCAGTTGAACTGCGAGTACCTACATAGTTAGTTGGGGTCAGTGCTGACCTCAGACGATCCGTTTTAAATGACAAACCGGGTGGAACGTCATTCTATTTCCTGTCGGCCGATGCCGGCAGCATGGATACTTACATGTTTACCTTAACCGAATAGCCAAATATTTGTGTATGCGCAAATAACACGAACAACATTCCGAAACATTAACCATGTTGTTACTTGTTTACCCTTTTAGGGTACCGGTAAACTATGCTATGATTTTTAATACTTTCAGGCTACCCTTTGTAGGTTGTATTTGAGCGTGACTTAGCAAACAATTAGCCCAGAATATGTAACACAGGTTGTGGTGTATCTTGTTTGAATTATTTTTGGCCTTGAGTATCTAGAGCTATAATGGTCAGATGTAATATTATTTACATTACAGTTTATAGATCTATTGGTGACTTGGTGATGAATACTTATCTAAGAAAGTAGGTATTTTAAAATAATGATATCTTAACGATTATGTACAACATACAAGAAAAGTGCCAGGAATAGGGCGCCGCCGCAAAACGGCGCGCAGGAGTTTCGCCCGACTCCTGTGGCAAGTGGGCGAGGGCTACCGCGTTGGGGACGGACGCGGCTAAAGACGTTAGCCCCAACCCCACGGAAACTCCGCTTCGCGACGTGGAACGTGGGCACGCTCACCGGTCGCGCGAGAGAGCTGGCCGACGTACTCACCAGGCGGAGGGTGGCAGTGGCGTTCCTGCAGGAGACTCGGTGGAAAGGCAGCAGATCCCGGGCCATTGGGAATGACTACAAGCTGATCTACACAGGAGCACCTAGTGGAGAGAACGGGGTTGCGGTAGTGCTGTCCGGGGGGTTGCAGGACGACGTGTTGGAGGTGAAACGCTACAGCGACCGCTTAATGGACGTAACGGTGCTGATCGAAGGGGTTACGACCCACTTGATAAGCGCATACGCTCCACAGGCTGGTTGCAGCGACACCGAAAAGACTTCATTCTGGAACAGACTTGGAGAGGTGCTGCGGGGAATCCCACCATCTCAGGAAGTCGTTCTGGGGGGCGATCTGAACGGTCATGTGGGTGAGGAGCCTGAGGAGTTCGAGCGTGTACATGGTGGCTATGGTTTCGGCAGACGCAACGCTGAAGGGGAGAACATCCTCCAGTTGTGTTCGGCTGCCGACCTGGCTATTGTGAACACGTTTTTCCAGAAGAGGCCTGAACATTTAATCACCTACAGGAGTGGGCGGCACGCTACCCAGATCGACTTCCTACTCACTAGGAGGCACCACATCGGCAAAGTAGTCAACTGCAAGGTCATACCCGGAGAGAGTCTCACTGCACAACACCGTCTACTTGTCATGGATCTCTGCGTGAAGCCCAAAGCCAAGAGCTTTGAGCGCTGTCGGCGTCAAATAAGGTGGTGGCGGCTTGACGAAGACAAATCCCAGGTGTTCGTCTCAGCTATCGGCGACAAGTGCGCTAAGGCTGAGAGCGAACCAGTTCAGAACCACTGGGACAGGATTCAGGCAGCCATAACCGAAGCGGCGAAGTCAGTGCTTGGCACGTCTAAGGGTGGACGCAAATTTGACAAGGAGACTTGGTGGTGGAACGACGCAGTCCAGAGGGAGACTAGGGTGAAGAAAGCCCTCTTTAAAAAGTGGCAAGCGTCCAACTCTCCTGAAGATCGCGACGCATACAGGTCCGCAAAACGTGCAACAAAGAAAGCTGTTGCCAGAGCCAGGCGAGCTCACCTACAGCCGCTCTACGATAGGCTGGAATCGTCTGAGGGGCAGAAGCTTATCTATAGATTAGCACGTTCTAGGGTCAAAGCGGCACAGGATATCTCCAAGTGCCGCTGTGTTAAAGACCCTCACGGTGACCTACTATGCGAGGACCTCGCGGTGAAGGAGAGATGGCGCTCTTACTTCCACGAGCTGTTAAATAAACAGCATAGAGAAGTGCAGCCACCGGACCTCCCTCCGAATCTTGGACTTGTGCCACCGGTAACGCCTGAAGAAGTAGAGAATGCTCTTCGCCGCATGAAGAATCGGAAAGCTGTCGGAGCCGATGGAGTCCCCATCGAAGCCTGGAAGGCAATGGGTGGTCGTGGTGTGGGCATCCTAACTGACCTTTATAACCGCATACTCAGCACCGGCGGGATTCCTCGCCAATGGAGACTGAGTGTTATCACCCCGGTCTTCAAGGGCAAGGGATCAGTGCAAGAGTGCGGTAGTTATCGCGGTATAAAGGTCATGTCCCACACCATGAAACTATTCGAGCGGATAGTAGACTCTCGAATCCGTCAGGAGTGCACTGTCTCTGGATGTCAATATGGTTTCCGCCCCGGTCATGGGACTATGGACCCCGTTTTTGCCCTAAGAATCATCATGGAGAAATACAGGACGAAGAACACGCCTCTCCACTTCCTATTTCTGGACATGGAGAAGGCCTTCGACTGTGTTCCGCGTGCGATGATTTGGTGGGCCCTGAGGTCCAAGGGAGTGCCAGAAACGTATGTTGATATCATTAGAGACATGTACTGTGATTCCGATTCTGTAGTTAGGACCGCTGTTGGCGACACATTGCCCTTCCGTATTACCGTCGGAGTACACCAAGGCTCCGTCCTGAGTCCGTTCCTCTTCAGCCTGATATTAGACGTATTGTCAGACAGCATCAGAGACCACCATGAGCAGCCACCATGGCTACTTATGTATGCTGATGATATCGCGCTGGTGGACTCGGACAGGGGACGGCTGGTGAGACGTGTTAATACATGGAAGGAATCGCTTGAGAACGGGGGTCTGAAACTCAACGTGGCGAAGACAGAGTACTTGGCCTGCAACACTACAGATCCCATGTCCGTCCGCATAGGCGAAGACACGGTCGAGCGCACGGACCGGTTCAAGTATCTGGGATCTGTACTCCACGCGAACGGCGACATCGACTCCGACGTCAAGGCACGCATTGCTGCTGCGTGGGATAAATGGCGGGAGGTGAGCGGCGTCACTTGCGACCCTAAAATGCCGGTTAAGCTGAAGGGACAGGTCTATAAATCCATCATTAGGCCTGTTCTCTTATATGGCAGTGAAGCATGGCCATTACTTGAGCGGCACAAGCAGGAACTGCGGGTCACGGAGATGAAGATGCTGCGCTGGATGTCGGGAGTTACGCGAGCAGATCGCGTAAAGAACTCCCGTATTCGCGGCAGCCTTCATGTCCGAGACATCGCTGATAAACTGCAAGAGTGCCGCCTACGTTGGTACGGTCATGTTTTACGGAAACCGGCAAACTACGTAGGGAACAAGTGTCTAGCCATGTCGCTACCGCCGGGTCCCGGCAGAAGGGGAAGGCCCAAGAAGGCCTGGCTTGACGTCGTAGTGGATGACATGCGTGCTAACAAACTCTCCATTAAGGATGCCGAAGACCGTGCGAAGTGGAGAGTTAGGAGTAGGAAAGCGGACCCCGGGCTCCGCAAGGATGCAACCGGGAAAACGCAAAGATGATGATGATGATGATGATGATGATGTCTTAACGATTATGTATGGAATGCTAATGTAACATCTATCTATTTCTTACTTTCATTGTACATTTAATGCATTTAATGAAACATACATTCCAATGTAACAAAATCAGCAAGCAACATGGAACATGCGAAACAGGACTATTTTCATGCGTGATAAAATCGAAATGATATTAAAAACTCTTCGGATTCGTCAAGCAAAAATTTTACATACATAACTATTAATGTGTATAAGTCACAGCTAATCCCAGGGTCCTCTTCCGTCCATTATAGTTCAGGTGTCCGTTCCTAGATGTGCGGGCAGAACTATTAACATTGAAATAGTCCGTTCAATCTGTGGTAAGTGTTCGGCGGCGGCCGCCTGCGTCCTACTGCGGGTGTCCAACCTCATTATTTCTTGCTCGTCGACTCGTCGGCCGCGCCCCACTGGTCTCCACGTTAACATTTCCCCTGAACTCGTGAGCTCTTGAATACTACGATAAAGTTGGCCAACTTTTTGAAATAACTTCGCCGCGCTCGATGTAGAGAAGCGATTATTGGACGGCAATTTCTAGAACCAAATTTTGAAGTTTGCTATCTTCAATTTGACAAAAGGGTGGAACTATTTTTGTTGTAGTTTTAGGTAAGGTAAGCTTAGCTTCTTGAATAATTTTTATAATTACTATCAAAAATCTTGAATATTAGGCCAGAAAAAACTATACCATCGAGTGCAAATAGAACTGTAATTTTTTTTTCATAAATTCGTAAACGATCGGAATTGAAATTGTTTTTTCTAGTTTCAAATTTTAATTTTCCTACCTATCAACATGTATCGGCTTCTAATATCGTACATTCTCTAATTATTCCAGTGAATTAATCAATAGATTCAAATCTGACGTAAATTTTGTAGTCGAGTTATATGAAAATACGCCAGTTTGGCAGGGCAGCCCGTCACTGGCCGGTGTGCATCGGCCTTTTCCAATTACAGAGCGGCAGTCATTATTTCCGCTGCCACGCGATGCCTCCGCCGGCACTCCGCGATGCTTCGCTGACCTCCCGAATTCACCTCCCGCCAACCAATATACCCTGACCCCTGCTTCCCCTACGCTATTACCCCACCCATGCGCAAATAGAACCCACCGCACCAAGTCAAAGGGTCAAACTAAACCAGACGCTTACATCTTACTATTGAATTTTGTGAGTAATTCGTCGGATTCGTTGGAAATAGCCTTTATCATTTAACCGTCACTTCTGCAACGGAAATTATAGACCTATTTATCTACATGGTTGGTTCCTTTATGAGTTATTTGCGGGAGCTTGAATTTCTAATTTAACATTCAAGTAATTAGGGAGAAAAGTGGCTTACAAAATAATATTAAGCTTAATTAAAGTATGCAGTATTCAATCAGGTTTCGTTTTCGTTTATAAAAATACTTTAAACGTTGGTATCCAAATATTAAAATAAATAAATATTACAGGACATCACATATATTGATCTGATTCTGTGGTAAATAGCTTAAGCACTTGTGTTGCGGAATTGCGGATATCAGAATCAACAGTGGATATGTTATGGACCAAATGATAAATTGGGCATTATTCATACTGCCCGGGCCATATGAAAAATGCCCAATATGAGAGTGCAATTCAATAATAATTATTCAAATAATCACTTTGACCGGGCATTATACATAATGTTTATCACCTATTGGGCAAAGTAATACAAACTTATTATGTAGAAAAAACTTTAATCATTATTATCATTTGATATACAATAGTTTAATCTAAAAAGTAGTTACGCCTCTAAAAATATTGTGGCGTGAAAAAAATGTCATAACAAAAGGGGGTAATGGACATAATTTGGCGGCGTAACTCGTAAGACACGCTATTATTCAAAATTGCAATATAAATAAAGGCGTTTACACCCAAAATCGCTGAACACATGAGTGTCATTATTATTGTTAGTATTGATGCGCGGGGGATTAAGATTACGGAGACATTGGCTATTTATTGTTTTTCCTCGTTTCGGCATTTTAAATCAAAGTCCAAACACAAAGCAAAATCAACGTCCAATAACGCGTCAAAGTCAACGTAACGGTCACGAAAAATAATAAATACACGGAGGAATGTAATGTATGGTCAATACACAGCAGCGGGGGTTACGAATGAAAAAATTAATCGAATTACGTAAAAATATAAGTGAAGTTTCCCATATACAAAAAATATTCAATAGATTCTAAAAATTACGCAGTGAGTATTACCCATTACGTCACTATGAAAACGTGTCAAACTTTGTAAAAAGCGTTATACAGAGTGGAAATGTTACGTTTTCTTTTATTATTAAATTATTTTAAAGCACAAAAGACAATTATTTTCCTCAAATTACGCACAATTATCATATTGTCCAATTATCACATAGCCATATAATAATGACCGCGCATAATGATAAATAATGAAGTTGAAATAATAATTAATCACTTGGCCCGATAGGGCTAGACATTATACATAATGCTCGGGCATTATTAATAATGCTCGCATTAATCACTTGGTCCATAACAGATACACGAATATCTCTAAAAGTAACTCTGTCTGTCTGTTACTGTTTGACGCATAGAGTACTGAACCGATTTAAACGAAATTTGGTACAGATATAGTCCAGAGCCTGAGAAAGGACAAAGGCTACTTTTTAATCGACTGCGCTATAAAGAAGTAATGTTTTACCCATTTAACATCTCTACGCGGACGAAGCCGCGGGCGGAAAGCTAGTACTTAATATATTTAAAAACACACCCAGATATGAAACAAACACCGATGTTCGTCACACAAATTTGTCCCGTGAGGGAATCGAACTCAAGACTTTTGGAACCGTAGGAAATGATTCTGGGTCATTAACCACTTTCCACCGACCCAGTCAGATTTATCATATTTAGTCAGATTGTGTTATATACCATATATTATTTTGTATTCCTTAAACACTATCGAAAGATTTTGCCAGATAGTTTACAATTACCCGCCATACCTATAAAACTGTCTATGATAATTCGACCCACATGCGAAAACTTATTATTCAATTTTACCACCATCTTCTGTCTGCAGGCGGTCATTCTTATGAAAGATACATACATAGATGATTCGTGCACAGGTAACCACACGGAAATGAAAACCGTCGAAATGATTGCATTATATACGTTTTAACGTCACAACCATCGCGTGTAAATTATCAAGCTTTTAACTTACGTTTAAAAGCGTTGCTATATTTTAAATCGGCGTTCCGCACAGTGAATACCGTTACCGAATGACAGCCCGCCGTTTACTGCTCCTCATTAAAATTTATTAGCGACTCTGATATTGCGTCCATAACTTTGTTTTCGTATGTCATTAAGCACAATAGCTTGGATAAATTCACGTGTGCATGAATACAGCTTTTACTCATTAGACTGTTGCGGTGAAAAATTTATAATGACGGCCGCGCGCCCCTAACAAAGAACCCACAATACGCGCCCACACACGCCATTGTTTCAGCTTTTATTGAATTCGATCCTCATTAAAACTTTATTTTTTCGTATCTGAGAAGTGATTTGACGCCATTTGACTCCGCTTCGAAAATACGCGAGGCACGTATAAAAGCGTATTCATAATAGCAATTGCGGCGGGTTGCATTTAACGATAACGATGCTCAATGTGCTGCAATCAGCTCTTTATGAATTGTTTTTATGACGCGAATCGGGAGAGCGGTGGCGTCAATCAAGATCTCAATACCATTTCAAAATCATTGTGAAAATATTTTAGCAGGGTTAAAATGAGAATGAACTTTGACGGTTTTGCGGTTTTCATAATCATGTTTTATCCATGATATCAAGTTTGATATCATGAAAGCATATAATGTAGGGCAATTCACTAATGTTAATTATTGGAAGTTGCACTTAAGCAATTCAACGCGGAGTTCTACCAATATTTTGTGATGTTTACACATAATTTATGACGCAAATGGATAGATCATATCACTAAGTGTACAATTGTTTTATTGCTGTTTTAATTAGTGAACTACAAGCACCTAACGTTACATCATTATAGCAACTAAAACTTTCAAAAATGCTTTAATTGGACGTAGAAATGTCTCGCGCGACACGTTTCGCTTTGACCATTGAGCGCGCTCGCGCACTTTAAAGATCATTTGCAATGAAAAGAGCACTAATTACACACTGCCATGGAGGCTTGTCGACACGTCGGAGCGCCGATTGTGCCGCGAACCGACCTAATTACGATAGCACCCGCCACTTCTCAGCCGCCTAACGAACTGGGAATGTGTCGCGGCTGTTTGTGTGTAATTATATTGTCACTTCTGAGTTTCCGGTAGAAGATTTCATTAAATCGTATGCAATTTAATTAGTGAAGCCAAAAACGCAATTTAGATATTTATTTTAAAATCCTGTCGAGTGCGAGACAGACTCGCGCCTTTACTTTTTTGGGCCCGGATTTGAATATTTATTAATTAATTTACTGAGTAAGCTACGTCATCTACACATCATTTTACATAAATTTATTCAATTAAGAAGGTCTTTACAGATGGTTTGTTGATATAAATTAAATCATTCTATTCCATCAACATTTCGATGCGAAACATAGCTAGGTTATTAAAATGTTATACATTTTTTTTCTTTGAGAAAAATGTAAACAAGTATGCTACAATTTAGAAGTACTCGTATATAGTGGCCTCAGTCATATACGTCAAGTATAACAAGATATAGTGCCTTTAAAAAGCATATCGTAAAAAGCAGAGTAGAGGTCGAAGTTAGTACTGAAAAACATATTTGAGGGGCTTATCACACCCCCGCATACTTGATATTTTGCATAAAGGTTCCCGAAGTGACGTAGGCATTCACTAACAAGTTTAGTGGTGTTTTGAAAGTCCCCAGGGAAAAACGGGATCAAGGCTAACAAAGCCGCTATATTGTAAATACGGAAGTTGGATGTTTGTTACTCAATCATGGCGTAACTGAATGGTTTTGGGTAATGTATACATGATTTTAGCCTGCGCGAATATACAGGACAACTTTATAGGATATTTGATAGGTCAAAATAATAGAGGAAAATCCCTTGTATTTTCCATGAGGGTTAAGGGATTAAAACACCGAGCGCGTTTAAAAGGTCATAAGTTAACCGTTATTAAGTCAACAATTTAACCGTAAAATTTATCATAAGGCTCTGCAAAGCTGTAAGATTTATGACTTGCGCCTTAAAAAATGACATACAAGTTACATTATAATTATCTGGCATTCCGCCTGAGACACCGTCCGTATGAAGTGTTTACTACGTGAACATTACTTCTTTATAGCGACGATTTAAAAGCATATGTTCTAACTTAGAGTCTAGAATACCTGAGTACAAAATTTTCTTGAAATACTTTCAGTATTTCGGTGTGTAAACGCTACATACAGCCATTTGGATGAAATAGCCGGAGTTTTTTTCTCCTTATTATATACGTAAGAATTAAACAGTTTTATTGTTTATGTATGAAGCAATTCATGTCTTTTAATAATTATTTACATTTTTTCATAAATGCTGTGATCCTATGTGCGACGGTATACAACCTTATTGAAAAGGTATCCCACCTGCCTGGCCTTTACACTGGCTTGCGCAAGCTGGCCAAACATAAAGCCGCTTTCAGACATACTATAAATGGGAGGCGTCCCGTAAAAGTGCGAGTTTGAATGCTCGCGCCATTTTTATCGCAGTCACTTCCGCTGTTAACGAAGTCAGCCGCGGAGTGCGCGGTAATGACGAGGCTTTCGGTAGACATGTGCTAAACACAGGGCCCGCTTTGTTCTTTGCGCTGCGCTCGTTAAATATTTTAGCTGTAACAGCAGTTGACAACATTTACGCAACTCGCACGGTAATTAATATGCGATAGAGTCGCGGATGTCGACCGCTGTATTCGAATGAGCAAGTAGACGTAATTGAAACCAGATACTTCTAGAGAGTATTTCAACGATTAACATTCTATGATAAGTAACTAGGGATAATAAAAAAATTTACATGTTTATGTCCATTTTATCTTTTTAATTGAGTAATGTAATAGTAATAATAAGGCAAAGTTTTGTGTGATATTACCTGGTCGTGTGCTAGCTCATGCGGCCTCTTAGCTTACTGTTTCTTTTGCACGTGTTCATATCAGTATACTATTCTGTTTCAAAAGCGCACGGTAGCAGTTTGCTAATATAGAATAGCTTTTTACCAGTGGGGCTACCATGAGTTTAAAACTTACGCGCTCGATATCGACTACGTAAATATGTCTATGAAAAACATGCACAGCGCCGGCTGGTGGTTACGCGAAGAACTACAATCGGCCATATGTAAAAAACAACTCGATAGGTTTTTAACGTACGTAAGTTTACGATAGCCAACTCATGGTAGGCCCTCAGGACTCCATTGGATTGATATCGTTTATTGTAGAAAACTGTACACCCTTCTCGCGTACGTTGGTTAAAGGTCTATGGATTTTCAAAGAGTTCAAAGAGAGAGACAAACTGAACCATTGCAGTTGCGTGGAGACATAGCCGGTCAAAGTGTATAGATCTATCATCTGTATAATATGGAATGCTCCGAGGAGTTCTACTACAACTACATTCCACTACCGAAAAAACGTGTTGGTCAGCGTGCATCATCAGCCCATAATACTTTCCCAATGCTGGGGCACGGGCCTAGCCTACACTAGGGCGATAAGGCCTTAGTTAAGCTGGTCAAGTGCGGGTTGGTTGACTACACGACCTAAGAATTTCTTCGTAGGAGTGCAGGTTTCCTCACGATATTTTAGTTCACCGTAAAAGCGTCGAATAATTAATTGTACATATGATTTTTAAATTTGAAAAATACAGTGGTACGTGGCGGGGTTTGAACTGGCGACCTCTCGCGTGGCAAGCAACGACCTTAACCACTCGGCCATCGACGCTACGCTAGTCAGCGTTACCATTCACATACCGTACAGGGGTTGCCTGCCCGTACCTAAAGGTTCAGTATCCCTTTTCTGCCCCGTGCCATTTAAGGTATGTAGCTTATGTTTTCTCTCCCTCATGCAATCCTGGGCTCTTCAGGCTGGGCGTGAAACGCGAGGAGGAGGCCTTCAGGGTGAGGTCGATAGGCTCAATAGGGTCTCTTGTGCCTGTCGGCCTCAATGTCGACTTCACGACCACTTCCAATCACATGGAGTGAGGTTATCCTGAGAGTCTTTTTATATAAAAAAACAAACCTACTCTCATTTATAATATTAGTAAGAACTATGCAAATATTAACCAGAACCAAAGCAGGTTGTAAACCCCTGTCCGTGGTGCGGACAACCGTTTCACGGAACATTCGCGCACGTTACACGCAAATAGTTAGTCCCAGCTTACAGTACGAATAAAACAATAAAGTGAACAAAGGCACCTAGTTATAAGTGCTCATTTAATTGTGGTCCAATGTTTAATTACAGGACAAACACGAACGATACAGTAATCAAAATGGAATGCGGCAATTGCGGCGAGTTCATACATGACTTTATTGAATTAATTATAAAGGGGGTAGGTATGTAATAATTGAAAAATGAAAAAATGTATATAACTGAAATGATTATAGAATGATGGTGCATTGCGTAGGGGACCTATATCGCGATAAGCAGTATAGCTCTACACACTGAACTAATACATAAATAATTGAGACTGAAGATTATTATGATATCTGTAACACAAGTGATTACTTTAGACATGACAAGTAGATACCTACGAGTATATATAGGCTACTGCTTACTTACGTTAAAACCAGTCCTTACTGTAGACCTATTTAGTTTTGGCAATCATGACTGCGATTGCTGAAAACAACAAGTTTAGAGTTTATTTATTTATTTTGATTTCCGCAATATGCTACTTTTTATCTCGCCTTGATTGTTTAGCTTCGAAGAATTTGTAATAAAACTGTAAATGTACCATTGTCCCTATTTGATGATCAGGAACACCTTAATTTGACGCTTGCCGCCGCGCTACGGTGTACACTATTTCCTGTTTTCTATGAAGTTTTTGACTACCCTCAAGTTTACCCTCGTTGTCAAAGTACTTTTCGCCGCCGTTTCTACCGGAAGCGACCGACTATTATAGACGACGACATTTGGGTCCGGATATGACGTAACTGTAACCGTAGTCGTGATGCGTGTTCTTCGTTCTTCCGTAATTTTATTGCATACAAAAACCCTTACGATATTAGGATTCTTGCTGATTCGAAAATAAAACTCTTTAGACTATTATGTTGAAAGGTTTTATACCAAAATAGCTTTCCGCCCGCGACTTTATCCGCGTAGAGACGTTTACCGGGTAAAACATTACTTCTTTATAGCGCAGTCGGTTAAAAAGTAGCCTATAACCTTTCTCAGGCTTTGAACTATATCTATACCAAATTTCATTTAAATCGGTTGAGTACTCTGCGTGATGCGTAACAGACAGACAGACAGATTTACTTTCAGATTTATAATATGAGTAAGGAAGTAAGAGCTACGAACGTGAGATCGTGGGTTCAACACCGCGTCCATCTTAGCATTAATGTGCTTTTTTTCAATGTAAAATTTACAACAAAGCTTTTAATCTAAATAATGCAAAAAAAAAACAAAAAAGGTTTATACCTAAAAGTGTAACACGAATAGTTTTAATAAAGTAATAAGGTTATATTTGTAGGTGTTGAAAGTAATCTCCACGTAAACATCGACAGGTCCTGCCTGGTTCTGACTCCCGGGCGGGGCTAAATTGGTGTGAGTGTATCTGTAAAGGAAGTACTCGTCCCGAAGTCAGGAAGTTGGCGCCATTTACCCCCATGTCTCGGAAAGCACTAACGTACTTAACATCCGGTAATCCTGCACCTAATCTCTCATCGGTCCTGTCAGATTGACGTGTCAACAAGTTCTGCCCGGTTTGCGCACATACTTGTGCACTATAATGTTAACATGCGTGATGCAGAATTGGCTGGTCTTCATTGAAATATTTTAAGAAACATCTGAATCACCAGGGCAAGAGTCTCACGGGCGAATACTAAAAGATAATTAAATATTTGACAGTAAAGTGCAGCTGAAATTCAATTGTTGTATGGTTGTTTTGAACTTAGAACCTAATATAACGTTTATGCATAACTAAATAAATGAATTTATCGTTTGAACTTTCGGCTGTCATTTAATCATATACTGGCTCGGTGGATCAGTTAGTGACCCTGTTCCAAGAGTCGAGGGTTCAAACATTTATGAGATGAACATTTGTGTTTGTTCAGTGTCTGGGTGTAAATATATATTTTAGTATACGTATAAATATCTCTGTATGTATATCAGTGTCTGCCGAGTGTGGGGTCAGATGATTATGTGTGGAGATGTCCAAAAAACTGATTCAATAAATAATATGATAATATAGCAATGACTAAAACATGGAATCTGAAACGGGGAGTTAGCATACAACATTTTCTGGCTAAAATATAACTAGAACGCAATTTAAGAATGTTTTTAGGGTAAGAAAACATGTTGTCTGAACATCTTATTGCGAGATGTATATATAAAGTCAATTCGCTGTGGAATGGGTAGTTTCCTAGAAATTCACAATCAAATGTTAGCATACTGAAAACATCATTACAAATGGATGATTGATATTTTCTACCCACGCCTAGGTTCGTGGGAAACCGTTTTGCGAGTAAATAGGTACATTTCTTTTCACATGTGAAAATCTGAGCATAAACAAGTTCTTTCTTTTTGAGTATTTTAGGGACACCGAAAAGACAGAATTATTGATTATTTGGATGTAGTGCATAATGCTAACTTTAAAATGTATATTATCAATATTCCTGCATACCTACTGTGTAACGTCGTTAGTATACTTGACTTCGAAATATGTTATCAAGATGATTTTGTTAGCATCAAAATTCGGACAGTACTTTTTGTAATGGAACCTTATTGTGCCTAAAATTATACTTTAACAAAACTTGAATACTATACATACAATTTATAATTAAGTTACGTTTGAAGTTGGTTCATTTAGATAAAATATTGAAGTCCTCAGAGGGGTAACTTGGACAGGCAAGAGAAGACAGAAACTAGCAAAGGCTTTAAATTATCATACACTTGGGTCTCAGGTGGACTAGATTACTGTGGCATCTTATGTCGAAAAAGGAGCATACTGTCTTAGTTGTTGTATTAAGTGTCATATGTACGTTACGCTATCATTATGATAATTATGTTAGAAAACCATCGCCCGATTAGCCACTATTACAATAGCCTATGATGGATTAGAGTGGAACTTAAAGTTAAATACTAGCAAACATTATGTGTACGATAACTCATGGTGATATCGGAGTGATTGATGAATAATCTATCAAATAATTACAGAAACCGATCCTATTAATATGAGAGCTCATATCAATCCTCATATCAATATCTACGCAGCAGATTTTTTCATGAGAAGCAAACATGAAGCCTGTTCATATCGGCTCGATCCCTTACCTGCCCGACTGTTATCCAATTATGCGTTGTAAGAAATTGCTTGATCCGGCGCGGCCCACAAATTGAAGCAGCTGGAAGTAGGCGGCCGTGTGAGGGCGGACGCGCCACGCTCACACACAGCCCCAGATTATCTTTTTCATCTTCGTGGCATTTCGTTACCCTTAATGAAATCCAGTCAAAGGAAAGAAAGAATTTAATTTAAGACGAATCAGAAAATATTCAGCTGCCGCTCGCTAGTTATAAATCATTTGAATGCTAATAAATTCGACTAGCCGGCCCCAGGTGGGAACAGAATTTCTTCCTGCTCCATCTTTGTTTTCAGGAAAAATTGAATAATATTCTGGTCTTTATTATTAAATTCTTTCATAAAGCCACAGACGGCTTTGGGGATTTTCTTTAATATCGTAATGGAATTTCATTTGTCTGGCGGTTCAACGGCGGGGTTAAGTTGGAAATAGCCAATTTATTTCATGTTATTTATAACATCTTAAGTGACTTTATAATGGTCAATTAGGCTGTTTGAATTATCAGATTTGTTCCTTGAAATGGATCGACTTCTGGAGCAGTAAGTGAACTGAGTCAACTGTTTTTCAGACTGTTCAGATCAGATTGACTGTTCATCTAATTTCATGGATTTTTAGTTTTTATCAAGCAAATAAGAATAGTTTAATAATCTTGATATTTAACACCCTCAGCGCCATGTGTATTTTTTTGTGTGATAAAGAATAAGATACACATGGCGCTGAGGGGGTTAATTATTTAATTAAGTTAATACGAATATGGAAAACACACACACAGACAGTGCTATTTTGCGGTCGTCTTTATCTATTTTATTTAATGTCATGTTCATTCCTCTTATTCGCTTTAAATAAGAATACACTTGATCCTTGTTCTTTATATTATATGAATAAATACTGCCATATTTTAGACACTGTAATTTTAGTGGTGTTTTTCCCAATGCAAAACGATTTACCTTTTCTCGAAAAAAAAAAAACACAATTCTACAAAATAACAATCATCCAAGCGTGAGAAGCGCCAGTCCTAAGCATGAGAGCCATCCGCTCCCTAGCAAGTCCAGGTTCAAGTACCTTCAAGCCATCATCGTTATTAGAAAAAAAGTGACCTACTAAGGATTATTCATTTTTATTGACTTTTGAATAAACGCGACTTTTGGTAATTTATCTAACGACAAATAACTACAAGCGTACAAAGTCGAGGGCGCCCGCTAGTAATAAATAAATATCAGAAAACATCACATACATTGACCTAATCTCATGGCTTAAAAAGCACCTTCATTACGAAGGCACGAAGAAGGTAATACATCAAAATCCTATCAAATATCAATGACCATTAATCTGCTCTCTATACCTACGACTCTGCGACTAAGTTCAGTTGCCAGAACTGATCTTCTATGTCTACAGAGTGATCTACAGCGCAGATTTTGATACATTTGTAAACGCTGACCCGTTATACAGTCCAACGCGTTTGCAGATTCCAACGAGCGGTCTCGGACAAATCATTCAACCAAGGAGTATCGACATACTGTGGTTTTCCCAGGCAGATCGGCACAGCTCAGCGCTTGACACACAAAAGATACGGATAGGTGTAAGCCGTATTTTCGTACTTTACCTTTTTCCTTTGCATGCTAACTGCTAACTCCCGTCCGGTGTCCGGGAACGAATATTCCCCGTTCCCTAAGTCCTGTAAAGCCATTGACTGATTAAGGGTCCATTTAAATTCTGGAAATTCGTTCTGAAATGCATAAGCAATTAAGGCCGTTCTTATAAAGAATCGACAAGTCAGGGTTGGTAGGTTTCTGATGCAAAGATTAAGATTAGTTAACAAAATGAATTGCCAAAATGTAAACCTATTGTATGAGCACAATTTTCGAAGTTCCTTTCATTCGATGATTCATCATTTGTAATCATCATCATCAGCCCCACTGCAGGGGCACGGGCCTACCCTAAACTAGGGCGTGAAGGCATTAGTCATCTTTGTGCTTGGTTTATATTGTTAGTATATATGTAATATAATGTAACAAAAAATAATAAATTTTTGTGTGATTATATTTGAATATACAAATACATTTTTTTTTACTTTATCTCCTTTTACTTTCACAAACATGATGATAGTTCCAAAGAGGATCAAATTTGTTTGTTGTTGAAGAAACTTTAATTTATCAGTTATAAGGTGAACTCTATCCGAGTTATAAATAAATCAAGTACCTAATCAGATTTGAGATTGATTAACAATGATACCTTATTTATTTACTTATGCTTTTAATTAAATTTGCAAGTCCCACAGCTGTGTCAAATAAATTTAAGCTCGGTGGACAAACTCCCTAAATTTGCGGGATAAAATAGCCAGTGCGTAATTTTTTGTTTGTTTTATTGCTCCATTAAGTTATAATATAAACAAGTTCTGGTTGGATTCAGGCACGAAGACTTCCGTCAAATTTGTAAAAAAATACGTTAAAAATACGTCTTATGTAAAAATTTTATTCTACATACAGCCTGGTGGTAAAAGACGGACGGACAAACTGCGACGTCTTAGTAATTGGTTCCGGTTCCGGTCCCCTCTAAAAATGAAAAAAGAATCGATAAACCCTAGTAAACCAGTCACATTATGTCGAGATTTAACTTATTCCAATTTTAAATAAGTCAGTGCGTCTTCGGAATGACAATTGCACATCGGCGATGACACGGAGCCGGCGAGCTTTTGGCTATAGAACCCTAAAAAAGAAAAAGACAAAAAAAATATATAACCAGTCACACAAGTCGAAATTTGACATATTCCAATTTTAAATGATTCAGTCCTTCGTCCGAATGACAATTGCACATCGGCGTAGCCCGGTGACGACGCTTGGATGCACCGGTGCAGGGCGAGCCATTAGCTACGGAACGGAACATAAGACAAATAAATAAACATCTTCTGCCACAAAAGCTGAGATTCGACTTATTCCAATTTTAAATGAGTCAGTGCGTCGTCCGTATGACAATTGCACATCGGCGATGGCCGGGTGGGTATACACCCACTTGCCATAATTTCATTTGCCCGAATTTTATTTTGCCATAATATTCATATGCCCGAATTTCATTTGCCATAATTTCATTTGCCCGAATGTTATGTTTGCCATAAAATACAAAATGACATAATTTTACTTACCTGAATATCAGATTCCATAATGATTCGAATGCCATACGTATTGTTATCCATATTTTAATTGCAATAATATTATGCTCATTGTTTACTATATTAGTTACGTGTTAGAAACGGTGCCGGCGTGCCTTAGAATATAGAACCCTAAAAAGGAAAAAGACAAAAAAAAAACATAACCAGTCACATATGTCGAGATTTAACTTATTCCAATTTTGAATGTCAGTGCGTCGTCGGAATGACAATTGCACATCGGCGATGGCCGGGTGACGAGGTCTGGATGCAACGGTGCCGGTGAGCCTTTGGGTATAGAACCCTAAAAAGGAAAAAGACACAACAAAAAACATCACCAGCCATACAAGTCCAAATTTGAGTTAAGTATTCCAATTTTAAATGATTCCTTCTTCGTCCAAATGACAATTGCACATTGGCGTAGCCCGGTGACGACGCTTAGATGCATCGGTGCAGGGCGAGCCATTAGATACGGAACGGAACATAAGACAAATAAATAAACATCTTCTGCCACAAAAGCTGAGATTCGACTTATTCCAATTTTAAATGAGTCAGTGCGTCGTCCGTATGACAATTGCACATCGGCGATGGCCGGGTGACGAAGCCTGGATGCACCGGTGCAGGCGAGCTCAGTCGGCCCCGACAGCCCGCGGCGGACGCACGTCCCGTCCTCTCCCGACTCGACAGTGATTCGCGCGTGAGAAACACGTGATAAAGTGCCGTTTATTGGATGTTTTGTTTGTCACCTCAGTGAAGTGTTAACCGTTTCCTGGTAAGTTCACATGGAACTAGATTTAAATGGAAGTGTTTGCCGATTTTGTGTATACTAGTCACCCGCCCGGGGTTTGCGCGGGTGTAAAGTTTTATGGATGATATTGGATTTAAACTGTGTGCCATTTTTTAAAATATTAATTTTCGTTTTTTATCTCATCTTTTTCAAAGAGTAGTGTAATTTTGTGCGTTATTATTTGTGCCATATAAAACTTTATTCTACTCAAGTAAACTAATACGTAGCTTTTATTATAAGCAGTTTTGGTGAAATATTTTGTTTTCACTTTATTTGTTGTTGATATTTATTAATGGCGGATAGCCAATAAATACTGTACGTTTTTGATGGCTGCAGGTTACCACAATGTAAAGTTAACGATTTTTCCTAATAAATTAAAGAAATATAATTTGAAATTTACAAAATATATTTATATTTCATTAAAATTATACGGGTTGCTTACCCTTGTCATTTTAAATTATTTATTTATTGTGTATTTTAATACATTTTTTAATAAAAGCGCCTACCTATGGGACATTTTTATATCCATCAAATCAATTTCATAAATTTTCAGTAAATAATTACCTATACGTACCAACTTACAGTCAAGAGTCACGGTAGTATGAAAACGAGCGAACAGTAGAGTAGTTTGCTCGCGACCATGATTGGTGTAACCCAGTCGAAACGTCGGGCAGTAAGTAGCTAAGTATTTGCTTCTCCTAATATCGCGTGTAGACCAATAAAAACTAATAAGTATTTAGTGTAATGGAACGCGAAAGCTTGAAATTATAAGCATGAAAATGGATAGGAAAATGAAGAAAATCAAGAAAACTGATGAGCATCTTGTAAATAATTGGATACATTGGACAGATAAATAAGGATCAAATAAGTTGTGTATAAAATAATAAAGCTAACATGAAAATCGTTACAAGTCATATTTCTGATAACGGTGATGATGGAGGGGGGCGGTTGGTCGGTACTTAAGAGATTTTAAAGCACGATAAGTATTTCTTAACCCTTTCAAGACGAGCCAAATACAGTCTTAACCTTAGGCATTAAATTTTGAAGCAAATTTCGGGCTCCCGAGTGGATCTCCCGGCGTTACAGAACAGCGAGGGGACGGTAATACCCACGCAATTACTTACTCCGCTATTATTACAGGAAACAAGAGGTTTTACCGATTCCTCCGAATCCGAATTATCCTTAAATGCTCTTTGGAGTGGTACGAAGGTGATTGTCTCTTTTTAAATGGGATTATATGGAGTTTTATATGTTCTTTCTACTGTTCTACTTTTTTAAGTCAATTGAAATATATAAACGTTAAGAATGCTTATTTTAACCGACTTCAAAAAAAGGAGGATGTTCTCAAATCATCTGTATTTTTTTATGTTTGTTGCCTCAGAACTTCCGCTTGGGTGAACCGATTTGGATGTTTTATGTTTTATTTGAAAGCTGGTGCTTTCCGTTTGGTCCCATAGCAATTTGGTTCAGTTCTGACAATGGCAACCATGAATGATGGAAGGTTAACTCCTTAATAGTTAGGAGTTAAAGGATAATTCTTTCAAAACTGTATGCATACAGACTACTAGTAATAATATCAAATGGAACACTAAAAAGTATGAAAAATTTTTTTTAACTAGGGGTCGGGTTTTCCAAGGCAGTTTTTATGTAAACGTTTTTTAAGTTACATAACACAAAAACCTATATTTTTTGAAAAAATATAGGTTTTTGTGTTAAGTAACTTAAAAAACCGACCAAGTGCGGGACGAACTCGCCCACGAAGCGTTCCGTACTATCGTGTATAACAGAAAATCACGTTTGTTGTATTTATTAAGACACAGTCAAAATTGCTTAAAAATTACGTTGTTTGTATGGGCCCCCCTTTTATTTTGTTTAAATGGTACTATACAAGTAAATATTCTGTGAACATTTTAAGCGTCTACCACTTACCGTTATTAATATTGAGAAAAAAAAATACGAAATTCGAAATACTCGTTTATTGTATAGGGACTCCCCTAAATATTATTTTTTTTAAATTTGTATTATTAGGTTTCATTTTTTTATTTTGGTTTAGCGGCCATGGAAATACATCATTGGTAAACATTTCAGCTTTCTAGCTATCACGGTTTATGAGATATATCCAGGAGACAGACAGACGGACAGACGGACGACAGAGGCTTAGTAATAGGGTCCCGATTTACCTTTTAGGTTCAGAACCCTAAAAACAATCAAGTATTTATAGTAAAGAATATTTGTTTAATTGATATTCTTTTTATTTTTTTTGTTTCAATTGTATATTAAAGTGATTACAACTTCTTTTACGCCAAATTTAATTATCTTAAAACAATACGACGTATGTTTATGCGTATGGCGTATGTATGTAATGTGTATTTATTTGGCAGGAATGTAATAATGTTATATTCATATTGCTATATCATTGGAATAACATACTTCTCAGTTGAGTCAGCATTCAGGGTCAGTTTCAGAATGCCATTATATCTGATATTCTGTACGACGACTTATTATTATAGCTCAATGATTTTACCAAAGCAATATACGAGTCATACATTCGTAGTTATTTATGTCAATACGAAGACGTTGTAAGACTTTGGTCCTAGTATTAATTAAACTAATTAATGTTTTAAGAGACGGATTGAACGCATGATAAAAGATCGAATTAATGATCAATCCACAAAATGTTGAAATTACGAAAATGGTAAAACGTTCGTTTTAGTGTTATTTTAGATCCAGTCGAAAACTGAAAAAATAAATAAATAAAGCGTCCGACCGATTTCAGCCATGGTGGCCGATCTCAATTGAGATGAGCCAAGTGCGCAGGACATATTAAAGTGCACAAGTGTACGCGCAAACACAAGTGCACTCTCTATTCCCTTACTCTCATAATTCGGTGAGACGGCAATCCGACATAACCGATGAGAGATCGGGCGCAGGACCACCGGCTTAACGTGCTTTCCGAGGCACGGGCGTTCAACCGCCAACTTCCTAACTCCGGGCTGAGTAATTTCATTACAGAAAAACTCACACAAATTTTGCCCGACCCCGGACTCGAACCGGGGACCTCTCGGTCCTAACGCAGCACTTGCTACCAATAGACCAACGAGGCAGTTAACTGAAAAAATAATGCAATGCTAAAAGGTTTTGCATTCAGATATAGCGTTATATGCGTATGTCGGTTTGTGCGCATGTCAATGATTGATTAAATCAATTATTCATATGTGCATTTGACATACAATTAGATGTTAAATCAAATTGTTTGTAATGTTCTCTTCACAATATCAAACACTACTAGGAAATGGGTGTGGTCTGTTCACGAATCGTCCCGATAAACTACTCTAATGATTGACAGCTATTATTAGTGAGATTGTTCCAAACCACTGGGCGGGTTAATTAAATAAATGATGGTTCCGCATCAACCCTGATGTATTGGAATAATGGTTATTCGGAGGAATTCAGGTTACTGTGACTTCAATTTACAAAGGATTGGTTGTTCCTGCTGATTCCGACAAACAGACTTACTGTTTGTCGTAATCATCAGGAGGAGAGCATAATACGAGATGTTGGAGATATTTTTATCAATTTTTCATTCTTAAATGTGCGCTATGACGTACGTATATAATAAAATATAATAATTTAAAGGAATGATGTATTCTGATACCTTCTCTAAGGAATTTGAGAAAGCATATGCTTCGAGAGGCACAGAAATATCAATTACATACCAGTATCTGTCATTGCTAAAACGTGGCATAATGAACCGATATATAGGCGCACGCTTTCTAGCTTTTAAATCTTAACAAGCATATAATTTACGCTCACTGAACATTTGATGCATACTAAAATACGTTTACAAAACAAACCTACTTTGTCTTACTAACACTAACAAATTATTTTAAGCATGTTCCACATTCAAACGTTTTCAGCAGAGTGATTGCAATAATTTACATTACTGTAGTTAGTTGACTACGAACATTGCTGCTACAATAGCTACGGCGCGCCGTAGCCACTGACGTAGCATTGGCTACGGCACGTCCATGGAACGTGAGACGCGGAGCTCTGATCTAATAACGCGATTCGGTATTTGTACGTAAGGTATTTTATTTTTAAGTCTTTACCAACAATTTCAAACCTAGACACAAAGCAGTCTTTCATAGTTTGTCATTCCAAATACATTGTCGTTTTGATAATAAAATATCGTTTTGCCAAAATAAGTCTAGTGTTAATGGATTTGTAAGCAAAGTATATGATATGTTTGTGTTACACTATCCTACTCACGGTGCTGGCGGGACGCTTAGTGTTTAGCTTTAGCCACTGGCCAAGCCGCTGTGTACCCGGCGGCTTACAATGCTAGGCATTGAATGCCGCCGGCACAGCCGCTCGGCATGAACTCGGCGACTTCGCCGCCGGCATGTGCCTTCAGAAACGCTTGAAAATCAAGACGGTTACCGTGATAACTTGAACTAGCTAATTAGAAACGTAAAGAATAAAAACACATGAAGTACAATTTGTAAAATAGCGTTCTTTCAATATAATTGTAATTTTTTAGTAAGTAATATTGTCTTGAGTATCGCTAGTGATAATCGGTAGAATGGAAGCCGTGCTCAGCGGAGTGTAAGATGGCGCGATCGAACGGTGTCAATTCAATACATTAATTCAAGAGCACTTCTGGCTCCATTGGGCTTAGAATTAAAATATTGCTAGTGATGTTTTAAACATTTTTCATTAGTCTAAATGGAATTTGAGGAGGAACGAAACGCGAGGCTTTCAAGTATTCTGTTAAATAAGTTAATGCATTAACCAATCGTTCATGTACAGTTACCGTAGTGAGTATTAACATTAGATCATAAATTAAATTATATTTCCCTTGTAATGTAAAACACTATAATACAAGTTATCGCACATTGCGCTGGGTTTAAAATATACAGTATGAGGTGTGTATGTTAATATTTTCCCTCCCGTTAGGATATGAGAACAGTTTTTAATATGTTAGAGCTTCCTCACATAATGTAGGTATATTATTTTTGCCGGTATGTAAACTTTGCAGTAAAAAATATGTTTCAAAGACTAAGTGCCACACAGCTGGAATCTTATTACGTCATTCATCAATCAATTCCATTTCCATTAACATTTCAAGTTACGTGCTAGTTGAAAATACATGTTTAAATAAAACTATAGAAGTGATTCCATCGGTGCTCAGGGAGCATCGATAACACAGTAAAATAATCTTGCGATTTTTATGTAAACAAAGAACTTTTTAGCTTTAAAGATTATAGGATTGGACTTTGAGCAAAGATTTTTATTAAGTTTAAAAAGCTTTTACATTCCATAAAGTTTGAAAGATTTGGATCACTTTAGTTCTCAATATACTTGTAATTTACCAACACAGTTTATTCTAGTCACCTATAAGAAGACATTATGTATCTCTTAAATGCATTACATGTAAAAACATATAAAATTATCTCATGAAATGTATTATAGATTTTTTTTCTTTTCTATCCATCTTTCCTTCTATTTTATATTATGATTTACTTTAAATAATTCATGGTAAATAATAATTTTAAAGTAAATTTCAATGCTTAAAAATTAAAGTAGAGTAGAATTATTATTAGACATAAAGGTTTGTTGTTGGTATATTCTAACTTTCGTTCTATAAAATTCGACGAAATTCGTTCAGGCTTAATAGGACTTTCTTTGACGTACTATTGTAGTAACAAAATATATTTAAGGCTGTCTAGACCACAGGTATACGATATCATTAATCTTTTACGAGTAACACTATTAAGGACGAGATATTACTTTAGCATGACTGTCACGAGTTTCGAATAATTTCTCATTTGTACTTATTAGTCTTTGTCTGACGTTAATTACTGTAGAAAACAGGCGATTTGTTTTTTAAAGCTGGCGGCGTTTTCAATTTTTTGTGGCCAGTCATCTAGTTATAAATTTTGAAAGAACAATAAAAACAACCTTTTTTTATTATTTAGTACCTAGAAATCGATAATTATTTAAAAATGACAATAACTACCTATTAATGTTATTTCTAGGTAATAAAAACACATTGCGACATCCTTTGACCAATGCATAATGCGACATACTGATTAAAATCGAACTTCAAGTGGTTATCATGGCGCTATTGAGTGCACCTTAAATTTTTACAGACTAATTAGACTTAGGTACATACAAAAGCATGTCAGGTCATATTTTATATCTCAGGTCTATTTATTTATTATCTTTCGCAGAGCTATCATTCGTATGCATGTATGTAGTTAATGTTTTTTACACTGATATTTCCCTTCTTACGCCTTCTACCAGCGTCATAAAATATGCAAGCAAGATTTTTAACTTCTCAAACTCTTACTGAGATTTTATTTACCGACTAAACGTTTCGTTTCGTTGACAGAACGTCGAATACAACCGTGCAAACATGTCCAACATGTCCAAAAGTTGCCAAGAAACATGTAGCAACTCGGGGTCCGGCCGAAGTTGCGTCAAAGTTACGTCAACTTGTAATAAAATAAAGTTCGCTGACGAGACGGGAGGTGCACCCCGTAGCCGTACCAGCTGGTGACAAGGGTTCAAACCTGGAGATGGAATTACAATATGGGGTTCTCTTGTTTCTGTTGGGTTCTTTGAGACCGCTACCACGTTAATCCCTTTGTCTTTGTTCCTGTATGTAGGTTGTAATACGTCTACTTGGAAAGTACTATGTAACCCATAATCTTGATATTTAAAAACAGAACCCAATCCGAAGTAAGTGGATGAAAAATTTTTTACCTATACCAACCATATCATATTATGATAAATTATGATTTTACAAAAGCGTTGAAGGCCGAGTGGTTAAGGTCATTGCTTGTCATGGATCATACAATATACGGGCTGATGTTGGTGATGATGATTTTACAACTGGCAGTTTTTATTTTACTGTTGCGCTTACTATGAATAGTAACAATTAGCTGTTGCTGAAATGTAAAAATAGTCTACAAAAATATAAAGTCAAGATTTTATTTGGCCATTTCAGCAGCTGTTCTATATAGTTAGTACCTATGCTAATAGCTTTTAAGTAGGTGCTAAGTTTTAATGCTAACGGGCAGACAGTCCAAAAGTATACTAATGTCAAAATGTCCCCGCATCCATTTTCATTTAACTACGTCAACTTAGTAAATTTTAATTAAAATGTCCTACATAGGTACAGTCGGCCCACAACCATCAACCCGATCGTCTTTAAAGGATCGGTATCAATCAATAAACGTTTGTGTAGTTGATTGAGCGCTGTTAACAAACAGCCTGCATTACACACAGGCTGCCCGCAAATTCAAGTCACGTCTCAGGCACTACCTTTTACGTGTAATTAAGGCAGTCCAAAGAGATCCCTCTAATAGGCAGGCCTCCTTTGAGGTTTGGGCCTCAGTCTCGTGACTAGGAACTGTCGACGTTTTCACCAATTAAACAGGAAGCTTCGATCAAAGCTCATTTGTCTTTTCGATTCGTCGAAGATTAATTGAAACTTGTTACTATGCCTATTATACGTATTTTTCGTTATATCTACGTCAAATAGCTATTAGGTTTTCCAGGACCAAATCAAAGTTGTTTTTTAAAAGTGTCTACGGCAATTATATTATTTTCTGCTTGGTTTGAGACACTCATTTTGTTATACATATATAAGGCATTATAAACCTTTCGTATTATATTTTGTAATATAAATTATATTTTGTTCCATTTAAAAATTAGTACAATACATTTTCAGAACATACTTTATATTCAGTTAACAATAAAATACATCTTTGGTTTTAACAACGATTCGGCGTATACATACAACATGGCTTCTTTTATTTTAATCTTAATTAAGCATTTAACAAACAATGTGATATTGTAACCAAAGCTAATAAATGGTAATTTATGCGTCTGAATAGAGTCACGAATGGTTTTTGTGTAAATATTGATAATATTGCTGATTTTAAACTCAAAGTATACTTTAAAACTATAAAATAAATATTCATTCTGAGCTAGGCAAGGACGATGGCACTTTATTTAGTCTTCGTTAACAGTTTGAAAAAAGTTTAATTAAAATGGAAATATAAGAGATCTAACATAATAGAGCGCGTTGACACAAAGTACAGACTGTAAAATATCGTCCGAGAAACAAAATAATGATTACAGCATATATTAACCTATTACTATATTACAATTAAAAGAATGTCTTAGTCAAAGACGTAGAAGTAGTAGTTACGTAACTTAAAAGTGTCATGGTTACACACTCTCACAAATTATGAAACTTATGGGTTTATAACTTTGGGATCTTTTATTATGCCATTGACGTATAATTTTGGCAAATAGTCCCGTGTAAGCAACGTCAAATCTATTTAAGGCGCGCACCTTTCGAAATAATTACTGTAATGAATAAATAACCAATCACGTAGAGAATAAATCTGAAATATGAAACACGACAGATTGCTATCAAAAGTGGATGCAGCGAGACCGCAACCACAATATTCGTACCGTGATATACCGAATCGCTGTAGTATGTACATTATTAATGAGAGGTTTGGTAATTTCTACGAATGATTAATGATCCGCATTATGTTCCTTACGAAGTTGACACCTCAATAATTTACTGAGTAATTAGCTAAGTAAGCAGTACTCCAACCGCCCAAATCCAGGAGTGATGAACTTCCAAAAAGCTGACGTTACAAGTTATACGTATATATATACTTTGGAGGTATATAAAGTGTTACTCTAATTATAGGTGTTTGTGATTTGTAACGATGAAAGCGTTCGTATTGGATTTCGGTAGTAAAATAGTTGTGTGAAGTATGAAAGATAAGGGTATCCTGTGTGATGGATATAAATGATAGGGCGGGTTCTACATATACGGATATATAATACGCCTTCCACGTTGTAAACAAATAAATTATTAAGTGCGATGTAAGTAAGTGGGCGAAAAGCGTGTGTGACATAAAAAAGGTGAATCTACTTTGTTATTTACTGTAAAAGTATCTTAGTCCAGTCTTTTAAGCCAGTTTAAACCTCAATCGCGGAAAAATGCTAGAGGTGATGGTAATTTTGGATATTTAGTTACAGTGACTTTGACTTTCTCAGCGCTCTACTTCGAAAACAGTTAATTTCACAAAAAAATACAAGAGACATTTTTTATAGAAAATATCAAGATAAAATTCAATTTCTACAATTTTTATAATGACCTCTATTGACCTTCGAGCAATAGGTCACGAAATATTTGCGAAAAACTGATTTTCGTGACGTATTGACCTTTATAACTTTTTTAGCCGGCCGTAATGAAGGTGTATACAAAAGTTCAGCTCACTAGGAATTTTTCCGCAGATAAAACTTTAAATGACTGGACTATCTAATGTAAAGGTACAGGTGTTTATAAGTAGTGATATCCGCTCATCATTGTTTTGCCATCTAACTCAAATTTTATTTATGGCTAAATATTACAATGATATTGTCCTTTCTACTCACCCGCTCAATAAATTTCGTAACACAAAATCTATGAGTATTTCTTTACCGAACTTTTGTGTATGAAACACTAAAAATAGTGGTAAAAGGCTTATGTTGGATTTGAAGAGCAAGCAAAAAACTATTTTCAATTCTGTCGGGTGCCGGGCTCAAACAAAGAGGCAATCAGCGGCCGTCAGGAGCGCGGTGACGCATCGCGCGCGCGGCAGAGTGACGCCACTGCCTAGTTTTTTTGGCTTTTGACAACCCTATCAGTTCTGTAGGGGCACAGACTGTATTGGCCCAATATCATCGATCGCTCCAAAAAGTATGTTCACTAGTTCCAATTAAGTCCAAGCGGCTCATCTGAACAAAACACGACGATTGCTAAAGTTCTATGTAATTAAAAAACATTATTTTTGCGTCATAGTTTTCTAGAAATTATTGCTGCGTAGACTCCAGGGCATGGCCCCTGGAGGAATTATATACATTCCTAATACTAAGAATACAAAATAGTTTTTATGTGTAATATTCAATTATTAACCATTTTCTTTCTATTGAGATTTTTCCTTTCAAGACCCATTCTCAGAAAAGACAAAATACTGAAAATACTGTAGTCTATAAATTGGCCGCTGTGACCTTAGGAGGGAATTATTAGATTCCCATTTCTGCAAACCAATTTTCGGATCGCGGTGGTAACTTATTGTATGTTCGGTAGTAACGGAGTGGATGTGTACTCTACTGGTGACGCATGGGGACCGGTCTAAAGGTCACACTGCCTGCCCATTTTTCTCAGGTTTGACAACCGTATTACTGAATATACACAGACCTCTTTCAACATGTTTCAATCATACATTACACAGATTGGTAGGTGGTAGGTTATAGTTTGGTACTCATTATAATTTTAAGGAATGAGCATGATTTACATATAAGCAGCTGATCAAGTAGACATAATTTTCGCGCACACAGTGTATTCAACAAACATCCGTTGCATGACTATGTTTTTCACGTGCAATATTTACCACTCTTATTTATAAATTTTAAAATTATCGAATTTTATGAACGCGTATGTTAAACGAATAACCTCTTTGTCCGACTGTACTTAAACAAGGAGATTTCACGAAGAGTGCGCCAACTTTAAACTAAAAGATAGGATAATACGATTCTCTAGCGTTTTTCACGCAATAAATAAGGCTCTATTCGCAGAAAGTCCATTCGGAAACTTTTAAATGTATAAAACGTGGCGACCGTAAAGCGTGCACGCTGTAGCCTGGCAATTAGCCGGATAGCTTGCCAAACAAGTCATGCCTGGTGTTTGCCGGGCTCGCACCTCAAGCCGCAACCTATGAATCTAGGCTTACACACATTTACACGTTACGATTTTAGGGCTTGTTTTCACAAAAGCGATGATGAAAAATTAGGCAGAGTAAAAAAGGTATATGCCGTTCATCGATCTTGTTGTTTGCTGTTTTCCTAGTATTTAATCATATGAATTAGTAAATACCAAATCGTGTAGCGCCAACATATTATTTTTAAAACCAAATTTCATATCACAGTCATGTAGTGCACAAGTTATTATTTGGATCAATAGTACATCATAAGATAGTCCACACGTACTCGACAGATTGAGTCTTTTGTGGCTTTGCCTTAAGTAATACTATCGATACATGCAAATTATTCATTGAAAAAAAAAATTTTTTTTCCAAATTTTCATAATAATTTTCCAACTCGAAAACGAGAGAAACTATCGTAGTTTATTAAGATGTGACGTAATCAGGTACTGCTTGCCGCATGAAATCGATGCTTAAAGCTAAAGAAGCTCTACGCCTTAAGTAATAAAGCGGTTCGAACGTGCTTTCGAGTTTCGGTTAAACCTTTTGTAAAACCGGCATTTATTGATTTTAATAAAAAAGAACAGCACAAATCTATTGTGTTACTAAGATAGAATCATTTTTCTGCGGGAAAACAACCACTAAAATTCCACGGTGTATTAAATAGCTCACTCAATATCACAATTTGAATACTGCTTTAAATGTATCCCATATTTAACACCCGATGTTCTCGATGATTTTTTTTTCAATTTACTATACAATTCATTTTCGCAGACTACTACCTCAAAAAGTCTCAAAAAGGCCGCATATATATTTTTTTGCTGTGGCGATTTGTATCAATATGGTACGGCTTTCGTAAAGTAATATTAAATTAAAGAGGATTAACTTCAAACATTACTTACACTTTGTGTTGAATATAGATGTCTTATACAAATTTATCTATTTAAATAGCGCTGCTTGTTTGAAATGTGTAAAAGGCTTAAACACACGTTTGTGTAAGTTGCCTCGATTTAAGGGGGACTTAACGCTACGTACGATGCATAAGTTAAACATTTTAAAGGTTAAAAGTATGTTTTATTTTAGAGTTATTAAAAACATGCTAGTAATAGAATAGTTTCATTTTAAAGGTGGATGTACTAGTCTATAATATAAAAATGAATCGCAAAATGTGTTGGTAAGCGCATAACTCAATAACGCCTGAACCAATTTGGCCAATTCTTTTTTTAAAATGTTCGTTGAAGTCCAACGATGGTTCTTACGGCCACTCTAAAATCGAATAGTTGCCGGGAAAACCCTAAAATCAGCCCTTTTCTTTTTCACATTTTTTTTGACAGGACGAAGTCTGTCAGGTCAGCTAGTACTATATAAAATAATCTAGTGCTGTTCGGTGCATGCTCAAAATAGATCTTTTGAGCATGGACCAAGCTTTTACAATGTTGATTTAGTTCTGTACAAATAATCAAATTATAAATAATTATGATGTGTAATGGTTAAGTCATCAAAAACAACAAGTTTTTTCATAGCACAAAGAATTGTCAAAAGACGGTTCCTATTAGCACACACACACTGCTAGCCGTGAAACATATTTTAACAGAAAATGTCCCTGCATTTTTATTTGTCGTGTGGATCCCCTATGGACCCAATAACACCCCATTTGTTTGACTATCCGCCAAGCATCAGCCACTGCGGGCCGCGCGTGCCTGACAACTGGTTTCAATTACAGAAGATTTGACGTTAAAATTTAGCGGCGTACGTCCCGACGCTTTGTTTTTACGATTTAATTTCACAGACGGTAAATTCTCGCGAAGCATTCCGAAGCGTGTAAATTAGCCACATTCGGATTGGGCCCGACGGGCGGACGTACCGTCCCGACCATTTATTGAAAGTCGGAGGCCAGTGCGTGGGGCCATTAGTCCTCCTCCCGCCTGAAAAAGTGTCGCTTTCGCTGAAACATTGCGCCGGGGCCCGCTATTCAATTGGCGGATGTATTTTATTCGGTGCCAATCGATCTCTAGACAACAAAACGCACCCTGTGAATGGAGTGTCTCGCGGGGCGATAAATCACCGGCGTCTGCGATACGTTTAATGAAAAGGTCTTTCTTCGACCCCACTGTTTTGTAACTCTTGTAAACAGATCCTGGTGTAAAACTCAATTTTCGGGCGCTGATCGGATCAAAACAAACAGCGAACAATACAAACAGAAGCGGTGTAATTACATGACAAGGAAAATGAGACTAATGAGATTAGAAATAAAAATGAAATAAAGAATCGTTACAGTAAATTAATGATTTTTGTTTGTTTACCCAATATTGCTCGACATTTAATATTGACATGCAAAATTATGATTATATTCGAATGGAAAACATCCTTGATAAAAGTCTTGAAGTGAATGAAGCTCGCATTTGTAGAGTTAAATAATATGGGACCTTAGAAATCAAAGTTTATTTTTAACATTATTTATTACTAGCAAAATGTAATCAAAAGAACTTGCCACTCCATAGAGTCGAATTACGTTTTCAAATGCAGTTTATGAAATGGTTGCATTATATAGATAATTTTAAAATAAAAAATCGTATCATAGACGCGCCCTTAGAGCGCCCATCGCCACCTAATAGGTATTCCATGTCCGAATCGCAGCGCAAGTTCCGGCGAGCGCTCCTCTAATTTGTAGACGTAGTTCCATCTAGTTCCTAACTCCTAATCAAAATAAACGATCTGTGTACTCAATGAAAACTGGCGAAGTTTCGATCGTCTAATTTTGTTTAATAACTGTATCGTTGTTACAGATTACTTCCATGGTGACTTAAGGGGTAGCGGGCGGCTGAGGCGTGGAGTGTCATGGTTGGTTGGTGGAGGAGTGTGTTCAGGTTTTAAAATGAAGGCTTATGTAAGGAAGCGCAGCCGTCAAGCGGTCGGGACATGACGTGCGGGCTACCTGCGGGCAACATGGCTTCGCAGCTGGCTGCCATATTACTGTGGCTCGGTGGCAGTAAGTATGCGCTAAACATTTTTCACCTCCCTTTATAAAGTGCAAACAAAAACTGTCTCTCTCACCTTTTGAGCTTCAACGTAACATTACACTTTAGAATCTTTTTTCGAATCTTCACGGGAATATTGTATTCTTGGAAAACGTTCATGTTCCAGTAACTACCTAACTGGGTGATTTAATATGATATTTTGTTTGTCGAATCAAACATGTATAGAATAAACGTCGCTTTTACAAATAGGTTTATCCATTATATCTTAAAAAAAGCGAGTAAGTCTTCGTAAATGAAGTTGTTAACTGAAACATTATTATAAGGTTGAAATCGATATAATCCAACCAACCTACATACTATGCCAATAAATAAACATTTCGGAACACGTATTATTACATTGCTTAGTTTGTAGATAGGTTTTTCAATAAGCTCTTTCATCTTGTAAGGCGGAATATCTGTACAGGAGTGATGAATTATTAAAATCACTCCGGATACAATTGAGTTTTCGAATCCAATCCCTTAAGTAAAGCTGATTATTGGAATTCCCAGAAGACCGCGTTCCTCTCGAAAAATTCTGTAAAGTGCCAATCTCTCTCCGCACGGCTATCGCTAAAATTATTGGTTCGGAACACGCAGGACCATTCATTTATTATACATGGGTCCCGCCGCAGAGTACCAGAAGGGATACTTTGTTGAGAATGAGAAGAACACAGATCCTTTTCTATCATTAATGAATTGAGGTGGTGTGGCAGCTTGGTCAGATGAGAAAAGGCTCTTTTTTACTGCGATGATGGCTTGGTCTTGTTATCAATACTGGATTTGCGGGGGAGCGAATAGCTCTCACCCTTAAAAGAAAAAAGGTTTAGCATATTTCAAAAGAAAACGTTGGTCTCTGAAATTCAATACAATTTTATGTGTGATAAGACTTACATTTTAATATTTTTTTTAAAATAACGTTTGATCTTTCTATTCGGCAAGTTTTAGATATGATCAATATGCGTTGTGATTTTTACATTTTATTTATGATGCTTTTGCTTGTGGCTCGTCTTTTTTTTTAATGGACTCTATCGGAACATCAGCCAATCTAATTTTATTTGCTAAAATAACCAGTATTTTATCTACCTTTTTATGTCGAGAAGATAAACTGAACATTTTTATATTTAAATATTTATATATTCAGAATTATGTAAGTAAAAAAATTCAATTTGAATTATCACTTTTAGAGTTACAAAGACAGAAGTCTAAAATGACATCCTGATTACCTCCCACATTATCTGTCATTGAGAACGTGAACCCTTCTGTATGCGGTGGTTAGCCTCCGCCGACGGGACCTCTCATCGCCCTCCGTCACTCGGCATCCAACTTCGCGAAACTTTCACTGAATTATTCGGCTTCTTGACATTTATGGCCAACTAAGAGAAATGTATTTGGAAATTAAGTAACCAGGCTACGACAGCGGTTTTGTTGATGAGACGGGAAGTCAGGACCATAAAGCTATTTTTTCGGAATAAATTTATTGCGGAAAGGGTTGGAATAAAGAATGAATTGAATGACAAAGTTTAACGCCGTTGCTTACGCCGACCGCATATTAATGTCAACGGACAGCAATAATCGTATTTTGAAGCCGGAACAATCGTAAATGATGAAAATATATAATCTTCCGAAGCCTGTGTAATACACAATTGCGATATATTTTTCCTCAAGCGGAGACAAAATAAATGATATTCGTTAATATTTTTCATAATATGTAGTAAGTATAAAAGATTGTAATGTATATGTCGCAGTCGGATTGTATAATTCGCCGTATTACATTACAGCTAGCCGTTATCAAAAACAGGGCCGTTATGTATTACTTAAGGCGTAGAGCTTCTTTAGCTTTAAGCAACCATTTCATGCGGCAAGCAGTATCTGATTACTTCACACCTCTTAAAATAACGATAGCTTTTCAAGCTTTCGTTTTTTTTTCAAGAAACATCTAGCATGATTCGATAGTACTACGGAAGGCAAATCTTTCTGCCACGGGAAAACAGTCACTAAAATTTCACAGTATATAAACATAGTAATCATCAATGTACTTTTAGACATCACTTTCATCATCGCTACATGAAAGTCATTAATTTCGATTTTCTTAACGTAAATCAACACCTATTTGTAGAATTTTGTTAACTAAAGTTCAATAGCACTTAATTATTCAGAATGTAATATTTCCATTTAAAATCCGATGTGAGAACGAACATTGAAGAAAAAAACCAAACGATATTCATATATAAACAGCGAACATACGAAACGAATTCGCATCATACATTAAGCCGGGCAGATGAAATATTATGATGTGGCTGAACCTTAAATTGAATTTGGTTATATTGTAATGAGTTCATGTCGACGGGAATTGTGTATTGGGTTGATCTTGAATTCGATCACGTACCGTTCTCTTGATTTATGTATTCCGACCACCTTTAGTATAGCTGAAGGCCAAGATTTGATTACTTACCTCGGTTGCTCTGGAATTTTGCTTAGAAAACCGCTAACGGATCATCCGCAAACTTACTTGGAAGGGAAAAATACAGGATATACTTACTAATATTATAAATGCGGGATGTTTCTTTGTTACCTTTTCGCTCTTATCTGCTGAATGAATGCTCTTGAAATATCGCATTTTCTAACTGACATACGATGATAGCTTGGAGTAGCCATCTTCGTCATCATCACCGAACTTGCGGGGGAACGGATGGCTCTCACCCCTAACTGTGTCCATGGGAATTTAACGTGGGAAAAGCAACGAGAAAAAGATAGTTAACTACACACTTACAACAGTCGTGGACCTTTAAGCCTTTAGGGATAGGATCCACTTGCTGTCAAGTATCGTAACTATATCCAACTGTATCTGTTCATGCTTCTTTTAAAGATAAAATGTTTTATTTTTTGTGTGACTTTCCAGTTGTTGGAAGGAGCGACTAACCAATAACGTTTGTATTGTGTTTTAAATCGTCTCTTTAGAGTTCGCATATGGAACTGAGAAGCCCTACTTTGGAGATAGATAATATGATTCCTTTTTGAGTGGATGGGTGTTTACAATTATACAAAGTTATATTAAGCCGTTCAATATAAACAACTTATAACACACGTAGTATATACTGCATGTGTTCAATAGCCTAAACATTTTTAAAAGAAGTAAACAAATGTGATATTATACACCGTGAAAGTCTAGTGGTTGTTTTTTCGTGGCAGAATGCTTTGCCTTTAGTAAAACTATCGAATCATGCAAATTATTCCTTAAAAAATAAAATAGTTTTTCAAATTTTCAAAATAATAATTTTCCAACTTGAAAACGAGAGAAGCTTTCGTTCTTTTATAAGATGTGACGTTATCAGGTACTGCTTGCCGCATGAAACCGATGGTTAAAGCTAAAGAAGCTCTACGCCCTAAGTAATAAAGCGGTTCGAACGTGCTTTCGAGTTTCAGCTACCTATACCTTTCGTAAAACCGGCATTTATTGATTTAAATAAAAAAGAACTGCACAAATTTATTGTGCTACTAGCTGTGCCCGCAACTTCGTCTGCGTGGAATAGTAACTTTCGGCAGCATTTTGATTTTAGGTAGCATTTTTTAAAGTAATTACAGGTAAAATAAATAAAGTCACATAAATTATAAAAACTATAAGAAAAGAAAATATTATTAAACTTAGTCATTGATTAGATTAATATCCAGGAAAGAACCTCAAATTGTTTACTGATTAATAGGTAATAAACAACAGACTACATTTTTCATTACAAATCGGCCAACTAAAAGAGGATTCACTCGCCCAATATTTGGTAGCTAGGACTCACAATATATTTTTCACATTTTAGAACTATAAAACCACGTTAAAAATTTATTTTATTTGACAGAAACAGGTTTCAATGGTTGCAAACAGCATATTGTACCTTTGTAGTTAGTACACAAAATGATGTTCGATATCAGGATGACTTCAAAAGGTAAAAAATACAAACTACTGATCCACTGCCTTAAAGTATCTATAAAGGATGTGTGTCGCCATGTGACGAATTATGTTAGTATTTGCTTTGCTACTTTATTTCTCGTAGATTGTATTGTACTCGTAATGAAACAATGAGATAATAACTTTAAAACGCAAGTTTGATAAAATGGAACTCATTAATAACTTTAAGTATTTGAAGCAATATTGCGAAGTAATCACAGTGACATCTCTTGAACTAACCAAGAACTAAACAGTAAACACTCATGTCATATCAAATCTGACAATATTTGACATAACTTGCCAGCTAAAAACGTGATAGTTGGGGAGCCCAACGGGGGTTTTGCAGTCTTGATCAGACACAGACTCTGTCTTGTAAGATTTTTAAATGGAATTTTATAATACCCAAAATTTTTACGTGAATGTTTATTAATTCCCCTTTATATGCTTAGAATAGCGATATCCCTTTATATGAACATTCAGATAATACCGAACAGCCTATCAATTGGAAAAACACAAACCAGCAATGCAAGCCAGCAAGCAAAGATAGGACAACTGACCACCTCCATACCGAAAACCAGATAAAAGAGAAATTTAGCGAATTTAATAAACTTTTAATCCTTGTCTTCGTGGATATTTCAAAAGTCTTTGACGGTAGCACCCACATCAAACCAATTAGCTTTCTCTTATTCGGCAAAACGTCGAACCCACATACATAAAAATTCTCCAAATCTTTACCAACAAAGCACAGCCGATATCAAACTGCACACTGAACGCCTGACATTCAAAATACAAAAAAGAGTTAAACAGGGTGACTTCCTATCACCAAAGCTTTTCAGCAGAACGCTCCAAGAAGTCTTCAGGTCACTATAATATTCTTAGGCAACAAAAGGAATTGGTGTATGATGACGATGATGAGGGGTAACCTTCTTGTATCACTGAACCACAAACTCATCGACATTTTCATACTGCCTATCCTAACATATAGGGCAGAATCATGGTCCCTCACCGAAAATCAGAAGTTTAAACTCAAGGTTTTTCAAAGAGCTATTGAGTGGAGTATCATAGGTACCTATTAGGTTAAAAGATAAAATAAAATATAACACCATCCACTCCCGTCCTGTTGTTGTTTTTAGTCAAAACTGAAGTGACAATGGGCTGGGAATGTCTGCAGGATAAAGAACAATAGATGGACCAGAATCGTTACACATCGCGTGCCTGAAGACGATTTTACAGACAGGTTAAGAAAAAAAATGACAGGACTTTGATATCAACTTAAACCTCCTGCATAAAAATGTAACGCGCTGAAGTATCTCAAGATTATGTTTTTTTCAACAGACACAAAGCTTAATTATAACTTTCTGGTCCAAATCGTTACAATGACACTTTTTAAGGATTATTTAACATGCACTTTAAATGACTGTCACGGTCAAATAACTTTTTTCCTTCAACAGCTTGTTACCAGGTAACCCTCCTGTATTAATCGCTGTCCCTCCACTAATAAAGAAAGTGTAATAAACTTTTTTCTTTTTAGCGTAATCTTTCTATTCCGATTCCATGTCGTTCGAGTAACTGCAAAGCTAGCTATTTACCTCCCCTACTATGACGTTTTGCTCAATAAAGTAGTCCGTATAGTCCTAGTCAGAAGGTTTATTTTGGTCGATATACTTTTACCATTTTTGTACGTGATCTAATAAAGTTAGATTTTTAACTATCCTACAGGAATTTCTGTGACTAAAAGTATTTAAGATCTTGACCGGGGATGTATGGTACCACCATGCAAAATTTCATTTAAATCGGTGTAATAGTTTCAGAGATCAGTCATTTATTTAGGTTTTTTGAATATCCCACGGGAACCAGTTAACTGTCAGTGATTTAAAGTATCCTATGCATTTTTCCGGAATTTAAAATACCTTCGTGTAAACTTTCATTTAAATTGGTTCAGCCGTTTAGGAGGTCAGTCGAAACAAACAAACAAACAGACAGAGATACAATTTTTTTTAAGTATGGGGATGTGTTCTACTACTCTCAAAACATATCCCTGACTTGTTTTTATGCGTTTTTCAAAAAAGTACAAGAATTTTTACCTCTACGTTTTTATTATAGTATAGATTTGGATACCAACGTTTAATGTATTTTTATAAACGAAAACGAAACCTGATTGAATACTGCATACTTTAATTAAGCTTAATATTATTTTGTAAGCCACTTTTCTCCCTAATTACTTGAATGTTAAATTAGAAATTCAAGCTCCCGCAAATAACTCATAAAGGAACCAACCATGTAGATAAATAGGTCTATAATTTCCGTTGCAGAAGTGACGGTTAAATGATAAAGGCTATTTCCAACGAATCCGACGAATTACTCACAAAATTCAATAGTAAGATGTAAGCGTCTGGTTTAGTTTGACCCTTTGACTTGGTGCGGTGGGTTCTATTTGCGCATGGGTGGGGTAATAGCGTAGGGGAAGCAGGGGTCAGGGTATATTGGTTGGCGGGAGGTGAATTCGGGAGGTCAGCGAAGCATCGCGGAGTGCCGGCGGAGGCATCGCGTGGCAGCGGAAATAATGACTGCCGCTCTGTAATTGGAAAAGGCCGATGCACACCGGCCAGTGACGGGCTGCCCTGCCAAACTGGCGTATTTTCATATAACTCGACTACAAAATTTACGTCAGATTTGAATCTATTGATTAATTCACTGGAATCATTAGAGCATGTACGATATTAGCAGCCGATACATGTTGATAGGTAGGATAATTAACATTTAAAATTGGAAAAAACAATTACAATTCCGATCGTTTACGAATTTATGAAAAAAAAATTACAGTTCTATTTGCACTCGATGGTATAGTTTTTTCTGGCCTAATATTCAAGATTTTTGTACTACTATGACGTTTTGCTCAATAAAGTAGTCCGTATAGTCCTAGTCAGAAGGTTTATTTTGGTCGATATACTTTTACCATTTTTGTACGTGATCTAATAAAGTTAGATTTTTAACTATCCTACAGGAATTTCTGTGACTAAAAGTATTTAAGATCTTGACCGGGGATGTATGGTACCACCATGCAAAATTTCATTTAAATCGGTGTAATAGTTTCAGAGATCAGTCATTTATTTAGGTTTTTTGAATATCCCACGGGAACCAGTTAACTGTCAGTGATTTAAAGTATCCTATGCATTTTTCCGGAATTTAAAATACCTTCGTGTAAACTTTCATTTAAATTGGTTCAGCCGTTTAGGAGGTCAGTCGAAACAAACAAACAAACAGACAGAGATACAATTTTTTTTAAGTATGGGGATGTGTTCTACTACTCTCAAAACATATCCCTGACTTGATTTTGCGTTTTTCAAAAAAGTACAAGAATTTTTACCTCTACGTTTTTATTATAGTATAGATAGATAGATTATGATAGAATAATTTTACTGCGGGAAAACAACCACTAAAATTTCACGGTGGATACTTACTTGCGGGTCGAAAAAATTTCGGTTAGAATAACTCTCTCATCAGTGTTTCAGAAACCTCTTAAATAATTTTATTAAGTTACCTCATATCCTAATTATGGTAATTGTTGCCAAATTAATGGTTCTACTGATATAGCTCATCCAAATTCGTAATTAGAGGCTATATATCACTGAATTCCCATTGGATGTGCCTTATATCATTGTTGATTATTTAATTGAGGCGTGAAATTCACGCAATTGAGACAAAGAGAAATTGATAAACAAATATTGTATAATGGAGTAGTTTCAACGATACATTGCACAAAGTTACATTTTAAAACTGTATATTTTTAACAATCGAAATTTTATTTTTATCGCAGTTCTGTGTACTTTTAATTGCTTTTATTTTTATATCAATTGTAACTGTTTAAAATGTTTATATTTTACCACAAACTCATTTCATACTCATAACTTGTTTGATAAATGAAATTCAGGGGAAAAATAGCAGTTAATAAATTAAGAACTAGGCTACATCTAGGAAAAATTCTAAAAAATAATTTTGTATCTATAGGTAGTAATTTCCTTTCAATAAACTTTTTCGTTTTATTTCTACATAAATGTTTGTAGCCAGAAAAAGGATCTTAGAATCTGTGCATCTCGACATATTGATTTCTGATGTTGAGTGTCGTTGCTCTCGAATATACGACTAGAAAAATATCTGAAATATAGCCTTCTTAAGTGCTCGTTTAGCTCTAAAAATATAATATTGGAGCTTGTTAAGTAGCGAAAATTGAATAGCTTTACATGCTCTGTAAGGCATAAAAGAGTTGCCATTATTATATACGTACCTAGTACGAGTAGATTGTCATTATTGCCCTGAGTAAGTACCTCGTATAAATTGTATGTAACATTATTTATAATTGTGTTTCCCTCAGAAATGAATTAAACGTTTGTATCAAAACATGTGTGTTTTATGTAAGGTAAAATGTTTATTTAAACTAAGCGAAAGAATAAACTATAAATTGAGAAGCTGCAATATTAATATGTTATTAGTTATTCTATTTCATGTTTCTTTTATGAAATTTGGTTGGGTTCGACTATTTTTAAAAGTCTGCTGATATACAATCTGATTTATGAAAACCTGAATCAATAATTCACATTATAAATAAGAAACAAGAGTAATTCCTTATAGCTTTTGTTTAGCAATCGCTTGAGTGGGCGAACCATGAACTTTTTTCAATTAAAATTGAGTTCGCAAAAATACAGTCAAATGAACATTTTAGAAGGGCTATCACAGCTCTAAAAATAGCTTATGTAAAGATGAATATTTAAATTGCAAAAAGGCTCTTAAAGTACTCTGTTTAAAAGGGAACCCGAACCCACGATCTCTACGAGTAGCTACCTACATACTATCATTAATAATTGATTTTACCTATGAAATGTGTCTAAATTTACATCAGCACTTGCAATAAAAATATGGAATTTGCAAAGCGATGGTGCCAAATGTGCAAGACACTATATGGCGATTGTATTTTAAATAACTTTGGTTATTTTAAGAATTACCGTTACAATGAATCATGACACACTTTCATCCGTTCCATATAAATAGTACTATTTTAATAGTTATAAATTGGCCTGATGATGAATTTCATTGGTATACAATCTTGCATCATTTTATAAGACGCAATTTGACTAGTGTTGAAGAGTTCATAGTTTAAACAAGATATCAGGAGTTCGTTAATTCGACTGTACGTAATTGCGTTTTTTGACGTACGTAACGTCGCGTTGCGCGTTGTACGTAAAAGCTATGGTTTAAACGACATATCAGGCGTTCGATTGTAATTGGGTATTTGACATAGCCTAGTTTTAAATATAAACTTGTATACAGGTGTACTCGGCCTTCGGGACATTCAGCTCAGCGTGCCTGACGCGGTGGGCATAGGCGCCAGCGCGACCCTCGGCTGCCGATGGGCCTTGGACACCGGCGAAGCCCTATACACCGTCAAGTGGTACCACGGTGCGCAGGAGTTCTTCAGATTCGTACCCAAGGAACTCCCCAATACGCGCGTCTTCTCGCAGACCGGGATCAGCGTTGATGTGAGTAGATAGTTCTATCCTCTAGTTCTATCTCGTCATTTTACAGTCTACAGACCACATCGAGTATTGGGCTGTGAAATATTTCTTCTAGACATACTTATTTAGTCAGTGAATATTTAACTTCTATTTTGGTTCCTTCTCGAACAGTTCACCGGTTGAGTATTGTAGGCAATACTAGTCATCAAGTAGGTAGAGTTCTAGACTTTAATGTCTTAAAATTGTAAGCCTCTTAAAATTTAGAAGTCAAATATTTTGAGTTATTTAAAGCCACGTATTTTAGAACCAAATCACATAGTTATTCATGAAACTTTGACAGTTTTAAAATAAGGATCAAAAATACTTATTAATTTTAAATAAAACTATGTAATTACAGCGCTCTAAATAATGTTTAGAATAACAATGCGATCCGTAAAATTAGTTTTTTTTTCAAATGTGTAGTGCACGTGCAAATAATAGACTTATTGATTACTTTTCGACAGTTTAAAATATCTCGTTAAACCGACACGAATGAAAATATGTTTGTTTAGTTGTTTGTTGGCGTGTACGTGCTAGGAGTACCCAATGCCCGGTGCTCGGGAGAGCAGTCGCAACGTAAAAGTTAATTTGTATGGGATTGAAACACCGCCAACCACTGGTTAAACGATAGGAACCTGTTTGTTTTATAGAAAATGCTATCTTGGCTGCATTCCGTTGACTGCATTTAAAGAAGTATGCATTTAGGCATTTAGATTGAACGTTGACAAGTAATTACCTGTCTAACTGTATTATAGTACTGTAATTAAAGGACTACAAAAATGTGTGCCTTTTGAAAACTAATTTGATTAAATTGAAATGGGGATATGAAATGTCTCATCATTAATTTTATTAATTATCTATCAGCATCTTATTTCTCAATTTTGTATTCGCTATGTGCGCGATGATAGCGCCCCTAGTGGCGACAACTATTCAGGACTTGAGATCTGTCATATCATAGCAAATAGTAGTTTTGATAACGATTTTCGACTAGTTTTTCAACGAAAATAAATGAAAATTGTAAAAAGTGAGTGTGTATATTATACCAAGTGATTTTCTTACTTTACAAACATATGAATATTATTATACATACTGAATTTCCATCGATAAAACATGATATAAATTTTCAACCACTAACTGTGCAAAAAGGGAATAAATTAGTAATACAACAGCATTTTAGAAGTTGAAGAGCTTAGAACGAACGGACAAAACATCTTAATAAGAACTCTGATTATATGATAAATCTCTGTGACACAAACTCCCTACAAGACTTCATTAAACGTGAGCACATACCTACCTACTTATTTTATTTATTTATTTCAGGACAGCCAATAAAACATTCACTAAGATAACAATTGAAACGCTTAGTTTTATAACAATTCTAAAGTGATGCCTTAATTATAGGCTGCCACGACATGCACAAAATGGAAACGAAAAAGAAAAAAACAACTTCATGCTTACTATGCTACCGTACTTATCAAGTTATAGAAATTAGATCCTTGAGTCAGCTTCATGTTAGCATACTTAATTTAATTATTTGATTGTTTATTTTATTATGATAAATGATGAACATGTCGTTACAAATGTTGAGTGCGACTGTGTTTATAACCAAAGTGAAAACGAATAATAATTGCACGAACTGGTTTTTCCATTGTTTCTACAATTTACAGCAGCATGTACCTACTGTGATCCATATCCCAAATTTTAACGTTTTTACTTACAAATACAAAGAAATTTATGAAATTAAAGCAATTTGACACATGACTTCCCAAATTAATTCACATTTCTGTCACATCGTGCGCCTCGATCCATTTGCCGTCCACCACCACCCACTTTGCACATAGCGAATAATAATTATGTAGGGGTAAACCAGATAGTAATTGCCCACAGGCAGTGATTGCCCGTTTTTAGAAAAAAATCTCAATCAAAGGGTGTGTTTTCTCACTTGTTTCGAATATAATTTACTAGGTCAATTTAGAGTAGATTTTAAAATTGACAAGTGGTTACACCGAAGAAAAAACAGTAATGCCGCGGATTTTTTCAAGACGGGTGAACGTGTTACTGAAACAGGTAATCATTTTAGCAATTTAATTAAGGGATTACTTGCTTAGAAATTATTTTTTTCTTGCATTTTATTTGATATTTCAATATTGGTGTATGGTTATGACGAAATCATTCGTGTTTTGTAATATTTTTAATGAAATTTTTGAAATCAGATTAGATTCAACGGTTTTTTAACGGTGGGCAATCGCTGTACGTATTTCGGCATATTTTTAGTTATTACCCACCATAATTTTAGTGATTGCCATGGTAAATATATATAGTTATTGCCCAGGGCAATCATTATTGGTAATTTTTTGATTAAGTAAATCATATTGCCGTCACATTATAAGCTTAATGGCTTGCACACGCGCAACAACATTCTCAATATTTTTGCCACACAAACGCAATAATATTGACAATGTAGCAAATATTGTTAACATTATTGCGTGGGTGCGGGTAGCCAATCGCTATGCACAACACCTTATTGGTTGGTATTTTTTTATTTACAGTATGCCAAAGGCACCAAAAGTGCAATATAGCAAAGAGAACTTACAGAAAGCTATCAAGGCTGTTCAAGATACTTCAAACAATTTGACTACAAGGCAAATTGCTGAAAAATACTTTAATTTTAAGATTTTGTAGTAGATTTAAGTTTAACCTTTTATTTTGATTGTATTATTAAAGGTCAAAGTATGATTTATCATTTTAAGGGACTGGGCAATTACTGTGCTGTGATGTGGGCAATAAGTGTAAGCAATGGGCAATAACTGTACCTTTTTAGATAATTATTTATTTGTTTAATTATTTTCTAAGCCATGTAAGTTTTGACTAAAAACCGTCAACACTTTGATGGAGATTTTATTTAGATATAAGAAAAAAATAATAAATGGTTAAAAGTTATAATACTTTTTTTATTGTAGGAAGCCAAAGTGTTTAAAGTCCTTAAGTGGGCAATAGCTATACGGTTTACCTACCAATTTTATGAAAGTAATAACAACAATCTATGATTCCTTCTGAATATTTTAAATTTCATAACACAATTTCTTAGCTACTTACCTCGGGAACTCTAGATCAAATCACATGAGATATTGTTTGATTAACTCAAAATATTTATTAATAACCCAAAATCCCAACATTTTGGGTAAACAGTGACAGTCGAGAATTAAAGTGTTCGGAACTGACAGGTTTCCATTAAAAATGTAAAAAATAGAGTATGAACCATCAATTTGTGAAATGCCCTAACTGCGAGGGTCCTGTCCATCGGCGCTCCTGATTTCATTTGCCGGCGCGCTGCAGCGGTAATCCGATAGTGCCGGTTTAGAGAGCTTTCATCATATACTCACTCATATTTATGTATGCTCTACTATTGCATGTAACTAAATATTGTTATCATATTGAAAATATGAATGTTTTCAGGTTGGTGTCCTATGTTATAACTTTTTTTTTGCCATATTTACACACGCTGAATAGTAGTAGTAGTAGTATAGTCAACCAACCCGCACTTGGCCAGCGTGGTTGACTAAGGCCTTATCGCCCTCGTTTAGTGTAGGCCCGTGCCCCAGCAATGTGGACGTATATGGGCTGATTGCACACGCTAGGAACAGAGAATGTCACTGTCTATAGCATCACTGTCAGTCATCTGTGACAAAAATAATTCTAAATGAATTGTCGTTTTAAAAGTTTTGTAATTTATCTGAAAACTGCTATACGAAAATGAGTAAAAACAACAACATAAGCTTTTCTACAGGACTAGGCTTAGGAGAAATGTTATGTAATTAAGTAACCTCCGAGCCCCTATACGAAAGATGGTTTTGCTGAATAAATATGACCACTGAACCTGATACATTAATTAGTACACACCAACCGAAAAGCCTTTCATGATTACAAAGCTAATTTATTTCAAAAGATTTGTATCATCTAAGCAAATTGTCAATAAGCAAAAGTGTGCTATAATTGAGAATCGGTGATAAACGATATGCTTGTCAGCCTACAAGAATAATGGTCTCGATATTTTCTTGAATGACAAATAGTCCTATGCAAAGTGTGATCAGTTTACTGTTGCAAGTGCTTTGGTATTTATCGGGATATCTACGGAAAATATTAAGATACCTAATGGATTTAATATACATCGAAGTTAAATAGCTTTATGAAAAATGGGAAAACTTAGAACGCAAAATCTTGATATATTTGTGTCCAAGGGTGAACTCAATTCCTCATTTTAAATTTTCGTGTAAGTTTCGTGGGTTGAGCTTATTAAAAGAGCTTATGCACTGTACTAAGTGTTTCTCATTAATTGCCATACTAATATTTCGAAGTAGCAGTAAATTACAAAGTGGCACTAGCATTCTTCGAACTCGTTTTATTACACGAGCAAAGTAGTCATTCAAAGCCAGGGAGTCAAATCTTACCTTAATCATTAACTTGTAGCGAACATTAATGCGGGAGTATAAGAAACAATATTTCTACGCAAATGGCTTGCTTACGGCGCGACAATAAACAACATCATAACTGTGATTATATATGGGTCAACGGCTTTGCGACATCTTGCTAGTTCGTTAAACTGCCTTCGCAAAGAGCGCAGCAAAAAATCACTTAAGAATCTCGTAGAGCGGGCACGTTAAACCTTTAGCTTTTGGCACGTCGCCACCGCCGAGCTATAACATTGTGCCAAAATAATACATTAAAAACCCTTTCAAAGAATAACGAATACTCAAAGTTTACATTGGAGCGTAAGTCAAACCGCCTTCGGATAGGAACGCAGCGAGGTCCTTCAGAATCGGGTCAGACATCTTCAAGCGCGGCATGATTTAGTTCGGAGGTTTCTCAAAGTGGACCGACTTTCGTAAGATGGATCGAAGCTTTTAGCTCAATTTGAGACGCTAGCAGCTGCGTACGGTAAAGTGCACACGGCTCCTAGTAATGGGATTACGCCACGGCTTGCGTATAAATTACGCATGAGCTGCGAATACCACCTGTAATCAATGATAAATTGGTTGGGGGAAAATATTTGCGAGTTCCTAAGCCACTCCCGACCCGATAGTCTGTTGGAACATTCCATCGAGTCGACGATCTTCTAAAGAAATATTAATATTTCTATAATAAAATCGGAAAATAAGAACAGGAAATAACGAGGATGAACAAAGGTTTTTCGTATAAGAAAAACATTTTCCCTGATTCAATATCTGGTTGCAGAATAGTGATTCTCAAATAACTCGTGCTCCTCACAATATAATAAGAAAGAAATTCCAACGGATTCTTACTTATGAGTAAAACAAATTCATAGAACTGGCCAGTAAACTTGTTATATCTTTTTAGGGTTCCGTAGCCAAAATGGCAAAAACGGAACCCTTATAGTTTCGTCATGTCCGTCTGTCCGTCTGTCCGTCTGTCCGTCTGTCCGTCTGTCACAGCCGATTTACTCGGAAACTATAAGTACTACAGTGATGAAATTTGATGGGAATATGTGTTGTATGAACCGCTACAAAAATATGACACTAAATAGTAAAAAAAGAATTGGGGTGGGGCCCCCATACATGTAACTGAGGGATGAAATTTTTTTTTCGATGTACATACCCGTGTGGGGTATCAATGGAAAGGTCTTTTAAAATGATATAAAGTTTTCTAAAAAACATTTTTCTTAAAGTGAACGGTTTTTGAGATATCAGCTCTCAAAGTCGTAAAAAGTATGTCCCCCCCTCTATTTTTATAACTACGGGGTATAAAATTCTAAAAAAAATAGAGGTGATGCATGCTAATTAACTCTTTCAACGATTTTTGGTTTGATCAAAGTATCTCTTATAGTTTTTGAGATAGGTTGATTTTTATTATATTTGCTGCTACGGAACCCTTTGTGCGCGAGCCCGACTCGCACTTGGCCGGTTTTTTAAATATAAATACATAACGGTTGCAGAGCGTGGCCACAATGTGAATATAGCGCTGAATTCCCTCACATTTATTGAAATGTTTAAAGCATGTTTGGTCTCTGCTCCTTATTATATTTGAAAATTCGTGCTCGCTATTATTTTGTGACCCGCAAGCGTATGTATACGTATGGTAACTTTCCTGAAATACTCGGTAAGGCTAGTGGCCTCCCGCTACCCCCCTCTCCCTAGTAGGGCAGTGGTCGTTTGTGTTGTGGCAAGAGTCGTCAAAATTCTGGAGAGTGCACTGTTCATTGAACCATGCTTGCAGTCGAAGTCCACACTAGCCTGCAAATGATGGTAATCTACTGTTTTATTTGTACTTTTTTAATCATTACTGGATCTGGAATGATGTATATTGATATTCATATATGGAACATAAACTGCGTATTTTTAATCATATATGATGACTGTCGGACGTTATTTTGTAAATTCAACATTTTTAAATACAACAATTCGCTAATTCAATATTTTGGAAACCAGTATTATATTCCAAATTAAACATTTTGGGTAAATTCCCAAAATGATAAATTTTTTTTAAAGAGGTCCAAACCTGAGCCTGTTAACAGACTGTTTTTTCAAATTGTTTTCTGTCTAAAATTTTTATGCACCCCTATGGGGGACACTATTGTCCCCATTGAGTCTTCATCTCAACCATAATTTATAGGTATATAAGGAAAACATATATTATTTTGTGTTCATAGACAAATCTTCTGTAGGTAGTAAAAAGTCATAGTATGTTAATTAAACATTAAACCAGGTGGACTTTCAAATCGGGCTGGCAATTCAAACTAACTGAGTGTCCAGAAAATTTCACTCGAATTTCAACGTCTCTTGTGGTCTAGAGACAGTGATGCCAACGCTCAAAAATATCGTTCCTAAATTTGTGTCAAAACCCCCTAAAATTCTTCTGTTGCTAGGACAATTTTGCTATTAAATATATTAGCCTGACCTTTTTGATTTACCCTCTAAATCTAGGGGGAAACCTAAGTTGGCAACACTGTCTAGAGATATTATAACATATTTTTGTACCACTACTTATAGTGCTGTACCTGTCCCGCAGGTGTCCCGCTCCGGAGCGCAGCAGGTGGTGCTGCGCGGCGCGACCCGCGGGCTCAGCGGGCGGTACCGGTGCGAAGTCTCCGCCGACGCGCCATTCTTCCACACCGTCTACAAGAGCGCGTATATGCGCGTGGTTGGTGAGTATACTCACTAAAAGGCATGGTGAGCCAAAAACAGGGGCGGACCGTCAATTCCTGGGGCCCTGGGCTGAAACTGACGGAGCCCTGTGTAGAGCCCTGTGTAACTTATAGAAGATACGCACCCATATTGCCAATTCAAACTTTTTTTTATGACGGGGGGTAGACATCGGCACTTGGGGGCCCCTTACATCTGCGGGGCCCTAGACTGCAGCCCAAACAGCCCATATGGACGATCCGCCCCTGGCCAAAAATGTGGTCTACCACCCCACGGTTGAGACTCGTTTATAAATAAAATAAAATAAATAAAAATGTGTTCATTATACCTCAAAGAAACTTAAAATCTAACATAGTTTATGTACATTATAAAAATGTATTTCTTTGTTTCTAGGGGTTGCCCAAACTAAGCTTGGGAACCATTTACAAAAAAATAATTTAAACAATAGAAATACTACATTACCACATGTGTGTTAAACTGGAGGAATTCATGTGTGTGTGTGTTTGAACGCCATGAAGCAACAAGGTCAATTATCTCTGGCAATAATATTGTGTCAGTGACTATTGTCAACCTTGGAGATTACTTTCTTGGCTGACTGTACCTTTGAAACTATGTACCTTCTAACTAAGATGTTGGTGTACGATTTTAGACATTTGCATTGAATTACGCCAAAAAATATGTAAAATATCTAGGACATTCCCACACATGATCACCTGACCCTAAACTAAGCAGTTCTTCTACTATGGGCCGACAGAGATTGATTAACATACATTGACATTTTTTTACTCTCTTTAATACCGTAGTCTATAGGATTATGGTACGCTGGTACTAGGAATGTGTATGTAGCAGGCTAACAAGAAGTTTAATCGAAAAAAATACATCGATGTCAGTACTTTCCATTGGTGCTAGTAGCTTCTATCCTAGTCTTTAGGAGCGCCTACTGTCAAATGTTGCTTATATTGAATGAGTTATAGCCACCCGCTTCTCCGCTCCAAGATCGTTGATGATGACAAGGCTTCACCAAGCTGCGAACATCATAGTGGTCAGTTAGGTAATTTTTTAATCAATGGTCAGGAGTTTAGTTAGGTAAGGCGTCCGACCCATTTCAACCATGGCAGCCGGTCTCAATTGAGATCAGCCAAGTGCGCAGGAAATATTATAGTGCACAAGTGTGCGCGCAAACACAAGTGTGCGCGCAAACACAAGTGTGCGCGCAAACACAAGTGCACTCTCAATTCACTTACTCTCATAATTCGGTGAGACGGCAATCCGACATGACCGATGAGAGATCGGGCGAAGGACCACCGGCTTAACGTGCTTTCCGAGGCACGGGCGTTCAACCGCCAATTTCCTAACTCGGGTCTGAGTAATTTCATTACAGAAAAAATCACACAAATTTTGTCCGACCCCGGACTCGAACCGGGGACCTCTCGGTCCTTACGCAGCGGTTGCTACCAATAGACCAACGAGGCAGTAGTTAGGTAGCTACGTACAAAATAGGCTACTATTATACTAGTGATAGGATTTTGTGCAATATTGAAATGATTATTTCTTTTCCACTATGTCGTAACATAGTGTGTTCACAAACTCGTAAACTATGACTATACAGTACACGGAAGTACATTTCTGAATTAATTTCAGTTATGTTCTTGAACGTTGGTACTGCCTCGGGCCGTTCGGAAGATATCGAGCCAAAGTAGACTTACAACTCAGCGAGCGTCATATTAGTTTGGAATTACCGGAAGTGAATTGCCCTTACTATAAGATGGGACTCGATTAACAACTGAATGAAAACACTATCTTAACATATAAAGTACCTGTTGAAATGAATTTAATATGTACCAATAAAAATACTCCAAACAGTTTAGTTTAGTATGATTAACTTACTCAATTGTACTCACAATAGTTTACCGGGGGCCAATACATTAACTTATTTAAATTAAAATTAAAGAAATACTTTAACAGTACAGCGGGTAATATACCACATACATTACCTACCGCTTAAAGTAAGCGATGTGCGTTGTATGTAAAAATAATCGACAGTTCTCTTGTTAAAAGATGTATTTTTGAACAAGATTTTCTATTAAATAATGTCTATCATCGGACACGTTCACAAGAAGTTCCATATAACACACCTGTGGTCCAATATTGCAAGTCCTGGACGCTGCAAGAAACGTATTACGTGACAATATACAACATACACGTATACATAGTTTGGATCTTGGGAACAAGGGCAGTTAAGCAATTTTAACTACGAATATACGCGTAAACGGTTTTCTGTATATTATCTTAAACATATTGCAAATAACATTCTGTCGTTTTTATTTTATTATATTTTTTTTTCTATTAAACTCATTACTATTAGTCTAAAGGTTCATGTAAAAAAGAAATTTGGGACCACCACCCTAATTAGCAAAATCGTATTTTGTCGTTTTGTAGCCGCCAATAAAATACCTAGTCATTAAGGCGGACCTCAGTCGTTACAGTATTTTAGCATATAATTTTTTTTAAGAAATCGTACATCGTTACTATTTTTACATCGTCTAGATACACATGATGACTTGGTGAAATTTTAAAAATACTTAAAATTGGAAATAGTTTTACGTAACATTCGCGTATCCATTTTTCCAATTTTGCCGTACATATCGGATAAAAACATGTGCCGTTCCTGTGGTTCCCATACGCCAAATGAGAATAAAAAATATTTCAGCCCAAAACCAATTTTAACTGACTGACCCAAAAAGAAGTGTAATGTATCTCGGGCGTGTTTGTGTGTGGGTGTCATTAGGTTCGTATTCCCTGGGGCACCGTAGGGTACGTGACGTCAAGAAAAAAACATGGCGGATGTGAGTTGGGAAAACAAATGAACTGTTGTGTGTAGCCTAAGTAGTTTGACCAATTCTTAAAAGTGAAGAGTAACATTTGATATTCAAAACAAATGGTTACTTACTAATTTATTAAAAATATTATATATTATATATAATGTTTATAATTTAAATCATTCTAAAACCAAATTAGTTGAAATCACATTAGTATACATAATGTGATTCTAATTAATTTGGTTTTGTAATGATTTAAATTATAAACATTATACTTGACCATTAACATCCACCTACTACTTTTTAAAACGTGTTGGAGTATTCGTGAATACTCTCACGTTTGGATTGGTGATTTCTACGAATTCTCGGTTCGACTAACATAGATTTTGGAGTTCGTTAATCGGATCTGCAGCGCAGCTGGTATCAGTGAGATTAGATAGCAGTTACGGTTTCAGATTTATAACTTAGTTGGGAGTAACTATTTAGCCTTTACCGATCGCGGGAGAGTTCCGAAGCACAAATGAATAAAGGGGTAACTATCCAACGCTACCACTCGATTATCAGTTAACGACGGAAATGAGCTCAAGGTTTACCGTTACCAATATTGACGTAATGATAGCAATATTGTAGGTATTACGGGACGGGATATCCTTATATTAGGATTGGTTTTCAATAAATTTTAGTTAATATTATAAATGCGAAAAACCTCTTTCTGCCAGTCGTAATGTCAAGTTTTCTAGTTTCGATTTAGGTTTCCTAAAACCAAATGAAATGTGGTACACAGGTTTATTAGAGCATGAGAAGACTACTTTTTATTACCTTTGTACGATAAACGTCACACGAACGTGGTTTTAATTTAATATAAATATTTCCTTTTGATTTTACTATAGATTTCATTCACTAGTCGCGATGTTTCTAAGTTTACAAACGATATTTTGTTTGGATAGTTTTTATCATCACCATCGTCGTCATCAGTCCTTATACGTCCCCACTGTTGGGACACAGATTATAAAATGTTAATACCTGTTTTCTATTTGTTACATTATTACCTCGAAATTGTGTTGACCAAAATAAAAGAGAAAACAAACAAAAGTAGTCACACGTCACGCAAAACATCCAGCCCTATTTCCAACTAAATCCGAGTCAGGATTTGTGATATATTCTCACGATAATATCATTACAAACTGGGTCGGCGCGGTCACCCATCTAATTACCCCCAGATTCGTGGCTTAACTTAGTTACGATCCGCTCCAAGTCCTCTCAATGTTACATGTCAAAAAACGGTTCAACTGTTTCAGTAATCGGATGCAAACTACAAAATTAGTTCAGGTACCATAATCTGTTTTGTAGGTATCTGACGGGCGTTATTACGTTACGTTAGCCACACCTGTAGTGCGGGCTGTTTACAGCGACCGAGAAATACATCACACGGGTCCCTACAACCTAATTATTCAGAGCACTTATCTATCTCAGGAATACAGGTTGGCCGAAGTCGACGGAATAAAATGGAAGGGACCGCGGGGAAACAGAATTTCTATTGAATATTTTTCGCGTAATACCACGTCGATGGTACTTAGGTACGGGATTAATGAATATGGAATATTTATGGACTCAAACCCTGAGTTCACATTTTGAAATTACGACAGAATAATTTGTTAAGTGGTTTATACCACCACACGCAAATACATATAACAGGAGGTTAATTTAGCTAGCTAGCAATTGGGACAATTTATTTTGAAACTTAAATGTAAATGTTGTTTTATATGCCATAATTCGCGCTTAGTAGTACTACACGTATTAATGATTTCGCCATAGCGCTATACAATTTGTTGACATTTACGTATTGTTTTTGCTTTTTGCTTAACCGCTTTATTAATTATTATTTATTTATTAACATACTAGCTTTCCGCCGCGTTCAGTCATTTTATCGTGTAAAACATGTGTAAAACATTTCTGATTCATAATGCAGTCGCTTACTAAAAGACACTTACTTTTCACTTCATTTATGATATGACTTGGTAAGGATTGTTATAGAAGTAAGCGTATCTATACTTACTATAGATATCTGAGCCAACAGATATAATTATGCTAATGTTGAATCAACTCGTTTAGAGGGTGTATTAGACTGCGCCAGAGTTATTTCCGTGACTCACAAAAAACCACTAAGTACCTAAGTATCCAAGTTACGTTCCTACTCCATACCTCGAGAATGCTGAAACTGTCACCTCCGCCCAAACCGAGCGCCACAATAATCGTAAATTAACCAAGATAACCTTAATCAAACATCCCTCGCGTTCGATTCCCGCATTTATTGCTCAACAATAGTTCTGATTTACGGTTTAGGATCGCAAGAGGCGCTGCGGGATTGTACATGATATTATTTGTAATAGTTTGTGGGCTAACGTAACTTAGTTAGCTCTGAACACACACAGACACATAACAAACACGATGTTCAACAATATGATTGTTATTTGACGACTTTGAACTTGAAACGACAGGTAAAGTCAATAACGAAATTGTCGATCGATAGTTAAAGTAACACAAAACTTTGAGCTAATAATATGTTAGTAAATTCATCGAACGACGAAAATATTTAATGAATAGCGGCCGCCTGAGACTTTGTATGCGTGGTGTTAGTTACAGTTAAATTTTATATAATAAAAATTATACAATATAAGTTTATGAACTGTATAATGTAGCTTATATATATAATGTACCTATAAGTAAGCTTAATTACTGGGAAGTTTCAAAGAGAGTTGCAAAAGAGTAAAACGCTTTCGCAACATACATACATACATCCACCACACATACAAACTTTCGTATTTATAGTAGGATGACTACAACTGAATCTTAAGGATAAATATGTAGTTAGTGCTGGAGTCTTTTAAGAACAAGTGTTATTAAAGTACAGGTTTCTCTTCGGGCCTCACTAGGGAGCCCTAACGACGGGTATTGTTTTAGATCCCCTCTATGATGGGACCTGCAATAGCGTTAGTTCCCGGGACATTGTTTCGACCACGCCGCAACCTCAACCAGGACCGATCGCGGTGACGTAACCGCTGTAAATGTCCCCAGGTTTCCCGATTTGGTTTGGTCGCCCTACATTTTTAATGATCTTGTGACGCGATTTGGCTGGAACTGCAAAGAAATGACTAGTGATAGTTATAGATATCTTGGTCTTGTGGCATCTTCTGATTATGATCTGTTTGTCGTTGCGCTTTCAGTTCGTTATATTATCGTATTCTACAGTACTAGGTGTATATTGTAACAAATCAAAATAATTCCTGATGTATTTAAACATTTGATGTCGGCTTTTTACGAAAAAATCTTATCTATTTTAATTAGTGTCGGACCGAAACTAGTTTTCCGGCCGAAACCGAAACCGAATGTTCGGCCGTGCCTTTAGTACAAGTGGTCAAGTACAAAATAGCTTAAATTACTGAATTTTGGTGCATTTTACCCATACGTCTGTATTGGGGGATGTTTTTACACATTTAATTACATTTTTGGAGTTTTAGTAGCAATTCCAAATTTTAAATAAAATATAATATAGCCTGTAGCCTACCTCGATAAATGGACTATCTAAAACTGGAATGACTTTTTGGATTTGTATGTTCCTTTTTAATTTGAAAGCTAGTGCTTCCCGTTAGGTCCCATAGTAATTTGACAATGTCATCCATGATTGATGGAAGGTTAACTCTTAAAAGTTAGAAGTAAAAGGATAACTCTTTCAATACTGTACGCATATTCAGACTACTAGTTATAATCATACCAGACGGCTTTCATCCCTAATGTATGCTCAATTAACAGTATATGTATGTATGTATATTATATTCTTTCTCTCTTTACGACTTATCTCCCTATAGAAAAAATATTTAACTTGAGAGCCTAAATATTAAATTGGGGATAACAACTAATTAAGCTCGTGTTTCACAACAAAATAACGTACAGAATTTCCAAATATCGTAAATATCATACGATATAAATGGAGAGAATGCCCTCTGGTCTCCCAATATCACAATGTAAATATCTTCCAAAACTTTATTATTCGGTCAAACGAAATATGTGAATGCCGCTTAAATCCGGCGTTATTCATGGCAAGCTTTAGAGTTTTGCATTTTAATACGAATTTTCATGCTTCATCTTATCTCAATATTCGGTTTTGTATAACAAAGCATTCGCTCGATAATCTTCTTGTGTTATGATGAGATTTGGGCCTGAAATTGTTTCTTTAAAAAAATCATGGGATTGTGTTGGGATTTATCAAACTAGAATAATATAATAACGGAACCGTATTATTGTGATCTAAAATACAGTCCTAGAACTAAGGCCTTAACGACCTTGTTTAGGGTAGACCCGTGCCACAGCGGTGGACATGATTAATACACAAGTTAGATATTTTGAGCGGAAATTATTTGCTAATAAAAAAAAAATTAAAAAGCCATTATTATTGTACATTGATGTAACAAAGTCCAATGAAGTCTCGATGATTTATAATATGGCAAGTGTTTGTGTTCAAGCAAAATTGAAATCGGTCAACCGTTGCGCAAATATCTAACTAATATTGGTCTCCTATAAATTGAAGTAAAATGCTCCAAAAGCCGAATACGCACTCATATCGTTTTTGTTTTATCCCGAGTAGGTACTCGACTAATAATGCCACGAGCAGAAAACCAATAAAATTTAACAATATTCAAGAAAAACAGCCGGTGCAACAATTTGTGAAATGAACGTTGAAATTAATTATTCTGTCAATACCAGCGTTTTATTTTAAGCAATTTAACCGGACAGGACTTCATTATGTATCTTTAGGTTTATTTTTATTGAAAACATTATGCAAATTCTGAAATTCAAATACACGTACTTCGCTTATTTATAAGGAAACACTTGTTTAGTACTTGAGTCGCGCCGCTACGCAAAACAACAATATAAGTTAAGGGAACGCTCGTGAAGTAAACATAATTGCTTGCTTGAGAAAGTGGGGCGGATTCGCCAAATCTCGAATTAAATAAACACTAAAAATACACCCGCGACGTCCAAATTAAACGAGGTGCTGGGAAACTCCCTGCGTTCCCATTAAGTAGAATTGGCAAAAAGCGACAGAACAGGAATGTAAACACTTAAAACTTTGCTCGGCGGCGAGTTCCGCCGCTCCACAGTAATAGAGGGCGCTACTGGCAAACAAAAGCACGCCGAGTTTTAGTTTGGGCCGCCATTTTGTCTGTTCGGCGTTTTAACCGCTTCCTACAAAATTCCGGGGCAAAATGGGACCGGCGCGTATGAAAGATGAATATGCAACGTCGACGCTCGCCGCTCGCGCCGCGCCGGCAGCCGTCGCGCTCCGGGACGCACCCCAGGGCTGCCGCCCCCGGGCCGTGTCTTGACAGATACGACAGGGTCAACATTAATGACCTCGTGCGTCATTCCTCAAAATGCCTTATATTTATTTGGGATTATGGTAATGAAAACCAAGGCCTGCCCTTCAGTTTTCTTCGCATATAATAATAAATAAATATATAAGTTCGACGAAAACCGAGATAAGCTAGATTATTATAAACTACTTAGATTTTTGCCCGTGACTCCGTCCACCTGAAGTCGTTTATCACGTAAACTATTGGTGGATTATAGCTAAGTAAATAATGCACGCTCAGCATCTTGACTATCTGTGTACCAAATTTCAAATAAATCGGTTCAGTTGTAATCAACTTACCAAACGGTATGAAAGTGCGTACTGACAGAATGTTACATTCGCATTTATGGTATTAGTTATGAGTTGCTTGGAACTAGATGGATAGTTACTCCTGCATTTTGGCAAGTAGTAGCTTCGATAAATTAGCCAAAAATCTGTTTTATCATTCTTGCCACAAGATGCATTGTTGGCATTGTTGCTACTGAGTCATTTCAAATAATTTTATTTATTATACACAACCAAAAATGTTATTTATTGTCCCTATGACAGCTGTAACTAGAATTGATAGCCCTAGATGCACGGCTCGCTTCGTTATTTATTGCGATCAGTATTTTGCTTATTCTCTCTTGATCCGCTCCACGCCACTTCACTCACCCGCTTATTGCCTGTTAGTAGTAATAGACGATTAATTTTAATGGTGTGCGTCATCGGACTCAATTAACGTAAAGAAGTATAATTGGTAAGCAGTTGATTCTGTGCCTGAGTATGCTGTTTTAATGGTTAACATTGATTATGTTTGTATTTTGTTGCTGTAAAAAGTTTTTTTGTGTTGCAATTGTTACAAATGTAATTCGATCGGGGATATCTTATATTAAAATAGAAAAAAATCTCTAGTAAATTTCGAAGGCCATCCATATTTTATTCACTATCGGTTACTCATCCACTGGATAATATAAACAAAAATAAATAAACACAATATTACACTACATCACATACATTATCCCGTGGTAAGTAACTAAAGCACTTGTGTTTCGGATATCAGAATCAACAGTTGATACACAAATATACTTAAATACATTTAATAACACACCTAGACATGGAACAAACACCGGTGTTCGTCACACATATATTTTTCCCGGGTGAGAATCGAACTCACGATACTTGGAACCGTAGGTAGTGAACCTGGGTCACTAACCACTGTTGCACCGAGCCAGTCAATAGTCAATGATGCTAAGCTTAAGCAATATAAAAAAATCAAATCAAGAATCAGTCCCAACTACAATGGATTCGAACGGAGTAATAAGGGCCCGTGTAATATTAAATCCGAAACGGTCCGATCCCTGAAAACTGGCACAAAAGAACCACTCTGCAGTTTGACTTTTCATGGCTTCTTTCGATAAAGTGGTAAAGCGATTAAAACCACTGAAGTGCATATTGAAAACGTATATTGCTTAGCCACATTTGCTAATGCATAAGTTATATAATTGACTACATGTGACTGTAGGTTTCGTTTCTTTGGAAATTGTACTGGTATGAATATTGTTATGAAAATAGTATATTGCAATAGCTTACGATCTTGAAAGCAATTAGTTAACACGTGTTCCGTTATATTGTCACAAAAAAAATCAATTTTATTTTTAACCCGAATCTATACTTAAAACATACCATCATGACTATAAGACTGATCTGAGTTATACTCATAACCCATGATTGGTGTCATCATCATCATCTCATATACGTCCCCACTGCTGGGGCACGGGCCTAACCTAAACTAGGGCGATAAGGCCTTAGTCGACCATGCTGGCCAAGTGCGGGTTGGTCGACTGCACAACCTAAGAATTTCTTCGTAGGTGTGCAGGTTTCCTCACGATGTTTTCCTTTTCCTTCATGATTGGTGTAAGCAGGTCGAAACGTCGGGTAGTAAGTAGCTATTTATTTGCTACTTCTATTATCACCCATATTAATCAGATTTTAATGTAATGGAACGCGAAAGTCTCAAATCGTACATTCCAGGTGTTACGGTGACATAACGCCTGGTATACATAATATAGAGGAATGTTCTTATTAATTTTCTTATTTTTAATAATCTCATAAAATAGTATTAAGACACTAAAAGTAATATACACTTAATGTTTATATACATAAAAAATTGGGTTTACATTTATTTATCATTTTCTCATTACGAATGGAACTGAAAACATGAATATTATAAAAATATACGCTGGTCTACACTACAAATATGGCCAATTAATTATTTACCCGTATGTTTGTTTGAGCATAACCGTTTTCCACTGTTGATTCTGGTAAAAGAAATGCTCAAACGACCGAGCGATATAGTACCTATGCCGCGGTATAAAAACAATATAATAAATAAATGTAATATTCAACAAATTGCTGAGACGATAATTTGGGGAGGCCTTTTGTTCAGCAATGGTCGTTTACCGGCTGATATAATTATAATCATACGCATTGGCTGGCTCGAGGTTGCATCGTCGGTCCATCTTTTGAGGGGGTTTCCTATACTGCCAGTCTATCGCTACTTTATAGACCCTTCTACTCTGACTGTTCTGTTATGTGTCTGTTATCTAATATTGTAAGAACTGCCTCGTTGGTCTATTGGTAGCAAGTGCTGCGTTAGGACCGAGAGGTCCCCGGTTCGAGTCCGGGGTCCATAGCTGAAATCTGTAGGACGCCTTATTGTAAGAAATTCTGAGGTATGTGAAGTCGACCAACCCATGCTTGGCCAGCGTGGTTGACTAAGGCCAGATCTACTAAGGTCTGAGTTTAGGTTAGGCGCGATCCCCATGTGGGGGCATATATACGATGATGATGATGATGACTTTCTTATATGCAGAACTGCCGGACGCGATGCCGAAGGTGCACGCGCAGAAGAGCTGGTACTCTGCAGGGGACATGCTCCGGGCCAACTGCACCTCGCCTCCTGCTGACCCCCCGGCTAACCTCACGTGGCTTCTCAACGGACAAGAGGTAAGTTGAGGATCATTATAATACCTTTTAAGGGGTCTCTGCTTGTTTGGTCTGTGCCGCGTTATGATTGCAACCGGATGATAAAGCCTTCAGTCATATCTAAAGTGATAATATCAATATCATAATTGTAATTAATCTCAATAGTTTTTTATTATTTATATTTTATATTTATTGCCTTACACTAGAGTCAACATTTACTTGACTTCACGCAACCTCCTCACAGCGGAACGACACGAGGACGCGGTTGTGGTGGAGAACACCCACGCGCCTCCGGCTACTGTCCTCTTGCAGCGCTTGCAGGACCAGATGCCGACGCAGGAACGCTTCATGGCATCCTTTCCACAGAAGGAGCAAGTGTATTTGGCGTGCTGGGTCACTTCCATCTTCTTGACCATTTTACGGAGGAGGCACCGTAACGTGTGCCATATTTGCCTGTGATTCCGACCTTTTTCGTACGTTTGGCCATTTTTAGAAACCTGCCTCAAACACTTGACAGAATAAGAAAGAAAAAAAAATGTATTACTACAAAATATTCAGACATCCTCACTGCGCAGGACGTTAATAATATTTCACAACCGTGCGTTTAACTAGTTTTGCTGAAACCGCGGTGAAAATGTTTTTTTTTTTATTGAAATTGCAGTATTTATATGAAGTTTTAATAAAATTTTTTTGATAATTTTACTTCTTTCGGATTGTTATAATTTATACATCTAGACTGACCGTACTACGTAAATAAAATTGTGTTAGATGTAATAGGTACAAACTTCTGCCATAAATCTACGGATGCGGTTCAATCTGAGATTCGTATATAAAAGTATCGGTTATGGTAATGGGCAGTTATCCGCAATTCGATTACAATTCGTCTATTTTGTGTCGGGTGAAACATCAATCAAATTATCCCGGCTCAGTGAGGGAGGCCAGCGGCGTTTCGCCCGATGTATCGTTTTGTACCGCAAATACATTTTATAATGGGCATTCACAACCATGACTGATGCAGAAACCTCGGTTCATTATTGTATAATAATGTAGGAATTTGATCTGTTCAACCCCAGAGGAAAACAGACCATGGGGTCATGTTTACACATTAAAAGATTAATGACGCGAACAGAATTTGTATGATAAAGTGTAATTTTGAAGTTCATATTTACAATCTGACGTGAGTTGAAGAATTTGTTTTTTTAATATTATGCAGTTGGCTCACAAAAACTGCTTTTAAAATAAAGCATGACATACAACCATGTATCCACTAAGTAGTTGACGTGTATATGCATGCATGCCAAAAAGTTTCATGAACAACATTCAACCAAAAACAGTGTTAGTGTAGTGTTATAAATATGTGTTGGCAGAGGCGAGAAAAGTAAGCATTAATGTGTAAAATTTCAAGTGTCCTTCCAGGAAGTAGCCATAAGAGGATTACTGTGCAAAGTATGTTTAATTAATTTGACCCGAAGGCAGCTTTGCACTCGGGTGTTTCATAAATGAAATTAGCCGACACCTAAAGCTTGTGAATCCGATAAAGATTTTACCGCTCAAGAGTTCTGAGAAACGATTAAACCCAGGGTTTATTTACCGGAATATGTTAATAGTCTTGCTCTCCACGTACAAGCATCGTTCACACAGACCATATTGTAAACGAAATGTTATCGAGTTTTACAGTAATAATGTTTATGTAGAAAAATGCAGATTATTCGTCGGCTCGATATACTTACCACTAATATTATGTTCTCACTCCTTGTTATATGAGTTAGATAAAAAGAAATATGATGAATTGAATAAAACGCTTCGAAAAATGTATGTAACTGTGTATCATTTAAAAAAAAGATTAAAGACGAACGTGCGACCTGGTAATATCGAAAAATGAGAAAATATGTAATTCTGTGCGGTCAAACCAAAGGAAACAATATAAACAAAGGAGGCAACACTCGGCTCATACATGAATTATCAATTCTCCGAACTGCCGCCCCGTATCGGCTTTCTTTTTCTGGAAGTCAGATGTCAATCTCACCTCTTTTCCAAAGTGGATCAGCAGCCTACTCTGCTACGGTGGTTACCGACCCCTGGTTGACAACGAGCGAAGCGAAGTTAACGTTACGATTCCGATTACACTGCGTTGCAGTAAGGAGACAAGTGAATAAAGGGAATCTAATCGGCTCCCGTCCCTTTCCCAGTTAATTTTGATGTCATGTACCTATGCTGTGACCTTTAGATGGAGTGAGGATTCATTCAACACCAAATTGCCGATGTCTTACATTCAAATGTTGAAAGGCCTCTCAGGAGACGCAACCCTTTGGAACTCCCTAAACGATCCTTACCCTATCTCCGACACGAAGTTGGAATAAAATTACCTGGCTGGTATACTTTTTACAAAAAAAGTTTTTACTTTTAAAGGGATAACTTTCTTGCATAACTTGTTTCAGCCAGTCTTTTTTCTCTTTGTCCGTACCATTCTATAATAATGAACAATATATTATGCAAATCATTCAGGTCATCAGAGAGACTAGTCCAATTGAATAACACCCAATTAAACTGCCATCGGATTTACTCATATCCACAGTTTCAATAAACAACAGTAAATATTGATTTATACAAAAGCACTCATCAGTAAATACAAAAACAATACGATTCATCGTTTGATTCGAAATGCAAACTCTTCACAACCCGTTTCTGTAATATTTCTCGCTTGACGATTTTTTTATGTAGTAAAAAAGATAATTAAAAATATAATCCTGAAGACCTACATCGGGACCTTAAAGTAGACTTTGTCAAAGACATTATAAAGAAATACGTCGAAGCTCATGAACGTCGATTTCATCTTCCCGTGAATGTCCAGGCTATCCAGCTCCTCGACAACACGAACACAGTGAGGAGACTCAAAAGGACAAAACCTTTTGAGTTAGTGTAAATTAGTGACAAAAAGTGAAGTGTCTTCCCCTTAATTAATAAAGACAATAAGAAAAGTGCTAATGGACACATTCTTAGACATACAATTATTTTACATATTTATTAACATACATTACTTATTAGTCTTTTAAGACTAGATTGTAATTTTGAAGGCGTATTCATCCATAAGGAAATACACCTTTAAAAAATATATATAATCAAAGAATTACTAGAGGTTAGATGTATCAGTTAAGTATAATCTCATACTGCTGCTGTTGAAGGGGGTATCTTTAAACATATTCGCATGTGCCATTACACGCATTTGTACCGATAAAAGTTCAGTGCACGTCGCCCGACTATTGAATTCCAATAAAACATGACGACTTCCTATAACTGACACATACGACATGCTTGCGAACTGCTGCTACTTTAGAAGACTGGCCCGCTCCAATGTATCGCGCATTCGAGATAGCATGAAAGCATTTTATTTCTGACATACTGACGTACTTGAAACCACAATTATTTAGAGAATATTCTCGGAAAACAATACTTATTCACTATTCAGTATACAACGTAAATTCGATGAAATCGTAATTGTAAACATAGTTGTACACACAATGTTATGTTTAATTCTAATTTGATGACACACAAAAGTAGTTCAGCACTCATTTTTAGACCATTATTTTAAAATATCTACTCTACATGAAGCATTATTGTACTTCAAAATTCTCCGAATTACCTTGTTAATAATAGCGTAATGTATTGACATTAAATTTTTATGTACACAGGTGAAGGGTCTCGACATCCCGATGCAAGAGACGATGCAGACGCGCCGCACCTCACCCATCGCCGACGCATCGCTCGAAGACGCGAACAGAATCATATTCAGTCCGTGGGACACAATCTCGGGCTTTGACGAGACCACCGACAACGTTATAGACATACCCGGCAATATCGGCGGCATAATACCCTCGCCCGACGCTCACGCCGATCGGAAAAACAAGGACTCCACCAACCGACTCACGCCCGGGCAAATAGCAAATAAATTGAACATTAGCACTGAAGAAGAGAAATCTAATAAATCATCTTCGTTCAGCCAGCTTGTTATGAGAGTAAAGTCCGTACACTTTCGCAAAGTGAGTACCTATTATTTGTGCGCTCTTTAGAATTTTGTTTGTACGTGTGCGAATCGGTGCGGAATCGAAACCTGGATTTGACATCGAGTGAAATGTATTTCGCGTCGATTCGCTCTGTTATTCATTGTGCTTGCGGCTTTTCTATGGGCGTATTATATGTATATTTAAGCTTTTTAAGGATCCGTACCATAGGGAAAAGGCGCTCTCATAAGAGGATGATTTTTTTACCTTGCCTTTCCATCGTGAGTATGGTATGGTTGTGAGTGACTGCAAGAAGGGTGAACACATGAAAGAGATTAAAACAAATTCTATAACAACAACAACATTATTATCAAGTAAAAAAAATAAAAAACGTTTATTGTTTCATAAATTGTACATACTGTCTTACAGTACTAAAATAAAGGTGAGCAAAAGGAAACATCTCCGCATGGCTTATCTAGTAAACCAGATAAGTAGTTGTGTTTAATATCAAGTATACAAAATGTTGTACAAAACTCCTTGATTTCTTGAAATGGTCCTAGTTCCAATTCTTATTTTACTTTTTACAATTCATGATTACGCTGCATAGTTTGACATTTAAATCAAAACCAGAGAATCCGTTAACTGAAAAACATTACACTTAATTTGGTAATAAAATTTTTTTTTTGATAATCTGAATGAATTAACTTTCTTTCTTTCGACGTGTTCCACCATTTATAAACTCAAAACGTTTGAAAAATTTTATAACTCTGAAATAATACGGAACCCTCAATACGCCCCCAATTCATACACGGGTTTTGACTTTTATTTTATCAATGCGGAGGTTAAAATTATTTCTACTTAATAAACTTTTTATTGAACTTGATTTATCGGATACATTAATTTAAAGATCCAATAAATATTCATAGGAGTTATGATTTATTAAAATATTAATGTTTTTGCAACAAACAAGTAAATTAATATTTTCATATAATACATATTCAGTTGTAGTTGTCGATAAATCCGCTTAACTATAGAACGTTTAAATTAATTGTAACAATTGGAATATTTCTTATGAAATCCTTTTAAAACATGAATACAAAATTGAACGTTGATATTCAAAAATAAATTATTTTGAAATTATAATAGTGGGGAAGGAAACAGTTGGGTGCCTCAAATTAATTTAGGCAGGATTTTATTATTATAAACGCCAACGCTCAAGAATTAATTGATAAAATTAAATATCCGTTTTCTTAATTAACTGTGTAAATATTTTGGAGAGAATTCATCGTCCATTTAGATAACTTTACTGCTTCGTTGGTCTATTGGAGATGCTGGGTGAGGCTGAATGGTTTTGTAACAAAGTATAAAACAAAGTCGCTTTCGCTGTATGTCCGTATGTATGCTTAGATCTTTAAAACTACGCAACGGATTTTGATGCGTTTTTTTTTAATAGATAGAGTGATTCTTAAGGAAGGTTTGTATGTAAAATTTACCCGAAGCGAAGCGAGGGCGGGTCACTAGTATATCATAAACCCATAAACGTCTATGAGGGGCACGAACCTACTCAAATCTAGACCCATTAGGTCTTAGCAAAAGCACGCTGGCCAAATGAGGGTTGTTTAACTTTACACAACCTTAGAAATTCTTCACAGGAGTGCTGGTTTGATTCCACACGATGATTTCCTTCAGAGTAAAAGCGGCAAATAAACATACAAACAAATTTTAAATTTAAAAGTACATTGCTATGTGTCGGGGTTTGAACTGGCTAACGCTCATGAATGGGAGGCAAAAACCTTAAGGATGCTCACAAAACAATACGAACCGTTTTAATTAACTTCGTCGCCTGATACGTAATAATATCAAGGAACATTTTCACATACGGTCATTTGACCCCAAACTAAACAGATCATGTATTATGGGCATAAAGTAAGATGTAAAGTTTTTGATGTTATGTTCACACTGGCCACCAATAGTCCAGCAACAATAAAAAAAACACAAAAACAATTTTTATTTCGATTAAATGACTTAAATGTTGGCTGTATGGCTCGGTGAAACTTATAAAAAAAATGTTATTATGACGCAGGGTCGTCTGAATGTGACGTGTGTGGCGCGAGTGCTGTCAGTGTGGGCGGCCAGCGGCGTTTTGCTGCTGGATGAAGAACGCCCGCAGATAGCGCCTGTCATGGGTTCTCGGGACTCCAATACAGGTAATTATTTTTTTCCTGACGTTAGCAGCTGATTAAAAGTAAATAATAAATATTACTCAGGATCACAAGGTGGTTCTGACTCTGTGCGAAGTTACTCAAGCAGTGGTAATACGTATAACAGAATTATATGAATTATGTGTGTACATTTGAATGGATTCAATTATTAACTTACGTGATTTTCCAACACCTTTGTTCATACTTCTATAACGTACCTTCATATTCATAAGATTTTCTACATAAACATGTAGTCCAATGGAATATGTATAGTTAATCAAAAATAACTCATGTAGTTAAAAGTAATAGAAATCTAGACGGTATTGAAAGTGCTAACTAACTAACCTACATACTCTTCGCACTACGTGGCTATTTTGTTATTGAGTTCAGCTAAATCATTAGTAGTGAGTGAGAAATCCAATATAACGTTTATCATGTTAAAGTTCTTATAATTATAAAGAATCAAAGTATATTTTGTATCGGTCAAAGTATATAATATAGAATACCTGAATATATATATCACCTTTGTTATATTGTACTTCGCAATACATAAGTTTATTTTTACATCCAATTAATAAAAAGGCAATTTCTTTTTAAAATTGAAAACATTTATTTATAGCTCTAGCAACTGATCACTGATCAAAGATAAAATAACGCCTTATAATTGAAAACGAGCTCGAAATAGCTGCCTTTGTTTACGCATTACGTACTCGAGCGCCAGTGGAGCGTTACGAACGAGGGCGTGCGCTACGAACAAGTGCTACGAAACGTAGCAAGCGTAGCTCAGCGCCCTCCACCTGTAGCACTCGTAGTTAAGAAAATAATATTAATGTTTACTGCGTTCCGGTTGCCTTCATTTATATTCATTTGTATTTGCTCTGTGTTCGGGTAGGTTATTTATCTTTTTAATTATATTCAAACATTTTCTGTTTATTCTTATATAATTAACATAAATTCACAAAACTGATATATCTAAAAGACCTTTGGTTGCAATATTCATAATCCATTATGAGTTAGTTAACGGAACGCACAAAGAAATAATTTAGAAAAAGCCAAATTTATGGTATCCATTCCTGTAATGATTATTTACCTCATGCGCGGCCCGAACCTTACTCAGTAGGTTTTACGAGGCTATGTCACCAAACAATGTCCAATTGTAATGGCATTTTTATTATGTTTGCTTTGTCCCCTTTTTACGCTTGACGAAGCCAAAGTTTTATTTCTCGGAAACATTGAATGTCGATATTTATTTTGTGGAAGGTAGTCATCAGTGCCGCTAAATAAAGCTGGTTATACATTAGCTAACGTATTCTGGACGTGTTGCTGACTGTACTGTTTGGAACTAATGAAATAAACTTTAGCCCATATACATACATCCCCACTGCTGGGGCACGGGCCTACCCTAAACTAGGGCGATAAGGCATTAGTCAACCACGATGGAAAAGCGCAGATCGGTTGACTACATAATCTAAGAATTTCTTCGTAGGTGTGCAGGTTTCCCCAAGATGTTTTCCCTTGTCGTTAGAACGTCGAATAATCGTACTATTGAATAAAAAATTTGAAAAATTTTACCTATACGTTATGACTTGTAATCTTTCACTTTAGTAAGTTTAGTTTTCTTCAAGCTATTAATTCACTCTAGCTCATTAACTTCACACTTAACGAGGCACAGTCTAGTAACAGACAGACAGTGAACTCTTAAAGATAAAGGTCCGTTTTAGGCACGAAGAAGGAAAGTCATCGATCAATTTAGCATAGAATAAGTGGTTGACCAGAATAGGTATGCGATGGTGAGTTCAGTACCTCCATTTTATGTCGCATTAATAACAATCAATTAGCGAAGTACGCTCAAACAACGCGGGCGATGGTCCGGTCGAGAGGACCCGTCAGCGGATGTCTAATGGCGTTGACATTCACGATTACACCCAATGCCTGAATAATTCTGTCCGACAGAACCCCGAATTTTAGTCAGTATTTACATCCAATTTTTTTTATCAAAACATCATATTCATTGACCGAGTGATGCTGGAACAATAGCCTCGAATTTAAATCCAGTTATTTGTTTGAATTAGATAATGAATTAATTGATAGGTGTTGGGATTTGATTTATGACCCTTTATGATAAGATATCATGACTTTTGTTTTTAAAATAATGCTTGAAGGCAAAATTATTTAAATAAATTGGTAGAACGACAATGCAGCAGGTACTTCAAATTAAATGTTAATACTAGTAAATAGGAGAAGTCGAAAATAGTCTAGAGCCGAGTCCTAAGGCTATCAAATTAAGTAGGTAACTTTTAAATAAATAGATACTCATGAAATGTAGTATCATTTTAGCAATAAGCGAACATTGTTGTTGATTAGGTACACAATATAGAAGATAAGTGTCTTTAAAATGTGTTGCTAAATCTACAACACATGTGTGATGTGACATGTGTGTCACGGTTATCAGTATGATCAGAATGTAGTATTATTGTTTATTATTTGCGCGAACACTACATATTTGAAATAAGACTTTTCTGTGACCACGAGCTCTTTAAAGAGCTCGTAACGTCGGATCTCTAATTAATATATTTAGAATAACAATACACGCGAGTTTAGTCCGTCAAATAAGTTTTATTTCAAATGATCAGTATGTTTTTGTTGTCACAGGTCGCCGGTGGAGCCCGCCGCGGGTTGTAGCACTCACGATGCTCAATTGTTTACTCTACACACATTGGTGAGTACGACCGTTGGATTTAACCCATATTATCCCAGCGCCCCATTAAAGGTGCACTAACATTTTAATGTCATACATCTAATATTTGAATATATATAGGTAATTTAAAAAAAAATCGTTATCTACATGGATTTGTCTTTCACATCATACTTTTTTATATTACAAATGCGCGTAAGTTTTTTTTTGATAATTAGTGGAAGTAAGTTAATTTCGCTCAACGGGACCTTTAAAAAAAGGTAAGTTATTTTATAAATGTATGTAATTTTACAATTATATGAATACTATTATTTTTATTGCTGTGCTTCTATCTTTCATTGAGTAAAGTGAAAAAAACGATATTTAAATTTTTTGATATATTTTTTGCAAGTTTTACATGATGCCCCATTTGAGGTGCACTGGGAACAACAGGCACCGTGGAAATTTTCTTTGAAGAAATAGTTGACATATACTATTTTCTGTTTTAATCGCTTATTTTTCTTTTCAGGTAGAATGTTAACACGATTTTATCAGTCCTAATGGAAGATAGCCCTATCATATTAGCGACTATATTTATGATTCCACCTAAAAACAGGTAATTGAGTGATGAAAATAGTGGAGATGAAAATTCAGGAGATATTGGCAATATTACTGGTCGAAAGTCGAGGTGTGGTGTCAGATTCATCAGTACAGAGTTCACTTGAAAGGTCAAAAGAATAACATTCATAAGCCAGAATGATAAAACCAACCATGGACTTCTTCTCAGGAACCACCTGCTAAGAAAGCTAAAATGGTTGTGAATAGGATATTGGAATGATAGTAATATAGTGAATATAGCCTCAACGGAAAATGATGTCAGCCAATCGGCAAGGTGAAACGTTGGTGCAACAATAGAAGAGTAGACTTTAATCCAACCCAATTTCTATCAACTATATAAAAAGTTCAGTGATGGCGTCGACCGCCTATTATAGGATTGGGATAAGGTTGAAGAGGTGGTACTTGCAAATGATAATGTTTCCTATAAATGCATGTTGAAATGCGTCAACAACACATTTGAACTGAATCAACTTTCACCAGCTGTAGGAGAAACTAAAGATGCTCATGACGATCAGACGCATCTTATTCTTGGTGAAACATCATCTTCTCTTCCAAAACGAATCGAGTTCAAACTACCAATGACCCTCAAGAAAACTACCGGATTCTATCAGATTGGACAAAGGACATCATTATGTATCGTCAAAAAAGAAACTCAAATCGATGTCAGCATCACAATTATACTTAGTATTACTTAGTTTAGATGCTGACTGCATAATATGCATATTATGGAGTTGGTTTACATCAACATTGTTCCTAAACTATTCATACCACTAGATTATTCATTTTTCGATATACATATATATGTATACTTACAGCTACATTTAAGCATATTTTATAACTGTAGTCCACTTCATTAATTTTCAAAGTTAATTTACTAATAAAACAGTTTAAAACTTAAAACTCGTTTCTTATTTCTCCATACAAATCCCGTTGGCATATTATCCCAACGCCCCATTTAAGGTGCGGTCCTGAAATACATTATGTATAGTACATAAAAATATAAAAAAAATTTTTTGGTCGGTTTTTGAACCCTCTTTATTTAAATTTGGGAATTATTTTTAAAAATTTTGTGTTTTTAATATCTTGGGATAATATGGGTTAAAATATTGTAAATAGGAATCGAATGCATGTAAACATCGCCCTGTTCAAGAAGGCGACATACTAGCACCCAATACAATGCGTCCACAAGACGGTCGCGAGTTGAGAAAGACATCTTATACTCGCCTTCCTAGATAGGGCTTTATGATAAACTAACATATCTGACATCGCCGAAAGAAAAGTTGAAATATTCTTCGTTTTACTAACTATATATTTTAACAGTGCATATTAGTAATTAAAGCCATACCTTACGTTAGCAAGGTATTTTGTACGTAAATTTTTGAGGCTTTTCCAAAAAGAATTCATGAACACAAAATTATTTATTTACCTTTTTTATTTAAAGTAGTTCTGAAAAATTAATTTTTTATTTACCTACATATTTTTTACATTGCAGGTCAATCCGATGATCTGAAGACTAAAGGACGTATTGTTTTCTCATCTAAAATCAGTGTTTAGACTAACGTTTTAGTGATTGGGAAGTTCGGAAACAGTGAAAATAAACGGATTTTATCAGCAAGTGGGTTGAATGTAGTGAGTTTTATACTTGTAAATAGTTTTATAATAGATACTCTAAGAGAAAATAGTGATGTTTTGCTTGACGAACTTTTATGTACGTAACTGTTACTTCTACTTAAGAAACGTAAAATAAAGGAAAAACTGTTTTTAAAAGATAATTTTCATTATTCAAGTGTTCCAAAGAACGGTATATCCCTAACTGGCCACAGTATGTATAGTTTCATAGTCTGAAAGTTATTTATCCGTTTGCAAAACCTAGCAAAAGCTTTTATCCGAAACTCGCAACAGACATACACTGCAAATGTTTCATAATTATCAACCAATAGCCTGAATTTACTGTATTCGTATTTCTACCGTTGAAAGTAATGCTTTTACATACTTGTGATTAGGACTACATAAAACTAAAAATGAGAATAGCATTATTACCTTTTATATGCATTTTTAGCCAAAAATGTTACAAAACAGAACTCGTTTTAAACTCACTCATATTCAAATATCAAGTCCATTCAAGAATAAATAAACTCCGACAAACATAACAAATGTGGACATCAATTTGGATCTTTTAACAAATCGTGAATAAATCCTATTCTGTACCTCCCAATGTGAGCGCCCCCGCCGTCATACCGTATCGCGCTTTTGACGGATTGTCAGGGACGGATCCTATGTGATTGAGCTTTATTGATTGGGAGCTACCGCGTATGGATTTGCCGCAAGACTTATGCGCGTGAGGACCCCAAATGCCAATCGACATTGATTATGTTCAGTTTATTTAGAACCGCTTTTCATTTGTCCTGGCAGGTCATAAGGATGTTAATTTAAAAGAAAGTATATAAGTAAAACATTATGTTCAAAATAAAACAAAGGCATCACGTCAGAGAAATTTAGTGGCAAACAAATTTAATAATTACATAGATTGAATTCAAAGTTTTTTATTTTTTAAAAACAGCGCAAATTCTATTAAAAGTTAAAATATTAAGATAATGACTTTTCCGCCTTTCTTTTCGAGGAAAACAAGACCTCGCAATATTACTTATCGCCACACTTTTTTAGTCGTTGTTTTTTTACCATGCTTATTACCATCAGGCGTATTCAGTTACAGTACTACGATGAATCTAGCGTTACCACGATCTATTGATGTCTGTATCGAGTAAGTTAAGATTTGATGTTAAAAACTGACATTTACAAGTAATTCTTAGAAATAGAATACAGAACTGTAATGCCTGATCATCCTTATTCCCTCAACCACACTCGGTGACTGGATCTACTAGTCGTGGAGTAAACAAAAGGATTGGTTAGCATACATGTGGATAGCATCTTCAGTGAGATCCCAAGGGTGTGATTTGTAGTTCATGGCTAGTATTGAACAAGGAGCATATTACAATGGGCAGTTCCACCAAAAGGGCATAGCAATGGAGTAACTATTCAGCTCCATAATATCCGTTCAGGTACTTTACCTGTATCTATTTAGGTAAGGTAAAAGCAAATGTAACAGTATTACAGTTTCATCATTTAACCTTTGTCCGCGTGAAGTTTTAGTTTGCTACCCCATTAAAACTCATTAAAAAGGAAATTAATTTTATCAAAATCTTTTTAGAATAAAATCAAAACACATAATGTGTGTATTGTAAATGAATCTTCAATAGCACTGTAGTGCGGGAGTTATACACCGTGAAATTTTAGTGGTTGTATCCCGCAGTAAAATATTCTACCTTAGTAGTAAAATAGATTTGTGCAGTATTTTTTTATTTAATACTGGTTTTATGAAAGGGATAAACGAAACTCGTAAGCACGCTCGAACTGCTTTATTACTAAGAGCTTCTGTAGCTTTAATCATCAATTTCATGCGGCAAGTAGTACCTGATCATGTCATTCACGCTCCAGATGGAAGTTATTTTTTTTAAAAAGGGTAAAAGCAATTAATTTTTTTCCCCCAATGCGTGATTTGATTGTTCTACTAAAGGTAAATCGTTCTGCTATGGGAAAACAACCACAAAAATAATCAGGGTGTATAAGAAATATGATAAATAATATATATTCCAGGATATCGGCCATTTTGATTCGATGAAATGTACGTAAAGATTTAAAAGTTTTGACTGTTCCTAGAAATATAACTTTTTGAAATTCGAGCTTAACAAAACGTTTCCAGCTACTCGCAGAGTATATTTTCACATTGATGTCTCTGGTAATAAATATCTATTGTTACTATTATTTCTGTCTCCGTGATTGCATTTCAGATATCCATACAATTGAAATTTAATCGGATCTTGACATAAGCTTACATGTAGGCACGTAAGCCGTTACCATCAATTCACATAGAAACAGTAAATCTCAATTGTGCTTAAATGTATTACAACCTTATCTGTATCTGACATACATGTGCACATAGCTTTATTTAATTAGACCACACACTAAGGCTGTGTCAGTTGCACTGTGTCATGTTAACTTTTAATTTGCTCAACACAGCCGATAGCAATTTAGTCAAGGCCGGTCTGACGCAATACCTGCATTGGTGCACGTTGGAATGATGCAGCCAGCGAGTGTCATGTACAACCCGACGATATATCACCCAAACAAGACCCTCAACGCATACGGTTTGCAGAACTGTGTTGCCAGCTTTCAGATTTGAAAAAAAAAACAATGGTCTGTATTTCGGTTGGTGCTTTGTTTTAGAGCTATAGGTGACGAAACGATACAGACGTTTGGCCTACAAAAACCCAACCGTATGAATTTAGTACCTACGGAACTTTGTGCTCGTTGTCAATTGTGTTTACAGTTTTTTAACATAGAGAATTGAAGTAAACGATTTAGACGACGAATTAGTTCAACAAAACCCGTTACTATAATTAATTAAAATACGGGTGAGGATTGTTACGAAAATGTATTGATTTCAGTCAACGGCTCTTTAGATGTAACACAATGTACTGTTATTATATTACAACATAGAGACAGTATAAATATGATTTTGACTGTACACTTACTTTAAAATATTATGTAGGCTGTAACATCAAGGTTTCACCAAGCCATCTGTCATGAGAACAAACTTTCTTATCTGGCTGCAAACGATGCTGGCGTGCAAGAAACAAAAAAAATAGCAATTAAAAAGTTAGAGTGATAAATGTCTGAACGTTTTAAAACCAAAGTTGCAAATTATTTAAGAGGGCGAAAGTTGCAGAAGTTGTAACAAATGAGGAGTGTGGCAAGTGGGCTGCAGCGAGGCCCAAAAATGTGAAACATCGCGGTGTCGTAAACGCGTCATCCTGACACTTTTATGATTGAAGTTTGATGCGCGGTTGAAAAGGGTTTACATAAAAAATGACGCTCATGGATCGTTGAACTACGAGTACATGAAAATAATATTGTACATTCACTGTTTTTCCTATGAAACTATATTTCGAAATAATCATCTGTAGACTGTATTCCTGGGTCGCTGCGCCAATCTAGTTAGTTAGTAAGTTAGACTGTATTCCATCAGTGAGTATATTTATTTTATGTTAACGTGAACTAAAAAATCAAAAATGGATATTAATGCTATCCATTTCCAAACCATATTCACCTTTTACCCACATTCAAATTCAGAATGCTGTGAATATTTCTTTTCCATCAAGATCTCTCGGCACGGAAACTGTATGGCTGAATTTTGCATCAGTTTTCGGGGAACACAATGTGCCTATTTAGGCCGATTGTAACGGCATAATGCGACTCAACACCGACCTCTGACAATAATTCCGGCTTCCATACTGCCAACCCAACCTATGTATAGAACAACGTGCATATATTGTGGGTACGTGACGGTACTTCTGATGTTTTGGCAGGATTTCATATGAGCTCTTCAGCTGCTTTTCAAATAATTAAACCTAGACTTACTGCTGTTTTGAAACAGAGTCGAATAATATTGTAACAATGCGATTAGTGTATAGTTACGGAGTTGGTATAACATTATAAATCAGAATATGAGCACAGAACGTTATCCAAAAAATCTCTTCAGCGATGTAATTGTAAATAGAAAACTCTGTTCGCCAAACATCGGTACATAGAAAGTTTTTTTGCCCGTAACGTTTATTTGCCGACAGCTCGGTTCGCCGAAAGATTGTTAAAAGTAATTAATGTTTCGCCGATACCACCATTTGCAGATAAGGCTATTCGCTGAAAAATCCATTGACCAAATCGACCTTATACCGACAGAAGATAGCATTGTAGAAAGCACTAGACACTGGGACCACGGCCTAAGAGAATATGGATCGAAAAACGGACATATGGATTTCAAAGGAGGACAGGCAGAAAGTATCCACGGACCATTAACGAGTAAGTAGACGTTTTCGTTTCATGACTTTCATTAGTTATTAAGCGGGCTAGTCTCAATGTGTTTTGGGAAAGTAGTGACAGTTAAACTAAAATGAAATCTATTTATGAAAAAAAAATAGTGATTGTAGATTCTTGATAAAATAACAAGTAGAAAAACGCCGAGCATATCTTTTTCCATAGCCCGCTTAACGACTTTGAACTTGAGGACCAGCCGTGCCGTGCCGAAAAAAAAAATATCATAGATTTTAAATAAATAATTTGAGGTGAATAAAGTATTCGCTTGGTTTGGGCAGTATTTGGGAAACTACGTCGAGACTTCTCACCGTCGATCCCGAAGAAAACGAACCGATTAAAGATTTGCCTATGCTGTTCCGATATCAATTTCGACAATTAAATCGGTTTAGAACTTATTGCGTTACAGCTTAGGTACAAAATTAGTTACTACTGCATATGTAATTTTATGTTAATATTCAAAAAATCAAATTCATTTTTATGGACGAATACGGGGATAAATAAATGAAAGCTGTCACATTATGATCATTAGCTCATAAACGTCCTCTGCCTAGTAAGACTAACATATATACGGTTAATAATATTAAGTATCATTCAGAATTAACGCGTTAATGATTTTGTCAAATTGTCTTGGCTTTAATTTCTTACTTCCGTAATCTTATTTACCATATAGAACATACGTTTACGTGTATATAATGCAACCAGTGTTGGTAAACCAGTACTTACCTATATAAAAATTCTTATCAGAAACTATCCAATTAAAAGAGCACGTCTAGTCGTATTTTTATTCCCCGAGGCTCCATCAACTGTTATAAGTTACTAACGAGAAAAACAATTCTCAGCGGTGTCATCAAAGAGCTGAGAGCAAGTATTCTAGTAAATCCAATAAGGAGTTTCATGAAAACAATTAGTTGATTGCCATGTACTGTTATTACAGAAGTCAGATTGTTATCTGACAATAGATCATACTTGAAAGTCATAATGACTATGGCAGGACAGCCGTCACGTTATCACTGCATAGTATAAAGCAGTCGCATCCCGCGTCTGTCTGTATATGTATGTATGTATGCATAAATGTTTAAAACTACGCAACGGATTTTGATGGTTTTTTTTAATAGATAGAGGGATTCAAGAGGAATGTTTTTATGTATAATATACGCGAATCGAAGCCAGGACGGGTCACTAGTCCTTACTAATCCTTACTAATTTTATAAATCTGAAAGTAACTCTGTCTGTCTGTTACGCTTTCACGCATAGAGTACTGGACCGCTTTAAATGATATTTGGTACAGATATAGTCCAGAGCCTAAAAAAAGTTATAGGCAACTTTTTAACTGACTGCGCTATAAGGAAGTAATGTTTTACCCGTTGAACGTCTCTACGCGGACGAAGTCGCGGGCGGAAAGCTAGTAGATTATAAATAGTTTATTTGAATGTGTGTGTCTTTGTAGACGCGTGTTTGTGTCAGCGGGTCCGGTTTTGTCTGTAATTGAGACGAGTACAAGTTAAATCACATATTTTATTACTGTTTTCACCCATATAAACATTCACTGTTTGGAGAGGACCACTATCCCCAAAAACAGGTAGTCTAAAATGGCTTTATTATTATAACTGCCGTATAACACCGCTTATTGTGTCCCATTCGAGTCTGCCATTGACCTGATTACGTGCCAAACTTACAAAACCTTCGGAGTCGGTCACTGACTTTATTTACAAATTCACAAGCTATTGGCTGAGATTATATAGACATAACAATGTTCATAGCCAGCTCAAGTACTTAGTTACAAAGCGATTGCCGAATCACCAGTATTGTTTGGCCTCCTCAGTCCGCGTTGTCAGTGCTGATGCGATTGCGAAATGGGACCTTAGGGCGTCCGCAGGGGTCTGGTTACAATGGATGTATTGCGTCGGTGATGGCTACAACGAGAAGAGGAGATTACCAAGTTTCCTTTCACCAGGATTGCTCTTTGTACCTTTGTCGTCGCTTTTCTGAAACGTGTATTTAGGATAAGTACGCAACGTGCAATGCGTGCAGGTAAGTAATGAATGCAAGTATTAGCATTGTGCATGTTACAGAGGCATGAAATAAAAATTGTTGTTTTATAATCATCCCCCCTACAATTTTTTGGCAATAGCCACATGAAGGTTCTTTGTCGTCTACGCATTTTATTTTATGATGAGTAACATGATATAAATTATACACAAACTCACAAAACACCTTCCAAACAAAAAAACAAACACCATCTTAATGTGAAAAGGAATATTTCGTTTATTGGTAAGGCTTTTCTAAGCCACAAGATTTCAACTCAGCCGTTGCGTAACCAATAACTAATTAATCAGAACAAAACACTGTGTGCAATTTCTAAGCATGGATATTATGTAGGGGAGACCGAGGGGATTTGAAACAGAGGTGAGTTGAAACAGTACCGATTTCTTGAAACTCAAAAGAGTTAGATAGTAGACAATATCACTCTTTACCTATTTCCTGCCGCCCGCAGACGTGTGAGTATGCATCCGACGCGTAAGAACCGCGGTTTTGGAGTTATACGTGCCATAAGGCAAAAATCGTGAAAAGTAAATTTTTTACGTTTTTTTATGGTGCCTATATTATGATAACGGTTCTGTATTTCGGTGAAAGTTATGCATTTTACGAAAGTTTATAAACTAAAGATTTATAATATATATGTGGTACAATTGGTTTCTGTGTATTTTATTCTTTAGAATAGATTAAATACAAAATGGGAGGATTTTTCATACTGAGGAGATTTGAAACAGGCTGTTTCAACTCTCCTCGTTTTAAATTTTACCTATTAGATTCATATCGGACTTAGACCAGTTAATACTGAAATATTCTAGGACGCCAATTATCTTCCTAGTCAGGTTACTGATCGATATTTGGCAACCTCCATTAGTCCTAGTCCATTCAGCTCTAACTAACTCTTTAGGAGTTGATTATTCTTATTATAACTGCAGTTACCTACTTATCTGATAATATCAGGACAAAATATTGATAAAAATGTTTCTTTTGAATTGGAAAAGTTTTGTGTCAATAAATACTTCTAAATTATACCAAAATTTTAATTACACAGCCCTTAATATTTATTTGAAACTATATGTTTCAACTGTCCTCGACCTATGTTTCATCTCACCTCGGTATGAGGGGAGTTGAAACAAGTTGACATGTTGCGGTAAATTCGATTTTTAACTACAATATTCAACGCTTACAATTTCTTTGTGTAAGTTATCCGCAAGTGTAATAAATTACCTATCGATTGGTACTAATATTATTAGATTACTATCAATAGTTTTTTGTGTACGAAACAAAATGTCAAAATTGTTTCAACTCCCCTCGGTCTCCCCTACAAGTTTAATACAACTTGCTCCAACAAGGTGGTCGTCAATTTATGCTGAAGTTATAGTTCGAGAATGTTAACGATGAATTTCGACTTTACACTTACGGGGAATAACATAATGAAACTATTCAAAGGCAGTCGATATCATAAAACTCAATACGCACTTGGAAACAAAAGCCACCTCTATGTACTACGTACGAAGTTAATCAAACAAGCAAAGTAAAACTATTATAAATGCAACCACAGTGTGATATATTTAATGTATGTATGTATATATTAAGAAGAGTTAAGTGTCATGAAGTGAATTTTACTTTATTTAAATTTCATGAAACACAATATGCACTCGTGGAAACAAACGTCGAGCTCTATGTAGTAAATCAAATAATTTAAATACTTAATAATATTAGCAAAGTAAAATTGTTGTAAATGCAATTACGGGTCATATTTAATTAAACTATGTAGTAGTAATAATTGAGTGGCATGGTTTCAATCATGTCAATATTAATGGAAATTTTTCCAGGTCAGATATTAATTTATTTGTAAGCGTTAATTTATAGTTACTCTGGCCATTAGGAGAGTCCCGGAGTTTTGGATGTGGAATAATTACACATTATTAGCCTGAAGATTGTTGGTGATCATGACATTTGTCTACCACCTAGTTGTCTACTGGATTAATAGTAAGTAATTTCCTTTTTTTAAAAGTACTCTGCGGTAAGTACAATGGGTTGGTATATATTTTCAGCCCAAACGCACGCTTTTGACCGAAGAGTCCCACTTCCTGGAAGCAGTACAAAGTTAAAGTTTACGGTACAATATGTATTATAAGACAACATTTTCACAGATTCATACAATACGACACGTGGGTATGTATTCTGAGAGTTTGCACAAACATGTAAAGGAAAAACAACAACATAGTATAGATGTATCAATTTGCCTAGCCAAGCACTATCGTTATGAATATTCAGAACCCGAACTTCGTTCATACCTCACCCGGGGAAGGTTTCATCAAACCCGTTTTCCATTTGCGCTAGGAACAGATAGATGGCTGTTAGATCTTAAATCTGAGTTGGGAGGTTCCTTACGCCTTAAACTTAAGCAGAAGGTTACTTGAATAGGCTCGAAGCGGCCTACCTATTACATATCGTACCTCTAAATTTTACCGTTTTACATTCAAAAATGTAAGGTGCATACAAACTGCCTCTTTTGTGGGCTAACGCGATTATATCTGTCAGTTTGAAAGACGCCTATCTACGATCTGGAACCGACTCAACTGGTAAATCAGCGCTCAAATATCTGTTTGTCGTTTCATTATACAACAGCCGTCTAAAAAAATATACCAAGAAGATCCCCTTAACTATACGTGCAATGTTCAGTTATCGGTCATTTTCAACCAATTGTTACAGTCTTGACATGTACAATAATGTACATATATTTAAACCCCAGCTGTGCCCGTAACTTTATCCGCATAGTAAAGTCTCTTTGGGCGGCATTTTTGAACATGTTGAAGAGGACCTTATCCTCACTTCTGTTGTCGAGGTAACAGCTCCTTCCACTTTTGATAACGAAAGCTGAGAATGGCTAATTGGCCGTGTTGCATACCGAAACCACAAAATATGACTACTTTGGAATGTAATGTGTCACGCTGTTTATTAGAATACTGATTACCGAATATCGTTGATGCAAGTTTAATTAACATTCTAAAAACGCAGCGAGTTTATCCTAGGCATAGTTTATCAATATCGTAGTTGACAGTCTAGTATAATCAGCTTCATTTTATAATCTCACAAAACGATTTTTTTGTTCAATAGAATTTGTATGAGATTAGCAACCTATGACGTCATAGCCTGTGATTCTGTTACCACATTGGATAGATTCTGCTTTACTGATGCTGGAAAAATCAAAAGCAAATATGAACGAAATGTATAAATAGTACAGTATAAATGTGTAAAGATATTGAGGTTATTTTTTAATTGTGACTACGCGAGATCTGTATACCAAATATTTTTCATGAAAAGCACTGACTTCTGTAATGATTCTCGTAAATTATTATTCGAATAACTAACACATTAAGAAGAAAATGAGGAGAAGCTTTTTATGATAGTCTGACGATGCTTTTTAGTCCTTTGAAGATCTCAGGTCTATTTAGGTCAAGTAGATAAACAGCTGCAAGTTTATACCATGCGTGTTATAAAGAATAAAGACTATACATATATTTACTCTAAGGCCTTATCGCCCCAGTTTGGGGTAGGCCCGTGCCCCAGCAGTGGGGACGTATATAGGCTGATAATGATGATGATATATTTACTCAGGAATTTACATTTTTAATAACTAGAAAGATTAGTATTTAATTTCTTCTGTCATTATGAAAAACAACAACATTACTTATTTACACAAAAAATTAGTTGAAAATGTGTTGCTATGGGTAAGTAGAATACTTACCTACCTATTTAATAAATATTTAAATCATTTAATAGAGTTAAAAAAATATGACAATGTTTTTACACTTTCAGGATGTTTGATAAGCTACTATTTTTAAAGATCTTACCTGAACGAAATATATTGAAAAACGAACCGAAGAAGGATGTTCTGAACAAATCCTCGTCTAAAACAATCCATTACGGCAATACCGCACGGTCGTGGCTAGAACATCGGTTGCGGGCTCAATAAAAACAGCGCGCACACGTTACAAATAATCGACTGTAATCCGGTCCAATTCGTATCTTTTATAAATAGTTCTCTAAGACTCGAGAAAGGTGCGAGGATTTAAATCGAGATAAAACCACATACGTATAAGAGAGGAAGAGAGAAGGAGACAGGGAGAGAGTCGGTAATTCCCACTAATACAACTCACCGGCGGACTTAGGAAATGAAAGCCAACCGAACCCAAATTCATTAATGTTATCGTGTTTGCCATCCCAATAAAGGCGTGTTTCCATTCGGGGAGCTAAGTGGCTTTTAGGCTATATAAAATTTATCTGCATTTGCCGCGTGCGGTGTGTTCCCTTGAGATTGTGATACACTTTGCTAGAAAATATTTTTAGTTTTCATTATGGACGAAGTTACATACTCAATTATAAGTAAAAACAATTCAGTAACTATGTTATTTATAGTTTATTAAGTTCTGAATGACCTTAATCTTATATTTTTGTCCGGTATTAATAACATACATCAACTATGTAAGATTTTAGACTTTCGCGTTCCATTACACTAAAATTAGTCTTTATGGGTCCTTATGGGTACGCGATATTAGGAGTAGCAAATTACATAGCTACTTACTGCCCGACGTTTCGACTGGGTTACACCAATTGTGGTCGCGAGCGACCACTCGTGTAAACACCAACTAGTCTAGAGTCGTAGATTCGCCCCATCTGGGGCTGATATTATATGCTGAAATACATTAATGTATGCCTTTGTACCTGGGTAAATTTATTTATGTATCTATAAAGGACTATTTTGTCAACTATCTGTTTTCGTTAATATATCCGTAACACAAGTGTCTAATATGCTGCTTAGCATGGAATCAGATTAAGGCTATGATGTCATCAGATATTTATATGAATTAAATATTCCTTAGCTTTAGATGGTCTGGATGTCGAGCCTTATACTTGCAGAGGAATGAGAGTTGCAGATAACTCGTCAGACACTAAAGCGGTTTTCATGCCAATTTGGTACATTTCTGATACTTGACTCAAATGGATTCCATAATACTATCTATAACTAACTGCTGTATATTATTACCAGCCGATGCGAATGGACCAATAGAAATGACAAAATAAATATCGATTGGATGAATCTTTTTAATTTAAAATATTGTATGTCTGCTTCTGTTCTTTATTTACTGTCAATAAATAGTATTGTTTTTATACCAGTTAAGCATTTACCTAAGCATGTGTGCTAATCTCAGAAATTATACTAACATACATCTATGTTTGGAGTATTCAAATGCGAGATTCCTAGTTTAATTTAACTAGAACAGGTTATACCTGCATGTACTAGTCTGTTTGTGTTTGAGTCTGTGTGGTATTTGGATACATTGCTGGCTGCAAGTTATATGGAATAGGTACGTATGTATATAGTAATAACGATAACATCTCCTCAATCGATCTTTTATGTATCTTACACGGTTCACAATACGGTAAACGCTATTAACGCTACTAAGAATTTTACGTCAAAACATGAAATAAATTAAAATACTACTTAGGTACTCACAGATCGATTCGAGTTGCTTTTAATTAAATTTGATTGCAGGTTTCCAGCGCTCGAAGATCATTCACTCCGCAATCCCATCAAATGCCACTTAAATCTATTTTGCAGTCGATTTCACTCTCAGATGTAATTGAGTTGGAAGAAAATTCAGTGCGAACTAATAATATACACGTAGGTGTGTGTTAAACATAATATTTCAATTTACGCCCGTAGATCCATCGCTTGGGAGATACCCACTTACTTTATATCAGATCTTGCTCGGGATCTACGCATCTCTTTCGTCGGTTCCAAGCGAAAATTGAAAACGCCTCTGATGAAAATACAGCTAGCGAAGAGTTTTAAACGTCTCTCCTGAAAAGTGCTACGTATTGACAACCGAATTGTGCCCGTAAATAGTACGTAAACGTGTTGAATTCGATTGAGTCAAATCGCTCAGGTGAACAGTGCGAAAACCTACTTTTTGCAGTTTCAAGCATGGATTGAGCAAAAAATGTGAAATAAGTCACTTGTATTATAATACTCGTAATTTTCACACATACAGCACATAACACGCGATAACACTTACATGCACACAAAAAGGATTTCATATTAAGTTTTTCTAAAATGCACAAGGCCGAATGGCGGCGACGTGGTCCACAACCCGTCACTTCAAGTTTCCCAAAGAGGTGAAAAGTGGATCGCTGGAAGTGATCTCTGCCTACCCGTCTGGGAAAAAGGCGTGATTTTATGTATGTATATTTCTAAAATATCCTTACTTATGTATCCATCTTTATCGATAAAGAGAGCGGTATCTCCTAACATTGTAATATAAGCATAACTAAGTAACTGAAATAAATTATTTGTATTTGTATTCCCGTTTTACATGTGGACACAGAGTCCTATACAAAATACGTACCTATATTCTCGAGTGGTTGATGTTTTTATGACATCGATAGAAGTATAAAATCATCAAAGGGTCTGCACATTTCGCTAATGTGCAGACCCCGTGATGATTTTATTCTTTTGCCATGCAAATTAACAAAATATTCAAAGAAATATTATAATTAAATCAGGAAGCGCCGATTTTGTAATTTAAATTTCTTTCTCGGATTGAACGATTGGATTATATAGGTTACGGAAAAATCTATATCTTCTATACATATAATAAAAACTTAACGGGGCGCTGTCTGTACAGGGAAGAAATATGAGAAAAAATATTATAGGAGACCATTATTAACGCAATAGAACCCAAAACATTGATTTTGTCTGATTATCTGATTTTTTGGTCACGCTAGTCTCAGAAACATCTTAAACTATATATGTAGATGAGGTAGTTAGTAATATATTTTGGTAAGCTTCACTTAACATTTAGTGTTTATTTCATGTCAATCGGTTGATAAATAAAAAAGTTATGCCAATTTAAAAATCTCGTTGAACTTGCTGAACGTTTGCTGGTTTGCGCGGGAACATAAAACGCGCCGAGAGCCGCGTTCAGTTATTCGTAGCGAACACACGTATTCTGGAGGTGCACAACATTCGGTAAAATTGAATTGAATTTTTATATTTTATTATATTTTAGTTGTAAATACATGTGAATTTTTTATAGGTTAGGCATTACGCATACGGTAATAGTTAAACTGATTATGTCAAGTAAAAAACTTCTTAGTTTTTTTGGTTTTTATGTATAAATATCAGTTGACTTACAGTAAAGTTCTTTGTAATAAGTACATGTTTGTTAGCGTAAGTTAGTGATAAATAAAAAACGGATCGGAACGGAAATGTCGAAACGAAAGCTTAAGTGAGGTCGCTACTGGCCTGGCTGAATTTATTTGACATTAGTTGTCACCTTATACCGGAGCCGCTCTTAGATGACAGATTTGACACATGTCAGACCGACTGCACTGGTGAGGGACAACGGTAAAATTGGCGAAAGCATATAAGTAACAGTTATTTCCACTTTCTAACCAAGCTAGGTCTAATTATATATTTTTTTTATTAAAAACATTTATTCACATCCAGAAGATAGAATTGAAGTTTCTTATTTAAAAATTTATTTATTTTTAAATACAATACATATTAAATCCTTCATCCTATTTTTAAAAAATACCTGTGGGGCTACCATGAGTTTAAAACTTACGCGCTCGATATCGACTACGTAAATATGTCTATGAAAAACATGTACAGCGCCGGCTGGTGGTTACGCGAAGAACTACAATCGGCCATATGAAAAAAACAACTCGATAGGTTTTTAACGTACGTAAGTTTACGATAGCCAACTCATGGTAGGCCCTCTGGTGAGTATTATCCATTACGTCACTATGAAAACGTGTCAAACGGCGTAACCTTGTAAAAGCGTAATACAGAGTGGAAATTTTGCATTTTCTTTTTATAATTAAATTATTTTAAGTAATAAAAGACAAATAATTAGATAATTAGGTGCATTTGACATTTTGAAATAACGTCTTATTTTTAAAAGTGGTTCTTTATGATTCGCTAAATATCTTACTCTTAACAAGGATAAATGCAAAATATAAAATAAAAAGTGTCAACTCAGTCATCTAAGAGCGGCTCCGGTATAATTTATAAAAGGTTACTTCACAGTCACAGCAAATGAGAGGTACTTTTGGATCAAATCTTGGATCGAGAGGTGCACGTGCGAGAGTGCAATTGGGTTAACCCATTAATATGTTAACTTCATCAGTTGATTACAATATTCATTCTATTAAAAACACGGTTAAAATTATGTTATATAACTGAGTTTAGTTTATTATTAATATCAATTTTTAATTTAAATCAGAGTGTAATTGTTCAATTGAATCATATTATCATTCATTAGTCAAATTTAAGCTTTAATATCAGGGAAGACATATAAGTATATAGGGGAGACTCGGGAGACTTGATCCCTGGGAGACTTGATCACCTAATGACAAATCAAAAACTAAACGCCTTTTCTAGTTTTTATATTGGCAACATTAATCTTTGTTGTCTATGGTGAACAAAATACCAAAATGGGGATCAAGTGTCCCCAGTTTCCTTACCGTGAAATTTTAGTGGTTGTTTTCCCGCAGTTAAATGATTCTATCTTAGTAGTAGAATAGATTTGTGCACTTTTTTATTCAAACCAATTAATACCGGCCTTACGAAAGTGATAAACGAAACTGGAATGCTCGCTCAAACCTCTTTATTGCTTAGAGCTTCTTTAGCTTTAATCATCGATTTAATGCGGCCAGCAGTACCTGATTACGTTCTAAGTATCTTTCAAGTTTTTCAAAAAAATTTCAAGAAATAACTAACATGATTCGCTACTACTACAGACTACTAAAGGTAAATATTTCTGCTTCAGGAAAATCACCACTAAAATTTCATAAATTTTAATTCAAATCCATACTATGTGCCATCTAGCTATTGAAGCATGAGCCGCTTCAAACAATTAATAAGGATTCTTCTCTTACAGTGCTGACGTCCAAACTCTAGGCAGACCGTCAGTTCGCAGCAAAAGGTTTACGCGCGGCATTCAATTTAACGTGCCGGCTTCGCTCGCAATCGGCAACGCGACCGAACATTAATTTGGATTTGCCCTAACATCCGCCGCTCGCGACGCAATAAATAACTATTTGTCTCCACCGAGGCACAGGTAATTACGTAACAAATAAATTATTCCGGGCTCATCGGGCAATTCAACGCACACGCTCATCCGATGTATCCTTAGACACCACGCCTGAACATAATTGCCTTGGAAATAATAGATACTTGTGCCGGAGCTTATAAACGCTTACGGCAGCTAAACAGGGATGCTTTTAGCGGAATCGTTCAATATTCATCAACTAACTCCTATGTATTCTGCTTTAATGAAGTTAATGGTTTTTCTATGGTAAATTGTATCTGCTGGTAATCGGCTGCCGCGAGTACTTTGTCAGCGTGACGAGGCTCTGTCACGAATGTATGACATTTACGCCTCTATATCAATGTACCGCAGAGGTATTGTGAGTAAAATTTGTAAGAATCTTACAAGCACATTTTTCTAATGTCGTAACACTCCAACATGTTAAGATGTCTCCCGTAAAGATAAACAACAGGTTTTTTTAGAATTACTGCAATTTTTTTTTTACCTTTAGTCTATCCAACAAACAAGTTTCAATCAAGCCACAAAAGTTTCAAGTTTTAAAACAACTAAAATATAATTACTAACTCATCAATCTTAGTTAAATTTTAGATTCCGCAAATAACTTTTTTGTAAATGCAAAGTAATTATCACAAATTTTCAGCTTAGCTTTAGACAGGTGCACAAAAGAAAGAAAACCGGCCAAGCCCACAGTTTTTAGAAACATAATATTTCTAATAGGTATTACTTTGAAACTTTTAATGAGGGAACTTCATTGCTCAGTCTAGCAGGTGGACGTTTTTAAATTAGAGCAACGCTGGAGTATTGTGGCACTTTACTCGTCAAACTTTGACTCATAAAATTTTCAATAAGAAGTTATGAGTTCTGGGCCTAAGGACCCGGTCAAAGGAAAAAGAAGCAAAGAAATACTTTGAAAGTTGGTTACGCAGCCAAATACTCAAGTGCAAGAGTCGTAATTTTATCCTTTATATTAAGAACGTTCACAGACTTTTGGCTGGCTCGATGGCTCATTGCCATTTAGTGCCCTACCTCTTGCGCAAAGAGTCATGGGTTCAATTCTCACTTAGTACAAATTTATTTATGTGTGTGAACGAACATGTGTATGAACAGTCGTGTTTGTTCCATTTTTGGGTGTGTTATTTATGTATTTAAGTATATTTGTGTAAACAAGTATTATTACACACACAAGTGCTTAGGCAACCTACCTCAAAATCGGAACAATGTATATTTATTTATGTATAAAATATTTAATTTAATTAATTTAACCATTGATTAATAAAGTCTTGTAATTTCCGCCTTTTTACCTTTATCACGCTACGTTTTAATTAGGTATAACTATGTTGTTACTCGGGACTATAAGATAATTTAATCTTATATTTACCAATTTATATCTAAGTCAGTTTAGTGTTTATCATATCAATATAGACAAAAATATTTGTCCCTCGTTCCGCGTGGGGATCAAGTAACCAAAAAACCGTAGCGTTACTTTCCCAACTAACCTGTCTTTAAACATCCGTTCACATCAAAAGTCCCAACAAACACAACACAATTGACTGTTACCCGGATAAAATGACACTATTGCAATCCCGGCGCGAATAAATGGAACATCCCGTATAACTAGCGCCGCGGCTTTTTTCGGGTGGTCGGTTTCAGAGCTGTAACTATCACTAAACACAGATAAAGTACAATAAAGGCACATACCTGTGACTACTGGGAGCGCCCTTTGTCGGCTTTGAAGTGGCGTCGTTAACGAGGGTCGCGCTCAAAGGCCAGTCTCGTGGGAATACCGCTGCTATTCGAAACGAAAACTATCTAAGCCCTAATTCTAATACTTTCAATTCGACACTCCTTTTCCCTCGATTGTGCGGTGCTGTGTGTGCGAGCGAGACAGTTTTGGTTGGTCGCGCCTAGCTTTTGAAAAGCGGTGATAGTCCGAAGCTGTGGTTGCGATGAGAGGTGGTCGAAATACAACAGGTAATTGAAATCTACAGGACGTGTACGTACGGCTAAATCGATTCATTTAACGAAGCTGAATATATCGTTCTATACTTCTGTTCTGTTTTCTTTCACTTTTATTTCTTGTCTAACTGAAAAAAATGGGTAAATGTGTTAAGCATCTTTCAACCAAACCATTTTGACAACTTTAGGTTATATTTTGAACGAAGATATCCTGATTTCACATGTACTCAGAAATTAAAGCAACTACTGCCAAGTACACGTTATTCTCCTGGTCTGTACGTTTCACGGTAAACATTCAATTGTATTAATTATAATTTAATTCAATAAATACTACCAATGGCTTCAATAAAGCCTCCAGGCTTATGACAATACCATTTTATACTTAATTAATTTACATTTTAATTTCCACTCGAATGTTCACTTCCGCATTCGAAGTTGTATTTATTATAATAAAGTTATTAATTATACATTTCATGTGAGTACCTTCTATTACCTACTCAATATTTCTTCTAGCAATCATAATTTTTATGTAAAATCTTGAGGCAATTAATAAAACGCTCTGAAATCGTTTTTTGTTTTTTATATTGAAAAGAGTTAGATTTAAAGTGACTCAATGCTAACACATAATATCTATCATATTTATTAATAAGCAATTATAAAATTCAAGTACCATTCATATAAAAACTTACTTCTAACAGTAGAAGTAAGTTTTCAGATCAGATCAGATCGCTATAGACATTATCACTACAAAATATGTATCGACATATTTTATAGTAATAATGTCTATAGCGATCTGTGATAAAGATCGATGTTTGTTCCGTGTCTGGGTGTGTTAGTAATATATTTTAGTTTGTTTGTATAGACCACTCTTCTTTCTAATATTAGTAACATATGTATATGCTTAAGTTACTTACTGAGGGATCAGATAAATGTATGTGATGTTCATACAAAAGTCACCGTGTATGTGAGATATAAAGAAAACGTGTCTTATAAATCTAAGTTAGATACTGAGTCAGTCCGATGTGAGCATTGTCTGCTCATGTTGAAGTGCCACCGCTCAAACGCAGCCGAGCCCCGTCTGACCTCGTAGTATACTAAACTTCTTTCTTTGTATTTGTAAAACTGAGTTTCAATTTTCTTTACGGAAAAGATACTGGCAACAAAACTTATAGGTAATTCATTGAACTGAGAAAAGTCGCAGTGTTAAAAACAAGAGTTCAGGAATTTTGTTTTTTTTTTTTAGAATTAAAACATAAGTACCTTTTCAGAGTATGGGTAATTCGTACATACACAAATTTATAAAACCATTAATCCATATGGTTGATAATTATCACATAATTTCTAGTAAGAAGCTATTTATAATTAATTTCAAGTCTAACGGTAGAATGGTCCACAACCCGTCACGTCACGTTTCCCACAGAGGTGAAAAGTGGATCGCTGGAAGTGATCTCTGCCTACCACTCTGGGAAAAAGGCGTGATTTTATGTATGTATGTATGTATGTATGTCTAACGGTAGACTGAATTCTCAGCTGAATATAATTATGAATAAAAAATGTTGAGGTTACATAATACTCTTTGATTTGTATGTCCTTTGTGGAAGTCATACTATTTGAGAGAAGGAAATCTTGCAAGCAAAAGCTTAACATCCATTTCAAAGTACCACAGACATGAAAGTATTTTTAATATCTCTGCTCTGTAGCTGTTGTTCTAGATTCAGTGAGTCTTATCATTTCACTCAATGTAACATTTAATATTCTCAAGTCAAAGGGATAATACTGACTTATGCATACAGTTTTTTCATTTTGCGTACCATTAAAGTCCATAAATCTTAATCTTATAATTCAAGCTTCATCCTGAAAATGCTTTTAACCGACTCCAAAGACGTAAGTTTTATTTTATATAATTATTCTTACTGTTCTATAACCATCATAACATACTTCACGCCAATGAGGATTCCAGATGCTTTTGCCTGTTGAATAATTAGTAAAAATAATCGTTTTAGGTGTGTGCTGTATTGGTATATGAATCCAAGTAAAATATACCTATAAAGTGTTAAAAACACCGGATTTTTTCTACCATACAGTACCTATTTATCATCCGAAAAATATAAAAATTCACTCCATTGTATCTGCATATAACGGAAACAGTGCACAAAATTGATAGCCGAGTGCGTCAATAGTTTGTTCAAGCCAGTTGTTAAGAAGTAGCGCTGTGAGGATCCCCAGCTGTTATCTCTACTTCGAAGTACTTCGTACGTGCTCCCGGGCGTCCGTTGCAGTCACCTATACCTACAGACGTTCTCTACGTATCCTAGAGTTAACCTAAACTTTGCTTGGGGTCTCACAAAGGGTGGATTTTAAAGTGACTTTCCTTCTTGTCTTGTAATGAAGTCGAGTATGTCAACGTGTCGACATGTCAATGTATTTAGCAGGCCTTCAGGGTGAGTGCGACAGGCTCAATATGATGTATTGTGCCTGTCGACCTCATACTTGGATCTCACTACCGCTTACCATCAGGTGGAGTGAGGTCATCTTGTTAGCCTAATATAAAAAAAATGTAGAGTCATTTATGTCAACTCTCAACTTGAGATCAAGATATTCGATTAGGTGAGAGTTTTTATATTAATGAAAATGATAAGCTTCATTACTCTTTTGAGTACGCACAGGAGAAGCATTAAATTTAACACTATATTATGGTCAAATACGTAAGTACTATGATCTACTACTGACTTACAGAGCATATCGACATAGATAGAGTCGAAGAGATATCTATGTAAAAACAAGTTAACGGTTTAAAATTAAGTTAACAATAACAATGTCAAAAAAGTAAAATTCAAAGTTAACAATACAATGCTAGATGACAATAATGTCAAAGGAGAAATTGTGTCAACAATAAGGAAGCAAGATCAAATTCTCAACCGAGCAAATGGCAGAAAGCGCGTGATCCTTCAAACACGTATCGAGAAAGAATAATATGTTGTCTCTGAATCCTCGAATCGCTTGGGACAAACAAGTTGGGCAACACTCGGCGCACGAGTTGAGTACGAAGTTCCGATGCCACTTCGTGAACTGAGATAACCCGAAAGCTCCACTCGATATAAATGTATTTGATATCATTGAGTATTTTGTTCGTTTCTATTGAAATTAATGGAACTGAATATTCAAAACTAATGAATTGTGTGTTGAAGCTAAAACTATGGCTGAATGCCATGCTAAATACCTACACAGTCTTAGATATTTGGTGCAAATAAAGTACCAAAAAAAATACATCATTAAGGCTATTAAAATTGATGAAATAAAGCTCAATCCTTTATTAAAATATTTGACGATATTAATTGTAATAAACTTAATTAAACGACTCCAATGCATGGGTGCTATTTAATTCAATTTACAAAATACAAATTAATTACTGATAAAATAATATAATAAACAGCGCCCGCAAATACTGGTTTGATAATAACTGACAATAAGGCGTCCGACCGATTTCAGCCATGGCGGCCGATCACCGCAGGACATATTATAGTGCACAAATGTGCGCGCAAACACAAGTGCGCTCTCTATTCCCTTACTCTCATAGTTCAGTGAGACGGCAATCATACATGACCGATGAGAGATCAACTGACAATATGAAGTTATTGATATATTATTTAACACCGGATTTGTAACAGAATCCATATATTCGATCCAAGATAAATATGTAAAGTACATAATTAATATTGTGTTACAGATATCGGATGGCAGCAAGATATAGTTTGTGATACGAGTACTCTCTGTAATGTTATTATTGTTTCATTGATTTTCATTACAGCCTGGGTTGCGGAAGAGGATTTGTTTACGGATTGATTTATCGAATAAGCACATGTACACAATAAGTAAATTAACTGGCTCAGTGGAACAGTGGTTAGTGACCCAAGCTCACCACCTACGGTTCCAAGAGTCGTGGATTCGATTCCAACCTGGGACAAATATTTGTGTGACTATCATCAGTGTTTGTTCCGTGTCTGGGAGTGTTATATTAAATATATTTAAGTATGAATATTTGTGTATCCGCTATTGATTCTGTGCTTAAACTACGTACCATGGGACTGATCCCATGGTACGTAGTTTCTTGATCTGAGATCAATGTGTGATTTTTGTGTAATATTTATTTATTTATTTAAATCTCACAAATGTATTATACTGAGATAACTGGTAAGTTCATTCGCTGATAGCTAAGTACAACTATAAGTTTGCGTGCTAATTATGAAAGCGCTTTAATAATTATAATAAAACACAATCAAAGTCTGTGTTAGATAAGGTACTCAAGGAGCAGACATTGAAACTTTTAAAATTTCAAAGTAAATGTTCTCGTGAGTAGTTTCAAACTGTTTTAACAGCAACTAGAAAGTGCAGCCAGAGGCATCGTCTCCTTAACAAATAAAACAACTAAGAGCCAGAGGTGGGTTCCGTAAGTTCCGGAGTTTGCGGTTGATTGTTAAGGCGCTGTTGTCTTGTTCTATTCAAATCGCTATATTGTACGGACAGCTTCGTTATTGCAAATCTTTTAACGCGTTGAATGAGGAGCGAAGTTTGAACTACCCAGTCTATGCTTCGCTTGCAATGCGACTAATAAAATGCAAACTTTTCTGTCGTGCGAAAGACGTATCTGAAATTTCTTTAAATAAATATGAATATTTCACAATATCACATACATTGATCTGATCCCGTGGTAAGTAGCTTAAGCACTTGTGTTACGGGTATCAGAATCAACAGTGGATACACAAATATACTTAAATCTATTTAATAATACACCGGAACAGACATCGATGTTCGTCACACAAATATTTGTCCCGAGTGGGAATCGAACCCACGACTCTTGGAACCGTAGGTAGTGAACCTGGGTCACTAACCACTGTTCCACCGAGCCAGTCTATCAGTTTAGTTAAGAGATTATATAGGTATATTAGTTTATTTCATCATATGTATATGCGTCGTATTACTAACGGTGTGATTTGATACGTATCTTCATAGCGATTACGATTATTGTAGACCTAGCTTCCATATTACAGTATTTCAAATAATTTGTATTCAAAACATCTTCAAGCACTACTGCTGTTAGCTCTCCAAATCCTATGTTCCTGGTAAACGAACTTCGTTCGTATACTTACACGAGGAAAAGTACATCAAGAAAGACGACTTCTTACCAACACAAAGTACAGAACTTTATTTCCAGTGCTGCGCCTTAAATTGTACTCTAATGTGTCTGCGATGTCTGAGTTTTTATTTCTCTGTAATGGTTGCCAAAGCTAGACTCAAAGTCAACTTGTAGTTTTTTTTATTTGTATTTGTAGATGGTATTTACAGCAGAAGGAATCGTGAATGTATTCTGTAATTACAATTCTCTCTTATCTTTATTCACCTACTTACGTATTATCCTAGGTTACTATATTCATTAGTGCTGATTAGTATTAATATGGGCATTACCGTTTCAAGTATTATCTGTAATCCAAAATCGGTCTGTTTTGTCGCTGAGACATCAACAGTCGCTACACTGAGATTATCAGACATGCTAATCATGGATTATATACGTAATATGCCTGCTCTATTTTGAATATATCCAAGTACTTACCAATGTTTTTCTTTGAAGCACTAGCCTAAAATTTTATTAAATGTTATTTTTACCATATTATGGTTTACCTTTCCTGCGGAACAGAAAACGCGTACATATTTTATTACGAGTTAAATTATTAAAATGATTTCTTTTAATGTCGTTTAAGATATATTTGTGTACATAGGTACTTCACAATTATTTCACATATCCCAAACACAAAGCTTAAGCAACTTGTGTGGAATTAGATAAATGTTAAAGATTATGTGTGGTGTGTATTTATCTAACATTTGGATTAGACATACATTTGTTCATATTGTTACTTTGCTTCCCATTTCCAAATCTATAGTATATAAGGCGTCCGACCGATTTCGCCCATGGCGGCCGATCTCATTTGAGATCATCCGAATGCACAGGATATATTTGCATGCACAAGATCCTACTCTTAATACAAATGCTCTCTCTGTTCCCTAGTTCGGTGAGACCGACTTGACCGATAGGAGACCGGGCGCAGGACCACTGGCTTAACATGCTTTGCAACTGCCAGTCTTAACAGTAAAACTTACAAAACTTTTTGCCGACCTCGGACTCGAACCGAGGACCTCTCGGCCTTTGCGCCAGCGCTTGCTACCAATAGGCGCAAGGATCAGCGAGGCGATCAGAATCTAGTATTATGAGAGCAGTATGCAGACAAACTACATACACGGTCACTGTCGGTCACACGCCGGCAAGATTCAAAGTATTTGTCTCAGAATGACTCAGTTCTCTCAGTAGGCGATCGTCTAAATAAAGCAAGTGAACAGTAGGTGTGGTCCGGAGTTGGTGCGAGTTGCGGCGCGAGTTGCGGACGGTTGTCGCGGCGCGTCGTTATCGTTCCCTGCAGTTGGGGAACTGTGCCGTAGCCTGAGGAGACAGCGGACCGATAAAAGTCCGTGATTCATTTGCATTTTGTGCATTAGTTATTTTATTTTGAAGAACCACAATATTACTTTCTGTCTTAAGGCGCAATATGATCTATTGTGCCTGTCGACCTCATATTTGGATCTCACTACCGCCTACCATCATGTGGAGGGTGGGGACATCTTGTTTGCCCATTATAAAATAAAAAATATCTCGCCTGATTCAAAGCGTTACTTTCTTAGCGGTCGCTTGTTGATATAGAATACATAGTGCTGGACAACAATTTCGAAAACCAATAAATCTTTTTATTTATCGGCCGGTAACACAATTGAGTTAAATGGAAACTTATAAAAGTTATAGGTCGTAAGGTTAGGGTGTCTTTTACAAAAATCATAAATATTTTGCAAGAAGCACAAGTCTACTCTAGTACGAATAATACTAATCATTAAGAAGAAAATAATTTGAGATAAAACTAAATTTACGGATTGACTGGCGCGTATTACGATTCTACTTCTAAACCAGAACTTTTCGAGCTCTTTAGAGTGCTCGTTGTCATGGGCAAGACTCTTTATACACTCTTCTTTGTCATGCCTGTAACCACGAGCGCTGTTTGTGTAAAAAATAGACAATAATTAACAAAAGAATTCGCTACAGCATATAAATTAGAGACGATATTCTTGCAGTCAACCTGCCTTATTGTGGATGTCGATGGCTAGAACGCGGCCAGTATTTCAGGCCACTTTGCCTCGCTAACAGACATAGTTTGGGCAGTCGATCGCGACTGCCGACTTCGCTCGATGACCTACTAATAACTTGCTCTTCGAGGCCTAACTACGATACTAGCGGTCTGACGTTGAATGGGCAGTTGGTAAATTATAAGTGTACGTACATATTTTTAAAGAATTAAATTTTGTGCAAATAGTTTCAAAACTTCGGTAATGCCCAAACGTGTTATTCGTTGCATTCACAAAACCACCAGTTACCTACTAGTAGTCGCCAATTAACTTGTAAATTACACATACATACATACATAAAATCACGCCTTTCTCCCAGAGGGGTAGGCAGAGATCACTTCCAGCGATCCACTTTTCACCTTTGTGGGAAACGTGACTTGTAAATTAAAAGTATTTTTTGTAATTCTCCTGATTAAAAAAAAAACTTTTTCATATCACAGAATTTTTAAACAACTTTATATTTTCACAACGAGAAATTTCCAATCTATATCCATTGCTATTTATTTATCGACATTGGTATAAATAAATAGCTTGGACTAAAAAGAAAGGCAATTTCAAAGTAAGATATTGCAACCAAAGCCCAGCTTCACAACTATAATCAAAGTCAAACAAGTTAATGTTAAGCCAGCAAAAACGCAACTTTCGCCCTCGATTTATATAAGTTAACACAACTAATAAACTCGGATTAAAAAATCAAGCGCAGATCTACGCGTCAGTCTTAAGAAAGATTAGTGAATCATTAATTATAAAGTTTGGGCAACATTAATCCCGTAACTTTTTATCCAGGTCACTACGGGCCTGGGGGAGGGACTTATTTCTCTAATTGAAAATTAGTAACCCAATTATCTTGTTACATTATGTTGTCGTAATTCGTAAGATATAAATTACTCAATTTGCACATAATAAGATTATTTATCTTCCAAAAACAAGGCGTGATAACCAATTATTAAAATATTTTGCTCATTCAAGTGAAATAAGAGTAAAGTAATAAAGATCCGAATTTAGATGACCTATATTGCATAACTATTTAAACATAATGATAAAAACTTATTTGATAAAGGTGAAAATAATTAAAAGCAACTTTTCATTAGCGAACTTTGAATCTGACTCACTCAGTGCTTCATATTCTAACTATGTAACCACTATAAAGTACTAACGGAGAAGAAAAGGTTTTTAAACGCTGAAACGAAGTTCATAAAAGGTCTTTGCGAGCTCCAAGAAAAACTTATACAATTAAAAGCGCTATAAAAGTTTAAAATTCTTGTTGAAACATTGAATATTATCGTTCAATCACTGCAATTGGTTCAAATGCTTGTTCAAACATGAACTATGTTTTGTATTATTCTCTTAATTATAATGCGCATAGCGGCAGAGATCATTAGAGTGTACTAATAAATTTATTAAATTACCAAATTTCCGCCCGCGCCAATCAAAAGCTCGCTAGTAAACCTAATCAAAGCTCGATTAAATATAAGGCAAACTTTAAAGTAGTTAGCAACGTTATACAAACAATCTGACATCTTAACACAATGCCGCGTTCCGGTCCCGGCTTTACTTACAGTGAAAAGATTTCGTAATTAATTATGCAACTCGTTAAGAAGTTTGATTACTTTCGTGCTCTCGAAAGTGATTGTGGGCGGCGATACAAAGCGGAAAGTGTCTGCGGCGGCCTTGTAACTTGTATCACTGTCACTACTGCCTCGTCGGGGAAGAATCCCGGCATCCGCTGCGATGAAATGAATGTGAGGAATATTCAAATTGGCTTCGTGTTTGTTTGTAAAAATGGTTTACCTACCTGGAAAATAACGCTGAAAGTTTATATTGCATTGCAGGAACGCAGTTTAGAGCTTATGCACATCGCGATTACGTGTGAGTGACCTTTTACTATTATATATATTTAGCGAATCGCCTCAGTACGGGCGCAATAATACTTTCGCTGTTAATACAAAAAAAAAACATTCCTGATTATTTACTCGATTTATTTAAAAAGACGCATGAAATATGTTGCGTTGTCTTAAAAATATAAGTACCTAGACATAGAGACAGACCGCGGAAAGCGACTATGTCTTATACTATATATATAAAAGGAAGTCGTGTTAGTTACACCACTTATAACTCTAGATCGGCAGAACAGAATTGGCTGAAAATTGGTAGGGAGGTAGCTTAGAGCCAGGAGAAGGACATAGGATACTTTTTTATCCCGTTTTACAGAGTTCCCGTGGGACTTGACATGAAACGTCAGTCATTATGTTAAACATTATTCCATTTATGAAGTCTTTTTTGACATTTCGAAGAACGTAACTCTGCACGTTTCATTTAAATGCAATGTAATATCTTTTTTTGTGTTTGGTCGTAAATCGTCATTTGAAAAATTTACAATTGTACAAAAACACTCTACAATTAATTCACAAGCAAAATTAACTTATTGTTTTTGATCAAACTATTGTTTCTAAATCTGAACTTCAAAATAAAATAATATTTTTTGCGCGAATGCAGTTACGTACTATGTTTTACTTTTAAACATAGTGACATGCCTCAAATATTCCTCAATAGGGCTGCTTCATTGACGAGTTTTTTACACGGGAGTATAACTGTTATGGTCCTTTAAATACAGTGTAAATTTTTAAAAACTCGGCTATCATTATTCACGTCATTCTATATCTATATAATTATTATACTAAACATGCAATCGTGTATTTCTTTTTTCGACAAAAAACAAGATTGCATGTCTCAAATTTTTCTTTCGACAATTTCTATTAACCTTAGTTTTTGAAAGTTAATTCGATAAAATTAGTTACAAATCGAGAATCGTTGCCGCTGAGTATCGATTTCTAAGGGGTACTTCCCTGGTAGTGTTAAATTCACATCTGTCAGAAAAGACTTCATATTTGAAATAGAGTATAATTGTCCAATCCTGTCAAATACTGTAACAACTATTCATGTGTGCGTACAGAAATATATTTTTTAAAATGTCTCGAAACTTTAGGTAAGTTGTTGTTGTATGTGTAAGTTATTTGTTTGAGTTTTTATTTCCGAAAATAATACCACAGATTATTATAAGGGTCTTGAATCGACAACATGCATCTATATTATTCAATTATTGTCTATTTCAGAGATTTTCATTTAGCTATATAGTGACATCTAATTGTCATGTTCGTTTATTGACAAAATTCGATATCTTTTAGTGACTAAATAATAAAGAAGGTTCTTTGACCAAACTTTTTTAATCATCATGTTTTTGGTTCAGAAGAAAAGACGAGCTGATCGCACTACAATAAATACGGTTCATACCTGTATCAAACGGATCAGTAGATATTAAATCTCTACACACGAAATTTTTGCAAATATATTTTATGGGTAATTCAGCAAAAGAAGTTGATCAGCGTTTGCACAACAATTTGGTAAAGATCGATTGTCGAACAACTTCACACAATGTTTCCATCGACTGACAGAATAGGGTAGTTTCCTAAGTCAAATTTTGCATGCGATTTCACAATTAATATTAAGATATAGGTAAATTAATAACATTAGTCAAATCGAAATTAAAATTTCTTAGGATTTGAGACAATAATAGACATTTGAAGTTGGGTGGGAAAGTCCATTTCAACGTGCGAATTTGAAAATGCTATGTCATCGTATAAAATACAAAATTAGTAGTAACTTTCACTATGAAAATATATTCGTATAAGCAACGTTTGATATAGCTGCTGAACAAAGTTCTTACGATATGCATACAGTATTACACGTTGTGACGTCATAGTGTGCTGCGACATTTGTATGAAACGTTTTGAGCTCGCCCAAATGATGTGCTATTGAAACTGTAATATCAATGTAATATATCTCGGAGAGTTTTTCAAATATCAAACCATTATTTTAATAGTAGGTATACCTTCGTCATCCAGCAGCCAGCTAAATAGGCCTATTGTAATATTGGGTAGAAGAGTTATCAAAAATCGATATTAAGCTGTGAACTAAATTTGATTAACAAACAAACAAACTTAATCAAAAACGTTAATAAAATTATTGTTGGCGCGGTTAAATTACCACAGATCACTAAATAAGCTATGCTAAGTTTGTATATGCGTTCTGAAATTTAACTCATAGTTTTTGCCATTATCCTTATTTACCTTGAGAGTAGGCAAAAAACTGGCTCGAATAAATTTTGTTACGCCAAATGAAGTCATTTGAAAGCAATTATTGTATTTCTGGATATGTATGAGTAAAAATATGAGATAGTAAAGTTCTCAGTTATGGCGAGACCAGGGAAATAAGGATTAAATTTTATATGGAGGATATTATGAATTCCAGTTCAAATTAAATATGTACCTACTTAGTTTACTCATACGGCATACCTAAGATGGGACGACTGTCAACTATAAAAAGCATATAAACGGTCGAATTGAGAGACCCCCTCCTTTTTTGTGAAGTCGGTTAACAAAATAAAGTAGTGCATCAAAGCTACGTTAAGGCGGTACGAAGTTCGCCGGGTCAGCTAGTACTATATAGTAATCAGTGATATGAGTAATTTAACAATGCGTAATTGCGTTCAGTTCATGTATTTGTAATATCCATAAGTGTTTATTACACATTAAGAATTCCCTCATAAAGTTTAATTTCAGTTGGTATTCACATTACGCAGAAACCGATAATAACGCGAAACATTCATATCACATTGCTAGTAATGATCAATAAGGTCTGTGTGACAACACGTTTTATTAGAAATACAATCATGAACACACTGTCGGCGTGTTTGTTAATAAGAAATTCATACAAACGGTGTTTGTATTCCGACGACTATTCGCTTGATACTTCGATATCATTTCTAAGCAAGAGAATATGGTTACACAAAATAACTGTCCAGTAGTGTACACACAGCACAACGTGCACAACGGTTTTGACATTTGGTTTCTGCAATTCTACGCATTATTAATTTATAATACAGCTAAAAAAGACACAGCATAATATTTTCCGAATTAGCAACCGTTTTTTTATAAGTTGTATTTAAAAAGAAGGATGTGACGTGCAGTTAACCGATATCAAAAAATACAACACTCTATTTTTAATATCAAAGTAAAAATCTGTCAAAAATATCCATTCCAAACAATTTAATAAGGTATACATTCAGTCATGATGACCCTTTGAAATAAAGACTGTTTCGATCGAGTCATCATCATTCTTCACCGATATTAATAACTGCCTTCCGCTGAAATTTGCGGCTAGCCTCACAGGTCTCTTATCTAACCGTGGGGTGTCAAATATCGTCGCCCAAAGGCGTCCAAAGCTAAGTAAATTAGAATAAACCCAGTCTCGCCATACTTAAGTGGCAAGCTGGATGCGCTACGGTATCTTAGCTCGACATGGGCTCACTACGCCCAGCTACTTCCCACGGCTAAATGTAAAACGTTATTGAGCTTTCACGACCCTGATATTGGACTTCGAACGTTGAAATTTCCATAGCAGCGGCCCCTGGAAAGATGGCGCCGGTAATTTAATATTCATATCTAGATTCAGATATGAGCTTTGTTAGATAGTTGGGAATTTAATAGGAAATCTTGAATTGTTTCAATGTTGCCAAGCACGGTCTGAATCGGTCTTTTAGCACGTCTTAGATTTAACATGGAATCTAATACTTCCGTAAGAGCACATCGTTCAGTCATCATAGATAATATGTACCACAATGGCAAAAATTGATATCCTGAATTACAAGTTAAACGGTCGAATATTGAAACGATAAAGATTATTAGAACTGATTTGCCAAATTCAATAACTACCAGGAAAATATTGAATTGATGAGTCGCTCAGTACTTATTACCTTAACAGTATTCGTCCGAAAGTAGCTAATCTAACTTTGATCAAACAACACACGAGTACAATACCAACGAATATTGTTCCGTAACCACATTCTCAAATGATACTGAGGCGTGTGGGAATGTCCCGCCCGACGCGGGTTATCTAAACGAGCGGTGTAGCGACCTGCCTCCTATCTCACACCTTATAATAAGGGAATACCATTACTGCCGCCACCGCTGGCCCAACTTATGCGGTTTTTATTTGCGGAACTTGAATGTCAATTGTCTGGACTTTAGTTTGAATTGTAAGTATTTTTGTTTATCTTATATAACAGCATTTTATTGGCTTTTAACCCTATAATTTGTATGAGGATTTTTGTGAAATATATACATATACAATGAACAAGGCGTTCATTGTATGTTTTTCCTTAATCTGCGGTCAGATAGACAGGTAACACAGCCATCAATTCCCAGATATTTTGAGCACTAAAAGTATAGTAAATATAGCATTCCAATTGAGCTTTACTGAAGTCACCATTATCGATCATTTACTATTTCGATTACTTTGCAGAGTGTCTGACATCTCACATAAAAAAGAACTATTATTCTTCCATTGGGAAAGGCATAAGAATCAATTTTAATTGTATTTTTATTAATTAACTTGAGACAAAGATAACAAAACACGGGCCGAATTCAACAGAGTTAAAGTTACGATAACAAGACAAATAGGTTCAGGAAGGGGAGAGATAAATTACGGCCGGATGCCCCAAACGGTAGCTTAAAGTTATAATAATAAGTTGCAAATTAACAACAAAAACATGATAGCGCCATCCCTTTACTTTGTATTAAGGTTTATGCTGTATGGAAACTAATTCGCTGCTTTTCCGTTTAGACTGTAGATTAACTGTTTAAATACTATAAAAAAATGTATCCAACGGGGCCTCCCATAAAAAGGATTTTTTTACGATATCGGTACGGAACTCTCCGTGCTTGTGTCCAACTCGTCTTGGCTGGAATGTTAAACATAACAGCAAAGCTAATTAAATTTTAAATTTGAAAAAAATCATGTCCATGACTCCGGCTGAACGGGGACTTGAACCACCGGTCTTCCACCGGTCCACCGGTCTTACGCGTCGGCTGCTCGACCTCCTGAGCTGAATGATGAAAGCGAATTTATTCACATTTAAAATTTACATTGAGTTTTAATAGCATGAAAAACATCAAATAAACAAGTAATTCAACTACTTATTTGTTTAATATATTATGCATAATCTAGTCGAATTCAAGATAAATCTATAGTACGATATAGGGCTTAGCGTTGACTGTAACAAACAAAATACTTTATCTCTCAAACCATAACTACAGAACCCTACACTTGATATGAGATTCATTTAGCCGGTTTTTAATTAATTCAGCAATACCATTAACTCTCTTTGTGAATTGACATTGCAGAGATAATTTTAAAAGCCTTTCAAGCTTGTGTTAACTTAAAAATATGAATAAATAAAACCATTACCCACTTACCCATACACACCTATGGCGAAAAGACCACATTCTAATAAATATATAATGTACTAGAGTATACAAATATTTACTGTTTACCCATTTTCATGATTCTAAAGCTTTAGTAGAGTTAGTAAATTTCGCTTGAGTTTTCCTTTAAACTTCCTGAAAGTTGTGTGAACTTCTAGACAGTGCGTACCTATTGTCTGCTAGAATAATAGAAAGCCTTGAATTTAATAACTGTTATAAGCGCAGGTATGTGTTCCTCTCGCGTCGCCTTTATGCTACCATTTTAAAACTTGGTGAGAGACCTAACTTAGCGAGATAGGAAGTTACTTACTTGCTTAATCTATATGTGTTATATGTATGTCTCGACTGCCTCGTTGGTTTATTGGTTGGTTTATCACCATCCTGTAATACCCATGCTTATGAACTAATAAATGAATTGAATTGAATTGGAAGCAAGCGCTGCGTAAGGACCAAGAGGTCACCAGTTCCTGTCTGGGATCGGGCAAAATTTTGGGGAGTTTTTCTGGAATTACTCAGCCCGGAGTCCTGCGTCCAATCTCTCATCATGTCGGATTGCCGTTTAACCGAACTATGAGGGTAAGGGAACAGCAAATGCACTTGTGTTTGCGCGCACTCTTGTGCACTATAATATGTCCTATATGGTATAATAATAAGTCAGAAAGTTTATGTCATAATAGTCAACACATCAAGCGCACACAAGAGGCGTCAACAAGGTATACCGAATACTGTTTAATATTTGGTGCAATATGAAATTTCAAAACTGGTACTAACATTGTCGTCTAATCTCCAAGCGGAGACTTTGTCGAAAACCCTCTAAAAATTTGCATTATGCGACATCGTTTTATTAGCTTTTGAACCTAGAGCCTGCGGAACCGGAGGAAGTCATAAATATCTCGCGCGTCCTCGATTCAACCGAACTTTGCTTGCACTATAACGCTCCCACGCCATACTTTTGCCACTTTATACTTCATCTTCTAGAAAATAATGGAAAAACAACCACGCAGTTTGTTTACTTTTCCCGTGGCGGCTTTTTAAATGCGTAGAACAGGAAAAAAATTACATTAGTATTTTTTTCAATGAGTGTCTTAAATTGAAATTATTTCCTACAGAGGGAAGGAAGTGAGAACGACAATGAAGTCACTTAGTGTAGGGCGGAGGGAAGAGTAATGACCTACCCACCAGCGGCCTACCTACGCCCCACTCGGGCTCCCGTGTATTTTACGCCTTTGGATCAAGATCTAATTTCCAACAAAAATGTAAACATTTTCGCGGCCGCCCGCGCTAGCTTTGGGAATTATTTCAACTTATTTGCCTCTGGATTATTCTCAAACACATTAGGGGAATACGAGATGTTAACTCATTTTTTCTGGACCCATGGCTTTGTAATTACGAACTGGTCGTTTCATCTTTATTAAATTTAAGGTGCAAAGCACGTTTAAATGGGTACTTTGAGATATTCAACATTTCAAATGAAGGAGATAGTGTAGTGTAGTAAATAACTATTTGTAGAGTTCGCAACCCGGCTGTACATTATTACAAAAACCTATAATAATCCCAGGAAATATATAGTAAAGATTACATCTGCTGATTTCAACGTAATTTTGGGACGACACCGAATATTTTCTATTCAAACCACGTTCCGCTGCTTAATGGAATCAATAGGAACATATAACCCCATACACATAATGGGGTAATTTCACCTCCACCCCGTTATGCGCACATGTGAGATAAAGCAGATGTGCAGCCTTCCCTATGAACGTCTTCCAACTTATGCTTCATTGTGACTTTAAGTTAACCAAGTATTATGCGCGCTTGAGCATTTCCGCCACTCCGTGACACGACTCGCAATTTCGAAGCCAGAAACTTTTCGATTGATTACATAAGTAAGCATACTCGTGTTTGGCAAAATATGAAACTCAATTAATGAGTTAAATGGCATGGAAAACCAAACCACAGCCCGCAAATTGGTCGCGACTGTCTACCGCTTCCATTACATATTTGAGTTCATTTCTAAAACTATTGAATCAAAATAATTGTGCACCAATTATAACTAGTTGTTCCTCAAAATACGCTAGCCGCAAACTACGTGGTTGTTTATTATTTATGTTACTAGCTGTGCCATTGACTTGGTCCGCGTGGAAAAGACTTTGGCTGCATTTTTTAATATACCCGATCCTGCGCCAGCCCTGCTTGCCCGACAGGACTCTTATTAACATAACTTTTTTATTCATGAACCAATTGACATGAACCTAACACTTAATTTTAAGTAGAGCTTACCACAATATATAACTGAAACCATATCTAGATCGGATAAGACTTTTGATATTAGAGTACTGATAAAGTACTATAATATCAAACACACAGACACAGACGCACAGTCAAACAGACAAAATTTCCAAAATATTTTTTGTACTACAGCGTTAATAAAGGTATCAATGTACAGACAGCGATCCGTTAATTTTTGTTATATGTATAAATCTAATTTGATTGCTTTCTGCAGTCTATTCAATCGAATAGCAATACACCATTATGTGCGGATAATTAAAATTAATTTAGGAACAATACGAAATATAATTGCACAGTAAACGGTACAGTTATGCGCCATAAACGAACTCAGCTTAATTTATTTATATCTTATTGTAAAAACTGGCCAAGTACGAGTCGGGCTTGTGCAACAATTTTGTTAAAACATCACGTTGTATCAAGTGGAGTGATGTCATCTTGTTAGCCTCTTATAAAAAAAAGAAGACGTGTGGCACTCGGGGACTTTGGTATAGCTATTTCATAGCATCGTCCGATTTCGGAGCAGCTCGTCTCGATTCGTGCGAGTCTCGTAGAGTCGTACCATACGTCTAACAGCATGCACACAAACACCATGCCGAAGTCTACCGAACTGAAACGACGTTAGACGATTGTGAGGTTTTTTTCGTTACGGTATTTCTTGGTTCGGTCGCCGCGCTCAAAGCCCGCGATAAAAGCTATGCAATAGCTTAAAAATGAGAACCCATCTTGATGTATGTTTTATTTCGTTTTTAGTTGTAGCTCCAATATACCATCATCAATAAATACATTATCTGTAAAAATAACAACTGTCTAGCTATCACCGTTAAAATACATACGAGTACAGCCTTCTAAAAAACGGACAGACAGACAGCGAAGACTAAAACTAAGACATGACACGGAACCCTCGGACTAATTGGAACCCTAAAAAGAAAAGATTGAATTGCGCAAAAATAAAAGTTGAAAAGAAATCTTGATCGGACATATTGACGAGTACATACTCATCACAAGATAAGTAGGTACTCGTATAGTCATGCATGCATCGTATAGGCATGTGCCTATGTCTAAAGCTGTTTGCTGCTACGAGTATATCCACGTTAGCTATATTCATGTCTCTGTCACGTTCGCCACAGAGCTATCTACAGCGACTCTCTTCAATCACGTTGTGATTCGGTCGCTTACCGGGTCTGTGGTGACCCGGGCTCCCATCTGTCTCCACTCAATAGCTCGTAAGCTAAACGGTTTACGTATTCACCTTGCTACAATCCCTTCTCTAAGTATAACCTACATAAATTCAGCTTCAACCCAATTTCGACACCAACCAGGTTACAGTGATAATGTGTAAGAATTCCACCGCAACGGCTATCTATCAACAGCTTCCACGTAATACTAGCTGAAACTAAATGAAAGCGCCATTTCAGCAGTCCCAGCCAGTAGAAACATCTTATTTCCCTCAGTGGCTCGACTTGAAAAATACGAGAGGAATGTGCGCGCATTACGTTCGGTCGTTACTTAGGTACGCGCCAGGGTTCGAACCCCGGCCCGTGCGGTGACTAATAGCTGCGGTGTGGTAAAATATGTTACATGTAAGTACGGTATATGGCTCCATCCGGTTCATAAACCATTCGATTTTATTCTACATGTAACACAATAAGTCAACAATCAACAAATGGTTGAGATTTGAGAAATATTCAACCGGCTGTTTCTCACTATGTTACCTAATCTAGGACGATAAGGCCTTGCAATGCGATGCTTGCGTGTCAAGTCATTAGTAATCGGCTCAAAATATAAATTGAAGCTATAACACAAGTGGCATAAAGCTTATCTTGGAAAAATAGGTCGAGAACCTCTTCCTCTTTTGAACTCATTCTCGTTAATAACCTCTACCTTATGAACTCTGTTAAATAGATATACCTATCCGCGTTTACCAACATGTGAATGTGTAAGTGTTTAGAACAGAACCTTTTATTGTTAACATAATCGGGTTGGACCGTGACGTGCCGATTAGCGCTGCGTGAAATGGCATAATGTTAGATTAAATTCTGTCATAGGCTGCACCGTGTATTTCATTACGCATTTGCCTATTCACCGGTATTCAGGTGAAATACCGATATATGAGGTAAACATTTAGAACATGCTAAATGGGTCACGTTAAAACCTTATTTAAGCTTATTTGATCAGGCATTTCTTAATTGTCTCAACGCCTCAAATGCCTTTTTTATGAATAGAACTACTTGAAAAGGTAAACAGTTGTAGATTAGTACATAAACATACATAAAATCACGTTTTTTTCCCAGAGGGGTAGGCAGAGATCACTTCCAGCGATCCACTTTACACAGAGGTGGGAAACGAGACGTGACGGGTTGTGGACCACAAAAAGTTAAAGTTGTTCTAACATTATGACTGCATTTAAATGAATTATAAAATTAATGTTTTTTTGTGTTAAATACTTCATAAAGTATAAGGTAGTAGTAGGTAATTTTAGCAAACAATGATAAATTCTTTCAATTATAAAGTCTTGGACAAAGTGCGTATTTTCGAGAAATTTAAATTAAAATAAATATCAAATAACGTTGATAAATATTTAATGCTAATTTAATGTTAAATAACATAATTAAAATACCAATACGAATTGTACCTATTTCTACTTAGGTACCGTAACCGTCTAGGTCTGTATTATTTTCTTCTGTATAGAGTTACATCAAGGTCAATATTATAATCACGGATTCGGCACTCAACGAGATGTTTGTGGTAATTTATTCTAATTCAGTCGCAGATAGAAAGATACCGTCTTAATTAAATACGTACTCTTGGTTAATTAAGCGTTAACGCGACATCTAAGTACGTAAATTCTTCTTCAAAGAATATTATTACGTATTTAAGTTTCACGTCAAATAGAATATAATAAAGTTCTATTTAGCACATTTATTTGTGGTTCTCGGCACTGTATAAATAGTTAGCCGTAAAGTAAATTAATACCGTTAATTATCTTTAAAGAGTTTGCAAAATACTGTCCAGATCGCTATCCAGTTTAATTGATATATTTTTCATACAAAAATATTGTCTGAGAATTATATTATACTGAAAATTTTATAACAATTAATCAGAAACGTGAAATTACAATGCGAGGATGGTTTCACAGACTTCATCATCATCAGCCCATATACGTCCCCACCGCTGGGGCACGGGCCTACCCTAAACTAGGGCGATAAGGCCTTAGTCGACCACGCTGGCCAAGTGCGGGTTGGTCGACTACACAACCTTAGAATTTCTTCGTAGGTGTGCAGGTTTCCTCACGATGTTTTCCTTCACCGTTAAAGCGTCGAATGATGGTACATATGAATTTCAAATTTGAAAAACACATTTTGGTACCTGGCGGGGTTTGAACTGGCGACCTCTCACGTGGGCTCTCGGCGCTTTTTCACTCACTTAATCCTGATCCTCAAATACTATTGTTTATGTTTTCTTTAGAATTGATGAGTATAGGTTTACGGGTTGGGTTTATTTTTACTTTTCTATCTTGTGCAGATTAAATCATAAATTACAACATACAACAACATTTTCGTGTACCATCAATGAAATAAATTCATTTTAATGCAAATAAATAAAAAGTTACAACCGACTGTGACACAAAGTATCTTAAAAGTCTCATCTTACATAGGAAAAATCCATTCCCTAAAAAGAGGAAAATAAATATCCAATTAGGAGCAACAATATACCAATCAGCCCTATTACTCGTATTACTAAAACACAATGCGCCATAATTACCGCCTGTAGCCGTCGGTTGACAATTGAAGTTAATCTGCATCGCGACCGTAAATAAAAAGGAAAAAAAAAAGAGTTTTGTTCAAAAGCCAAGGGAACATTAGGAGGAAAAATGTTGCCACAATATAGTAATTGAGGTGCATTTATCCGGCAATTGGCCGCCGTCCCCTGCGCTTCCGTTCGTTAGGTAGCACGGAAATGTCCCGGAAAATTGTTGCGACTCGAGAGCTCCATGTAAAGTCCCGGGCCAAGGTCTTTGTGCAGATGAAACGTGCAAGATGCACTTACAACCGTTCCGGGGCGGACGCGTTTGGGCGGGCCCGGGATTAGATTGCTTGAGAGGTTTGATGACTATTGTGAAACTATTTACGTCGACAATTTGATTTATAAAAGGAAAACAAAAAATATCCTGTTTTCTGTGTTTGAATATTTATTGGCTGTGTCACCTGTAAAGAGCTCGAAAAGTCGGGTCCCTAAATAATTATGTTTAATAATAATAAAAATATAAAGATTGCACAACTTCACATACATTGATCTGATCCCGAGGCTTACCTCGGCTACTTATAACTTAAGCACTTGTGTTACGGGTATCAGAATCAACAGTGGGCACACAAAAATACTTAAATATATTTAAATAATACAACTATACACGGAACAAACACCGATGTTTGTCACATAATATAATATTTGTCCCGGGTGGGATTCGAACCCATGACTCTTGGAACCGTAAGTAGTGAGTCAGGGTCACCACTGTTCCATCGAGCCAGTCGTCCGAGCCAATCTTCACACACTAGAATCTATACAGGCGAGTTTAACCCGAGCAAAATTAGTTTTATTTTCTAATGTTGTTTCTAAATAAAAAAAATACATCTTTTGCTCCAGTATTATCGGTTGCAAAATATATAACCTGATTTCTAATGCTAAGATGTTCTAAATTAATATTATGAGCAAAAGAAAAATAGACAAGATTTTAATAATTTCGGGAATTAACTGGTTGAATTAGATTTTACAGAAAATAAATATGAACAACTAATAGAAATATATTCTTATTAGAATTTGAGTTGTACCTAATTAATTTGGACTCGTGAAAATGTTTATTAAACATCAATTTGTAGGTAGATTCTAAAATACTTTCGCTCTATTAATGTATGTTAATTAACCGAGATTGTATCATGTATACATACATATTATACACTTACACATACATAGGGTTACCTAATATTACGTAATTTGTCCCCCTTTGCAGGTGACGAAGGTCAAAGGCAATCACTCTGATGTTCTAATCACTGTACAGTCAACGTGAAATTTGTTATGTCGAACACACGTGTTTCTTTGTTTTTCTCCAAATATACACATGAATTAATAGAAACTCTATTGAAATATTCAAAAAGGTACGATTCATAAATAGCGTTTATGATCTTACTTACAAGTACGTAAAGTACTTTCTGAATAATCTAACTCCAGACGTTTCTTATAGATCTAGTTTCCAATAGAGCTTAGTTTCACGACTTAAGCAAAAGTCAAATAATTTTCAAATAAACAAATGATACCGGACGTTTACATACGCAAACAGACGTAACTTGAGATAATGCGTTGTAATGTTGAAATCCAGCAAAGGAGAATGGCGAGCGGCCGGCGCAATATGTTTTTGTGTGTGCCCGTTACAATAATTGTCGTGTCGGTAACGAGCCCAACAGATGTCGCTGTTTAATTAAAACTTTGAACCATCGTTATCCAACCCTTCGACATTATTGGACCTCCCCATGGTACTCTCTCAACACTCGTCAGCTCTATAAACTTTTCCAACTCAGTATTTTCAGTTATAATTTTCAGATTTCAATACCTGCCCCCATTTCTCCACGTGAATGAAATCTGAACTCACTCATTAAACGGTTTTGTAAATCAGGTACGGTAGTAACCAATTCAATAGAATGTGTTCGCTGTAATTATGCTGGATCCTGAATGCGATTTGCGTATACCAAAGTATTCACCACGAACCAGCAATAAGGTGTTAATTTAACAGGTATAATACCTACCAAACTTAACCGAGTAAAAGAAGTAATTCTTAATATAACGACTATTACTTATGAATTGTGTTATTGCTGTAAATACTTTTATTACAATATTTAATTGAGGTCTACCTACAGAACAAGTGCGTATAGTATGTATGATTTCATTTGGTAATTTGGTCACAGTTCAATAACACCCTTTCTGGCGAAATTTTTCGCGATAGTGTTAACATTTGAGATACAAAAAAACAATGATTTTCACAGGATATTATTATTCGTTTCTTAATACAGTAACGATAATTTAATAGAAGGGCGCCACTCCAAGTTCAACACTCCCGTACAACATATTAGTTTAAACGTCGCTTCAGTTATTGACCGTAAATTAGATTACGACAAATTACTTAAGAGCCATGAGTCAAAACCTGTCAGGTATATAGCAAGTTTACACATAAAGCCAACAGTTACCTTCGTAATAGAATCCTTGGGGAATTTTAGGATTCGTGTTGCGATGTCCGCACGAGCGATTCGACAGATAAGTATATTTACATATGTATCACTTCGATATTGTGATCATCTGGCGTAATCATAGCCAATACAGAAGGGAATAGATACGACTGTTCCGATATTACAACCTATATCTGTATATTTGTGCTTGATGTAAAAGATACAATAATTTTGTTTTCAAAAAGGACTTGTAAATATTTTTTTTATCTCACGTCATCATTACAAATGACATAATATACAATTGGCGACTGCCCGAAATTCCCGAATATTCAATTATGTGGACGAATACCAGTTTATTCAACTTAAAGTACCCCTTATCATAAAAAAATAAAATAAACTGACTTGTCAGGTCCATCAAACGTTCAATAGTCAAACTAATCTTTCTAACGATAATACCTTTTTGCCTAACCAGCCAATACATACCCTTGTTTAATAACATAGCCATTACACAGGGTTACGTATCAAAATGACTAAAGTTGTTTCGACTACTGCCGATTCAACTATGCTCGACTCACCTAAAATCATTACGCCTAATGCACGACTCGCCTAATGCTTAACTCATATAATTTCGTTTAAACTAAAATCGATTGGACTAAAGACCAATTAACCTAATGCTTTTTTAACCTAATGTTCTTTTGACATACCTAATGTATGTTTCAAATATGTTTGAAATATCTAATCAACAACTTGCCTACTATTTGACTGGCTCGGTGGAACAATTTTAATTTTTTTTTTTATTTCTTTATTGCACTAAAATCAAATATTACATCCTTAAAATTACCTTAAATCAAATACAGGTCCAGTGCTAACAGAACAGTGTCAGCACTATTCAAACAGGGGCCCCCAAACTAGGCTATGCCTGTATCTTGGAGGAAGCCAAAATGGTTGGTGACCCAGATTTACTAAACATCCAAGAGTCGTGGGGCCAAAGCCAACACGTAGAGGCCTTTAATGACTCGTATGATCTTAAATGTTATCTGGCACCAGCCGACGATTATCCCTGTATACACTATAAAATGCAGCCAAGGACAACCCCCGGTCAGTGCCATAGTCCTGAATCAGAATCAGAATCAGTTGCTCCGTCTTTGTGTTCCTCCGGCGGTCCCACGAGAGTTTATCGTCGCAGAATGGTTTTCGCTCACCACCACAGCTTCGGCTTGCTGGCCATCCTCAGCCGCGGCAGCGAGTGTTGAAACCTCCTGCTGGCCGCCTCGCCCCTCCACGCATACGCGGGCTTGAATTACATTCTAGGGGTAGAACAGCCAAGACTACGTGTCGGGTTTGCATCTATTTGCTTCTGTCTATACCATTACGTATTATAGACCGAAGGTGAATTTACTCTTAGGTGAATTAAGCGTTAGGTAAATTAACCGTTAGGTGAATAAAGCGTAGATGAATAAACCGTAGACGAATAAAGGTTAGGTGAGTCGAGCGTAGGCGAATTGTCCGTCCATTGGGATTGCGTGCATTAGTTATTATGAAAGTGTAAAACGATCATAAGGTATTTCAAGCATTAGGTGAGTCGAGCATAGTTGAATCGGCAGTAGTCGAAACAACTTTAGTTGTTTTGATACGTAACCTTACACAGGTACCCATTACCTGTCCTGGCCCGCTCATTTTTCGCGCCCCGTATGCGATGTACGGCAGGATTATAAATTTGCCCTTACAAAGGCCGTCGACGTAAGTTAGCTATTTACAAAACGCCACCATTTGTTAAACGGCTCCGTATTTTGTACAGCGTAGTTTCTACTTCGCTAGCTGTCGCCCCGAGGTTGGGTTTCGCGTTTAATTTAAACTAGAATATAGTTTTGTTTTGAAAAAACGGCTTCATTAAACGCGGAGGAATGAATAATGTTTTTACTATGAATGGTCTTTTGATCACTGTAAGAAATCGTAGCATAGGAATTGTGACTTTGTGCTTCTGGAATCTTTAGCACATTCTGTGCTCTAGTGTAAAGCCATAGACAAGTGTTTATTGTCCAGCGTCCTTATTACGCTGGTTTAATAAGCATTTCTATTGTTTTCTGAATATAAGCACCCTACAAAAGAGGTTTTTCTAATTAACTATTGATAATACTGCACTCGTGCCTCGGAAAGCACGTTAAGCCGGTGGTCCTGCGCCCGATCTCTCATCGGTCATGTCAGATTGCCGTCTCACCGAATTATGAGAGTAAGGCAATAGAGAGTGCACTTGTGTTTGCGCCACACTTGTGCACTATAATATGTCCTGGGCACTTGGCCGATCTCAATTGAGATTGGCCGCCATAACCGAAATCGGTCGGACACTTTATTAATATTGATAAGTAGGCATGCAATTAGTACTTATGGTCTTAATAACAAATTGCAGTTTGAACGTTCTTACGTAATATTACGAATGAATTACTATTCGATTTTGGTTTAGAGTCGCCCTGGGTGTGCAGATATTATATTATGAAATGTATCTTCTTTTGAAAGGGCAAGTGTTATTGGTTTTTTCATAAATCACAGATGGTAGGTACCGGTGATTACATTGCGGTCTACGGATGAGAGGATACCGTACTCAACGAACTAAACCGCCCGCCTCGCTCACTCCAAAGTGCTTATGTATCTACATAAAATATGTATTCAGTCGTCGCCCGCAAAAGCTGCAGAAAGTGTCCCTATTAGGGCGGCATTGTGAATGCAACGGCGTAAACGCAGCGGTTATAGAGTTTGCGAGGATGCATTTATTGCCGTTTATACAAAATGAGCGGGGACGTGAGCTCTGAACGCATCGCTGCTGTGATACTGCGGTGCAACGACGAAGATTTTATATGGACCTAGGATCTGTACGACTGCCGTGTATGTGATATAGTAGGTAGGTGTGCTATGAATTCAAACACTCACCTTCTTCCGCCGACGGTAGTGTAAGATGTTCTGTTGGCTTTTTACAAATAGTCAGATTGAGCTTTTAAAGCTTTCTTTAATAAATAACTGTACTAAGCTCTGCAGCGGCCCTCAGGCACATGCTGTAGTTCGTTACTCGTTGACCACTTCATAAAATCTTCGCCTGTGTGTGTGTTTTATTTGTTCTTTCTTGTCTCTGTCACATGTATGTCTCATAACTGTATGTATTATTGTATTCGGTTGTTTATTTCGTGTTCAATAAAACGTTTTCTATTCAATTCTCCTAACGCTGTCACGCCGAAAATCATCTATAGTTCTATCCGTGGAGACACGTATAAAACTATAGATGGCGTCACATAGAGTTTCCAAGATTTAATCGAGTTATTCAATAATAATAATGCAAATGTCCCCTGAATACACAGATAATACCTGCTCATTCATAGATGAGTTAACGTGAAATCACTTAGTGGTAACTTAAACTGATTCCAAACTTAATTGCGGTGGTTCGCCGTAGCTCTTCGCTCTATTAACCAGCATCACCTACAGAATATAAGATTAAGTATCTCTATGTGAAAGATCCAGATTATCAACGTATTATATGGGTGCGCGATTTTTAGAACCTGATCTTAATAAGCTAATAAGATCTTTATAGAAAGTTTGCCGGAACCTAGATTTTATTTATTGATAATAAAAGAAATTATTTACATTCTTGAAGCAATAAACCGCAGTAATCAGTAACTTTTCGATAAGATTGGTATTTTAAGTATCAAATAGCATTCAAATGATTCTATGGGCGAATCATTTGTTTCTATAGAGCTCGATGAGATTATAAATTGAAGGATTTGGGACCGAAGGGCCTCATTAAAAACTTTTATGAGTTTCTTAGAGTTTCTTGGGTAGGTACTGAACAGATTGACGTCCGAATTTTAATGACTTATTGTAGACCTTACCCAGGGAAAGATACAATATCTGGAGTTGAAACTCGTTATAAAGCGTTGAAGAGTAACGGTTGACCGCGGGGCAATGAAAAATGTCCTCATAAAGAACAAGGGAACAGCTTTATATTTTACTCAGTAATTCAAAAAAAAATCTTATGCAGCTGTGAGTATTATCGTAAATATTAAATTATTAGAATGAACGCTGCCGATAGATTGATAAAATAATGTTAGCAATAGTCTCAAAAATATTACAGACTTATTAAAATAGCCACAAATTTTGAACACTCTAAACTCTATTACAATTATAAATCTGCTTGAACCGGCAAGTAAATTACGATCAAATTAAGTTAATTACTAAATTAAATTATAACTTGAGTCGTAATTTTGCTCAAACCAACAGAAACAGGCTTAGTTTGAGATGTACTTGAAATATAAAAGTTTAAAGTATAAACGAACTATCTTATCTTAATTTTGATTATACTAGTAGAATACTAGACACATAATCAAAATTTTGACGCCGACAAACATAGACGATTTTGATTATTTTTCGAACATGATATTATGATTTAATAAACTATAGATTTGTAACCTTCATAGTAATTTTCGTTTTATATCTATACCATAATTCTCTAAGGTGCCTTAATTCGTGCATTTTGAGCTATCTCTTTCATTAGCGTGCTTTTTCGAAAAAGCACGCAAATGAAAGATTATAGCTCAAAGTGCCCGAATTAAGGCACCTTATAATTTTTAACATATCTGCCTGCTTTTTAATAGTATCATTGTTTTCGTTTGTTACAACAACGCAGCACGTATCCAAACACGTTTGGATACGTGCTGCGTTGTTGCGTGACACGTCACGACGTGTCATGCTAATGTCATAGTGAAAGCAAGGATACGCGGTTATTTTTATGGCTTTTTCAGGATTTTAGTTCCTGAGAAAAGCAGTTAAGTTAGTTAAGCAGTTATTAATCGAAACTAAACGGAGTACGACGTGAATTTTGTGAGTACCACATAACTAATTGTACCTATCTGTGAGTTATACCGATGGTGCCTACTTTCAGTTTATCAGGGTATTGTGATAGCTGAGTAAAAGCGTCGATGGTCGAATGGTTAAGGTCATTGCTTGCCATGTGAGAGGTCGCCAGTTCAAACCCCGCCAGGTACCAATATGTTTTTAAAATTCATATGTACAATCATTCGACGCTTTAACGGTGAAGGAAAACATCGTGACGAAAACTTCCCACCTAAGAAGATATTCTAAGGTCGTGTAGTCGACCAACCCGCACTTGGCCAGCGTGGTCGACTAAGGCCTTATCGCCCTAGTTTAGGGTAGGCCCGTGCCCCAGCAGTGGGGACGTATATGGGCTGATGATGATGATGTCTATTTCGTTCATACTTTGTTAATGGGTGATAGTAAACAAACTTAAAATGAATAATTGACATATTTTTCTTCGATATGCGTTTTGAGTATAATTCAGTTTTTATATGAGCAATGGCCCAATTTATTTTAAAACTTCATGTTCTGATAAATATTTGAGTAACGGCTAAATACTGAAACGATTGTTGATTGATTATTACGACTGATATGTAAATTTAAAAAAATCACTCGCGTGTTTTGAATTCAGTACTTGTGCGTTTACGATCGACTTGATCCACGTTCACGATGCATTCATTATTTGATCCATGACATCGATATCGCAAGTGGACATACCGGCGTAACAAGTTTAAAGTGTGTAGCTTAATATTTTGTTTGCAATTCAAAGGCCATTCCCCGCGGTCGAATCCGAAAGGCCCGTATATTTTATTGGGAGGCGCCGAATTAAGAGCAATTCACATTGGACGATTTCCCGTCGGCCGCTACGTGCCACGACAATCCAATTAATAAGCAAACCTTTCGTATTCACAGTGAATATCAAATGTTTGCCCGACGTCCAATTGGCCGTTCAAATAAAATATTCATATTATAACAATACATTGTTGACTGTGATTGCTGCACGTACACAAATTCGGCTTTAACGATTTCTGCCGTGTTGTTTCCGTCAAATTTGAACGCGGAAGTATTTTTATTACGGGTGAATTTTTTGGTCGTTGAAAATTTGGCTATTGGTGCAAAATTGCGCCAAATTGCATAAACATCGAACTCCCAAGTAATTTGCCAAAATATTATGTATTTGTTAGTATGTAGGATGAAAGCCTACACTTCTGAAAGAAGTGACACACTTGTAATAAATAATTTCATTTGCTCCTTATGACATGGTTAACAATAACCAAGTCATAAGGAGCCTATCGAACAAGTTCGAGCACTCTGAAAATGAAAACAACTCGATTATTCTGGACATCACTTTTCTATACCTACTTTTTATTTCAACTACAAGGTAGGTACTTAGAAATATAACTAGTAAGAAAGACATATCCATGAAACGGGGAATAAAATAGTTTACAATTAAAAATAATGTGAACAATCAAAATGAAAAATAGACTTTCCACTTTAGAAGTCACGACCAATTTCAATAAATAACATTACATTTAACTTTCCAAAAATTTCTTAATTATTCCTGGCGCGTAATGGAGTGTCAAAGAAATTTAATGTATTAATTAAAACTATTGTAATTCGTTGCATTTGGTGTATTACAAGGGACACGAAATAAAACATTAGTTAAATTGGACTTGAGAGAGAACTGTTTGAAAACTTTACTTTTCACGGAGCACCCAAACTAATCCAGTGTGAGTGGTGGATTTTGAAATTCAACTTGACAACCTCAATCGTCTTGTCGGTTTGTTGCTGTTTTTAAATTACTTTACAAGTATTCACCTAGCGTAGCGTAGAATTCTTCTGACTAGAAAGGTCTTATATCGTGAGGTGGCTGTTAAGTGGAAGATCTATGTGTTGTGTGATGTATTTAATTGTAAATCGTGCTCGAAATGTTCCATAAAAGTGCTTGTGAAACAAAAAATCTATGTAATTAATTTCACTGAATAGTCCGCTACAGAATCGGTATTATAGACAGTGACCTTTTTCGCAATAAGCTGAAATCCGCCTTTTGACTGATTTTAGGGAAGCTGACAGGGATCGCTAAAATCCGCTTTCATTGTCGGATTTCGCCATCCCGTATTTTTTGCTTCGAGTGTCCAAGCCGTTTGCCATATGGTGGACACTGAATTATTCATTTTAGATCTTAATGCTTTAATCGCCTTTTACAATATCATAATGATACGCAATTAACTAAACACTCTTAATTTGTTAATAAAGTGCATTCTCCTGGTTTACACTTTGATTAATATATTTTGTGTGCCATGTGCTCTTGAAAACAGTTACACGCTTTTTACAAGCAAAGGGACGCGATAAGTCGGCAAGCTTTTGCTCTTTTATTTTACGTGAGGATATAATATGAGGTAATCATATAATTTCGAAATACACAATTCACGGCCGTTAAGCAACACGCAAACTTATTCCTTCACAGAGAAATAAACTCATTATATTCAGTCAGGCAGATACCTTAAAAATACTCGAGCAGGTTTGGTTGGTCTGTTTAGTTTTCATATAAATTTACGTATAATAGTCAGGATACCGAAACCAATCCAGGGAGTGGGATCTCTTGTCCCGAAGGTTTAGTTGGGAAACACGCGAGCTGTGGAGGTCAGATAAGGCTGGTGTTGTCAGTGAAATAACAGATTGCCCTGTCGCGGTTGCCTTGATTTCCCACAAGATTACCCCAATGAAGGTAAGAAGTCAACCGCGGCTCTACGTTTCTACTTCAGTTATTATGTTTCTAATTTTGTATTTTGCTCCATCTAACTCCCAATGTGCACTTGAATATTTTATTGTGTTACTTTTAGCGAGCGCCCACGAAAATAGAATGTAACCCGAGAACATACAAGTAATGAATGTAAGATTTAACATGCGAATCATAGCTTTGATTTATGAGCAAATGATGATGATGAAATACAGAATTGTTAAAAAAAAGATCCTGACGGTTTTGCGGTAAAAATAAATAGGTATGTCACTTACAAAAGCTCTTCCAATTTATTATAACATTTCTATCAGTGCAAACGGAGTTCTAGAAAATATTTGGTCAATATTTTATTTTTAATATTTTACACTGCTAAAACAGGCTACAACATTTGACACACCAAATAAATAAAATAAATATAGTTTTATTTAACTCGCACTAACACCCCCGTTCATAAACTACAAAACCTATATAATTATATTCATTATTTATCAAAACATTAAATCAAATGCGTTCACATTTCCCAATTAATACCAAGAACTTCTCGTTACAAATTTATGACAAAGTTTTCCCATTAAATAATACAATCCCGGTACAAAGCTCCGGATTTGTAAACATCACAATAATTAAATTTGTCACTTTGAAATACATGCAACAAAATGATCTCCTGTAATTAAAGCCGTCTGTATAATGAACTGATGAGGAATTGATGCTTATCCGATATTAGAATATCTCTCTAAACATCAAATCAGAATAATTTACTCTGTGAGTTAGATATCCAATTGAAACTGGTTGTGTAGATGGCAGTGGTTCAACTTGATATAATATTTGTGCACAAATGCACCCTCCGTTTTTTTAGTACGGTCTGGGAGTTTTTTGTGATTCCGCTAACGTAAATAACGCAACACATTGATCGGATTTCCTCGAAATCCGATCAATGTGTTGGAGGTAAACTGATATCTGCTCATTTTTTATTATTTATATTGATTTATTATTATTTATTTATAAAAAATTACGTGTGGCACTCGGGGACTGCTGCGGTAAAGCTATTGCATAGCATCGTCCGATTTCGGAGCAGCCCGTCTCGATTCGTGCGAGTTTCGTAAAGTCATACAAAACGTCTAATCGCACGCACACAAACACCGTGCCGAAGTCTACCGAACTGAAACGACGTTAGACAATTGTGAGGTTTTATTCGTTACGGAATTTCTTGGTTCGGTCGCCGCGCTCAAAACCCGCGATAAAAGCTGCAATAGCTTAAAAATACTATACATACATACAGTCACGCCTTTTTTCCATAGGGGTAGGCAGAGACGAATTCCTGCCATGTGCTACGAACCTAGCACACCTTTCACTTCTTCCACATGCATCAATCTATTCTCGATTTAACTCCTAAATCATAACTTGTTTAATAATTTTGCCACTCGATCTCATCAGGTGCCCTATTCGCTTTTACAAACTTTAATCAATTAGATAACACAGCGCACAATGCGAACTCGACACAAACTCAATCAACCTGTTACCCGTTGATATTGCACAAGTTGAGTCGTAGGTGTATCGTCTAGTATTCCATAAACCCACTAGCACTTCATTATGTGAACTAGTGGGGGACAGCGGGACTATTCCACTTTGCTCCGTCAAGCCTCCCCACTGAATATGAGAAGAGATGTCTCTGCAGTACCTTCCTATTGATTAATTATCAGCCCATATACGTCCCTACCGAGGTTACGTACCTAGGGCGATAAGGCTTTAGTCAACCATCCTGGCCAAGTCCGGGTTAGTCAACTTCATACAAACATAGATTTTCTTCGCAGGTCTGTTTCACGTTTCCCCGCGATGTTTTACATCATCGAATGGACGTTTAATAAGCGTACATACTTAAGAACTTTTAATTTAAAAAAAAATCATTGGTAGGTACGTGAATGGTTTGAACTGGTTCGTCTTACATGGAAAGGAACGGCGTTAACCACTCAGCCATCGACACTCATCCTTCCTATTAGCTTAATTAAATGTGACCTTTTTTCAGAGTCTATTGAAATATGTAACAGTATTATTCAGTCAATGCATTGTATTTTGCCCCTCAGTAGGGCGACTTGGTGGGTCTAAGTGGAATAATCCAGCCAGCAGGACCCTAGAGACCCTTGTTAAAGTTTTACGACAACATTCGCTCATCGCGTCGTTACAATAATTTGTCATGTTACAAAATGGAAACATCTAGATAACAAAGTTGCGATACGGGAATGTTCCCGTTTCGCTTTTAACGCCATTGATATTGTTGATAGCGGTTGTTTCGTATAGACTTGTTTACAATTGTGTTCGGAGTGTGTAGGAAGTATCTGAGGAGTTTTGAAGACTTTTATTCATTGGTTCCTTGAGTATATTGAACTTGGGTAGGTAAATATTTCCGGAGTGCCTACTTTACGATTAAAGAATGGCAAAATACGAGGAATTATAATATGTCGGTAATGTAAAGGTTAAACAATATTTGTAAGTTGTTGTGCAGCATCTTTCGTTATATAAAATGAGTAGTACTCATTATCACATTAAATAAAATTGTAAACTTTTGTCTACATAACCAAGCGCGGATCCACCGTTGTGGGCACGATGGGTATGACCACAACCTTAATAGACTTGTCAGGTCACACTTTTACGGTCTATTGACATCGATAGGCTGATGAAAATAAATGATCCAATCAAAAACATATATATGAAATGAGAGCCAAGTTCGATATTATGATAAATGCCTTGGTTGTTGACTTACACGACAAAAGAAGTGAGATCTAAATGGGTGCCAAGTTTAATAGTCGGTCCTGAAATGTAGGATGTATTTTAAGTAACAGTATAACATATCATATCTAATTATGTTAGAAAATGTATGTAGACTAAGGTCTGCCTTAGCTAGTTTTTATAAACCTACAAACGAATTATTATAGTCGCTAGTTTCTACCAACAATCCAAATTTTCGGAATTATAAAATAAGAACCGTCAAATACTTGCAGGTTTAGAACTTGCAAAGGCTAGAATTCATATATGAATGTATCAGATGCACCGCCTATTCATTAACGATAGTGAGTCAACTATCATAAATGAATACCGACTTTGGATGACCAAATGGAAAAGAGAATATAAGAACAATTCGGCTATACCAGACTCTGTACTCTTACAAATACTGGGAACTCTTCCGGTCGGCGTAGCTACCGCAGAGAAATCTTTTTCTACTCTTCGCAGAATAAAATCTTGGTTGCGTGCCTCAAAGGCACAGGAAAGAATATCCGGGCTAGCTTTCCTAAATATACACAAAGATGTGAACCTGGATAGTGGATATCGATGAAATTATAAACGTTTTCGAAAAAAAGTAACGTATTTTCATCATCAGCCTATATACGTCCCCACTGCTGGGGCAGGGGAATACCCAATACTAGGGCGATCAGGCCTTAATCAACCATGCAGGCCAAGTACGGGTTGGTCGATTACACAACCTTAGAATTTCTTCGTAGATGTGCAGGTTTTCGTCACGATGTTTTCCTTCACCGTTAAAACGTCGAATAATTGTACATACAAATTCAACTTTGAAAAACACTGTGGTACGTGGCGAGGTTTGAACTAGCGACCTCTCGCATGGCAAGCAACAACCTTAACCACGCGGCCATGTTTTTTTATCTAACTATATTAGTTATTCCAAAGTAAAGTATCCTAATTATACCTTTATGACTGTAAAAGGTCGCACTTAAAGTTAAACTTCTAACTCGCAGATAAAATAAAAAATGTAACGGTCTCATTATTTATTCTTCACTTTCTTCTTTACGGACACTCCTATTCAATTATACTGACTTTTCGTTTTAAAACACTTGTTGCTGAGTAACACTCCCGACTCAATCATGAAAGGTGCCTCTTGGAATTTAATATAACACCTTAACTCGTAAACAAGTTACGGTATTTGTAATCAAATTCTTTCATCAGGTGCCGAACATCACTCGTACTCATTTGAAAGCTTAAACTACTTATCTCATAATTAGATCTGCCTGAATAATGTTGTCTGACACAAATTCATAGGTAAGTACGCGCTATTAGAAAAATCAATGTTCTAAATACTAATTTAGTTTTGTGGGTTAAATGATGGGAATGAAGATAAGTATTAATAAAATTATTTTTTCGTCATCATCATCAGCCCATATACGTCCTTACTGCTGGGCCACGGGCCTACCCTAAACTAAGACAATAAGTCAACCACGGCCAAGTGCGGGTTGGTCGACTACACGACCTTAGAATTTCTTCATAGGTGTGCAGGTTTCCTCACGACATTTTCCTTCACCTCTATCGTACATATAAAGGAAGGTGGCGGGGTTTGAACAGGCATCCAATTATTGTATACCTGTTAATAATACTAAGTTACGTATTAATAAAAGGAGAATAAACATTTTGAATTCTGACAGTTTAAACTAAGTGAATAGATTAACAAACGTGACAAATATTTCTTTCAAATAACATGAAAGTAAATAAAAACTACACATCAATAAAAAGCTTACTTCCCAATCGTCTAGTAATCCTAGTAGCCATCAAGACATTCTCACACCTGATACCACTTAGCTACGAGCGTCTTCGCCGTGAAATTCACTAAACAACTTTCCAGACTAATTAAAAAACGGTACAGTAACGCGTTTGCAACGCTGTGATAATATGCCTTAATCTGAGCGCCCTGGCGGAATGTGGAGCGATAAAAATTCCACTCTGACGCCTTTTGCAGTACTAAATAACTTTTATTAACGCTCACACGTTTTAATTTTGTGCTCTTTGTTTAAATTTTGAGCAAAAAAGAAACAGACGTCGTTTGAAAATATAACGCTCCAAATTGGAACGAAGGTAGACTGGCCATTATAATGTTTCATTATTTTCTTATTTTTTTTGGGTCAGTAATTTTTGCTGTTTCTGATATTAAATGTGTATGAAAATAAATGTATGTTCAAAGGAACGATTGTGTTTTTAGAGTTGTGACCCCAATATGTTTGAACTAAACAATTTTTCTCCTCCTCTAGTGAACATTTCCAATTCGCTTCAAAGAACTTGTTGTTTCATTTTGTCGGTGATGAAAACAACTTTCACACTTTATTTTCATGACAACAAGAACGTAGTACTCGTTCCACAGAAGCTCAATATATCACCTGGGCTTTGTGTATTTATTAACATTATTATTAAACTAGCGCTATGTGGAATGATTTCTACTTATTGCTGGTTTCTGCCATTAATTACATGTGATTTCCTGAACTATTGAACCATTCTCGTAAACACCGTTGTTTACGAGAATGGATCAAAGATGTGTGTTACTTGCGAGGACATAGGTAGGTGGAATTTGATACCCTCGGATATGCATAAATGAGATGTGACCGTGTGTTTAACCAATGCTCTTTTAATTGCCGAGCCCTCGGTAGGCGCCCAACGTCGACCGAGGCCTTACATACTAATTCGGACAATATTTCCCCATCCGCACAAAAGGGTTCCGCTTTAAATCTACGAGGAGTCTGCGAGTTGAAAATAAATGCCCGTTTTAAAGGAAACACGTTATTTATCTTATTTACGTGGTAAATACATATCGGGATGGTTTGTTTGCTAAAGCAAAAGGATGTTTCTGCAAGTACGTACAAATATTTGTTTGACGAGACTTGTAGGGTTTACGTGAACAATAAAACAATGTGCACTGAAAGCCAAGTGAGTTTACTTTAACCGCGGGACGTTAGTGGACGAGTTCGGTATAGGAATCAGATGTTTTGTAGAGGTGAATTGCCCAATTTCCTATAATGGTAGGTATATGGTCTGAAATGGACAGTATAAGTTGGGACCCCACTGTAAATTAGTGACGACTCCGAGGAATTTCCTAAGTAAAGTCAACAACCAGCTCGTCAGGCACACTTTGGACTTTGTATTGTCTTTGTCAAGGTTACAAATCATTATCAATCATCATCTTAAAGAAAGGTCAAATCAAAAGTACCCGCAATCGACGAGCGTACATGAAGAGGTTGATGAATGTGGATGAAGCAAAAGTGGTGTGCCAGGACCGTAGCACATGGCAGGACGTGATCTCTGCCTACCCCTCTGGGAAAAAGGCTTGATTTTATGTATGTATGTATGTACAAATCATTAATAATATTGAACACCGTGTTACCCCAGGATTATTTGCTTTGTTGTGTATTTGTTGAAATAGCTGTCTAAGAATTAACCTCAGGTGGTTTGAATCCGTAACATTTTTGCTGGAAAATTCTTGGAATAGAATATCCTAATTTCGCCTTAATTTTTTATCATGTAGACGAAACAGCAATATTTTAGTACAAGTATACCTCATACCGTAAAACGAAATGGCAGCAAAATATCAATAATATGAAAACATTTTTTAAATATTCATTGTAACTATTCATTCATATTCTGATTGGAAATTAAATCACATCATGAAAGCAGCAATATTGTCTCGGTAATGTTTTATTTTCATTGACACGGAATATCTGTTCCGTCCCATGTCAATAAATCTTTTGCAGATTTTTTTATACACACAATGTGGGTCGAACGTATCAAACTCCGCTCACCTGTAAACTACTCGTTGTCACAGTTACTGATAACAGTGACAGATCTTTGAAATCACTATTTAAAACTATGCGGAAGAAAACTACTATTGTTAATTTTGAAGTGACTTTTATACACTACACATATAATTGTTGAAAAAATTGTCTTTGTAAGCGACAAGTAAGTTTTATATGCGAAGGTATAAGTATCTATTAAAATAGGTGTCGGTATTTAAGAAAGTTAAGAAACACAACCTTAAAATCAAAAGTGCTAATGACAAACTAGTCACTTCTTAATGTTTTTTACATCAAGAAGTGACTTGATATTACAAAAATGAATTGCTGTTTGTTAGTCTGACCAAAACTCGAGAACGCCGGGACCGATTTAGGTAATTTTGGTTTTAAAATGTTTGTCGTAGTCCAGGAAGGTTTCAATGAGAAAATATAGAAAAAGAATCAGTATTGGCGGTATGAAATTCGCCGGGACAGTGGTCCCGGTGGTGGTTGGTAACTAGTGAGTTAGGAATAAAAAATATTAAGGTGCCACTTTTTTTCTTGTCACTATCACGTCGGTTTTGTTAGTCTTGAAATGTGATAAAAATATAAACCTTAGTAGATATTTCTGGGTAGCACTTTATTTGAATAACAACCTCATTGCTGTCACGCTACACTGTGGTTTCGCACAACACTCGTTTTTCTTTCATAAATATTCATGAATTGATTCATTTTCATTTAGCATCATTTTCGTTTCAATAAACTTGAATAGACAACAGCCTTATTATTTAAATAAAATATATTTTCTTTTCACAATAATGGCTCTACAATTTTTATGTTATTTTTAAAATGCGTGGTGGGGATTTAATTACATTATGACTTAAAGTAACAGTTTTATGGATTACAATCTTTATAAATTCGATAAATTAGATTTATGTCGCACATTTATTTCATTTAAATTATTATAAAGTACTTAATGAATCTATTATACAAAGTATTGACGGTCTTCTTTGTAAAATTGTATAAGAGATTTGTACCTATTTATGGCAACTCTACCTAATATAGATACACTTTGTTGTTAAAACATATAACATAGTGTACACCAGGATGAACTCATCAACTACCAAAAAAGAAATAACCTATTCGCTACCTAAATACACAGTGGTGACATTTGCTATCTGGCTTTTGTAATGTTACCCTTTTTGTAAATTTTTAATGTTTTATTTTGTTTTTAACCTACATGTCAGGGACTCCTTGATATTATGGGCATATTGTGTATGAACGAAAACATAAGCATAATGTTGAAATGCAATGATTTTTGTTTAATAAACAAAAGCTTAATTACTTTACTTTTATAAACACTCCTATGCTGTGCTTATGTTTTTTTTTTCATCTTCATAATTGGCTAATCCGTATTCATTTAAATGCCAGTTAATCCACCGTGACTAAAGTCACGGTCATTATTATTAACGGCGTTCATAGTACTCGTATTGTGTTAAACCGAAAAGTCGGTTTGGCCGTCGGCACGTGCCATCTATTACGTAATTGTCTCGTTTAATCTTGTCCAAAAAAGAAAAGTAAAAGGCGATAAAGGTAAAGGTAATTGTCGAGCGCAGGCCCAAATCAATATTTCCCTCGATGGACGGCGGAAGGGTGAATTTATTTTATTGCCTGCCGTCTCGGGCGCCTAATCGAGAACGCGCTAATTTATGTGCACCCTAACGACAAGGAGGAAACTGAATAAGGTAAGTAACTCTTTGGAATGAAAATGAAAATGAAAATGTTTTTATTGGCCACAGAAAAAATCAGACAAAGTACAAATTACAAACTAAATTAAAACTTATATAAATGTCCTTAACTTATTAACCAGAGGTTCCCAAACTAGGCTTAGCCTGTATTTTGGGAAACCATAAAACATGTATAACGCAATGTCAGACGCTATAACGTGAGTTTGTGTAGTTGCGTTTATAAATGTTTCCGTGTGTCTGTGTGTAAGTGTGTGTCAGGGTGCATTTTGCAGTGTTTGTTTTGGTGAGAGGGATGAGAGGAAAACTGTGAAGTTAATAAAGTTAACAGAATGTATAGGGTATATAGAGCATGTGTTGCAGGGTTTAATTTTATCTATTTGGCATTAATGTTTCAGTGTCTTCGTAGTCTATACATTGTAGGAAGTCGTTATTTTGAGCTTTATTTCTTTCGATGAAAGATTTTCAAGGAGCATTTTTTTTGAAATAGCGTTATATAAGGCAAAATGACAGTATCGCGGGAACCTTTTGCGAAGCTAGAATTGATAGAGGGGACCGGTAGTCTGTTAACTCGCTTAGAGAGAGGATTTCCATCGACAGCATTGGCGGTCTTGTGGGCCGACAGACAGGCTCTTAAGATATATAGGTGTCTTACTCTCATAATTCCACACTCGCTATATAGGACATTTGTGGGGTACCTATAGGGTCTAAACCACATTACCTTTAAAATTGCAATACTCGAGTTTTCAAAAGACCGGATTGATTGAGGGCTAGTTTTTTGTTGGCGGCGGTGAGCACGGTAAATGTGATCAATACTCAGCTTTCCCTAATGTCTGTGACCCAATCTCATCATCATTCTTCTGGCGCTTTTTGTCCTATCCATTCGGGGCACGTTTACCAAATTAATAACAATGTGTCTGATTGGATCGGGTCAAAGACCACAGACAACTTTATTGACGTTTTTGTCAATACTAGACTTATTGAGTTTAGGGTGCTCAGATGCAATATAGAGGAAAACCTAATTCATATAATGCGTCACTGTTACTGCGGTTCTAAACTGACAGAGAGTTTAGTATAGTAGTAAATCAGAAATTTAAAAATGTTCAGATGATACTTTTATCATTGTAGAATCTTTTCCTCCTTGGCCTCGTCGGTTCCTAGTGGAAGGTATTATTAAGCACTTCATCTTCAGGCTATTCTAGCATGATAAAATTAAAAACATAAACGGTGCCACGAACATTCTTCACAGCCTAAGTTCAAGGCACTCGTTTCACTCCCACTATTTTTACAGTTCTCGCGATAACATTTTTTACGTTTTTCACGTTGGTACTTCAACTGCGTCGCTAATTAACTCCGTACGTAAAACGAATTAAATTTTTAAACATTCACAAATTAAATTACGGAACTCAAATTGCATTTCATTATTTAGTTAGCTCTCGTTGTAGTTAAGAGTACCGCTAATGTTGCACCGAGTTGCACTGAATAAGTTTAAGCACTCTCCAACAGTTGTCGCTATCCGCTACAAGACTCGGGAACTTTTTAATTGGCCAGCCTTACGGATTGAATAAAAAAACAAGTCAAGGGTCCTTTCGCCTTAATTAAATTTACTCTTGAACCGGCGGAACGAAATGGATCTCCGTTTTTTCATTCAATGTTGCCTTTATCCTAAGCTGGACACAAACAAAACGTAATTAGACAAATAAATATGACAGCCGCTTCAGTTGTTGTCGAGATTTAGTAATTTAAGTTGTCATTAATTTTTGTTCAGGAGTCGTCCGAGTGAGATGTTCGCGATCTTGATCAAAGCGTTTTGTTGTCACGGCCCTTTTGAAACTTATTCTGTATATAAATGAATTCTACTATCTCTGTTTGCCTGTGAATTACTTTCGTTTGATTTCTTCCTTTAGTTGCTAGTCTGCGTAGGTTTATCTGGTACTTGAAGAATTTGTTCTAAGAATCGACTAATAGAGTTTTTTTCACTTTAACTGTCAAGCTTAAATGATGACAAAAATATTAGGCGCGACATTTCTTTTTCCAATAAGAAATTCAAAGAACTAATAAAAATACCTAGCTTTAATACCAGTATTCACTGCTAAAATAAAAACGCAAAACATAAAATAAAAGAGAAAATTAATTAAAACGATTCAGACCTCAATTACTGTATGAAGAGTTCAAATTAATGTACATTTGTTGATATCTGGAGGCGGATATCACTAGCTCTATGGAGCCCTCGGTTCATGGGGGAATGAAAAGCTCATTTGAATTAAAATCCTTTGAAACAGGCTTCCGATCCGCGGAGTAATGAACTTTGACGAAAGCTGCGGCGGGCAAATATTACAATGATTGCGCGCCATAAATCAAGTGCTTCGTTGTTTGGCACGCTGTTGTACTTGTTAATAAATCTTTTTTTACTCTTGAATTTATTACTTTTACTTTCGTGACAAATTCATGAAACAGCGGCAAGTTAAATTTACTCTACCATTCTGCTAATAACTTACCATTAGATTAGATAGTATAGTTATAAATTCGCTGAAAATGTGCTTTTCTTTAATCGAGCTTTTTACCTTAATAATAATTTTAATAATAATTTATTTATTTTCTCTTCACAATAAGGTACAGTTAATTAGATTATTATAAGTAGAACAGTTACATACAGATTTTTCTATACCTAGTTTGTGCGAGACTGGTGCCTAAAGTAGGTAACTAAATACCTGTGTTATAGGTCACCAGGTCTCACCTCTTGGTTCTAGTTAACAATAAAAATATTAGTGAGTGTATGGTACATTAACTTTAAGAGTAGGTCGATGAAGTGGAGTATTGAGTGTGTATGACTGATTCCAAGCACCAGGGTGTGTGGATATTTATTATCCTTTAGGGAACTCGAAGTGAAGAACTGATAAATAAATAATAATAATTTGTTTTATTATACATACATAAACATAAAAACATACAAATAACCAATAATTAGATTGTCTGAAAAAATCATTAAGGAATAGTATTTTCGAACTCTGATGCATGATTTAATTGAAAAACAAATAAAATGATAAAAATATTTACTTTTTGCAAAAAAATGCACATTTTATAATAAAAAATATAATTCGTAACAAAACTAAAATAATACTTAGAAGCAATACACCTACAACACATTCGAATCGTATTTAATTCTCCAGAATGCCTACTAATCTAACTTCTAAAAACCTGTTTTCTCTGTTGACATCGTGATGCTAAGTAATTGGCATCTAAAGCTATTTGCGAAAAACTCTCGCCCATTTTCTGTTGTCCACTTTTGTTGGACAATTAACAAAAAGTTCAACTAAATGAGGACAGTTTTTTTGTTTTAGTTTCGTTTCTTTTTTATTTATGCTACTTATAACCTCGGCTTTATTACGCAGTTCACAAAGAAAACTCCTTCAAACAGCCCTTCTTTAAATTATTTCAGGTAATTAATTACCTACTTGTTTTCTTGTTGTTAGTCAAAATTAAATACCTCGCCTTGTAAGTACGAGTAAATAAGAATCCTTAACTAATACACGGAGGCATAAATAATTTACATAAATAATCTGTACATCGATAGAAGTAGCCATGTTAAGTTCACACTGGAGATATTACATCTATAATATCTACAAAGTATAAGACTTAGAATAAAAAATGGAATGTAATAAAGACCATGGAACCATGATAAAATTGTACAAAAATATTTTAACCTTTCATATAACAAAAGATGTGTTTTCATTTCACTCAGAGAAAGATTCTTCAAATATCACATTGCTTTATTAGTTACCTACTAACAAAAAGTTCTCCCATTCTCAAGGCAAACGTACAATGTAAACACAGACAGTCTAATACCCAATATTAAAAAATTCTTGCAAAACGTGAGATTTGTCTAAAATGGGCAATGGTATTATTAAAATTTGCACACATAACCCTTAATATACAAAACCAGTAAAATAGTAGAGCACGCCACCCCAACTTATTTAGAAATTAATGAAAAGTCAAAGATATATTCCAAAAACAAAACTGTTGAAGTACGCATATCCAATATTATGTACTCTTTTAAAAAAGGAAAAATAAACTTGTCATTCTTTTGTCTTTTTCCCAAAACGTTGTTTTATTATAGGTTATGGGCCCAGCACGCTTCCAAACAGAGACAGAGTTGACCATTGTCGAGGATTAAAATAGTAGGAGATTGCATTATAGTTAAAAGGAAAATAATTTAAGATGATTATAATTAAATGTCACTCCAAGTTTAGCCGGTGGTCATCGATTAAAATATCAAAATTCCATAAATGCTGGGAATCAACAATAAATAGAGAGGTAGTAAGTAGGGATGAAATTTTCCGAAGTCAGTTTATTCTAAAATCAATTGTTTTATTACCCGATTACCGAACTAAAGATGTTAATGTTTTTAGGGGGTATGTTAAACATTTATTTCTATGACTCGCCCTACAGTCTGAACGGTATAAAGTATATTGACAAAAAAATCTCTGCCTGTTCTTATAATAGAACTACAATAAAACAATAACACCATTTCTGTTATAATCAGACTACTAGTTGAGTCCTTCTGATACAAAGATACAAAAGAAAACTTTGGTATATATATAGTAAAATATCTAAAATAAATTATCTTCTAACCGTAATAAAATTATTACTGATATCAAGAAAAGGGATCAGAAACTTCCTCTCTGAAAATAAATTGATATAATCGAAATTCAATATTGCAAAAGACAACTGACAAGACGGCAAAGTTGATGTTTATATTTACGATAAATTCGGGGTTTACGACGAAACAAAGCGATTATAATAACAAAAGATAGATTTATCCGGCAACTGGATACTGTGTATTAATTATATGAAGGTTTGAAGGCTGTCCGGGTTTGCGGCGGGCCCGGCCCAATATCCGGTGGTCCGGTGGCCGTAGGGTGTTTTCATTCGGACACCTTTGTCCGCGGATCCGATAAAGGGATTTCGCCCACCCCTTCGCGCCAACAGCTTTCAGAGACCGACCGACCAATACAAATGACAGTTTTCTTGGGTGCTTACAAAACTTTAGTATTTTCATATTGAGTTGTACGTACAGTCAACTTGGTATAGGATCACGTATATAGCGTACTCGGTGTATGTATTTGGTTGGAATTCACACGCTCCCCTGAATGCTAAATGTATTTCGTACGCAGACAAATTGTGACGCTGAGCGCTTTTACTGTGTGAACAAATGTAATAATCCTTTTTGTTTGGAAAAACAAATTAGTTTATAAGCAGAAATCCTAGTATTGTCTATACAGAGTTTAATCCGTAAAATTAGTTTTATTTCAAAAGCAGAAACACTATTTGATAGGCATTCTGTGTATCAACTTATTATTGGCAAGTTATTAATATAGTTTATAACGTTATCGAATTTAATTGGATTTAGGTCTATAGTAAGTATATAAGTAAAATATGACATAGGACCACTCAAAACATAGGATTAGCGCAAACCATTTTGGAGGCTTACTGTACTTTAACAGCTGAATTCAGTCACACGTAGATTTTAAGACGGCAAGTGGGTAGATAAAGGTAAGTTGAAAAGATCCCATAAAAATATTTTTGCGAGTCTTCCTCTCCCGGCAACGAATTACCCCGAATTTTTCACCGATCCGAGTCGTAAAACTATTCGCTAAAGTAAAACTGCATCCTCAAACGTCCCATAAAGAGAACGTACTAAGCCATAAAATCACCTACGGTAATTCTGTGAGAAATACCGAGTAACAAGGGCCACACAATAGGGTGATTATACGATAGAAAGGTACGTTCAGCGTGCAACGCCCGGGCGGTTGCATAAAATGTATTCCTCTTGCTACCAACAAAGACAACCCTTTTATTCTTTTCTGTCGTCGGCGGCGGTGGTAATTCTCGTCTTTTAACAAATGGAAGACATTATCGCTGCGTCTGGCTTTTGTGTAAATTCATGTAGAATAAAAGTTAGTAAAAAAGTTAAAGCGCTTACGTTGCGCTAGCATTTCAAACGTAACGGCTATTTTAAAACGGGGCAAAAAGTTCGCGGGTGTCGGCGATGTACGAGCGCGGGAACTTTTTGTGTGATAAACTGCAGTTATGTTTAGCGTCATATCGCGCTATAAAATTGCCGGACGCAAACACCTAATCTTGTTCAAACTAACATTCCAGCCACAATAAAGCTTCTACAACATTTTTAGTGACATTTTTAGTTGGCAATTTTTAGTGATCCAAATTTGGAGGAATTTTTTAGTATACATACTATGTGTATTTCAAATAAGGCTTTGATGTGTAAATTTTCGATGTTTTTCGTGTGCTCATTTGTGTTAGCTTTATTCGACCACATATTTATTTAATCGTCCCTGTAAAAGATACAAAAAATCCTCTCACTTTCAGGGAATTCATCACAAAAATATTTCATTACTGACTGCAAATATTTGAAAATTAGTACTCGTACTTATACCACAACGCATGGATGACATTCTTATTAGAGCTGTATTACTTAATGTTGGACCGAGACCTCGATTTACAACAGATTAGGAAAATGTATCTGAAGGTCGAAAAATCGTAGAAAATTGTGAGGAATTGGGGGATAGATAGAATACGCTCAGAGGTTACCAGCCAACATTCTATGCACTGAACCGCCTAATAGGTGGCCAATTATATGACAAAAAGTTGTGGTAAATAAGCACTTGTATCACGGATATCAGAAACAATATTAGCACATACACACAAATAAACTTAAATATATATAAACATCACGCCCAGACATAAATGGGAATTGACAAATGACTCTTGGCGCAAGAGACAGGGGCACTAACCAAATGCGCCAATAATCCAGTCTATCTGGATGGAAAACCAGGAGTTACGTTCTATTATTTCATTTCATTTCATAAGCGCCGAACCACCTAATAAGAACAAAAGACAGTCGTGTAATGGAATGACAGGTGTATACGAGTAACCAAAACTTGGCCTTGATAGAGACCTTACTATTTTGGACCCTAACCACCTCACATAAGGTCCAAAACCAATGTAATAAACTGCTATGGGTGTTCATATCGCAGGTCTACCTTCCAGTACCTTCTGGTCAATGACTCTGGCTCCCATGTCGTTGCACAACGTCTCTCAAGTCGAGCCTGCCGTATCGACGCGGCGGCGCCCGATCGCGTCCTCTGGCAGCCATCGTCCCCTCTTCACACGCTCCACAACAAGTGGCTACATACTGACACGGTCGTCAACATGGACGTGTTCCGAAAGGTAAAGGAAGGACTCGTTTGTCCAAAAAGTTTAAACATTTTTAAAATCAGAAATATCGGACCTCATTTGTGGATCTCACGACCACATATCAAGATCAAGTGGTGTGAAGTCATCCTGACAGTCTATTTTATTTTTAAAAGCAGAACATTTGACTTTTATATTCGAATGTTATAAATATTTAAAACCAAAAAGTACTCATTGAAATTTTTATTTTCTATTTTTAGTTTGCCAAGAGCTATCTCCAATAGCTATCAAGAGTGTGTAACAGTATTTTGACTAGCCCATTACCTACAACGAAAACTCTACAGACCCGTACACAGAATCAACAAGATACCTACACCATACTTTGTAGGTAGGTAAGTGCAAATTAATAGATAGCAGTAGTTTCTAACAGTTTAAAACTAAGTGCTCGGAAATGGGACTCATTACGTGGAATGATGTGAGTCTTTAAAAAGTTAACGAACTCAATAAATGCATTCAAGTCACACAATAAATGCTTTGAAAAAGAACTTCATTCGTTTCGTTTTGGTTTTGAACTTATGATTAGATATGTTCGCTACGTTATAGTTCAGTTGAGTATAAATTGAATTTTACTCAAACATAGATACCACATGCAATCTCTCTTCACTCATGAAATTTCATATTTGAGTTAAGTTAGTGTTCTAACATTTTAGTCTTAATACTCAACATCATTATCATCTTTAAAAATACAATAAAATGTACATAAGTCTGCGATACCAAGTTGGATCTAGATTTACGAATATTCACGTGATAAATATCGTAGAAACTGGTTTAAGGCAAACTTTAAAAATATCTCAACTCGGTAACTAGATACTCATCTACCTAGGGATTTCAACTGTTATAAAAGTTCTCCGATTTCCGTAGAAAGTGTTTTTAAAGCCAACTGAACGTTATTCCGAGCAATGATTACCTGCACTTCGATATTCTTTTAGTATTTCGGACTTTTACTATGTTTTCAAACTTTTCAGTAGTTTTCGTTTTTTCGTGGGAATATAAATGCGTATACTTACGCATGTCACCTATCCTTCGTACGGACGTTGGGTATGGCACTTTCACTGCTTTTTAAAAACGCATCTTCTGGCATAGACAAGATAAAAAAGTCATTGGCCAGCAGAACACATCCACTGAAACAAAGTAAAATATATAAGTAACGGTATTCAACTAACAAGTGTTAACAGGATTGTCTATTATTTGCAGGAACACTACACATTTGACATACCTAAAATTAATTTAATATCTTTTAATGACATATTCTGGAGACATGAAGTTTTCAGCTCTTGACAGCGCTCGTAGTCGCGTAAATACTAAAGATAACAGCTATTATCTTTAGTTCAATATTAGTTTCATTTAACTTAATATTAACAAACTAATTAACTCCCAGTATAACACACTGGTGTTATCAGTAGAGACTGCTCTACTTATTGTCATGAAGGCAATGAAACAAAACAATAACGAGCAGCCATCAAGAGATCTCGAAGTCAGCGATACTTTTTCAACAAACGTTCAATTATACAGTTCATAAAAGTTGGCTACAAAGGAAGCGAATGAGTGACGGTGCGGTGACATCCTACCCTCTTATTTATCGCTTCCGTCAGATTAGCATACCGCATAAACAGGGGCACAGATTACGTAAGGATGCATAAAATTTTACGCCACTCTTATCTCTGTAGGGTAAAAATACAAAGTTTATGTGATGAGTTCAACTGCCTAATGTTCTTCAATGTCATGCCGTTTGAATGGCTTTGGAGTCCACAGTACGTAATCATATGGAGAAAATGCGAATTTGACATCATTCCTACCTTTAACACGGGTTATGTTGACTAAATGATTTAAGAAACTGTCGATGATTACCTAAATGTACACATTTAATTTAAGATTAAAATTAACTGGAAGATAAAGTTTGATGTCATAAAAGCAGAGGTATAGGTGATATCAGGATAGATAGCGTTTAACCTAAAGCCATATATGTACCTGAAAAACAAGGTCAATAATAATCAAACACACGAAACTGGAAAAAGAATGAACAAACCGAATGAAAAAACGGTAGTAGTTTTACTCCACATGTACCATAACATAGGATCAGTTTTAGTATATGAGAAGGTACACGTCACTTGACCATCAGATCGCCTGTAAGCCGACTGAATTTCAGCCTATCCGCAGAATAGACGCAACTTTGACCGCAAAGCACCTTCGTCCATCACGGTGGCTCGTCGTGCGTAAGACAAAACGCTTGTGGGAAACATGAAGATGCGTTTTAGGGCCCATAAACCAGGCTGTAACTTATCCGTAACGTTACTGTTCTGTGAGGGAGTTTAAGTGGCCATCGGTGAGAAGCACGCGTAATGGAAACTAACCTATGTCGTGTAATTGTGCGGCGTTGTACTTTAAGGATAATTTTAAGAGTCAGCGAGTTTTTTATGTTGAAAATATAATATTTATGTAAAACAGGTAAAGTTTTATAATTTTGTATTGTCCTTTTTCAATCCAGTGTAAATTTAAATTAACTATTTCTTTTTTACTAAAGCTTCATAGAAGTAATCCAATCTTCCTACTTTAACTGACAACATAAACCTTCATTTTAATTTATAATATATGTTTCTGATTGCGTGTTCTAGAAATTTTATGGACTAAAATTCAATCAAGTCCAACATTCTAATAGCTAAAATACACCGGCAAACTCAACCCTCAGTATCTAATGTGGCCATATGAGATCAATGTAAGCAACAACTCCAATACCTAGAGTTCCTACAAATTCAGCTAACTTTTCCAACTCAAAGTAGTGTAGTGGCCATCATTGACTACTAAATCTAGCTAGACAGACAAAGTTCCATCCGTCCGTACAATCAATGGCTTAAGTTTTCCTGTCTTTACATTTGGACGCACGAGTATATTATAGTTATTTCGCGCACAACACTTTCAATATCTCCTCACGTATTTTAACAGTCTAGACTGAACGGTCGTAATTTTTTTGACTTTCTGCTGAAATGTTCGATGTACCGAAAAAAAATTTAGTTTAACAACTTTGCATTTTTGATTGGCAGATAAACAAAACGATTTATTTTCAGATTTTGGTCCTAAAAAGATTAGTTTTTTGGAATTATAGGCCTCTACGAACTTTGCATAGCACCTTAATGTTTTTGTATTACTTTACAGTACACACATTATAAATGGGCAGTTGCCGAAAAATCCTTAAATAATAATTGTTAATAACACATCTAGAATGACAACAAATGTGATTTGGTTGAATTTAAATGTATCCAGTTTTAAATGGTTAGTAGACGTAAATGATGACTATAATATTAGTCATCATTCATCCAAAGGTATTTTTCTAAAAACGTTTATTTTTCAAATTGAATGAAAACTAGCAACTGCTTTACTTTCTTACGGAAGAGGTCTATAAACTGTCCAAGGATAGTATCTTCACTATTATTTTCTACGACTGAACGCTATCTACCTAATTCATTCCAGCTGTCAACATCTCTGGCTACTTTGTATGAATGCTAGTCTATTTCGCTTTGAGATGACATAACTTCATGCACTCTGCTTCTTAGCTAGTTCTTTCCTTATTTCCGTTCAGTTTACACCCCTCGTAAAATAGCATTGTTACAAAATAAACTAATGTAGTCCAACCGATTTTTACTATGGCGATCTCAATGGAAATTAGCCACTGCGCAGGCCATATAGTACTCAAATGTTCGCGCAAACACTTGTAAACTCTGTTACTTAACTCCCATACTTCGATGAGACTTCTTTATATTAGATAGTTTTCTTATCATTACCAAAAATTCTTATCAAAAAGCGTCGATGGCCGAGTGGTTAAGGTCGTTGCTTGCCGTGCGAGAGGGCCATATAGTGCTCAAGTGTTCGCGCAAACACTTGTAAACTCTGTTACTTCACTCCCATACTTCGATGAGACTTCTTTATATTAGATAGTTTTCTTATCATTACCAAAAATTCTTATCAAAAAGCGTCGATGGCCGAGTGGTTAAGGTCGTTGCTTGCCGTGCGAGAGGGCCATATAGTACTCAAATGTTCGCGCAAACACTTGTAAACTCTGTTACTTAACTCCCATACTTCGATGAGACTTCTTTATATTAGATAGTTTTCTTATCATTACCAAAAATTCTTATCAAAAAGCGTCGATGGCCGAGTGGTTATGGTCGTTGCTTGCCGTGCGAGAGGTCGCCAGTTCAAGCCCCGCCAGGTACCAATGTGTTTTTCAAATTTGAAATACATATGTACCATTATTCGACGCTTTAACGGTGAAGGAAAACATCGTGAGGAAACCAGCACACCTGAGAATTTTTTCAACGGTGTGTGAAGCCATGTCAGAGGCCTACGGGCGGTTTAAAAACTGTCGACACCAGGTTGTTCATCAACCATACGATAAGAAGAAGAAGATTACCCCTTTATTCGCAAATATGTGTATGTGTAAACATATTGAAATATAAGTAACTATTCTCTATCTCTAATCTCAATTATCCACAGTGCCAAGCATAGGTTTCTCCGTATCCGGGTACCCGAAAGTCTTTTAGAATAAGGGAGCTTGATCGGGCCCTGGACGCGAATCAACTCGACGCAACACAGAAGTTAAGACCCGCTTAAAAGTTTAACGCGTCGTCGCATGTAAATGAAATTTGTTTATGAACATGACCGCACCGATTACAACTCCGGCTTTATGTAGGTACTTCAACTGATATTTACATGCAAAGTAATCCTTGAAGAGATCTAAACACTTAGCTGTGTGAACTAGAGAATGATTCCGTCTATAGTTTTTATTAAGTGCCGGTGCATATAGCCTATAGATATTTATATGTATGCATATAAAATGTATAAATTCCGAACCAATACAAGATTTTTAAATGGACGGCCAAGAAAACCTCACCTGATAGTAAATGGCCGTCGACAATAAACCCCGTCAACATGTTAGTTTCATACTATGTTAATAGACTATGGAACGATTAAGCCCACAATTCGCCTCCCACTTTGACTGAAAGGCCTAGCGTTCGAGACGACAAAGGTCGCTCGGTCTATGAAATAAATTGTTATCTAAGCCAGCCGTGCAGTTGACTTGTGTGATAGTGGGCGGTCGCACAGCCTCCACGGGCGGATATTGACGGGAGACGGGCTGTCACTCGCCTCTCGTGCAAGCACAAAGAACATTATGTAGCTGTAGGTTAATACAGAGGCTAAATTACCATACACATTGTGTATTCTCTCGTTTCTGGTCAGAGTGTTTGTTTCAGAAACCGAACAACGTAATAATTTGATTCAATTTTACAGTAAGAGCTTGCGACCATAATTGATTGGTGTAAACCAATCGAGTTGACACGGGTAGCACGCTGTGTATTTGCTACCTGTACTTAACCACGCGTTAAGCCTATTGTACGATGACGGAAAATGAAAAAAAACTAGGCCGATGTTTTTTTCTCATTTAACGTATTTTAGTTATTTTTGTTTTAGCAGGTGGCCGCAAGCCATGTTATCAGAATGCAGTCCCCGAAAAGGGTAACTGAGTATTTAATATCATGTACAAGTACTTTAATACTAAAGAAATGTATGAATGTAAATTACACTTAGTTCGCGATAAAAGTTTTGACTTTGACTTTCTGTTTCTGATATCCGCAATTCAACTTCTTAAGCGACTTATTTCAGAGGAAAAATGATGGGAAATCATCGTAATTGGTAACCTAATCGAAACGACGTTAAGTATTTGCTACTCTATATTGACATGTTAAGTCCCATTTCAGATTAATTTATTCATTTAACCGGCTCAACAGAAAATTTAATCTATTGAAGAAAAAATTGCCAGCCCATTTGTAATACAGTTAATAAGTACAATTCTGGGAAAAGCTTTCAATCAGTAAGTTAATATAACTGGTAAAATTACAACTAGACGAAAAATATTATTGTAGAAAACCCTTAAAGGCAATACTTAAATTTTACCACAATTTTAAATTATACGATTATTACTTTTTACTTAATTAACCATTAATTTACGAGTAATTAACAAAAATCTATGAAAACGAATAAATACCTATTACTCATTTGTCTAATAATGCTCAGGACCATCAGTATATGGTAAGTCCGAAATGTGTTTAGAATCATAAATAATATCACTGCCGCGCTTTCTCGGGACACAGTCATACCGTCAGCATTTTTTCAGAATGACCAAATGTGTGTAGGAAAAAATGGAAGTTAAAAACACCCAAGTGCGAGTCGGATTCGGCAACAGAAACACATAATTTATGAACATTTCAACAGTCGCACGTCTATTGCAGTTCTTTAGACACCATACAGCCTGGTGATAGACACGGACAGCGAAATCTTAGTAATAGGATCCCGTTTTTACCCTTTGTGTACGGAACCCGAAAAAAAATTAAATTTATAAAACATAAAATGAAATCATTTTCGCCACTTTTGCCATTTGATCTAAGTCAATGACAACAATATTTCTTAGATAGAAGCGTACAGACCTACACCGGGATTTCCCAAACAAAAATAAACCTGAATAAAATACTTATTCCTTCAAATAGGAAGACTTTCTGTCTAATAAATGTACAAACGTAGTTAAACCAGACCATACTCCGTCGAGAGTGCTCAAATATTATCTTATCTGAGCTAGGTCCTGACTCCGGGGTTGGCTGCTTATGCCGTTAGTAAATAAGGTTAAGGATACGTTGTTTATGGAGAGGCCCGTAGATGAGTGGCCTTAGGTAGTAAATTAAAACCGAAACTGTCTTACGGCATACTGAAATTATTAGCAGGTAAGTATACGCCCGTTAGAATTGTACTCTTTGCTATTGCGCTATAATTTGTACTACCTCGTTGGTCTATTGGTAGCAGGCGCTGCGTAATGACAGAGATCTCCGGTTCGAGTCCGGGGTGGGGCAAAATTTGTGTGAGTTTTTTCTGTAATGAAATTACTCAGCCCGGAGTGAGGAAGTTGGCGGTTGAACGCCCGTGTCTCTCTCTCATCGGTCATGTCGGATTGCCGTCTCACTGAAGAGAGTAAGGAGAGTGCACTTGCGTTTGCGCGCACACTTGTGCACTATAATATGTTCGCGCACTTGGCTGATCTCAATTGAGATCGGCCGCCATGGCTGAAATCAGTCGGACGCCTTATTTTTTTATTTATAATTTGTAAATAAGAATTCAAAACATTTTAGACCAAAGAAAATTGAGAATAAAAAAACTAATGCCAGTATCCACGATCTATTCCTTTCTATACCAGAGCCGCTCTAAGTTGGCCGATTTGACACATGTCAGACTGACTGCACTAGTGAGGGACGACGGTAAAATTGCCGAAGTAACAGTTATTTCCACTTTATAACCAAGCAAGGTCTAATAGGGTATTCGACTGTGGTTGTTATGCTTGCCATTTTTATGAAAATCAGTAAGATTTATGTAAATCAATATTATTAATGAAAACGAAACTTAAATTTTTAGCGAAATGAGACTACAAAAAACAATTTAAAGTTGGGTGGGCAAGTCCATTCCAAAATTGCGAAAATCATTTAAAAATTCTTTTTCATCTTATTAATAACAGAATTAGTCACATCTTTCATTATGAAAACATATCAATAAACGCAACTTTTGATGAACCTACTGAACAAACTTCTTAGGCGCTGCATACAACAAACTAGCGTGTGACGTCACACGCCAGTCGACGTTTGTATGGAGCATTTTTGAGCTCGACCAATTAATGTGCAATTAAAATTGTAATATCTCGTTGAGTTATCCAGATATCAAAGTGATACTTTCAACAGTGTCTTTGTGTTCGAGTGGTCCATCCAACTATATCAAAATAAAAAAATAGTCAAATACCCTATTATAACAATTTTTTATTAAAAACATTTATTCACATCCAGAAGATTGAATTGAAGTTTCTTATTTAAAATTATTATTAAAAACAATAATTATTAAATCCTTCATCCTATTTCTAAAAAATACCTAATGAGTATTACCCATTACGTCACTATGAAAACGTGTCAAACGGCGTAACCTTGTAAAAGCGTAATACAGAGTGGAAATTGTACGTTTTCGTTTTATAATTCAATTATTTTAAGTAATAAAAGACAACTAATTAGATAATTAGGTGCATTTGACATTTTGAAATAACGTCTTATTTTTAAAAGTTGTTCTTTATGATTCGCTAAATATGTTCCTCTTAACAAGGATAAATGCAAAATATAAAATAAAAAGTGTCAAATCGGCCAACTTAGAGCGGCTTTGGTATAATAACAAAACCGATATCAACGTATTTTTTTAAGTCGTTATTCGTATGCACAGATTGCACAGATGTCAGAGATGTTTTATATGTTGTTTTTTTTTTAATTCGAGGTCTTAAAAGTTTCATATAAACTTCTGAACAAAATTATTCTGCATGAGTTTGGTCGCTCCTCCTGGTAGTTTCTCCCATGTGCCTTGTATATAGAAGAGATATATTTACACCGTGCAATTATTATTGATGAGAGGAACGCTGTCGCAGCGCCGCACCGGACAAAGAAAGTATCTTTTGTCGAATTAATTAAGTCAAAGGCTGCACCATGAAATACACTTGTTCTTTTTATAAGCTGCTCTTTTCAATGAGCGCTGTTTTCTGGGAAACGAAGCCCTAACTAACTCAATAGGAAACGGTTTGACCTGAACCGTGTCAATGTTTGATGCAAAATTATAAATGTTCGCGCTAATATTTCATACAAATATCATTTAATTTAGAAGTGTGCTTCCCAAACAAAATTACAACGTTGGACTACAAGATTTTTTTTGTTTTAATGATATTTAAAGCTGTAATGTAAATTTTGAAATTGAATCAAAAGAAAAAACAGTCCCTGTCTAAGCGGGTTCAAGAATATGATATTTTTTTAACTTTAAATTTTAAGAAAAAAATATCTTAATATTACATAGGTATGCAAATAAAAAAATAAGTAAGAGAGAACATTATGATCGTTAAACAGCTGGTATTCTGTCTTAACCTATAGCTACTGCGACTCAAACTTAAGATCTAGTTACAATATACATTACTTTCTATTAAAAAACCTATAAGCAAAAGCCTAAGGTAAAGTGGTTAGTCTTCTATCGAACCTCATCAATCCTAAAGAGGGCAATAGCAAAAATGAGCTCACAAAACGGATATTGATGAGCACGGACGCGTCTCCCGCCTACATTTCTTCGGACAAAGACTTTGGTCTTTGTCGTTGCCTCGAATTAATTAAGATCGAGGGCTTCGCTACTCCGATACATGGCCCTTTCATTGTCTAACCAACCTTTGCTTTTTTTTCGCTGATGTTTCGTTATTTTGTTAGCGGTCAGACCTCACGATCTTCACTTGGTTGTGTTCCCAATTTCACAACTGGGCTTTAACGTCAGTAATTGGTATCAACTCGTTTTCCAACAATGGACTCTTCATTAGTGAGTGATGTTTACTAGATAATTATCTCTGAAAACCCACTCAAACATGAAATGAAACTTACCTACTGGGCAAAATAAATATCACATAAAATAGAACAAAAAAAAACAGTTTGGCTGAAATAAATCGTCATAGCAACAGAATATTTAGTAGGTAGTGGATAAAACGATAAATGATATTTTTCCATATCCAGAGTTAAGTTTAATTTGCCAAAACGCGTTTCGAAACATTCAACGAAACAATATTTTAGCAACGGGCTCCAACGTCAGAGCAATAAAAAGGTTTTTATGAACATGCAAGAAGCAGAGTGACAAAATTAACGTGAACTTATTTCGTTACTAAATGGCTCTCATTGTCCAAATTTAATTTCAGTTGCAAAGCAGCATTTTTTGAATAAATTAAGGTGTCAGTTTACTTTGTTAGTGAAACCTTTGCGCCTGACAACTGCAACATCAAAAATGTGTCCCGAAATACGAGAATACACATCGCGAATATTCGCGAAACTGTATAAAGTACCACCTTTTTAATTCGCTTTTCAAGCCAGGGTTTTATTTAATTGTTAATTTTGTTATACTAATAAAATAAAGTTAACAACAGAATCCAATGAAGAAATATGAATAATAATAGTAAAGCACTTTCGTTTTCACAAACAATTTTATTAAAAAATTCATCTCAACCGACCAGTATAAACTCTATCTGAACTGCGAAACTAACCAGCCATCTAGCGTTGGGAGCACTTCGAAAAGTGCCCAACAATCTACATAAACATTCAAAATAACTTCGGAACAAGTATAAAAACTTAGCAAATCCTTGTTACACCTATACTACAAACTTATTGTGAGTTACACAAAGGAGCGATTTACGAATAGGTCTTGAGATGCACCTCACCTTAGAGTCTACGACGGCGCATATTTCGTACTTACTTATGCACGTGATAAACCGGCGCTTTTAGGAGAATCTTCTTACTAGGTGCACTTCGGTACTTGTATGTTGGGAAACGTAATTTTGTCTGTCATCGTTCCCCTCACTTCGCTCGCGCTTACATTCCACTTTGTTGGTGTGTACACCTGAATTTTATATACAAGCTCCGTTGGGGTAATTCGCAATGTAAATCACACAGTTCCTTTTAAAATTGCTGCGGGTTAAATTACCTACTGAATTGCTAATGTATAGTTCAACATAGATGAAGTTTATGTGAAAGTGATACCTACGTTATCTTACTGTAATCCTACTAATATTATAAATGCGAAAGTTTGTGAGTGTGTATGTTTGTTACCTTCTCACGCAAATATTACTGAACCGTCAGCTGAAGACCCGGAATAACATATAGGCTACTTTATGTTGTATTTTATTGTTTCCACGCGGAAGAAATCGCATGCGGCCTCTAGTGTGACAAAATAAACGAGTAAAAACAAAATATACGAAAAATACTTGTAATTATACATTTGAATATTCAGCCAAAATTCCAAGTACCTACCGCACAAAAGTAACCGATGCAAAATCGACCCATTGTAATTCACAATCCATCCGTGTGCCATCAATGTCCCACGCACCGCATTAATAGCGCTATCGGAGTGCAAAAGTAATACAAGCGTAGTATGCGGCCGGCACATCGCGCCTGACGCCAATTACCGCGGGCAATTTGTCGCGTCGCTCCGCGCGGTGACGCGACACCGTCAGCGGTGGATCGACACAGGACATAAATGGCACATAAATGTGACAGCAATGACACGGTAAGTGTGTAGGTGGAGGCTGCTTCCAACTACTTGTGGTGATTTAATAATAGCGAGCGACCATGATTGGTAACCCAGTCGAAAAGTAGGGCGGTAATAGCTATTTATTGGCTTATCATGTGAGTAAGAACTTGGCGTATATTAATCATCATCAGCCCAAATACGTCCCCACTGCTGGGGCACGGGCCTACCCTAAACTAGGCGATAAGGCCTTAGTCAACCTCCCTGGCCAAGTGCGGGTTGGTTGACTACACAACCTGAGTATTTCTTTGTAGGTGTGCAGGTTTCAGTGCAGGAAGTAATCGTACATATGAATTACAAATTTGAAAAACAGTGGTATGTAACGGGGTTTGAACTGGCGACCGCTTAGCAAGCAACGACCTAAACCATATTAAATGTTGTTTAATGTAATGGAACGCGAAAGTCTTAAGTCATATTTCGTTCCTAATAGTTCTAGAGTACAATAAAATAGTAATAAGCACACAAAATTAGGAAGAACTTTCACTTACACATGTGCTAATTAGGCTTCCGAACAGTATCGAGTTATGGTTCCCGTGAAGAAAACCGCTACGCTAATTTTCTGTAGCTTTGATAGAGGATAAATTACTAGCATATTTACTAACTTTGAAGTTTAAAGTTTAAACATACTAATAACACAATCAACATTTATTAATGATAGTACGTGGCAGTAACTAATTACTGTAAACGACATACCGATTTCTATGAAAAATGCAATATTTTCTACGTAGATATTTATATAAGAATTCCTGTTTAAGTCTACCTCTTATGGTCGGTGTGACGTAGAGTCATCGCCCGTCATTTAAAAGGTCAAATCGTAGTTTTGCGTATGTTTTCCTACACTAAATGACACAATCTGCTTTCAAGTCCCCTGTGTAATTGATTTCGGAGCATTTTCAGTACTGAAATGAAGCGGTTTCCGCCCCATTGTTGCCAGTCCCACCCCGTTAGCAACTATTCATACTTATAGCGATCGGACAGCCGATAACGTAAATTCAGATATTGCATGATTTTTAGACGGCATATTTCATAGCGATTTTTATTTTTAGTGCTCAGTTCCCAATTTTAAGCGGTCGTTCTCACGCCGTTCAAATGAAACGAGTTTTTTTTATGTATACGGTAAAAAAGACCTTGGAAAACTTAATTTCAATTCGCATAAGTATCAAAACACAAAAATTAGCGACTTACCATGGGTAGACCATTCAGCATGTAGTATATTATTAGATACATACAATACTAAGACTGGCTCGGTGGCACAGTGACCCTGACTGGTGGTTCCAAGTGTCGTGGGTTCGATTCCTACTCGGGACAAATATTTGTGTGATGAATCGGTGTTTTCTCCGTATCTGTGTGTGTTATTTATATATTTAAGTTTATTTGTGTATCCTTTGCCGTTTCTGCATCCGTAACACAAGTGCTTAAGCTACTTACCATAGGATGAGATCGATGTATGTGATGTTGTGATATTTATTTATTTATACAAGTTCTGTAAGCGCAATGACACCTATTAGGTGTCATTGCGCCAAGACCTAGTTCACACATATAATTATTTATCATTATTAATACAATAGAAAGTAATTAACGCTTTTCGGGATCCCATAGTTCACGATTTTCTTTTTATTTTTAGTACAAAGTAACTACTTTCCCTTCGCAGAATGTAGGCTCACTTGAATTGTTAATCTACCAAATATTGCTTGTGGGCATAAATTGTATCTAAATATATGTTATCATAATTCTCCTGAATCCGGTGCCCGTAGTCATAGCCTTTTACATGTTCATAGGTATCAATATTATGATACGATTATAATATTATATATAAGGCTCTATTTGATTGTTGTTTTTACCTTCCTTCGCGGATTTGATACACGTGAAGCCTGTACTTATTTATATTTTATTATGGACTAGCGGCCGCCCGCGACTCCGTACGCATAGAGTTATCGTCATAATTTTTCTGATACCATACACCATACCTTTACGAATTGTATGTATTATTCTGATATGTAAGCTACGTTAGTGTAAAGTTTGATCAAAATCCTTTCAGTAGTACGCTGTAACAGCGTGTTCATACCTAGCGATTTTGCGGCGATTATTTAATCGCGGCGATATCGCCGCGAGCTTGCAGCGTGCACGCCGCGATGTAGCTGCGATTTCGCACGGTTACGCCTCATCCAACCTATACGCTTAGCGCATGCGCCGCATTCTACCGCGCAGGTCTGTTCATGTTGGAAATATGAACGCAGTACGCGGCGAAATCGCGGCGATTTCGCGGCGATTATTTAATCGCGGCGACATCGCGGCGTGCACGCTGCGAGCACGCGGCGATATCGCCGCGATCGAAATAGCCCAAAAATCGCTAGGTGTGAACAGGCACTTAGCGTTAAAAAGAAACATAAAAACCTCGATCCATACATACAAAATTTCGAATTTATTATATTAGTACGAAGTAGGATTATTTTGGCGATGTTTAATACAATATCCCGGGGTAATTGGTGTAAAACATCGCCTAAATACATTTCGTAGTATTTTGTGTATAATAAAACATTTCCTGTACTAGTGGCTTCATGGATGTGTGGCATTTACTGTTTACATATTCAAATTCTACTTTACCATTTTTATAGGTACAACACTATTTAATTTTGATTTGAGAAGGTGTTACCTTCCTATTGTTATAGACAAAACATATGCTTTATTTACTCTGTCGAATCTCGCAAATTAAAAACTACGTTATTATTACTTTGATCTTTTATTAAATAATTACAACATTTACCTACGTATAAATGAAACATTGTACCTATTTGTTAAATTACCATTTCAAATACGAATAATATGTATGAGAAGGGACAATCTTTGCATATAAGATAGATGGACCAACAAGTATTATGTTACCTACGCCTACAACACACCAAAAAGATGATTCTGAGCTTATTTTAATATACTTAACAGGCTTCCTTTGTACACAAAATTATAGGAACAAATTTATATGCTAAATAAACAAGTACCGATAAATTAAATGGTTTCGCTATTGAAAATCTGGGTAATCTATTTCCCCAATTTCCTTCAGAAGCTATAACATATTAGATCTAAATTATGCTTGTAGACATTCTAATCTCATTCCACCGGATTCAACTAGTTAGTAGGTACTGAACCTAATTTCTCAATTATTTGATTCCACGTAACATCCCCATCTCACCCCTCCCCTCCAAATGTTGAGGAGGACCCATTAAAGGAATTATCCTTGAGCCCCTTAAGTTCACAATCACGTTTCTTGAACGATGCTTTTATGATTAAACAAAAGTTTTTGCTTCATTTGCCGTTAAAGGTCTTCAGATTTATAACATGGTTTAAGAGAGTATAAAGAGTTAGGCCAATAGGCTTATGTATGTACTATATAGGTCACAATTATGAATATTAGCAGCCGGATCTTTGATTAGCCTAGTCTGATTAGTAATTTACTCAGAGATATACGTGATACTACTATATACAGGTCTCGAAATTTCCCAGCACTCTGAGATTCGAGCTTAGGTAAATTCCAAACACGTAAGACAAACAACTTGTCTATCAGGTGGACGGGAACTAGATACTAGCCAAGCTGTTGCTTAGGCTAGGTCATGTAGAATACCTACACTATTAGACTACACTGTCCCTTGCAACGAGTAGTCGAGTGCAAATAAGCATACCCATAAATAACCTATTTAAACTCCTTCGGTCGCGCAATGTAGGTAACATCGGAAAACTGCAACACCAGAAACTGTATGCGGTCCGTGAAATTCGTATTTTATTTTTAAATTCGCCAGTACCACATAATAAACTAAGACCAAAACACGACGCTAAGAAATTGAGACCACATTGAAAATCTGGTGCAAGCATCCTCAGCCATATTAGGTCGGGGCGGGCGCGCGAGTAAGCCATACGTACTTTGTAACAAATCCGGGAGTCTGGTTGGATTTGCCGGCGTCCGTTCGCCGCTTGTTATTCCAGCATTTCCTGAACACTATTGTTCTGTGGCCATTGCTTAGAAATCGCCAGATATCACTTAGGTGGTCGATGATAAAAGTGCTATTCATATAGCTATAAGCTAAGCTTCATTTTAAATTGGAAACAACGGATTACATAAGATGTACAACAGGGTAAGTAAATATGTAAGTGGGTATAGCACAATTACGGTATACCTAAATATTTTTGGTTTTTATTTCGCTTCGAATTCTCCTGAGTACTAACTTTCCTTTGATCAAATTTGCTGTCTATGAATGTTTTTAAACGGATTTTACTATACACGCCGCTTACCGAAAATTTTCGTGTAGTTAATAACGAAACTACAGTAATTACGACAGCTAAACTTTCCAATTACGACGCAACTCGATTAAGAAATATGCAATATTGCTGTGCTAATGAATGGCGATACTTAATCCGTATTTCATAAATGCTCATGTGAAATGCGTTTAGTTACCAGTTCGCAAAAATATATCTATACTAATATTATAAAGCTGAAGAGTTTGTTTGTTTGTTTGTTTGAACGCGCTAATCTCAGGAACTACTGGTTCGATTTGAAAAATCTTTTTCGTTGTATAGACCATTTATCGAGGAAGGCTTTAGGCTATATAACATCACGCTGCGGCCAATAGGAGCAAAGATACAATGGAAAATGTGTAAAAAACGGGGTAAACGCGAACGAAGTCGCTGGCACAGCTAGTTAATAAATTAATAAACAAATAATGAAACCGTTTAATAATATTATTTATGTAAGACCCAATCCTTTCTACTTCCGCGCATTAGCGCGGAATTATTTAACTATCATTATTATTTCTCCCTTTCCCTATCATTATTTAACTTAAAATGTTGTGTGTTCCACCGATTGCTTCCCGGCTTACTGTTGCACAAAATACAGATTTACTTTTACGTAAAGGAAACCGACCGACGATTTTCTTTTAAAAAGGACTGATGGCCGTTGGAGTGGCTCCCGCAATTATCCGCCACGCCCGAGCCCGATAAACAAATGACTGCTTGAAGACGGTGCTTGAGTGAAATGGAGGAAAGTCAATGCATACCTATAGGTTCCTACTTTATGCGTAAATACGTACAAATGCATTATTTTTATCGTACGTTTCGAACAATGGAATAAAAGATGTGATTGATGAATCAATGAAAAGGTTTTTTAAAAGTAGACACTGGCTATTTAGGCTTAGGAAGAAATTGCTAGCACCAAAAGTGGAGATAATGTTTTCCAACATATGAATTATCAAAGGAGACGGGCGAACGTCCATACAAAATTGGGCCTGACTGTACAGCAACAATTACTACACTATTTAATTCCGATATTACTGCCATTTAAAATAAATAAACTTTTTACAACTGCTTCACGGGAGAAAAAAGATATAGGATGTTATAATTTGCTTCGTAATGAGTTATTCTAACAAACTCTCAGTGCTCTCACGTTGTATAAAGACTACTACTGACTAGATTTTATCAGATTGTATTTTAGCACATTAACACATTGCGGTTTCTAAGATTATTGTAAAAGACTAGCTGTTTCCCGCGGTTTCACCCGCGTCCCGGGGCAACTTCTTCCCGTATCTGGATAAAATATAGCCTATGTTACTCAGGGTGAATCTAATGGTGAAAGAAGTTTTGAAATCGTATCGTAGTTTTTGAGTTTATACATTACAAACATACAAATAGACACACAGAAATACAAGTATTTCCTCTTTATAATATTAGTGTAAGTAGATGGGTATAAGTATGAATGAAGAACACATTTCTCTCATAATAATTATTTATTGATCATCTATTTCATCAGAAACAATTAAAATATCGTCCTAATACTGTTCAGGTGGTATTAAATACTCTTGATGTTTCGCCCAGCCTAGGTACCAAGCAAGAACAATAATATTATGCTTTCCTCTTCTATTTTGATGTAATCCGCCGCCAGCTAGCTATGCCGCAATTGATACAATGAAGTCGTTGATCAGTCATTGTATTCTCGTAATAACCATCAGAATCTATCGTCGCAAAATAATACTAATTGAATAATAAAAGCACACGAAAACACAACAAAACGAAATATCCGCTATCGTAAGTTCGAGCTAATGATGATTTTTTAGTTTGAGGTTTGACTTTGATGTAACATGAGGTCTACTTTGTTGCCAGTACAAGAAAAAAAATAAACCTGTTGATCTTTTTATTTTTACAATGTTTTTATAAACGTTGTTATATAATTAATTATTTAAAACATATTTTTAAAACATAATCTAAAGTCAAACACACTTTATTCACTTTCATTGCTTTTATTTATATCATTACTTTATTTCATTTGGCAACATTGTCAAAACAGTAAAGCTAGGAAGTAACGAAAGTCAATAATATTATGATTAAATATTTTATTTAATATCCCATGGTAAAATGGCTTAATATTTCGTGATTAAAAATTAAAAATTAAGAAAAAAATATTGATAAATATTTTATTTGTGTACACGATAGACCCAGATTCGCCCGTCTCCTTTGTATATTTGCTTTTCTTAAAAACATCTTTATATTACGCTATGCCAAAAAGGTAATTCTGCAAAAATACTCATAAAAAACACACTTCTTGCAGTAATTATGTTCACATCATTATTTTGCTTTTTCTAAAACATATACCAAAAAATATCTATGCTTTAGGCCTTTTTCTTTTCAGATTTAAAAGTAAAGCAAGCTTTAATTTACAAAGGCCCTGTACGCAGAAACAGGAGTTAGAATCATCGATAGCGCTCAGCGGCGTCAGTTACAAACAATTCTGTCGTACCCTACTCATTGTCAGAATTTTACGCGCTATTCCGAACATAAAATGTTTTATAATACATCGTCCACCTACGTTGGTTTTCTTTTATTCTTATTTTGCGGGCAAAGCTTTGAGTGGGTTTGTAGTTGAAGTTGAAATTAGAAAGAATTGACCAATTAAGCACCATTTAAACATTCGGTATCTAATTCACTATTTGCACAAAGAGAAAATGATCAAAACTGTCTGTCAATCTGTGTTTGGTAATTACAATCTACAATTTTCATAAATAACGAAGTTAAACTTGTAACATACGTTAAATGCGTATTAACAGAATAATATTATTAAATAAAACATTTTAGTAAAAACCTTTTAAAAATTTTGGTAAATGTAGGCTCTACTTTCTGATGTTATTTTCGTACTTTAACCCGAGCTTAATGTTTAGATATTGAGAAGTAACCTCAAACTGGCATTAGCTGGATTTCATGGCTATTGTATTGTATTTTTGACGTATCTTATTTACTTTAATATAACTAACATTATCATGACGACCAGAGCTTTAAAGATGTGATCTTTAAAATCAGTGAGACCAAATATTGAAATATATAAATCTCACACAACACACAGCATTGATCTTATGTTATGGATTTCGGTGGATAGACAAATATACTTAAAATTTATTTAATAACACAACCAGACACAAACACCAATAGTCGTTACACAAATATTAATTCCGGGTGGAAATCGAACCCACGACTCTTAGAACCGTACTGACCCTGGGATCATGTTGATTATTTGATTTAAACCAAAGTATTACGTGGAACAACAGATCGTATCACTGGTAAGCACAGTCGTACAACCTCTATTCAATATGTATTCATCACAGTAATTATCTGCCAACAAATGTTCATTACTAAATTAATTCGCAAAGCTTCGATTCGTTCCCACACAGTTCGCTGAAACTGAAATTGCTTAGGCTTTCGCAGTCCTGATTAATGCATTAACTACATAATGTTGCTGCAATAGTGCGATATCAAATGGTTGCTGTTCATGGAGTAATTATTATATCTAATCCGCATTCTAGAGCTACGATGCAGTCAAACGAAGTCAACTATCTATTCAACCAATTAATTGGAACTCTTTTGAATTTGAAATCATTGAAACAGTAAATAACACAAAGATTTAAACCTTTGCATTCCGTTTTAATTAAATTCCATATTTAAAAGAAAATAATTTTATAATAAGTAACATTGTACATATTAAGTATGATTTTAGACTTTCGCGTTCCATTACACTAAATATTAGTCTGTATGGCTGAGCGGTTCGCTCGAAACCACGATTGGTGTAACCCAGTCGAAACGTCGGGCAGTAAGTAGCTATGTATTGGCTACTCCTAATAACGCGTGTAGACCCATAAAGACAAATATTTATTGTACATATTAAGCTCTACTCTTTCACAATCGATCTTGTTTCTCTTTACTACATCGGTTAGAGGTTTTAAACAGACGAACACCTAATCCGTTTGTTTGCCTAATAGCTTATACTCACCTAAAGTACAGTTAGGGCGGTTTTCGATAAAGCTTTACCAGTCTACTGAATAAAGTCTAAAGTCCGTTTACCTTTGACTCGCGATTAGTTTCGGCGCCTTATATTCAGTTGGAAACCACTCTACCATTACCAACAGGTACTTTTTTTATTATCCTGTTGAAAGCTCCTGCTATGAAAGAAAAAAATGCTTGGAAGTAATAGACCAGTGTTATAATGTCTTTATTTGGGATGAAAGCCTTTGAGTTGTTGTTTATATATTTTTACAGTTTAATTTATTAAAACTAACTCATAATTAAATATTACTTACTAACTATATATAAAACTAGCTGTGCCCGCGACTTCGTTCGAGTGGACTACAGGATTTAACATATAAAAGTTTATCCTGCTAACTCTCGTTCCCGTAAGAATTTTTCAATATCCTGTTTCACCTAAGCTTTAAGTTTATTATGGTACCTGCATGTCAAATTTACAGCATCTAACTTCAGCGGTTTAGATTTTTCATACAAAAGGATTTTCCCGATTATTCCCGTTCCCGTGAGAATTTCGAGAATTCCTTTCTTAGTGCACCTCTATGGTACCTAAGCTACGTCCGGTCCAAATTTCAAGTGCCTACGTTTAGCCGTTTAGGCTGTGCGTCGATAGGTCAGTCAATCCTAGAATTTGGCAAAGGTCCTTATAAAATTATATTATCTATTCTTCATCAGTATCTGTTATCGCCCTGAAAGAGTATATCATAAAAATGTGTCAAAAACAATGTTTCCGCGAAACGTCAATGACTGAAGAAAATTAGTTTTGACACAATATTCACTCAATAATTCCGGCAAGATGGTGACTTTGATTCGTCTGTCAACACATTTTGAATTTAACAAAATACTCGACAATCCGAAATTTCCGGATATATGTTGTCGACTCGAAATCATTATTTTTTGATGTTTTATTATTCATGTAAGGTTTTAATCGAGTCTACCGTACCCCTTGACAAAATTATTAATATAGAAGATTACTTTGGAGCAAACATCTAAATCATTAAAACGATTGTTATGGGTAAACTATAAAAGGTAGACATTGCTCTTGCGGACTTTTTTAAAGATAATGTTAAGATGAATAATTCATCCAAACAGCATTTTTGTATGACTTTAACAATATGCTCAGCGGACGCCACGGAAGGCCTCAGAAACGATACTTTTCCCCCGTTTTTTAAACATTTTCGGTTACTGCTCCACAACTATACGACCAAGCGTGATATTGTATAGCCTATCTTATTTTTGAATAATGCAACTTTCTAATGGTGGAAAAATTATTTCAATCGGTCAAGTAGTTTTTGAGTTTATTCATTACAAACATACAAAAATACAAATCTTTCCTCTTTATAATATTAGTGTAGTTATAGACAAACTTAAGAAAAAGGTTTTACAATATTTTATTTACTTACCTACAATAAGTATAAAGATGAAAATAAATATAAAGATGAACAAGGACAAGTACAAGTTTAGTATCATATATTACAGGTATTAAGTATTGCACTTATTATTTCAACTTGTTTTAAGTTCTTTAATGTCTGTTTAATTACCATTATCTGATGTGAGTATTGACAAATTCTAATTACCAATATCAGACCCAAAATTTATCTGGTATTCGTATCAAGCTTAGGTCAACTCTGAAAATCCCCGAAGTCACGTTCTGGTACTAAATATTAGAAACTATGCGGTTGCATAATTTCCTGATCAAATTTGGATAAAATAAACTAGTTAATAAAAAAATCAGAAATACCTTTTTTTACATTTCATTTAAACTGCATAAGTTCATTCTTATTTTATCTTATTGTAGAAATGGTATTTAATCTAACATTTGAGCGCATGCTACTGGCAGGCATTTTTTTACTAATAATATAATAAAGTAAGAGGCCTTTGCCCAGCAGTGGGACACCAAAGGCTAAATAAAAAAAATAAAAATTTAATAATATATAAAGTAATTTTCCCACTTTTTCCTGATGAAGGCTAAGTTCATAAAGATATGAAAGGTACGCTTTGTCCAAAAGTGCGTGTCACAAAGGAAATTCTAGCTCGCAAAATTATTTTTATTCGCTCAAGACTCGAAGTCCTCAATGACAAGCGTCACATTAAAAATTATATTACTTACTCTTGACGCCGTCACCTTAGGCATAATGTTGTAATTTAGGTTCCCATCCAGTGTCGAATTTTTCATTTGCCACGTAAAAACGGGGCCGTTGAAAAGGGAAACTCGCTGAGCAGTCACTAGGGGGAAAAAATAAGACGGGGATCGGCCCTAACGACCGTCAAGGGATGTCATTAGCCGCTGTCCACTGCTGCATCACTCGAATGAGGCTCCGACGTTACTTAACTTGAATGCCGGGACTTAATTAAAACGATTTCACAAAAATTACATCGAAACGCTTACGTTTTTGATGTTTGAGCACCTATAAAAATACTGAGTTACGGACACATTTTTTTCTGTTTCGTTTCATACGGCGCGCGGTACTTTTCCCCGAGAACAAAATTAGAAATTGTTTTTGGGGAAATGTTAATTCCATATCCAGTACCACTAAGAATATTAATTAAAAAAACATGCATGAAATAAAACTAAATAATATGAAATGAATTTTGTATGTACATAGCTAATAATTGTATTTCCCTACTTATTTATCATCTTAAGTAAATATATTTTTAACATCGCATGTCTTCTGGGAAAATGTCATTTTTATAGATATAAAACAATAATAAAACAGCTTACCAAAACGGTAAAATAAAGACTTATACTACACTAGAACTCGACCGCGACTTCGTCCGCGTGGAAACCCTATGATCAATATTAGGAATCAATCGCGCGGGACTTCAGCTACCAACATACCAAATTTCATCGTAATCGGTTCAATAGTATTTGCGTAAAAGAGTAACAAACGTGAAAGAGTGTATGGAACACACTCACAAACTTTCGCATTTATAATATTATATTACAGTAGGATGTAATAATTAAGTAGCTACGACGTGGTGCTACGAGTGCGTCGAGATGCGTCGTAGCATAAAAACGGAACTTCCCGTAAAGTTCAGTGGGGCTACCATGAGTTTAAAACTTACGCGCTCGATATCGACTACGTAAATATGTCTATGAAAAACATGTACAGCGCCGGCTGGTGGTTACGCGAAGAACTAAAATCGGCCGTATGAAAAAACAACTCGATAGGTTTTAACGTAAGTAAGTTTTCGATAGCCAACTCATGGTAGGCCCTCAGTGCTACGAAGTTTGTACGGAAACGTTGCATTCTACGTTTTTCTCTTCAACTTTTCTACAGTTACCACAGTAGTAAATTGAAAAAATTATGAAATATTGGATCGTATACGTAAAAGCAAATTATACACAATACAGTTTACGCATCGTCTCACGATTATCTTAGAAATGTAGCGAATCAAAGTTTAAATTTTATAACTGTACTCAGAGAAATTATCTTTCTGAACACCACCCAGCAAACTCTTAATAATACCGTGATGAATTCAAAAAGAAAAAAAATCAAAAATTTATTAGTTCTTTACACAAAGTTTGCTTATAACTAGTAGACAAAGCCTCCTTTTAGACAAAGTATTCGCCTGTGCCAGGAAACAGCGCTCTGCATGACAATTATTATTTTACCTTGCTATTGTATAGTTTTTTTTAAATCACATAATTTTTCAAGTTTTACAAAACATGAATAATACTAATCCTAAAAATAAAAAAAATTGTGAAATAATGTTTTGGTGAACGTGTGTGTATGTGTGTGTGTGTTCGTGTGTGTGTGTGTGTGTGTGTGTGTGTGTGTGTGTGTGTGTGTGTGTGTGTGTGTGTGTGTGTGCGCGCGTGTCTGTTTGTGCCTATCATTGTAATTTATTTTTTCCTATCAATTTATGATTTGAAGTAAAGCCTCTGTTTCATTATAGCTTAGGTCTTGTAGATACTCACGTACTAAAGATTTACATTCAAACCAACTGTTTTTAAATATGTTGAGTTTTTTATTTACTGTGTTGTATACATGCGAACTCCGGAACTCCAGTTGCACTTTAGCAAAATGAATAGCCCAAGCGCCGACTTATCTAGCTTTGAAATCAAAATCTAGCATTTCCAACGCGATAACACTGAGGCTCGTAAATCTTGGAAGCTGGGGCGATGCTACATGACCACTGCACTGCACTGTATACTAAATAGGCTGCGATCAAATACTAATGGTCGCGGGCAAAGATATCTTTCAACCGTGCCCTGGTTGCGGACTAGCAGATAGCGATATACAGCCTGCTTTTAATGAGACAGAAAGGAGTTGCGGTTATAACAATCTCTTAGACAGATTCAATGTTGTGCTTAATACCTTGTTTGTAACAATGCTCAGTCTGTACTTTTGAATGTGATAGGATTAAATTTTAAAAGTGTCGATGGCCAGTGGTTCAGTTCGTTGCGAGAGGTCGCCAGTTCAAACCCCGCCATGGACCACTGTGTTTTAGAAATTTGAAATTCAAATGTACGATTATTCGACGCTTTAACGGTGAAGGAAAACATCGTAAGGAAACCTGCACATGACATCTACGAAGAAATTCTTACGTTGCGTAGTCAACCCGCACTTGGTCAGCGTGGTTGGCTAAATCCTTGTCGCCCTAGCTTAGAGTAGGCCCGTGCCCCAGCAGTGGGGACGTATATGGACTGATGGTGATGATGAAATTCTACGAGTAATATTGCGAAATACTACTATACTACCAAAATTCAAGCATTTGATTAATGAAGTCAAGACCTAGTTGAAAAGAACTGTTCACAACTTCCTAGGCCATCTCTTTCTTTATGCTTCTTGTGTTTTCTGGTTTACTAGAAACAAGACCAAATGAGGATTTTGCCTCCGCAAGGAAATGTTTTAACTTCGTATTCTCGAATTGAGGAAATCACATAAAATATTGGATTGCTTTGTCGATTGCCAATAGCTTTGTTTGCCCCAAAGTTATTCTTAAGTCGGACGATTTATTACAGCCCTGCCCCGGGTTGACCTTGGAAACTTTCAATTACTAGATTTTATATATTGATTTTAGATACCGATTTTAATTATAGGTAAGGAAGTAAACAATTATTTTGCGTATTTTTTTTATATTAAGTATAATTAACAAAACCTAAACGCATCAAGCTGTTAAATGTTTTTAAACAAATACCTATAACAAAAATACATAGGACATTAAACAAAAACCTACTGTCATGTCTTTTAAGTAAGTTCAGTATGGAATATAATGAAATCGAATATTTAGCACACAAAACTATGAAAATTTTATGATACGTTCAGTGTAGTTTTACTAACTGCTTCGTTGGTCTATTGGTAGCAAGTGCTGCGTTAGGACCGAGAGGTCCCCGGTTCGAATCCGGGGTCGGGCAAAATTTGTGTGAGTTTTTCTGTAATGAAATTACTCAGCCCGGAGTTAGGAAGTTGGCGGTTGAACGCCCGTGCCTCGGAAAGCACGTTAAGCCGGTGGTCCTGCGCCCGATCTCTCATCGGTCATGTCGGATTGCCGTCTCACCGAATCATGAGAGTAAGGGAATAGAGAGTGCACTTGTGTTTGCGCGCACACTTGTGCACTATAATATGTCCTGCGCACTTGGCTGATCTCAATTGAGATCGGCCGCCATGGCTGAAATCGGTCGGACGCCTTTATTATTACTATCTCTACTAATAACATAAATAACATAATTATCTAACCACATAAAACCCAGCCCGATCAACCATATCTGACGGTATATATCCTGTAATATCGGATTTTATAAAGATAAAAATAAAAGTTCAACAGTTGGGCGAACCTTGGTTAAAGTTCATTATCCTTGCAACCTGCAATTTCATGCAACTTGATTCTTTTGAAAGTTGAGTTTGAAAGAAAGAATCCCAATTGATAACACAAAAGAAAAGATGCGCTTTGAATGCACAAGGTATTTTTGCCATGTTGCGGAAAGCTAATAAAACATCTATAATCTCTTTTTTTTTCAATGCTCGATCATGACTGTGTTTTACAGTTTGTATTTATTCTTACTGAATACTATTGATGAACTGTGCACCCGTGAGCATGGTGCTTGCAACAGTGCCGAAATATCGGGAGCTCATTAAAACAAAACAACATAGTAAATATACCGGACAGTTTCAGTTTTCTAATTTCATTGTTATTTTTAGGCCTTGTGTTAATTTTTTTATTGCTTTTGTTCTAGTACGTGTCACTAAATAGACTTCTTTTATTCTTTAGTTATTCTTATTAAATTTCTAAATACATACAAATGAAAGTTGCAGAGATGACATATGTTTCTCCATGTAGGTATCGCTTCTGTCCTAAGTTACTGTTCGACGCGGCTGAGGGTATATTGTTAACGCTTTCGGTGATTTATTTCGGCACTGCGTTGGCTTCGCTCCGGAGCTTGTCCTTGGAAACTTTTAATTGGTCCACAATCAGCGGAAACGACTACAGTTTTACTTGAGCCATTGTATTATGCATATTAACGTTTTAAGAAATTACTCTGCCCGGAGTCAGAAAGTTAGTCGCCTGTGCCTCGGAGAGCACGTTAAGCTGCGCCCGATTGCCTTCTACCGAACTATGAGAGCGAGGAAACAGAGAGTACACACACACTTGTGCATTATAATATGTCCTGCGCAGTTGGCTTATCTAAGTACATTGAAATCGGCCACTAAGAAATAACCTTATAGTAGTATGTACGGACCTACCTACTACGAAGTCAGAAAGTTCTTCAAACCGTTGGTCATGTGTTTGATTCTTACCTATTTTTCTATTAGGTATGTCAAATGGCGTCTTACTAAACACGAAGGTTGTTAAACAGAGAGTGCATCTTTATCATTACTTTTTTATTTTAGAATACCATGGGATATTCGGAAATTCATTTCGGATGGCTTTATTATCACAAATTAATCAAACCCTGTTAGCATACAATTATTTGATAATACTAACCTAAATAGTAGTATTTTTTAAAGCAGGTATTACGGACATTAATTGCATCATTTCAATGGTCTCCATAATTATAAACAATATAATAGAGATAGAGAATAACTCTTTAATAACATTACTTACCTAAGTATCTACAAATCGAATGCCTACAATGACAATCCTTTCCAATTCCGGTGCGATTCGGCACGTCAAGCTAGCGCCAATTTTCATGTATTTCACGTCTGCGAGCTGTGTTCAATTACCTGGCGCAGTTATTTGACTTGACTGATCTCAATATTGGACGATCGCCCGCCGAGGAAGCGATAGACGGTAATGTTACCAGGTGACCCGATTTCACGGGATGTCCTGAATTTAGGGGGTGACCCTTTCTACTAATGCACTTGTTAGGACAAAAAACAAATATTCATATTTTCAGAAAAAAAAAATGGCACCTTAAATCAAAATACGAGATCTAAATCGAGTTTAAGACATAAGTAGATACTTTGATTTTTATATTGTTTTTATAGGTTCAATATCATCATATTAAAATGTTTGGTATTTCAAAATATATTTATTAAAATACCTACACAGGTAAATGCAAATTCGTAGGTACTATGTATTGGGCACCATTAACAGTAGGCTAGGACTTCAGTTCATTTTCCTTCATTCATATTGATTGTGTAAAAACTTGTCAAAAGCTGGCTAAAGCCAGTTGATTGGCTCCCCGTTACATGGTCTATTATATTATTTAATCAAACTTGAATGAATGGATTAAAACGTAACAGATGTCGATAAACGAGGTCTATTTGATGAATTTTAGTCCCAGTTTTTTTCGTTTAACCTGGTAACACCAACAGACGTCGACTTTAGCGAATTTACTGCGGCATTCGATCTAATCTGCCGTTTTAAAAGTGAAATAAATTCTTCGACAGTTTAATGTTTCGTGCTGTTTTATTTGTTGCTTTTAAATAAGTAATAGGATTCGGGAAAACGATTGGTTAAAGCTTTTGAACATCGTATACTGTACCATGTTTTAAAAGTTTGGTTTACCTTCTTACGTAGTTATTTAGCCATTTGATATTAAAAGGATTAGATAAGATACAGACATAAATCACAGCGTGTATTTTTTTTGTTTTTAATTTTCTGTTCATGTCTAATACTACTCCTACCTTATCATAAAACTGTTCGAACAATTAAAATGACACTTAACAATCTATTTTCCATCGCATATACAGCGTACGGAATATTTTGATATATTTTAAGAGGGTAAAATATCTGATACCTACCTGTCCGCTCGAATTACACAATTTTCCTTGAATATAACCGTCTCTGATGATAACTGAGGATCCTGTTTCCATTCAAAGGGGCGAACACAAGCCTTTTATCGTTGCTTTATCAGACCTAGAAACAATAAGATTTTGCCGTCCCTAATTTCTTATCGAGTTAAGCACAGTGTAGTCATATTTCAGGCAATGAGTAGGTATCGGTAGATAGGTTCTATGGAGGTGGGTAACGTTTATGATAATAAAATAAGGTAATCTACTTTTTCTAATAGACATGTGCACAAGCAAGTAGGTCACATACTCTACTTACCTAATTTGCTATGAGAGCAAAATATAGCGCAAATAAGTCTTGTATAAACACACATCATCGCATACCTACCCACATTTATATAATACCGAGGTACCTATAATCTTTATGCACATGTGTTTTGGACATCAGAAACATCAGTGGTATAATAATATACAAATATACCTACTTTATTCATATACAACTATGTTAAATATCTAATAACATTTAACCTGTCTAGTAGAAAAATAATGGAGATACCTATGTAATTTTATAGGTATGTAACTTTACAGATAGATACTTCAGATACTTATTGTTGCTCTCCAAACTCTGGCTTTGTTGATTAGCATCCTTTGTGTCAAAACCTTTAGCCGTGTGACCACCACTGTATTTTCTAAACCCGTTAGCACAATTGTACCCGCGTAGGTACCTACAGCGCGTTTTGGTACTTTGGCACAGCACCCTTAATGTGTGATTGTAGATACGCCCTAAAATAACATAGGGAACGGTTTATACACCTGTCTAATTATACTTAAGGGTGCAGTGGAGATGTATGAAAACATAACGTTAAGTACAAGTATGTATATGTAAATGCTGTGTGCCTTAGCTATTGTGATTTTAAGAAATACGTGTGATTGAATTATGTACCTATGAAAGAAAGTAGCTAGATTAGCCTGTCAAAAATAAATGCAAAAATTGTATTCATAAACAACTAAAATAGTGATACCTATTTCATTACAGTTTACCGACTTAATTTAACTATGGGGTACTGCAAGGATACCTAACTTAGCAAATTTTCAACCGATAAATATTTGTGAATAAAACATTACTCTTGGTCCAAATCCATGCATGCATCCATGCTTTTATTTTTATTACCAACATAGATAACTTTTGCCAATGTGCCTCTTCATGCCATCTGGAATGAAAGATGGCCTTCCAATGACATTATGGGATTTCCCAACAAAGTCCTGGCCCTTTACCACACTTTAACAAAATAGATCATCAGAGCGACAAAAGATGGCGCTACGTATCAGAAATCTCGAAAATTGCTGAACAGAATATATTGCTAACTGGTTATTAAAATAAATTTTCTCCGAAAAATTTTGATGTTATGGAAAATTAAACCAAAACTAGATTGAGATAAATACATTCAATTTAAGAATAAATGAATAATATAGGCTTGTAACGACATCTATGATCTACGATTGGAACTAACTTTCTAGCAACGTTTATGTGTGGGCCACGAAATTATCCTTAACTTGTTTTTAAGAAAACAAACACCATCATTTAGTACTACATATTTTGAATTGATATGGTAAATATTGTAACATTAATATTTTAATGTTCAATAATAATAATCTGTTTCATTTTCAAGACGTAGTTCTCCTGTACAAATAATTTCGTGACGTATTTGAAATGCGCGGTAAACTTAATTGAGCGCGTGATAAATCTATTTATTCAAGTACTTATAATAATACTTCATATCTGATGCTGTCAAATGTTAGAACAAACTAAGTAGTAAATGGATGAGGGTACATAGATGCAATATAGATTAATTTATTTGCACCTGTTGTTGTGATATAACCTGCTCCAGTTTCCTGGCCCAACGTTCCAGCCGGGACGCCACAAAGCCTGTCTGGACGTTATATAATAGCTGTTTGGTAACACATCATTACACAAACAAGCCCTTGCGTTATGCAACCACATAGATTACATTGCATAACTCTCTCAGCTAACAATGTTTATCAAAATCAAATGCAACACACCTAACTGGGATATTACATAAATGTAAATAAAACTGTTTTATTACATACATCAATATATTTTAAAGTGTATTGAAAATGCTTAGATAGTAGACAAAGTTTTGGTGAAAATTGGTTTGGGGCCCTAAGTCACTTAGTAACCTAGAAGTAGACTACATAGAGAGTTAGAATATTACAAAAAAAGTTCATTACTGAGCAACACTTTGATCCTCCGTTTGCGCATCACTCTTAAACTTCTTGGCTTGAGTCTCCTCAGAGTCGTTTGTTGTCTCATCTTTACTCAGTTCAAATAAATTATACTTCTTATAGGTAAAATAATTATCGACAATGCTCAATAAGCAAATGCCTTTAATGATTTCCACTATTATACAAAGGTCCGGATTCTTCAAATCCGCCTTGTTGCTGGCATTCTTTATAACAACCAATTCAGCTAGTTCTTTGATTATCATCTCCCTGGATACGCTGCTGTTCAAGCGTTTGTTAAAGATCACAGCAAATGATGAAGGCGCTTTCAAGAAGAATCTGTCGAACAGCTTGCCGGCACACTCCATGATGTCGGGCAGGTTCGCCTTGCAGGTCGCCAGCACCGGCAGCATGCGCAGCACGTGCCGGGTCTTCTGGACGCGCGTTGCGTGCAGGTCTTTGATAATAGCCGACGCCATCTCCTCAGGACTAGGTAGATTTGTCTTAATGAAAACGCAGTTCGAGGCCCCCGTCTCGACCACTTGAAACCGCTTGTGCTTGAGAGATTTCTGCGAGTCTTTCTTCATGGAATCCACTTCGCGTTTCAGGATATCCCCGATATCAGTCTCATCGGATTCAGATTCGCTGTCCGAGCGCTGTCCAGGGCTCTCGGTCGCCACCGGCACCTGGTCGGCTTCCAGATCAGGATACAACTTCCCAGCATACTCGTTCAGCAAGTTATACACCTCCTTCACACATTCCTTCTCTCTGAAGTTACACGTGCAAAAGAACCCACGGAAGCCGGGCTCCAAAAAGTATTTGTTCCTCCGTTTCCTAAAGTAGAACTTCTTCTTTTTGCGCGAATCACCCATGATGGCTGCTGGTCCAATATGCTTTTGATAACTGGGTGTGATATAACAGATATTATGTATTACGTATTGAATTGAATTACAATTTACAACAACAGGCAACAACACCCGCGAGAATTGTCAGCGGAATGTCAACGTCACGTCACTCGCTGATAGTGTAACTTTTTAAATTTTTATTTGACAGCCGAAGGAATCTCGTTGTGTACAGTTCACCTTAAATAGAATATGACTGTTTATTCCATTCGTTTTCTCTATGTATTATATCATTTTAAAGTGCCTTACTCACTCTTTCAACTTTATTTCGTTGCAACATGTAATATTTAAAAATTTATTTGCATATTGCCACCGGTCATCCCGTCATCACTGTAGGAATATCTTACAAAATCCTACTTCTGGCCGATCTATGCAGTACATTAAGGTATTTCATTGTTTTGTAGTACTAAAATGCTACCCGGATGTCTAGATACAAGGTAATAAAATATGGTGGTTGAATAAAAAGGGTTTAATAAAAATTCAAGTCGTGTCTACAATTAACATATTTTATTGTATGAATTTACTTATTGATATTAAAACCAACATTGTACAGATATTAATTATAACATATACATCTTAATCCTAATTAATTAGCCTCTTTTAGCGTATTAAAAATAAACATTGCATGTATTAAAACGCTTGAAACAACTCCATTATTTGAGAAGTGAATGTACGTTCTGAAGTTCCAACATCTACATTCTAATACCCTAAAAAATATAAATACTAGTAGAATACTTTTTGTAATTTACATTTGCATTGTTTAAGTGCATTGTCCGAATATTCAATCATTTTTATCCAAAGATCATTTCCTGAATCTACAATACTTCGTCTTCATTATGGTAGGGAGGTTGGCCACCACTGGTTTGTTGAGCTTCGGGCATACAGTTATACTGCAACAAAAAACAATTACATTAGTAAATAATTTTTCATTTCCTAAGGTTGAAATTTCCGACCCTAGCTTTACAATTTAATAACAAAATAGATGAAAAAGACCCCAAGCCCCCACCCTCTCCAAAAAAAAATTAATACATACTTAGGTACTTTAAGATCAAGTTACTTTAATTTATAGGGGAAATTCGGCTTTTATGTCTCGTTTTCTTATCACAATACACATATCACATCGCACATGAACTCACTCTGTGTTGTATTCAATGGAAGACAGCTTCATGTACTCCACGTAGATGCTGGGCGACTTGAGCAGACGCCAAGTCATGGGGTTGAAGAGATTCGTCTCGTACTTCCACTCGGCGATCACAAACTGGGGTGGGAAGCCTTTGTCCTTGACGGCTATCATTCTCGTATCGAGTTCGCCTGGCTTGTAGTATTTTCTGTAAAGATAAATTATATTAGTTAACTATGAAAGAATTAAACAGATTTCTTTAGATTCATTGTGTCCAAAATTTTAGCTTATTCGCATTTTACATCCGCCATTTTGTAATAGCGGCCATATTGTTAAATCTGGTTACGCCAGTCAGGGGATACCAGTCACAACTATCTGTCCGATGGTTGGTGAACGGTATACGGGTAAGCGACCCCGGCTCCTCGAGCTACTATCGACTCAGTCCAAATCATCCGAGGCGATAGTATCCTTCCTCGCCGTTTCCTTCCCCCGTCATATATCCTTGCTACTCGTGGGAACGCAATGACCTTGTTAAAACAATGCACAAGGCAGAATGGCGGCGACGTGGTCCACAACCCGTCACGTCACGTTTCCCACAGAAGTGAAAAGTGAGTCGCTGCCTACCCCTCAGGGAAAAAGGCGTGATTGTATGTATGTATGTAGGTTACGCCATTTTGCAGAAGTGGCATTGTTTATTATCTACTATTTTATTCTACAATCGCCTTTTGGCAATAGCGTAATACCGCATTATTCGTTTAAAGTCAGATCTCATTGCTCTCATCATATCATTGTTTATTTTCTTTCTGACATTGAGATTGAGAACATTGTGTAATTTAATATACATTGTAACCTGTGATATTTGACCCACATTCTGCGTTGTTGAAATCTTATAGATAAATGAAAATAAAACAATAACAATCTTCAAACTATTGATCATTTTGTCATGAGTATGTATCAATTATATCTACTGAAAGATTAATCAAATATTACGCAAAAGTAAACATTTAAACAAAACGTGCGTATTCAGTTGCGTCTTATCAAACGTAATTTTGATCTACGTCAATAAATTGGACAAACAAAAAATATATTTTATTACCTAAACGAGTTTACATCAGACGATAAGAAGTGAAATACTTCTGGCTTTGTAGTTTAAACAGGATATGCAATTAACGATCATTGGCATCATGATCATACATTCAGACTTCTTATCCTTACTAATATTTAAATAATGCATAAGTAACTCTGTCTTCTGCGTGTGTTACGCATCACGCCTAAACTACCGAACTGATTGAAATAAAATTTAATACAGATATAGTCTAGAACCTGAGAAAGGACACAGACTACTTTTAACCGAATTCGCTACGAGGGAATATTTTTTTGCGTGATAAGCTAATTCACACGCACTGATATGAAAGCTAGACTAGGATAATATATGTCACCGTAAAATTGCAAATAACGATAGATTGCAATCTATCTCGCGAGGTGGGTGAACTGTGACTGTGAAATAGGCATAGTTCACAATATGACAATTGTATGATTGCAATATAACAGTTTCACTTTGATAGATTGCAATCTGACGAATAGTAATACGTTAAATTGTAAGCAGTATGTTTGGTTCACAATTTTTCGACAGTTCACAATCACGCGAGATAGATTGCAATCTAGCGTTAGTTACAATTTTACGTTGACATATACATACAACATAAGGGGTCTAGGAGTAGTTATAATTACATGAATATACTTACTGGTTATCATCCAAGAACTTGTGTTCACTCTTGTTGTTATTTCTGTCTACAAGAGTTATGGAAACCTTCCCGCCTTCGGGCCCATGTGATCGGCTTTCAGTTGTATTAGCCACCTTGAGAGTTACTTCATAGTGGACTCCTGAAAATTCAAAAAAGTAAAATTAGTATAGTTAAAAAATATATAGAAATAATTAGTAGAGGCTACATCAAAAGAACATATGAAATGTTTATCAGAAACGATTGAAATGTTGAGAATTTTTGTTATTAACTAACTTACTATGATGGCTTGAAGTAGCCTCGTCATCATCACTGGACTTGCGGGGGGGGGGAGCGGATGGCTCTCACCTCTAAATGTTGTGAATAATAAGACAGGCGCCGAATCGCAATCCCATGAGTTCAGGGTACCTATTACCTACCTATTAAATAACAGATATCTTGATTCCGGATTAATATAATTACAAAAAATGCGTAACATTTACATCCCATGAACTTTTTTGGTAGTGCCACTCTGATCAGCGATTTTTTGAGTTATTTAACGGTACCCGGATACCATAAACGGTAGAGATACTTACGGCAAAACGGTTTATTGTGCCCAGTGATGGAGTAGAGCGCTATGTTGGTGTTGGGGTCGACCAGCCCTTTGGCCCGCAGCTCCTGGTACTTGCGATGAGAGTAGTAGCCCATGGGAAGGCAAATGTGCTTGTGGTCGCATGTCGTGCAGTTGCCTGCTTTGAATGCCTGTTTGACAAATGGAAGCTTGATTTAGTATGAGTTCGCCTATTTGACTTCTTTCAATTCCTACATCCCTCTTTAAGACCAATTCACCTTAACCCTCTACTTTTACTAATTAAGGTCAAAAATAAATGTGGCATTTATTCTACCATTTTTCGATTACGGGTTAACACAGCATACACCAAAGTTGAACCAACTATTCGAAACTTAGTGGCGAAAAGATTTAGGACCCGGTGTCCATTCCGATAATTTTTTTTTTCTGTTTTGATATTACTTACATTTATTTAATTACTTTTTTCTTTGACTACGAAATGACGGCCGTACACTCACAACAAACGACTCGCACTGCACCGCAAAGAATGGACAGCTCGGAGCGATAGTCCCTCCTATGATCCCGGGCTCCTCAGGCGGGGCGTGAAACGGCATTTAAGCAGTACTTCAGGGTGAGTGCGACAGGCTCAATACGATGTATTGTGCCTGTCGACCTCATATTTGGATCTCGCTACCGCTTACCATCAGGTGGAGTGAGGTCACCTTGTTAGCCTTTTTTTTATTTAACCTATGTCATCCCACTGGGCAAAGGTCTCCTCCAAATCTATCCACTGCTCTATTTAAGGCCAGGGCCTGCCAGTTTTAATAGCTGGACCAGATCATAAGCTTGTTAGCCTAGTATAAAAAAGAAAAATTCTCTCTGTGAAGTTACTCTGACCACAAAATGCCGTATACTCACTTCAAACGACTCGCACTGCACCGCAAAGAAGGGGCAGCTCGGAGCGATACTCTCTGTGAAGTACTCGTGGCTGCGCACGTGGTGGCAGCCCAGCACGCGCATCACCGCCGGCGACAGCGCGCCGCCGCCGCCGCCCGCGCCGCAGCCCGGCTGCACCGAGCCGCCGTTCGGGTAGAAGTCCACGTGACCGATCGACTCCGATATGCCTAGGCCTGGGGAAGGTGAAGAGTTTGTAAATAAATAAATATTACACAACATCACAAACATTGATCTGATCCCGTGGTAAGTATCTTAAGCACTTGTGTAACGGAAAACAGGATGAACAGTGGATACACAAATAAACTTAAATATATTTAATAATACTCCCAAACACGGTACAAACACTGATGTTCGCCACACAAATATTTTTCCCGAATGGGAATCGAACCTACGACTCTTGGAACCGTAGATTTTGAACCTGAGTCACTAACCACTGTTCCACCGAGCCAGTCATTTCTTGACTAACAGCCCGTTCACACTAGACTTAAGTCGCATATGACTAAAAGTCGAATGCTCCGGTGACCAGAGACATAGTCATATAAAATTATAGTCATATGCGACTTACGACTAGTGTGAACGGGCTGTTATACCGGAGCCGTTCTTAGAAGACTGATTTGACACTTTTTATTTTATATTTTGCATTTATCCTTGTTAAGAGGAACATATTTAGCGAATCATAAAGAACAACTTTTAAAAATAAGACGTTATTTAAAATGTAAAATGCACCTAATTATCTAATTATTTGTCTTTTACTTTAAATAATTGAATTATAAAAAGAAAACGTAAAATTTCCACTCTGTATTACGCTTTTACAAGGTTACGCCGTTTGACACGTTTTCATAGTGACGTAGTGGGTAATACTCACCAGGTTTTTTAAAATAGGATGAAGGATTTAATAAGTATTGTATTTTAAAAATAAATATATTTATAAATAAGGAACTTAACAATCTTTTGGATGTGAATTAATGTTTTTAATAAAAATTTGTTATAATTAGACCTTGCTTGGTTATAAAGTGGAAATAACTGTTACTTATATACTTCGGCAATTTTACCGTTGTCCCTCACTAGTGCAGTCAGTCTGACATGTAGCAAATCGGCCAACTTAGAGCGGCTCTGGTATAGGATATATTATCAGGTTGGTGCGACTTTGTACTTGGGGTCGTTTTTTTTTAACCGACTTCTATCTAAGTGGCCTTTTTACTACGGAATTAAAGACTCCCGCCTTCTATAAAACCTTAGGGCAAATGGGGCGTTACGCGGACTTGGGAGGTTTTGTAAAATTTTGAGCGATCGAAAAGGAGTCCGTCCCTATTTCGGGATTTTAGATTCTACTAATCGAATCAGTAGCGCTATCATAAGTTTAAAAGTGAAAAACTCGATATCGCCTATGTAAAATATGTTTATAAAAAAATGTACAGCGCCCCTAGCGGCAACGCTAAGACAAAGAAGTAAACACTAAAATAAAGAAGTAATAAAAAAATATCAACTATTAATAAATCATCTTACCCGACATATAAAGCGGCAAAGCATTCGTGTGAATAATGTCGACGTATTTGGCATCGGAACGGTCCAAGCGCACTAGTGTCACTGTTTTACTGAAGTACGGGGCGGCGGGGTCCAAGCCTGTGATTCTTCCGAGTTTTAAGCCGAATTTCTGTAAAGAAGGAAAATATTTTGTTTATTAACGGTCCGTGGTAAACTTATGTGATCAGAACGAAATTATTTTGATCTGATAATCAAGGAAGATTTTAGACTTTCGCATTCCATTACACTAAATATTAGTCCTTATGGGTCTATACGCGTTATTAGGAGTAGCAAATTACATAGCTACTTACTGCCCGACGTTTCGACTGGGTTGCACCAATCATGGTCGCGAGCGAGCGACCATGATTGGTGCAATTTTTGGAATGCATAATTGGTGCTTTATAACCCATAAAGACTAATATTTAGTGATAATCAAGCATTCGGATTTAATTACTCTACTATTTCCAGGTTACTCCAAAGAATAAACAAACAATATAAATATTGTAGAAGTAAAAAAAAACCAGGGTATTGGACTAAGGCCTTACCACCCTACGTACGTATATAAGCTGATGATTATGGATTAAAAAAACTTACTCTCTGTAGTGCATGACCGCAATATCCCGCTAAGTGAGCACCCAAAGAGTGTCCAATAAAATGGAAATTGTCTAGATTTGACAGCCCAAGCACCTCCTGAAAATAGAAACAAAGTAAAAATATTAGGGTAGGTATCTTTTGAAGTTTTGAAAGAGGTTTAAGAGGAAATAGAAGGATAAAATTATAATCTTACTAGTATGTAGATCTGAAACCATTATCATACCAAGGATAAAGGCATAGCGAAATCTAGCAATGCATCATTATTACCTATTTCGATGTTATTTTGTATTCACTAAAATTCCAATTACATGTGCCTGCTGTTCAACCATATCAATGCCTACTTACATAAATATTATGAATCAAATGTGCCGTCATGACTCCAATAAGTCGTATATTAGCCACAGCCTGCCCGTATGGAGGCTGCGACCCGCCGAGCCAGTCCACTACGATGACTGTTGCCGCGTCGTTATGCTCGATGTTAAGGAGAGCGTTGGCCATGTCTTGGATCTGAAAAAAAATAAAGACCATAGAATTTTTTTTTATCGAAATATGAGCCTTGGAACTAGTGCTGAGCAAAGGCCATCTCTTATTCACTCTACATGTTAGGAATAGAATAAAATAGAAGTAACTGGAAAAAATCATATATAAATAAAAATATAGTTTACACCAATAGTATTGATCAATGCCGATAGGGGCGCCACTCGTGGCTTCTAAGTCTTGAGCCATTTACTATTGACTTTTTAAAAATTGATAAAATGGCTTCGCTGACTAAGCCTATGAGTGATTTCGTTGAATTAGAGCGATATCTCAAAGATCGTGGGTTCAAGTCCCCGTTACAAGTAATGTTAAGTTTACAAATAGTTAGGTACTAAAAACATTATACCAGAGCCGCTCTAAGTTGGCCGATTTGACACATGTCAGACTGACTGCACTAGTGAGGGACGACGGTAAAATTGCCGAAGTATATAAGTAACAGTTATTTCCACTTTATAACCAAGCAAGGTCTAATAGGGTATTCGACTGTGGTTGTTATGCTTGCCATTTTTATGAAAATCAGTTAGATTTATGTAAATCAATATTATTAATGAAAACGAAACTTAAATTTTTAGCGAAATGAGACTACAAAAAACAATTTAAAGTTGGGTGGGCAAGTCCATTCCAAAATTGCGAAAATCATTTAAAATTTCTTTTTCATCTTATTAATAACAGAATTAGTCACATCTTTCATTATGAAAACATATCAATAAACGCAACTTTTGATGAACCTACCGAACAAACTTCTTAGGCGCTGCATACAACAAACTAGCGTGTGCAGGTAAAATTGTAATATCTCGTTGAGTTATCCAGATATCAAAGTGATACTTTCAACAGTGTCTTTGTGTTCGAGTGGTCCATCCAACTATATCAAAATAAAAAAATAGTCCCTATTATAAAATTTTTTTATTAAAAACATTTATTCACATCCAGAAGATTGAATTGAAGTTTCTTATTTAAAATTATTATTAAAAACAATAATTATTAAATCCTTCATCCTATTTCTAAAAAATACCTAGTGAGTATTACCCATTACGTCACTATGAAAACGTGTCAAACGGCGTAACCTTGTAAAAGCGTAATACAGAGTGGAAATTGTACGTTTTCGTTTTATAATTCAATTATTTTAAGTAATAAAAGACAAATAATTAGATAATTAGGTGCATTTGACATTTTGAAATAACGTCTTATTTTTAAAAGTTGTTCTTTATGATTCGCTAAATATGTTCCTCTTAACAAGGATAAATGCAAAATATAAAATAAAAAGTGTCAAATCGGCCAACTTAGAGCGGCTTTGGTATAATAGGCGTGACGACTGGGTCAAAATCTTATTATTCTATTTAGTCCGTAAGTTAGTTTATACAAAAATATGGGACACGTATTTTTTGTTTTTCAATTGATTGAAAAATGACAAAATTATAGCTTATCAAACTTCTGGAGTGGGGGCTTGTGACGTCACAGTTACGCAAAAATTGTACGTAAACGTGACGTCATACGAAACTTCTAAGCGCTATATCTTCATAATTTCTTGTTTGTGAAAGAAAAAAAAATACGGGTACAATATTTTTAAATAATCTATATAACGGACTAATTATATTTTTTTAGTCGTGTCGCCTATTCTAGTAACAGTTACTATTATGAAGCTATGATACATTTATGCTATTAACAGTAATCTCCATATCGCATTTCAATTTCATAGAAGAGACCTTCGGTCTTATTGATGCAGTAATCATTCGCAGAAACTTGAACCATAAGGAAAATACGACTAAGATAACCTTTCCCAACAAAAACAACATTAATCAGGTCAAGTAAACAAGTGGGATTTTCGCATTTGTATTTTCAACTGATAAATATGCATTGGGCAAGAAAGTAGCGTGAAGGCCCACCTGATAACGATACTACCTTTGAATTTAATGGGACATAATATTTTTTACGGTTTCTCGAAGAGATAAGTGTAAGATATTTTTTTTTTTACACTTTCAGTCAATTTTGTTAGCTACTGTTGGATTGTTTTTAAAACCGGCTACCGTGAATATTTTTTATAAGTTTACCGAACATTAATATTACCCAGTCTTCAGACAGTACCTTGTGTGAATATCAGTACCTTAAGAAAATACCTATTGTCATCATCATCATCAGCCCATATATGTATCCACTCCTACCCTTAATTAGGGCGATAAGGCCTTATACCTATTGTAACGATCGATCGATTATGATATAAGGTGGTCGCTATAGCTCACGCTAAGGCAGAACGCACACGGGGCGTTGAGTAGGCGTCGTTATCTACTTGAAAACTCATACGGACCGATTACAATACAATTACTCGTTGTTGAACAACGATTATTCGACGAATACACAAAGATTCGTATACTGAGTTCTTTATTACCTAGATTATTCTTTAAAAAAAATATCTTACCCATGGCTTATGCCCGCCTTCCAAGAACCCGTGGGATATGAAGTAGAACGGACCAGCCGGATCTATGTTCGCATTCTTAATCCTTTCAATGTTGTCTGCTTGTAAAAACACCGGAGTCCTTCTATTTCGTCTAGTGAATGTTGGATATCTAAAACAAGAACAAAATTTGTATTTAGACCTAACGCTATAAAAAATAAGATACTTGCGTTAATTAATTTTATCTTAAGATATACAGTGCACCTGATAATAATCAATAAGGTATCGGCACCTACTGACATAGGTAATGGAGCGATAGCTAAAAAAAATATTGCCCAGGTCAGGCCAGGCCCATAAATGGTGGTTCTACATTTAAACCAATAATTGTAGGTCAGTTCTAAGTAAACCTATTGCATACAAAGGATATGAAATTCGAACGTAGAATAGAGTTTTTAAACATTCAATTAAAAAATTAACAGGGGCTTAGACAAAGTAACAATATCGAAATGAGAAACTGTCCGGGATATGTAATGTGGAATCGAAACGATAACGAATTTCGAAAAGAACAAAATGTATGTGATTGACCACGTGATTTATCGCGTCTAATGTCAATCCCATACATTTTATTCCTTACGAACTTCGTTATCGTTTCGATATTGTTACATTGTCTACGGGGCCAGCACCGCCCAACCCCGAGCTTTCAAAGGTCAACGGACCCAAATAACTTTTGCCCACCAGATAGTGCAGCGGATCGAAAAATAAACACTTTGTTTATGTCTCGATAGCAACGTCACTGTGCAACATGCTACGTAAACAATTGTTTTGTCTCTCGCTTGATTTATTGATGTCACGGACGAGCCCCCGCGCTTTATCTAGCTTGTTATCGTAAAATGTGTTTGTTGGTCCGAAGCGGATCTTTAAGGCAATTAAGGCATGTGTTGTTCCAGATAACGACGTCTTATCACATATGGGCGTTCGTATAAAAAGGATAAACATTAAACACCGTTTATCTTATTAATTACATAAATATGTTAATTACACCACACCTACGCGTCTATTACGCGGAATTACCTACACCTTCTGCGGATATGAAAAAAGAAAGCTGTATTTTTTATTTTATGCAATTAATTACTTTTTTGTTGTTTTCATTTTCTCATTAGGGTTAAGCAAGATTTTAAATGTGTCTGATACTTTTTTCTGTTACAGTTCGAGTGAGAAAGTTAGCTCTTTTTACGGAGACATCAAACGCAGCACCATATCAAAACTATCGTTTTTTCCAGAAGAGAGATACGTTCTCAAAAATATTTTGACAAAAAGCAGAGAACCCTAATATGATCCTGCCGTGGAACCCTCTTGGCTTTAAAAGGCATATAGCATCAACATAGGGACTGACGACTAATATAGCTCCTCTACAGTAGGTAAGTGGATGGTAGGTAATCATTTATTGTTGGATGTTAGTGACACGTAAAAAATATTATTATTATCAATATGAGAGCTACCGCTCCCCCCAAGATTAGGGGTGAGAGCCATCCGCAAGTCCGGTGATCATGACAAGGCTATGAAGGCTACTCCAAACCATTTTTTTTATAATAGGCTAAAAAGATGACCTCACTCCACCTGATGGAAGCGGTAGTGAAATCCAAATATGAGGTTGACAGGCACAATACATCATATTGAGCCTGTCGCACGCACTCGCATTGTAGTCATTTAGGAAAAAATCAATATAGGCTTTAGTAAGCAAGTGTACTAAGTTAGCAAATAAATTAATACAACGACATAAAATGTAATCCACTGAAATAATAAGTCTACCCTTCAAATTAAAAAAATATTAGTGTAAGAGATACTGAATATTAGTAATCAAGATCGTTACTATTCTCAGCTATTGTTTTTAACACCGACTTAAGGCTATTTTCATTATGGTTTCAATATTGCTGTGAGTTACAACTAATTATGACCCAATTGAAGAAACAATGATTGACGCAAGTAAATATTAAAACTATTTGTTACGGTACGTATGTCACCTTGCATTTTGAAAGAAATAGATTCCGATAGGGAGTTGATAACTGTCTCCACCCACTTTTTATAAGAATGGATATCTAGAGACCAAAGAATTTTAAGATATTGAGAATTATTTGCAGGTAGTAGTTTGAGTACTCAGAAATTTGTAGCTAAGGTTAACAATTTGTTGGATTAACATTCAAAATGTTGTTTTTTTTAAAGAAATTTATTTATTCACATTATGTGGACGTCTGCCAATGTGACCAACAAAAGCGTTATTTTTAGTTCCATCTATATCGAGTAAGAATCTACTTTATATCGAGCACAGTTCACACAATCCATTCATTTAAAAATTAGATCAAACATTACCTTATCGCCATCGACTCTGGTGGATTCGGAAAGTAATTATCCGGTCTATTCTCCGTCCAGGGATAGGACTTCGAGAAGCATCCATAGTTCCCGTAGCAACGCTCCACTTCTGTATCATCTAAAATATTAATTGTTATCAGTAAAAATATTCATTTAGAGCACGAGTCAATCAACCTTTAGCTATCATATGACAGAGATCTGGTTAATTGCGGACTTTTATGACAATTTTATGTGGTAATGACACTTTATATTCTACGTCATAGAATATAATAGCTAGTTACAGTGAAGCTAAAATTTTGAACCAATATATGCTAAAACAATTCATCAAATATCTTTCAAACAGCGCTCTAAAGTACCATGTGCAGGTAAGTTCAAGAAACTTCGTTAAATTCAAACAAAAGTCTATTCAAACAATCATCCATAGAATGAAACGGATTTAAATCATAACGGGATTAGTGATTTACTGGCTACCTGCTGTCTATGTTCAAATAATATTTCTCGCTGGGTAAGACTTAAATGTAGATAAAATAAAGGGCTACTGTAAGTAATAATAAATAAGTATGTATAAGGAATTTTTATTGAGAATACAAGAAAAATTACCACAAAATCGGTTTCGCATTAATAAACCCATACAAAAAAATATACTCACTAAATTATTAATAAGATTAAACCCTAACACTTCGAGAATCAACAAGGCTCATTCCAGACTTACCGCTAAAACTCGTAGGAAAATTGGTCACATCAGTCCCATTCTGCTTGTCCATCAAAACCATGATGGTTTGCAGCATCAACGTAGCACTAGTCTTGTTATACATTTCGCCGACTCACTTTCCACGCTCACAAAACGCAAACTGCGCTCAAACGTATGCGAATACTCGCTTATCTATTCAAATAAATGAAATACGATCTGTGATTGACCCCACAAGTGTACTTGCTAATTGTCCAGTTGACAGTTTGTGAGTGAGATGTTTAGACTGGGGCATTTTGTTATATACGAGTTGTGAATGCACCGAGCCCAGTACGTTACCTAACAGCTCCCCTTTGGATGGTCCGCAGACGTTCCGGGATATGCTGATAAGAGGGGTTACACGTTATCGGGTACGGCTATTTGTTAAAAACGATTGACGCACGAACCAGTCTGGACGGTTGTAGATACAAGCGTGTGGATTGTGCGAGTTGTATAGATCGGCAATTAATTGGATGTAGAATACGCTAATTAGCCTCTTGAACTGAGCTAAGGGCGGACAAGCATGGGACGAGTTATTGAACTAATGGCAACCTACGATGTTGTAGTAAAGGCGTATTTATCTAATGCAGCGTAGGCAGCGCACTGAGGGGTGTGTGAAAAATGTCTTACTTAATTAGTATTTAAAGACATATTTCAAAGTAATCCATTTTACCCTAATAGCTGCTTGGTACGACATTGTGGAATGATTTGCTTCGCCCAGGATTAATTCATACAATTTTCCCACATCATGTGTATGCACATGTAAACCTTTGTTAATGATGGAAAGATGTCTGAAGATAATATTTACAATTCCTTATTACGTATTATCGAGTTAATTTTTCGTAATATCCCTTTTTTGTGATTGTTACAAATAACTTTGTTTTGCTGACTTTTCAAGCAACCTTTACTAAAACAATAAGCTTGCTTGCTTTAAATATAACGTAACTTAATCTAACATTTCAATGATACATTTATTTCTGTTTTAATGATAACTAAAAGATCCGGTGGCAAAGGCTCGTGACCGGATTTTAACTACATACCGTTAGAGATTAGAGACTTTCAAAATATCGCAACATAATTTGGTCGCCTACCGGATGAAACATATATAGATTCAAGCAAACATTAGAAAAGACGGAAATAAAATAAAACTTGTAAAAAGATTAAACCAACGCTATCTTTACTCGCGTGCCACAGTGTGATTCACAAATAATATCTATAACGAGTGAGTAAGGAAGTGAATCTATGCATGAACCCTACAATGTACAAACATCACAATTCTATCTTTAACCTAACGGTCTGCGTTCGAATTCACACATGGATCTCTAAAATTAGAATAGCAACAAATAAATCTCAAGTCGAAGTAAACAAGCAATGGACTTTGAGACCCGTTCTTGATAAAGTCCTCCAATTAACAAAATAAGCAAACAGATGCCTTTACGACTCGCGATACAGACCATAATGTATATCAAAATGGGTTTTATTACTTTTATGATCGCATTGAACACAGAGGGCCTTGGAGCAAATCTCATAATCGATAGTTAGCAAGATCTACATTAATTAAATGCATGTTACGTAAGTAATGTAATATTTGTTTGTAGTTTACAAAGTAAGTAGTCATCTGCTTCGTAAATTAATTAAATTTGTATCAAGGAACAAATTCAGACCAGTTATATTGCCGACCTTATCAATACAAAAGAAGTGTTTCATTTCAGTCTTGAAATTTTATTAAATTTTACTTGACTCAAGTAAACACACATTTCTCAAAAATCACAAAAATAATTATTTCATGCAAAAATACTTATCACTTAGTCATAGCTCAATCAACAAAATTAGCACTAACATAATCAGATAAAAAAACATCCACAATAATGGAAGTCAAAACTTGTCTAATAAATGCTTATAAAATTCATAATCACTTAAAATTAATATTGTGCTAACTAAAGTACTTTACGCGATTTATTCTTAGAGGGCGTGGAAGAGAAGTTACAGTTAAACGTCATGTCTTCAGTGAAAATGTCTGACATGGACATGGCTTCGTTCTTATTGGACGCTTGTACGAGAAACCGGTCGAAATCTTCAGAAGCCATGTTCTCTTTATCGTCCAATTTAGCCTCTGAGAAGCGGAAACCTGACAATTTCTGTATTGAACTATTGTCACCGGGATAGAACTGCGTCCCGTCTGCAGAGTTCTCATCTTTGAAACCGCTGTCCACCCTCAACCAATGTACATTGGATATCTCTTTCAATGCAGTCTTACTGTTGTTAGCCTTAGAAATATCAGTCACAGTCAACTCTGAAGGCTTTATGGCACTCTCGTAATAACTAGAAGCGTTAGCATAAAACGTGTTTTCATTAAAACCACTGTCAACTCTTTTAAAACTAGAACTATCGCCAACCTTCGTAGCGTTGCCGGTGTAATCGAATTGGCTCACATTTTCAGTCAAGAATTTGAGATCAACATTGTTAAAGTCTATTTTCTTATCTTCCAAATTTAGTGGATTTTCGTAATTATCTAGACTATTATCTAGCAACATGTGCACAGGTGTCAAAGTTGGTGCACGAATTTTGCTTATTTCGTGGGAAAGCACATTTCTACACGATTTCCCCTTGATGGGTGTATCATCTAATAAATTCAAGTTATTTATTTTGGTAGACGACTGTATATCTACGCGTTCTGAGGTAGTTTCGGCGTTGTGGTGTATACTCGCTTCTTCTACTATCGACCACGATACTTGCTTGCCTTGTGGAGAACTTGACTGAGAATCTGCTGGAAATTAACAGAAAACATTTGAAATCAGGTGTAACAAAAGTGTTAATAATGAATTAATAAAAGAAGCCATCTCTAACATTGACGGCGAAGTACTGAAAGGACAATTAAATATTTGCCAGTTTAAGCAACAGGTTTAAAATTTGTATGTGATCTTTGTATGAGTACATTCCAAATACTTAAACAGCAACTCCCCACTTATAAAATCCAATTATCGTTTAAATGTTCAGCCATGAAAGTCATAGTCATAGATATTAGGCATTATCGATAAATAGTTCAGCAAAAAAAAATTACAAGCAAATTACCTTGACAGTGGTCATGGAAGGATCCGTCAATGCTCATATCCATACTAAAGTCAAGTTTCTGAACAGACCGACTCCGGTGTAGACTCGACATACTGAGGCTGCGTTTGTCGGCGAACGTGAAAACCTCCTTCCGACATCGCTGCGGTGACGACTCTTTTAAAGACGCGCTTCTTTTCAATATGGACTTGTTTGGTGTCTTGCAGAAGCATGGTCCCTTATTTTCGGTCTCGGGATCGGACTCTATGCAGTCGAGACAGGTAGCCATCGCTTCAGACTCTGGAGATGTGAAGTTGTTTTTCTGGAAATTTTTAAAAAATACTTTATTAGTATGAGGGTAAATAATGGACATTCTGCAGTACACCATTAGAAAATTACAGTGTTGGCACCTAGTGCGTAACATATAATTTGCTCTCGTACTAAAGTTATTATTTTGTCCATACTTCTTAATGATTGGGTACTGTTTGAACATCCATTAATGAATCTATTGCTCCAGGAGTTGTGAGATTGATCCCCAACCATAAGAAAATTTGGGGCAATGCTCTCCTGTATGAAATTTGACTCTAAAATACTCCGAAATTTGACTCTAAAATACAACCAACATTTTTTGCAGGGTAGTAGTTTTAGGCGGGGCGTGACACATCATTTCTCCAGGCCTTGAGGATGAGGACGACGAGCCCAAAAGGTTCAAGATCTCCATTGAACACAGTAGCGTAGCTGGACGAAGTGGACCTTCGCCTACGGCCTCGCACTTCAAGGCACCTCCTGGCAAGCTTTAGGAAGCGGCAAAAGAGCAACAGAACATACCTCTTCATCACTAGAAGTGGCTTTAGTGATGGGTGATATGGAAGCCGAGGCAAGCGACGACGAGGCGCCAGACTCCGGGGCGGCGCGCTTCGGAGTCCTAAACTGTATCGGGCTGAAGCAAGGCTCCCCAAACTCGACTGCGTCCAATATCTTGTTCCGGTAACAGGCCTTCCCGTTGGCCGAAAGGTCTTTCTTGAGCGGAGTACCGAATGTACGCTTCATTCCTTTCGCTACCAAATCGCGGCTCTGAATGTAAAGAGAATAACTCAAAGTCAAAATCAAAAATACTTTATTTACATAGGCAATTATTAATAGACATTACAACAATAGTATGATTCAGACTACCAGTAGTTCAGTATCGTAAAAACAGCTTACTTCGCTTACCTAATGCAGTTAGTATTTTTACATTTAATGGCCAAAACAAAAAGAGTAATTACTGATAAAAAGAAAGAAAGAAAGAAATTATTTATTTGGTATGAAATAAAATTGAAATAAACAACTGAGTGAACTTAAATTAAAATAGAGATTTAAACAAAATACAAAACAATTTTTAAATACTAAATTCAATACATTAAAGGTCTCCGCTCAGTATAAGGACGTCGCGGCACACAATGCCGTCACGGCCACTGGTATTCTGCGGAGGCCTTATAAATAGATGAAGGCAGCTGATATATCTGCACTGTTCATTAAAACAAAACCACATGGTAAATATCCTGGACAGTTTTAGTTTTGAAATGTGTAACCATGACAGTTTAAAAGTAATTACTGAGCAGCTTACCAAGTCAGGACTAAAGACGACAGGCATATGGACTTCATAGCTTGATGGAGGCCTTGGTTCAGGCTCCGGATGTATCTCATCGTCAGTCTGTTCAGAGTCATAATGTTCTGTGTCACTGTGCTCTTCGAAAAATAACTTCCGACGAAGAGACCCATTTGCTGTGATCTCATATTCGCCCGAAATATCTTGGTCCTGTAATTCATAATGCTTAAGTTTTATTAGGGTCGCTATGAGACTAATGAGACAGAATCCGATGGAGGCAAATAATTCGCTCCAAATGCACATCCAATGATGACCACGATCCTCAGTCATGAGGGGCCGACTACAGAGAGAAAGATGAGACTAATTCTACCTTTCAGTACATTTTTAAATTTGAAAAAATTCACAATTATGTCCCGTCTGGACAGTACTTTCTTTCAGGGCAGATTACTCAGTTAATTAAAATATATTGTACATATCATGCAACATGCAATTTTATTTCATTCTTATTGTGATTTTATATCCTTAGTCAGTGTCAATGGCCTAGTTACTTGGCCCTAGTAGGTTATATGCCAGAGGTAGCCAGTACAAACCCCAGTTCATCCCAAATTGGGAATATTTATTAGTATACTAGAAAAAGTATAATAACAAGTTGGGTCATAGCCTGGCTTTTGTCTATAGGTATCTATAATAGTGAGGATGTAACACATTATTGTATGATTTAGATTTAAAACATTGACACAAGAAAGGTGAAATAAACATTAAGATAGTGAATTAAGTTACCCGCCTAATAGACTTAATGAGAAATAAATACATGGAAAGTATAGTTTCAGATTTCATCTTCTTTATGGTTGTTTGCTAACAAATCATTATTGAATCAAAACTCTGAGCTCTTGCATGTTAATCAAATAATAAAATACCAAATGAAATCTGGCTCTTACTGTATGTTTATTTACTTACATGTGTGTATGTACAGAAGGGCTGAAGTAATTTTTCAATTTCAGGAGGCAGCTCAGGAGGTAATGTTAGGACAGTTTGTGCTGAAACTAAGTAATGACTATGCCTAATAAAAGCTTTTTCCATTCATATAAATATTAAAATAAATACAATGAAAACTATTTGTTTAATAAATGTAATATTTTGAAAAATATATATTCTTTATTCCTATAAAATAAGATTTATCCATTATAAGAAAAATACCAAATACAATCTACAGACAAGATACATACATAGCTATTTAAAGTAATTTTATTTCTTTTTAGTGGAACTTAGAGATAAAAAATGCAAATTCATGCCTCTCATTCATGTCTGGATGGTGACTTGAACACACAATTCAATAAATTTCTGTTCTTATTTCTAATATTAATTTACTTTGAAATAAATCATACTTACCATCTCTCATTATAACAGTCTTTTCCTCTGCAAAGCTTGTTAACTTAATGCTAATATCGCTAGAAGTTTGAAGCAAAGGCTTTATCTTCTTGGAAGACTCTAGTGGGCTTGGCATTACCATCTCTTGAGAAAAGAATCTGAAACAAACCATATAGCATTGGATAAATCCATAATATCCTTATCTTGTTCACTGCATAAAAGTGATTTGTTGAAATCACAATACACCAATTGCCTTCTCTCGAGAATTTTGTACCTAGATATGTTGATAGACAAAGAATTTGTCAATTTACTTATTCAAATTAGAACATTTAGGTATGTTATAATTAAGAGCAATCATTTTTTTGTAAACAATGCCTTGTAATGCTTTCTTCCTTGTGAATGGCGACATTGTATGTAAATATTATTCTCACAGCATACCTCTCAGTCGCCTCCTCGGCAATCCGTTCCAAAGCAGGGTCTGGCGACGGCTCGTACTGACTATTGCAGACTACAATATCTGCTGGCACCAGTGCACACGCCTGATCGATATCCCATCGGAACGATCCATTGTTCTTCTTTTTGTATATTTTGCACATGCCCGGACTAAGGAGAAACCAATTTTTAAAAATTAAGCAAATTTGTAGCGTTTAAAATACACTGGCTCACGAAATATCTATTCAATGGTTTGTTGCTATTACACTTGTTGATGGATGTCATTTAAGCGCCCCTTTTCCGCACTTACCTGCATATTGGTTTATGTAGCCTATCAATTAACGCTTGGTCGAAAGGATTACGAACTTTCTTGTTTGGAGTTGATTTGTATTTACTATCAGGACTATCATTTTTATCACTCATTTCGAAAATAACGTTGGATAAATTTTAAAATTTCAGTTCGCCATTCAACAACCTACCAAACAACTGTCAATTTTTTTTTTAATCATTTATTTTATGTCTTTGGGCTACTGGGCCATATTAGAAAATGGTATTTGAGAAGTATATAATGTATAACTAAACCTAGCCATGTATCTGTTTTAAACCTTATTAAATTGTGCAGATTTTAATGCTAATATGAATAATTATAAGTTTATGGATCAAAACATCCGAATCAGACAATGTAGCATCTTCGTTTTATTATCTACTAGCTGTACCCGCGACTCCGTTCGCGTACATTTCGATTTTTACAATTAGGTTTGTGTGGGAGCCACGTCTTATCCTAACTGGAGCTAGAATTTCTAAAATAATCGTAAAATTAGTATCAGTATCATATATTGAGCCTATAAACACAATATCTCTGAAAACAAACTAACTTACTCCATGGCCGACCCTTACAGATTTATTATTAGTATATATGTTACGGTAAATGTGAGCAATCGGTAATTATCTATAATCACCGGTAATTATAGATAAATACCGATGCACATGGTAAATGTAGTGAATTATTCAAATTTACCGGTAATTATATAAAACTCCCTCGCGACTGAGGTAAATGTTGACATTGCTGACAAAAATCACAAGTACTCTGCAATTCCAAATGTCACAAAACTCAAATCTGCAAAAATATATTAACGAGAATGAATTTTAAGAGTGTCACTGTTCCATTTTAATTTTATTTAACTTTATTTTTATAAGATTATATTTTTTTAAAAACCAAACTTGAAGTTTGGTTTCTAGATGTCTTGTTTGTTTTATAACTAGCTGTGCCCGCGACTTCGTTCGCGTGGACTACAGTTTTCTTACGGGATCGGGAGTTACTGGGTAAAAACTTTTTTTTTTCCCAGTTTTTTCAGAATTTTGCAATATCGCGTTGCAAGTAAGCTTTACGTCTAATAAGGTACCTGCATGCCAAATTTCAATCATCTATCTTACGCGGTTTAGATGTTTTCATACAAAAGTTTTTTCCCGCTAATTCCCGTTCCCGTGGATTATATTATATTGCAAAATTTCAATATCCTGTTGCAATTACGCTTTAAGTTTAATAAGGTACCTGCATGCCAAATTTCAAGCATCTAACTTAAGCAGTTTTAATATTTTCCTGCTAATTCCTGTTAGAATTTCGGAAAATCCTTTCTTTTTGCACCTTTACGGTACCTAACCTACGTCCTTTCAAAATCAAACAGTATCGTTTAGTTTAATTTAATGTAATAGAAAATTTAAAAAAAATACCTATGCAGTTCGTATGTAGAATGGAATGTAGTAAATTCCATTCTACGTATACAAACTGCATAGATTCTTTTTTTAAATTTTCTATTACATTAAATTAAATTAACGATACTGTTTCCCTTTAAAACTTTAAATGATTTATTTTAATATTTTTCTTAATGACGCCGCATTGAAATGAAAAAGTGTGCAATGAAATTATTTTCGTTTGTCAAACGTAAAATGCGTGATTCAGAACACAATGAAGTGGCACAGGGATCATCATGGCTGAAAAAGACTATAATAAGTATTGTATTTTAAAAATACATATATTTATAAATAAGGAACTTAAATTCAATCTTTTGGATGTGAATTAATGTTTTTATAAAAATTTGTTATAATTTATACCTTGCTTGGTTATAAAGTGGAAATAACTGTTAGGTACTTATATAGGGTAACCAGTATATTGATTGGCACCTAATGCTGACTTTAGTCTTTGGCTTCAAAAATTCAATTGGACTAACGTTAGTTACAGATTTATTTAGCATTAATGGATTTTTAGATACAAACAGATTCCTTAAATGATACTACAATTCAAAAATGTATCCTTATTTATTTAAAAAAAATCAAAATAATAGACAGTGACATAAATGTATAGTCATTGGCACTATGGTACAGTGATTGACACTGTAACTTAGTACAATCATTGGCACTCACAATGGCATTGCAATTATTAGCATAGTGCCAACCTAGTTACTACAACTATTTAATTAATGCTTAAATTGAATCAGTCTTCTGATGAATTAATAAAAATACTGGAAATCTTCATTATTTCATCGTCTAATAATCACATCATCGACTTGTTGAAGGTATAGACTGAGCGTAATCAATAGGTGGTTGTATAGAAGTGGTAAGATAAGGTTCCGCGTCATATGCCGCAGTCCAACGATGGCCTGCCGGCGGTGGGTGTGGGGACACTCCCGTCAGCATTGCACCAATGGCTGTCGTTGAGGGACGGGAGTGACCTTGCGTACCGGGACCCCTGTCGCTCCCCTCCGGAGAGGCTAGAGGGAGCCCGTGGAGGCTCCGCCGGTGGTGTTGTGCGTGAAGGCTTTGTACACAAGGCCAAGTACCACTGCACCACCAGTAGGCGATGAGGTACGCCGCGGAGTTTATTGGGTACACCTCTAGTGGCCCTAGGAATTGCACCTTAGCCCAGGAGCAGCTGCCGGTCTTTTCCATCTCAGCACCCTCAGCAAGGAGTCCCACATACCACCTAGGGTAAACCCCTACCCAAGGTGAAGGTGCATCAAGCATATTCCGCGTCAAAAAATAAATAAATTAGATTAAAGGATTCAGAAGTATAGCGATTGGCAGGACTGCCAATGACTGAGCGGTAATATATATTTCAGTGCAATTATTGGCATAGCAAAAACTGCGTGAACACTAATCTTTTTTCGAAAGAGTTAAAAATCATATTCCTAACATAATATCATGACGTAAAGCTAAAATATCCTTGAAATGGTTACCTGGAATCGTATAAAATTCAATTCTAACGCACTCCTTACCAAACTTTTTCACGTTAAAATTGCCGCGAACTTTCACTGTTGACATAATCCAACAGAAAAACGATTAAAGACGTCATTTTGGCGTAAAGTTAAGTATTTCTATAAGTAAATGTAGAAATTTGCCGCTGAATAGTAGTTTTTTCATATCAAAAATGTATTTACGAAATTAAATATTTGAAATGAAAGGCAAAAGTGCCAATCACTGGGGGGGTGCCAAGAATGGTACTGGTTACCCTACTTCGGCAATTTTACTGTTGTCCCTCACTAGTGCAGTCAGTCTGACATGTAGCAAATCGGCCAACTTAGAGCGGCTCTGGTATAATAATAAATAAATAAATAAATAAATATTGTTGCGTTGGATGTAGAAGTGTTGATAGTTGAATTGATTTGTCAGATACTTATAATTGTTTTAAACCCAATGCATTGTTTTTCGGTGACTTATAACTCACGTATAATGATAATATCTTACACATAAATAAGTAAAACCTGTCGTTTCGACCACTTCACGCGCTGATCTTTGTGACGGAAATCAGAAAATGTGTTCGTAGTCTTAAACACATTATTATGTCGTTTATGTAATCATTACATCTAAAGGGTTCTTCGTATGTACGTTCAACTAAAATAACTAAAAACGTAGTAACAATAATAACACAAAACATACGAATGACAGCGGTTTGTTTACTGTTTGTGCACGTGGCGCAATCTACAACGAGCTTTGCGAAATAGGCCTCTTCGATTAGTTATCTTATTCAAAAAGATTTTTGATGGAGTTGAATATTTAAATATTGTCTTTATTGTGGCAACTTTTCTGCTATTCTCTATTGCCAAATGTGCAAATGGGTTGCATGGCTGAGCTGAAATTCTATAATTTAAAAAACAAGATGTCAGCTGTCAACATGGCATGGCATTTGACAGTAGATAAGTGAGGCAATTTTTTTCGAATTTGAACGTTAATTTCCAATAATTTTGTTTCAATGTTGCTCATAATTTGTTTAAAAACAAAATGTTGATAAGTAATGTGAAATAACATTTCAAAAGCAATTCGGTGTAATAATTTCACGATGGAAGATAGTGCCAGGGGTTCCCTAAATACCAGCTGTGAACCAATGGACGTTGACCACAGTTTGAATTCTATAAATCTTTCATTTAATCGTGAGGAAAGGGTTGATCGTTCTCTTGATACACCCTCTGACCCAGTTTCGCCACTGAAACACGAAAGTGAACCAGAAGTATGGAACATCAAAAAGTATCATATTGTAAGAAATAAAAACCAAAAACAAAACAGCAAAAATGTACTCTTGTTAGTGGCTTTCATTACACTGATAATATCTATTATTGTATACTGTGTTCTGAGCATTAGATGCAGTCAGGACCTAAACTTGAAAGAGCTCAAGTTTAAACTTCAAAATAGACTGTATGGACAGATGAAAGTTACAAATGACTTAGTAAGAAGTTTGGAGAGTGATGCCACTAGCAAAATCTTGTTTTTATATGGTGGAACAGGTGTTGGAAAAACATACACTATTTCTCTAGCTTTAGAAAATTTTTGGAATAGTTCCAATGTGTACCATTATACAATGCCTAGTTTTGTTAATAGTTTTTCTGCTGATACAATGCTAGGTTTGAATATATGTGAAAGTTCGATAATGGTTGTGGATGACCTGAAACATAATGATTTTCAAGTAAAACAACAAATTAAAGATGTAATAAAAAAGAGTGAGAGTTTGAAGAAGAAAATTACAATTATCCTGATATACAACTGTGATTTGATTACAAGGAATTTTGTAAAGAGATGTGATGAATCTTTTTATTCAGAGCTAAGACATCAGTTTGATGATGTCCATGTCTATAAATCATTTATTGAATTTGAACCGTTGACCAGGGAAGTTTTGAAGAAGTGTGTTGAAGATGTGATAACAGGAACAGAGATCAGTGATATTGATTGGAACAATATTTTAAATAACTTTGATGTCACACTTGATGGTTGTAAAGGAGTGTATAAGAAAGTTAAATTTTTAAATATTTTATGAGGTATGACAATAATGTTAATTGTATTTTGTAGTGTAATTAGCTAGTAGTATTGTAGATAGCATACTTTATCTTAGACTGTTATTGATAGATGTGATTGTTGATATTTTTGGTATTTGAATAAAATGTATTTTTAGATCAAAAGAACTTTATTTTAGAGAATGTTACATGATAATCGGCAATGCAGAGGTTCAAGAAACAATGTTGAATACAAATATATTTACCGACAATTCTTTAATACACCTACACTTTCACATTTGAAATAATTCTACAACAAACTTAGCCTTTATTATATTGTAATAAAGAGCAAATACTAAATGAAATTTATGGTGCATCAAAGTATGAAAGACTTTCAAATCTATAAAACATACAAAATCATTTCAAGCACATGTTTAAGCAAGGGTGCAATATTGATTACATTTTTGACTAAGGACAATGCATTCTCTCATAAGTAGCCTAATAATGACTTCAATATAATGCTGTTAATAGACTTACAAACAATACCCTTGCAATATATGTTACAATTATTATTTTTAATATGTAAAAAGTAATTATTTAACACAATAAAATATGTTTCTAGCTGAATGGTCAATATTTTATACTATAAAGAATTTACCAGCAAGATAGATGCTACATGAGAAATATGTTAAAATATATAGAACAAAAGTTACATATTATCATGAAATATGTTACTAATAGGTTTATTAAATTTAAAAGTTTTGAATTGTCGCCATATTGCACTGCACCCTTATTATAAATTTATCTAAACCATGAAACCATTTGCGCTACACTAGGGTTTGGTCTTGAGCGACATTGCCATGCAATAACAGAGTAAATATCTAAGTACATACACACCCATGTGCATTCAAATGGTTACTCGAGCTATAAATTGTAAGTACAATAATTTTTAATTGAACATAAAATAGTTAAATTTTATAGCATAGTTTAATACTTGTTAAGTTAGTATTAATAAAAAAGCAGCCAATAGAAAAAGTTGGAATATTATTAAAAAGCTCCCCTATATGTAAAAGCCAGTGAGATAAATGCATGCAAACAGGTAAAGTGCACTATTAACAATTTGCGGAGAGCTATTAGAATTTTCAAAGTAGTTAGGTAACATTGGAGCTGTAAGTATTCCTTGATTTTACATTGATGTCCACTGGAACAGTGTAGAGGGAAGACAATACACAATTTACTAAAACACTGTTTTTGAAAACTATGTGAGTTCTGGAAGTTTCATGATACTTTTGTGCATCTTGGGAGTACTCTTACATGGATGATGTTATATTGTTATACATCAGTTGAGATAGGTGTTTTTTTTTATATATTAGTACTTATGTATTTTCAACAAGATTTATTTACTAGGGAGAAAATTTACATAACTAGTAAGGTAATAAAACTGTTTTTAAATTTGAAATATTTTTCAAATACTGTTTAATTAGTAATAGAATGGCCTAAGTAACCATTCAGTTTTTGTATAATATAAATCAACTATCATTTCACCATTCAGTTAGGCTCAGATTCAACATTTGAGACTAATGAAATCATGACTTTAATACTGAGATTCAGTTTTAGTTATTTATAAGTAAAGACCAAATGTATAACAATTAATTTGTCATGGCAACACATTGAAATCTAGGAACTAATGAGCTTATCATATTCTCTATTTCATACAAAACTGCTGGTATTATGCAATTGTTTTATTATGCCAATCTAGAAACTTATAGGTACCTACATACTTTGAATGACGACAGATATTCGACTAGGTAGGTAAAATTAACTGTATAAAGGAAGGTTGTACTTATATGTGTTAATACTATCATTGTATTAAGCAGTGTACCTACCTATGTGTTTCTAGTCAACAATCAGCACATATATATAAATAATTTTGTGTAAAATAATAAAGATAAATAAATATTTTCTTAGGTAAATCTTATTGGCCAGTGGTAGTTTAATTCACAGCACTTCCGCGTATTTTTCAAAGTGTAGCAAACAACTTATATATAAGTGTGACTATATATTATGTACCTATAAAATTTAACATCAAGGTCACATAACAAAATATTAAATCAATTTAGGAGAACTAGATAACGCAGATATTATTTAAAATAAAAAATTATGTCATGATAGCTATATAGTTGAAGACGACACTTTTAAACATGAAATGTGCAAATCAATATCTATTTACACAAAGTAACTATTTAATTTTTGTATATGTTCAAAATTAATTTGAAAACGTTGATTAAATACTAAATATGCGTAACAATAAAGACTAGAATACATTTTTAATTTTACAGTTATTGGCACTAAATTGATTGATAATGGCACAACTATGTACTCTGGATACAGTGAAACTATCACTTTTAATATTTTACTAATTATGCAATGCATTTTATTAATTACAATTCCAACTCCCTGGATTTAACGTAAGTTTTGCTAACTATACTAAAATATGTTACAAAATTGTAAAAAACATGGATAAATGTTTTTTAATATCTAATTATATTTCTAGGAAATACTGAAATTACTGCAGACTTACAGTTATAGATCCAATAGTTTTAGAAAAGAGCACATTTCATAAGTGAAACTGTGCAAAAAACACACCACATTACACATTAATATCACGGTTGACAAAGCTCCTCTTAATGAATACATTTTAATCTGTATAAGTACCATCAAGCAGACCATTCTCTTGCACAGTTATCACTTAAATATTATTAGCTATCTCAACTTTATTTTATTGATCATGATAATCAGGTACAAAATCAATGATGTAATGTAAATCATGTAAAACAGTAATCATAAGGGTGCAGCTAGAACTAAGAGCTCTTTCAGTATTTGATTAGGATTATATTTTAGATTACCTATTATAAATTCATATACTTCATGCACATTAAGTTATTGACTGAAAGATACCCTTAGTGTGTCTCCCTTGTGAAAGCGAAAGCAGAATAATAGTAACAACATTAAAATCTAAAATTGACAAAATTGATATAATCCACTTAAAACATTAAGATAAACTCAGCACTAGCTTGATATAATAGTTCTAGATGAAAAACAAATCTAACTCAATAAGATCTAAAGTAGATAAAATGTTAAAATTTAAACTACTAGAAAGTTAACTCACCGTTAGTTTCATAGTGCCAATAACTGCATATTTCATTAGTTACTTAAACCTTACTAACTAGGTATTTGATAACAAATAGAACACCATTTTTAAGCACGACAAAACATTCATAGTTAAAAATGTAGAGAGACTTACTGAGAAATGTGCTAATAATTCTAAACCTTGAAAATGTATGCTGATTTTTTACTTATATAGTATATTTCTTAGTATCAGATCTGATATTGTATGAGATTTCATTTTGTTGATCAGCAACAACTTGTCTCGTTATTCGTTGACATCTTCGATCGTGGCCGAGATCAGGATTTGTACACTACAATAACTAGCACAAAGCATTGGATATTTTAATTGTATCACATTTTAGCCACATTGTTATATCTTAATTTGTATTTGATCAAGACTACAACGACCAGTGATTAGGAATTCAATTTGAAGTTTTTTTAGTTTGTTTTGGATAACATCGATTCACTAGACTTATCAACTCAAATTCTTGGAATAAAGAATTTCTAATAAAATTCGTGAAGTTTTATAGCTGAATTGGATATTTAGTTTTCTTATGCCATTGCCTAAAGGATACATTTTAAAGGATCTCCAATTTATTCAATGCTTTGAATATTTGTTGCGTTGACATCACCGTTACATATAACTTGCTGTGGGAGACCATTATCCTTTGGCGTCAGGGACTGGTTCGACGGAGGGGCTAGTTAGGAGCGATGGAAGTGTATCGCCGTCCACTTGTTGTGGCGTTTGTGCCAGATACGGGTCTCTTGCGACTGGTGTGTAGCGCGCTGACCTTCTGCATCCACACTTTGTGTTACGCAAACATATGCTATTACGGCTACGTCGTCTCCAAGAAGATGCACTCTGGGATTCAAAATGGTTGTATTCGTCTTAACGTGGGTTGGGGTGTTCTCGATAAAGAATTTGTGGAACTCTACACCCTCGACAAGATTGCCTAGTGCGTCAGGATCAAACGCTGTCACATTAGGATCGCAAAGTTTGGAGTATGTTTCATAGTCGCCATTGTTAATGGAATCTATGAGCAATTCTGTGAACTTGATTACTTCAGCTCGACGCAATGAAGCATTACTATCGCCACGGGCTTTTCCAAAAGAGTCTGCCTTTGTTAATGCTTCTTCGTCATGTTCCTTAGAAATGACGGTGCACGCCCTATCTACGCCCTTCTTGTCTTTATCCAAATCGTCATCCTCCAAAGTGGTACTGCTATCAGTTGATTCTTTAACTTGCGATCCATCGCCCTTTTTGTTTACCATTGATTTTCCCGAAAAGTTTCGGGTGGCGAGCATAGTTGTCAAAATCGCACCTTTCAGCTTGCGACGAGCATTGAATTTCTTCAAGCAATCCACAGTCTCTTGTCTGTGCATAACAGAAGCAACACGTTCCCGGTGGCAAATCCATGGGTGCTTCAGCGCTTCGGAAGCTGTGATTCTCTTGCTGGGATTAACCGTCAGCATTTGATTGATGAGACTCTTCGCCTCGGGCGTGACCGTGTCCCACTCGGGTGATGGATAGTCATAGGCTCCTGCCTTGATCTGTCCGTATAATCGATGCTGATCTTCATCCCAAAATGGCGGATATCCAACCAGCAGAATATATAAAATTACACCGCAGGCCCAAATATCCACGGGCTTACCGTAGGGTTCCTTTTTCAGGACTTCGGGCGACAGATAACCTGGTGTACCGGCAAAACCAAACCATGCCTGTTGGTCACCTTGTACTTCAATGGCCAAACCAAAGTCGGCTAATTTTACAGCCGCTCCTTTGGCTTTACTGGCCAGTAAAAGATTTTCAGGTTTTAAATCTCTATGCACGACTCCATTATGATGGCAATGATGAACAGATTCCAGAATTTGCTGTATGCAATGCGATGCATCGGCCTCAGAATAAAATTCTCTCGCTACAATGTCCTCGAAAAGTTCCCCGCCGGTAACCAAATCGAATACAAGGTAATGGAAATGTTCTTCCTGAATAGAGTCATGTAATCTCACGATATTGGGGTGCTGCAGTTTTCGACAAATCCTCGCTTCTCGTTCCAGTTTTTGAAAATCTCTGGCTGAGAGTTTTTTGGTATTGATTATTTTGGCAGCAAATTCATATCCAGTCGATTTTTGTACGGCTCGCCTTACAATTGAAAAGGCACCCTTTCCTAATTCTTCTTTCAAATCGTAATTGTCGGAGAAACGGGTACTAACACTTTCACGGTTTGGATTCGCCATTTTCACAACGGAATACTTATTTTATCAGTTCAAATTAGAAACTTACTGCGTGTAAATTTGAGCACAATTTTCTCTTTCTGTAGGTAACTGAAACAACAAAAATAAATGCATATAAAACACAATATAGGACCCCTTTCCTTTCTTTTTTAGTTAATTTAAATTAAAACAAAAATTGTGATTTTGCTTGAAGTGGTGATTTAATTGGTAATTTGGGTAAGGGTATTATGATAGGACGTAGCCGATATTTTTTTGTAGGTATTCATATTATATGAATATGAATCATATACCTAAATACACAGAAATACTTATAAGCTCATGCTGTTCGAAAGAAATAAAGTATGTTTTTAGATAATGTAGCGTATAATGGCAACATTCAGTTATTTATAAGTGCCTTAGCGTAAACATCATAATCGATGTACCTCTAAACAAATTTATCTTGAAAGAGTATATGAATGTTTAACTCAAGATGTGGGTACCTAGGTAACACATCTATTAAAAGAAACTAAGACACGAAAAATGACTAATCAGGTTAATTAATTCCTGAATTATTCTATTCGTACCATAATAATTAACTATTATAAATTAGTCGTAGTTTGTTAAGAATCCCTTTGAACGAAAATGGTTGTGATAGATGGTTCGACTCAACTCAGTGTCTCCAATAACTATTTGTGAGTTAAATAGGTCATGCATTCTCATCAAAAATGTGTTGAATTTCTCTGTGATATGCACAGAAAATAGATATTGTCAAGAAGCGGACGAAATTTATCCGAATGGGAATCGTCTGCACTATTTTGGTCACTCACTCTAAATTCAAGTTCTGCATGCTCAATATAAAACGCGTAGATGCCTAGACAATAGTAATCGTGGTCACAAACATAGACTTCTAATATTAACACTACGGCACCGGGATGACATTTCGTTAGCGCAAAATAATCGATACACCATTGTCTCAACACATTCACCAAAATCTCGAGGACATTATAATTCACTTATTGCAATGACGTCTTTATAAAAGCGGCACGGCTCCTTCACTCTCGAGAAAAAATATCACATGCATCTGTTCAAAAATACCACTCCTATTAAATTTAATAGATTCGAAGTGAACAGTGCGCGACATTTGACGATATTCTTAGTAACTCGTACGAACTGCTAGCGATGTATTTTTATAGGACGCTTATAACATTATTTTATTGATACCGAGGAGTTAACGATTGAAGAGTTTGTTAAAAATGCTTATTTACCTATTAGGTGCCCATTTTACACAATATTCAACGAGATGAAAATTAAAAACGAAGGGCCTGGCCCTACACCACACTCTCCTTCTGCTCGGGACACGAGCCTCGGGGTCAAACTCATAGACATTTGTGTGTTGCCATCGCCGCGCTGAGTTCGTATTTTATCTCGATTCTAGTAAAAATAGGTCTATCTTCATTCCGATACACGAACGTGACGTGAATAACCTTCATATAATCATGCAACGCTCAGTTGAAGAATTTCAATCTTTATTTGTTTTGATTTTAGCAAAATTCCTAGAAATGAATTTTTACTCCTGTAAATACTGGCCAGCCTGCGTAAAATCGATATGATAGCGCAGCGCTAAACCAAAGAGAATGTGTGAGTAAATCAGCTACAGCGCCATCTAGCTCTTCGACCGTTAATCTTTGTTCTCATACGTAACTTTAATGTTATTGGGCGATTTTATAATTATGCATGTATTAATTATTAGAAGCATATCGTATAATTATCCAACATCGTGTTACCTTTGCATGTGTCAAATCGCTAATTAAACGTCATTCAATCATAAAATAATTGAGTTGTTTGTCTATAGTAAAATATTGTCAGATATCTTGCACGTTATACGTATCGAGGGCGATGCAAGATAACTCATGTTATAAAGGATATTAATTTATATCTAAAGTTAATGTTACTGTAAATAACCTATTGTTTGTTATTAATCACTATACTATCCCTATATCTGAGGTCTTATAATATTGTATAAATAGTAACTATGTACATCATTCATATATTCAACTTTCGAAATCGATATCGAGATTTAAATGAAAAATGTATTTTAAAACATCATTTTTTATGTTACAAAAGTCACGGCTATTCGATTAATAGGTAGGTATTTCGAGCACATTGAAATATTCCGTCTCAACACATTTCACAATCATTAAATAGATAAAATGAAATGAAATGTTATTGTATAGACTTGTCCGTGAATGTGAAAATTTAATTATTGCATAATAATATGGGTGGAAGTGTTAGGGATGCATGTATTATTGGATGATGATTTTTTTTATTTTATAATTTACTAGTGACTCGCCCCCGCTTCGCTTCCAGTGAATTTTACGTAAAAACCTTATTCGTGGATCCGTCTAAATAAAAAAAAACTGCATCAAAATCCGTTGCGTAGTTTAGAAGAAAAGAAAGAAAACATTTATTGATCATAAAAATAAAAATACAAACCAAAATTAACAAACACACAAATATAAGTATATAAAATGATCAAAAGATTCTGCCTCAGCATGTGCCGTAGCAGCCGCAAGGACGCGACGGCGGTGATATTTTGGCAGGACCTACATAAGACATGATTATGATCAAAACAAAGGCAATATAAAACACTTTGTTATACCTATGGTATTACGGGAAACAATGCGTATTTAAATGGTTACCTAAACATTATCATACTAATATTGTAAAGAGGTAAGGTTTGATTTTTTGATAGTTTGTTTGTTTCGAATAGGCTCCGAAACTACTACACCGATTTTAACAATTCTTTCAGCGTTGAAGTGTGTAGCTTACACTATCCCTGAGTGTCATAGGCTATATTATTTTCCGCATGAACGATATTATATAGAGATAGAGATATACCCGAAGCGAAGCGAGGGAGGGTCGCGAGTGTTAAGCAAAGTATGTTTTAAAGCTTATTGTATCTTATGTATCTAGTAAAATAATTTTTATTTATTTTGTCATTCAGGGATCCAGAAGAAAGATTCACAACAATATCAAGAATTCAAGCTGTTGTTTTGCTGATCAAGAATTTTGGACTTTGTACAAAATTGGTATGAAATTTGTTTTTTTTTAATTAGAAAGTAGTACATATGTTTCAAATACCTACCTATCTTATGTAACTTTACCCGATCTTAGACTAAAATATACACGGTGAAATTTTAGTGGTTGTTTTCCCGTGGCAGAACGTTTTGCCTTTAGTAATACTATCGAATCATGCAAAGTTTTTCTTGAAAAAAAAAGCATTTTTTTTCCTATTTTCAAAAGAATTTCCATCTCGAAGACGTGAGAAGCTATCGTTCTTTTATAAGATGTGACGTAATCAGGTACTTACTGCTTGCCGCATGAAATCGATGCTCAAAGCCAAAGAAGCTCTATACCCTAAGTCATAAAGCGGTTCGAACGTGCTTTCGAGTTTCGGTTAAACCTTTCGTAAAACCGGCATTTATTGATTTTAACAAAAAAGAACTCCACAAATATATTGTGCTACTAAGATAGAATCTTTTTACTGCGGGAAAACAACCACTAAAATTTCACGGTGTATACTAATTTTGCTACTAAAATACATCGCCCATATGATTTCAATAGATGAATCGCCCCGGCCTAATACTAATAAAATAAAATAATTATTAAAAATGACATTTAATTTGACAAAAGTATATCATTAATGTTGTACAACAAAGTATAAAACGAAGCCTTTGAAAAACTTTGTCTGAATCGCAGGTGAGTGCGACTGAACCACGGGTCGCTGCGTGCTTACAACTTTGTATCGTCGAGAAGACAACGCTTTCCAACAAATGCCGGCATTATTAAAAACTCTTGACAAATTACATTGTTAAAGTACTAATTGTACAGAAAAGAAAATAAAATAAAAAGTTACTTGAACGATTCGCTGTCGATGAAGGTCATCTGTTTATTATACGGCTTTAGAGCTTACGCCTATCTATTTCCTCTTCATTGAGAGAAGTCAGGTCATATTATAGCTTAGTCTTACCTAATTTCAATATAGAATAATCCTTTTCATGGATAAATAATTATATAGCCTATATATGATAATGATATCGTAATTTTTAATTGCCAGGGAAACTTAAATTGCAAATGTTCAACGGCAAAATTTCAGAGACTGGTATCGGTGGGTAAAATCTTAATTAATTTCGAAGTCGTCGGCTTATTATTTTTTTTGTATATTGTCGGCGACCCGGCAACAATGGCCCCCGGTATATCTAACGGGCAAAGGCCCGGTGAGATGAAAGGCCCCTCGAAACGGACCGACTCCACGGTTGATTCACAAAAATCAAAACTGGTTCGCATCTTGCGCAAGTGCAAGGGGAACAAACAAGGGCCTTCGCTCGGGCCCTTCCGAAATTCGCCGGTGCACAATGCACCCTCCGTACCATCCCCACGCGTGTACTCTTATTATTACACGACTACGGTTCCTGTCCCCATATTGTCCGTATTATTTTGGTATTCGCATGACGCGTTGTGAAGTTCGTTCCTCAGTTCGGTTACATTTAAAAAAGTTCTCCTCGCGATATCTACTTGTTAACCAATATATTTTGTCGCACCAAGTCTTCTGTAATAATTGCGAGTTGCAAAATTGTGCAAATTATCCGTTGGGAGATACTCGGTTGGCTCCATCGTTGGTTCTGTCACCCAATATCGTCAGCGAAGGGAAGTATTAAGGTTTCGAACGCTGCGGTCGTCTCAAGTTGCTTTTCTCATGAGTGGACGTGCGTGTAAAATTATAACTTGAGAATAATATGTGCGGTAGAAGCGTTGGATGCACAGCGTGCCACGCGTAGCGCCCGCTCTTTGCAGTGAGCGCGTATATCGATCGCAGGCCTCCACGTCATCCCTGAAATGCGTTCTGTGTCCTCGGTGATCGTTTCAATTTGGCGGGAGTTGGATTTCGGCGGCGATCTTCGAAGTCTGTGTTCGGTGAGTCAATGAACTTCGTTAAGTTTTACGCTTGTCACTCGCAAAATTGTTCTGTTTGATGCACGTTGTCGTCTGCTCCTGTTTGTTTATGCGTATATGTGATACTTCTTTTATCCGCGATGTATGCCTAATTGCAATTATTTATAAAATATATAATCACTCCGTCTTCCTTGATTTGGTATATTTGCGTCGATTTTGCTTGCTACAAAAATAATACAGAACCTTTCGTGAATACAACCAGCGTTTACGTCACGAAGGCCCCTGAATATAGCGTCAGACGGTCTAACCGTTTGTGGCCGCGTAAATGTGAAAAACATAATGTGAAATGTAGATTTATATCCCACACAAGAATAACTGTTTAGGTAGTCGTTTTTTATTAACTCACATAACACATGACGACCTCATAAATGGATGGGTTCAAACAGTTGGATTTATTACACGTAATGAATAATGCTAATAAGCGCAGGGAAGGTTTACCATGTCTCATAATGTAAGCAAATGAGAACTTATCGACGTCATCCTAGCTCATGACCGCCTACGAAAGTTTCTGTTTAATATACTCTAATATGGGTTGTATATTCTACTTTTATAGTTTAATGGCTCAGCTTACGTCTTGAATAAAAGCTTATTATATTACGAACACGTGTAATATCAATTAATAATATAATGAAACTTATTAATATAATGTCATTCTACTTCATTACTAAAAGAAGAAACGTGAAAATTGATACGATTAATATATTTAAAGATGACACGGTAAAAAAGGCCAATTATTTTAAAAGCGGTTTGTGATGTGTGAAACATTAGCACGGGGTAGAATAACATAATCCATCATTCCATATTTGCCAAAAGGCTATCTAAACCTCGACCGCCTAAATTGAAGGTACAAACAACGTATGTAGCAGGTTAAAGTTACAAGCATACATATTTATTTGATATTATATATTGTTATTAGTATGATTATCAAATTGGATATATTTTAGCAGGATTTTGAACCGCATTTGCAAGGGGCTGACGGCTTCTAGTTACATAGAAGCTCTTAATTTTTCGAAACGTAAACGTGAGCTACAACGACAAATGAAGAGACGTCAAGCATTTTGAAGGGTTGATTTTCGAAGGATCATCCGCTGGCGACGATCGATTAGCTCTGATTGATTCCAACCGGATGGAGTGAGTAGGTATATACGCTTTTGGTGTTGATGACACCCATATCCGCTTTATGAAACTTTCAAATAATTTAAATGAAATATAATTTCATTTCTTTGAAAATGTTGTTGCGGTCAATTTTGTCGACCTACACTGAGGTCGAGTTCAGAGTTCTTAAAGCGTTTGGAAATATTGACCAGATTTGAAAATGAAGGCCCCCTTTTTACTTACTGCGATTATTTGGTATCTATACATGGTTGTGTCTTGAACATTGTGCCAGATGTTAATTTACTAGAATATTGTCAATTTAAAGCTAGCTTCACGTCATTAATCTCTGTCGTTGTTGAGTCTCCTTAACTGTGGCTAGTTAGAAATGTTTTATAATAGAATGGTGGAATAGTGATCGTGTAAGCCGACCGCCAACACCACAAACGAAACGGAAGCAATGCGGCCCCATACGCGTATGGTAAACGTGCGGAAGCCACGTGATCCCACGTAACATAGGGCATTGTTGACGTCATTTACGTCGCCATTTTCTCCTTTACCCACCAACGAGTACATATGTGACCCAATTATTGAATTGGTCGAGCCCTGTTTGTATTACGAAGTGATTTTTGTCCGCTCCAAATTTTAACAAAAATTTGATCATATCGTGACCACGAGGCTTGTATACAGCTCGAAACGTCAGGTCGCTAAATCTGCGGGCACGGCAGTGCCCTCGCCAAGTCGAGCGCGAAGCAAACACTGCCGTACCATCCTTTACTGGAACCATTTCGCCGCATTTTCAGGCCCCTATTTGAGAACCTCTGGATAAGAACAGAACGCTGAAATTTTTATCATCCAGTAACCTATGATAACATACTTAAAATCCAAAATTTCAAGTCTGTGGGACTTATAGTTCCGAAGTTAAGCGAAAGCAAAGTTTCGCATTTATGTAACACACTCACACACTCATCTACTCATGATCATCAAAATAGAAGTAGTACTTCCCATAAACTCAGAGCGCTAAAATTTGGTACAGAGTTAGAGTTTAATAGTCACATAAAGGGAAAATTATAAAAACTACGATAATCGAAGAGCTTGAGTACCTGGTGATCCTGATTAGAAAACAACAACCTAATATTATAAAGTCGTCTAAAATATTTAAAAAACGACATACCGCCTTTAGAAAAAATATTTAATTTGGTTAGCTGCTTCTACAAAAAGAAGTGAAATCCCATCAAAAACATCCTGTAAAAAAACTAGCCAAGTCTCGATGGAGCAGATTGCTCATCTCTAAAAAGTAATGAAATCTAGACAAAATCGTGCCAAGCCTAAGGTTCCTTACTGCGATTTCTTCATTATTATAGTTAGTGTTGTGTGACTTGGCCGTTGAAGGGTACTCAAGGGTACAAAACCAGTATCAAGCCTTAATTTTCACTTGTTTTTTATTTTTTATCGTCAATAGGTATCGGTTCTGGCGACAGATTGGTGTAATATTGTTACGGAGAACCTGGTTATGTACCCTTGTGTTCCCTTCAACGGCCAAGTCACACAACACTAACTATAATAATGAAGAAATCGCAGTTTTTTTACAGGATGTTTTTGATGGGATAATTATTTTAGAATCATACTTACGCGAGTTTTATCAGTAATTAAAATTTTAAATGTGTAGAATTTGCGAAAAGATAAGACAATCCTCATTGCAATGCAATTAAAAAAGATTTAGACTTATTTTAATTTTATTTACCATTAACATCTTATTTCAATTATATCTAAAAAATAGATGGTTAATATGACCGATATTTCTATTAATGTTTCAAAGGGGATTGCCCATCTGAGGCCCACAGTGAACAACAGACTAGAGAAAAAACAATTTATGCATTAATTTTGCCATTAAATAAATATGTTTTTGGTTACATTAAAATGAGCGCTATTATAATCGTTAAGTATTTGTTAAAAAAAGTATCTAATTGTATTAAAAAAAAACAGAAACAGGAATTGAGTATGGCGGAATATTGCCAGCATCAATATTCCTCTATGATTAACTAATCGATTCAAATCGATTTTTAAAAACACGTACAATAAACTTAACAGTATACTCACGGGATTTTTATGGTATTTAATTAATATTTAAGTAGATAATACATGCATGAAGAGGTTGATGAATGGGGATGAAGCGAAAGTGGTGTGCCAGGACCGTAGCACATGGCAGGAAGTGATCTCTGCCTACCCCTCTGGGAAAAAGGCGTGATTGTATGTATGTATGTATGTATGTATGTATAATACATTACTTCAAAATAAAAACCCAGTGTACACGAAAAAAGCAATAAGAAACATGAATCAATTATTAAAAAAATCGATTATTTAAATAAATAATCGATTTAGTATTTTTTTTATTTTCGTAATGGTGACAACACTGAATTGTATTTGACTGTATGACACTGACACTTCGCTTGTTGCTTACGCTCATTGTGGATGTGTTTTGATTTTTCTTTGATTTCTTTCACTGCGACCCTTTTAACTTGTGTTGTACCCTTGAGTGGATAAAAATATATCTTGAACACACTTTATATCATAATTTGGTTATGAAACATTGAAAAATAGAGAAATTCTTGTATTTTCTTTCAGTCGGATACGATTTCATGGATAAAAATAATCTTAAAACGATTTTTATTTTTTTATATTTCTGAAATAGTGGCGTCACTTAGGATATATTTTTAGATATCTAATACTATAAAGATTTTAAAACAATTAATGTTAATTTTAAATTTTGGTGTCCATCTTGGGCCTGAGACACTAAGGAGAGTGGGCATTCCCCTTTGAGCGATTACTATCTCAAACGGCCCGGCAATCTACCCCTGCTTTCTGATTTGTGTCGGTATATACTTATTTATAATTACGTATTGTCCTAGGATATACGCTAAATATTTGTGAATTTATATTGGCCTGGACCTCCAGGTCATAGCTGGGATTATCTTTAGCAAGACGGCCTACTCCAATATAAATGCTAATTCAGCATAGTACGTCGTAGCCGTTATCTCGTGGCAGTAGTTTGAGTATGAAGCATGAACCGACATTACTTTTTTAATTTTTACCTTTGTTACATTTTCTTCTTTAAAGCCGCTCTGAAATAACACAATACCCCGCTTTATTCAAACGAACACGCTACTATTAAATGCCTTTGTTCTTTTAAATTTGCAATTTGAATAGGAACTTATGAAATAGTTTGTTTCTACACATACAGCCCGCTAAGAATTGCTATGCCTTGCTAAGACTATAAACATTCAACCGCGTTATCATACGAATAGTATGCTTGAAGTCTGACAAAGCGTAGACGATTCATCCCTATTTTGTTGTGGCTCGTACCCTCTTACAGGGGTGATCCCCCATTATAATACCGTGGGGAACGATTCCTACGCACTCCACCGAGTAATAGTTTAAAATGTAATTAATCCATCATGCATTTGGAAATAATCACAGGATATTTTGGTAATTCCGCACATCACTCATGGCTTAAAACATATAATCTATATATATAAAATATACATTACATTATTATCTAAAGAGTAACACATACTTTCATACCGAACCTAACATATCAACGTCTCATTTATCTAGACGATCTGATTATAAATTTGAGATAAAATCGATATAAAGTTTTATTGCCACTGACATTCATCGGGAGTTTCAAATTAGTACCTTTGGTCTAATCTTCTTCTTCTTCTTATAAATAAAAATGAATTGCTCTTCGTTACTCTGACTAAAACTTGAGAACGCCCGGACCGATTTAGGTAATTTTGGTTTTAAAATGTTCGTCGTAGTCCAGGTAAGGTTTCAATGAGAAAATATAGAAAAAGAATCAGTATTGGCGGTATGAAATTCGCCGGGACTCCAAGTTAAAAATATATTTCATACCCTTAAACTTTTTTTCCATAAGAAGCCCTAAAAAGCTGTAAACAATATTGTTACGACCACGAGAGACCGTGCAAGCGGAATTAGTCTTATCGTCGTATGGATAAGGTCTATATTCGCTTGCACGATACTACGCTACACACTCTGGTAGGTTGTAGCGAGCTCTAGAGTGTTCTAAAGTAATAATAATATTACGACCTTGAGAGACCGTGCAAGCGAAATTAGTCTTATCGTCGTATGGATAAGGTCTATATTCGCTTGCACGATACTACGTCACACACTCTGGTCGGTCGGAGCGAGCTCCAGCGAGTTCTAGAAATTTCGATCCCCGCGAGAAGATTCTCGACGCCACGCGAAGAGCTGCGTCCTCACTGGGTATAAAAGCGGGATGTACGACGCGACGGGACAGTTCCGATTTGGAAAGCGAAGCGAATCAGTCTCCTGCGAACTAAGAGTGATCGAGTGCGTTACCTGCGAATAGTCAGTGAAATTCAGTGTTTTAGTGTGATTCAGTACTTTAGTGTGATTTAGTGTTCCGTGTTTAGTGTTGTAATTAAGTGTTTCTAATTGTGTTTTTAAGTTTTTAATTGTGTAATTGTTAGTCGATAAATAAATTAATTGTCTTTTGGTGACTTTTGGCGTATCTTGAATTAAACGTACCCCGTTCCCGCAACAATTGGTGTCAGAAGTGGGATTCAAGATGCCTCTTACACCACGAGAAGACAGTGAGGGTCGAGTAACAAGGAGTCAAACCGCGGCCCTGCAAGAGGGTGAAGGCACTTCTACGGATGGATCAATTCAAACATCAATTGGGCCTGTGGAGCTTGCAGACTTATTTAAAATGCTGCAGACACAAGCCAGCCGCCAGGAGGAGCAAGCCCGCCGCCAGGAGGAGCAAGCCCGTCGCCAGGAGGAGCAAGCCCGCCGCCAGGAGGAGCAAGCCCGTGAGCAAGCCCGCCGCCAGGAGGAGCAAGCCCGTGAGCAAGCCCGCCGCCAGGAGGAGCTAGCCCGACTTCAGGAAGCACAATTTGCTAAACTGAGGGAAGAACAAGCCCTTCGCCAGGAAAAGCAAGACCTTCGCCAGGAGGAGCAAGCCCGCCATCTGGAGGAGCTAGCCCGCCGCCAGGAAGAGCTAAGCAAGAGTTTGTTGGGGGCTATTGAGAAGAAGCACGAAGTATTAGAAAAGCAGATTGATGCTCTCAAGGATGATGTGCTAAGCGTCAAGACCCAACACGAAGATCGACTCACCCAACACGAAGATCGACTCACCCAACATGAAGATCGATTCACCCAACATGAAGATCGATTCACCCAACACGAGGATCGATTGAGCCAGGTGGATGCTGAGATGCGACAGCTGCATACCAAAATGGCAAGAGTGGGGACCCGGGGTGCTACGGTAGTGCCAGATTCTCCGAAAATCGAAGTACCCCACTTCGATGGAACGACGTCTTGGGCAGCATTTTGGTACCAGTTCGAGACGGTGGCTAAAGGAAAGGGGTGGAACGAGGAAGAGTCCTTGATAGCTCTGACTCTGGCTCTTCGTGGAGATGCCCTGCTCACGTTGGAAAACCTGCCTTCGGATAACAGAACTTTAGGTGCTCTACAAAGAGCACTAGAGGGACCTACCCTCTAGCGACAAACACCTGGAACACGCGTATAGAGCACAACTCCGCGATCGACAGCAGAAGCCTGGTGAGAGTCTGCAGCAATGGGCAACGGAAATCGAAAGGCTAGTCAGACGTGCGTACGTGTCATGCCCGACAATGGTGGAATCAATGATCCCTCAAGCCTTTTGTGATGGAATCAGAGACGCAGACGTCAGGCATACCGTGAAACTGGGCCATCATCAGACCTTACAGGAAGCTCTAGCCCATGCTTTGGAGGTGGAAGCCGTGCGTCAAGACGCTAGAACTCAACGACTTCGGGAGGTTGTGGTGAAGGAAAAACCTTCTTTGGGTCCGATGTGCTATGGCTGCGGCGAGAGGGGCCATATTCGGAGTAGTTGCCCCAAGCGAAGATGGCCGCGTAGAACGACAGTAGCGTCCTCTACACAGGTGGATGCAGAAGAGCTGTCGTTAAACTAGAAGGAGCCAGGGCCGTGGGGCGGGCGCTGGCTGGTCAACATCGAGCCCCTACCGTCACTGTTTCACAGATTGGTAATGGGAACAATCTTACTGTGGTTGGACAGCTGAACAGCGTAACGTGTCATTTTACTATTGACACCGGTGCTTCAAGAACAATAGTGCGTCCGGAGCTATTGAAAAGGACTATTGTGTGGAATCAGAGACCATCCGTTCAGCTTCAAACAGCAACAGGCCAGCCAGTTACCGTCTTCGGTGAGACGATGGCGAAGATAACCATTGGAGAACAGACCTTTGAGTATGGTGTACTCGTAGCAGACATCACGGACGATTGCATCCTCGGATTGGACTTTTAAGAGACCAGAAGTGTGTGGTAGACGTCGCTAAAGGAGTACTTAGTTTCCGACCAAGAAGTATTCCTGGAGGGAGCAAGATCATGTGCAGTTTACTGCCAGAAAAATACGACCCTACCGCCGAGATCTGAAACTCTGGACAAAGTTAGATTTCCTTACACTATGTGTCAAGGGCGAAGCGCCGTCATAGAAAACTGCGGCGACCATCCGAGTTGGATCACAGCAAGAACTCTGGCCATGACCGGAAAAGGAGCGCTAGTGCGAGTCATCAATCTTAGCGGAGATGAAGTGCAGCTACGAAGAAACTGTGTCATCGGACGGTGCGATGCAGGTCAATCCATCAGAAGGCTGAAAAGGGCCCGGGAACCGGAATCTTGTCAACGAGATAACGTCACTCCGCTTCTAGCAAATTGTAAGGACAAGCTATCTGAGCGGGAACTTCACCAAGCCAAAAGGTTGTTACTCGATTTCAACGACATATTTTCGAAGGGTGACCACGATTTGGGAAGGACAGGTCTCGTTAAACACAGAATAGACACGGGAGACGCGCCACCAATAAAGCAGCGGCCTAGACGCCTTCCATTTGCCAAAGAGAAGGAGGTAGCAGACATGGTTGCTGAGATGCAGAAGAACCGCATCATAGAACCTTCAACAAGCCCGTGGTCTTCGCCAGTAGTCCTGGTAAAGAAGAAGGACGGCAGCACCAGGTTTTGTGTGGACTACCGGTTGTTGAATAATGCAACGAAGAAGGACAGCTACCCCCTGCCCCGTATAGACGACACACTGGACATGTTGAGCGGCATGAAGTGGTTCTCAACAGTGGACCTTAAGAGTGGGTACTGGCAAGTTGACATCCATCCAGAAGACAAAGAGAAGACGGCATTTACGACCGGAACTAGGAATGGATTGTGGCAGTTCAACGTCATGCCCTTTGGACTTTGCAACGCTCCGGCGACATTCGAGCGGTTGATGGAAAGAGTACTGGTTGGACTTCTGGGTGATGCATGCCTGGTCTATCTGGATGACATCATTGTCATGGGTCGAAATTTCACAGAGCATGTCAGTAACCTGAGGAAGGTTTTCACCAGAATACGAGAAGCAAACTTGAAACTCAGTCCAAAGAAATGCACGTTTTTCAAAGAAGAAGTCCGAATGATTACCACCCAGGGACTTGATAATGAATGGAGCGAAGACGCTATCAAAAAGGCTCAAAAAGAGGATAGTGACCTGAGGAAAATAATTGAATGGAAAGAAGTAGGTCAAAAACCTTCTTGGAACCATGTAGCATCATCAAGCCCCATCACGAAAAGTTACTGGGCACAATGGGACAGTTTGGAGATTAAGGATGGAGTACTCTTCAGGAAATGGGAAACACCAAAAGGGGATCAAACGACACTACAGCTGATTGTACCCCGTAAACAAGTTGTTTCGCTACTGAGGTACATACACGATGGGGTATCCGGGGGACATTTAGGCGTGAAGAAGACCCTAGAGAAGCTGAGACAGAGGTTCTACTGGATACACTGTCGGGAGGATGTCGAAGACTGGTGCAAGAAATGTACGACTTGCGCATCAGTAAAGGGCCCACAAACCAGAAGTAAAGGCAAACTCAAGCTGTACAACGTCGGCGCTCCATGGGAAAAGAATCGCAGTAGATGTAGCTGGCCCCTTTCCAGAATCCGATGAGGGAAACAAGTACATCATTGTGGTCCAAGATTACTTCACAAAGTGGCCTGAAGTCTTCGCTACGCCTAATCAAGAAGCAAAGACGGTCGCCAAGAAGTTAGTCCACGAGGTAATTTGCCGATTTGGTGTGCCTCTTGAGATACATTCTGACCAAGGAAGAAACTTTGAGTCAGCACTATTCCAGGAGGTCTGTCAACTGTTGGGTATGCATAAGACCCGTACTACACCAGCACACCCGCAATCCGATGGCATGGTCGAGAGATTCAACCAAACGTTGGAAAACCACTTGGCCAAAGTTGTGGACGAGCATCAACGAGACTGGGACCAGTACATACCGCTTTTCTTGCTGTCCTACCGATCTGCGATCCACGATAGCACCAGCGCAACCCCAGCAATGGTAAACTTCGGTAGAGAAATGCGGCTTCCGGTAGACGCGTTGACTGGGACACCGCCAGAAGCTCCGAAACCAGTAACCGAATATGCGGCTGACCTACAGAAGCGCCTGGATGAAGTACATGCTCTCGTCAGAGACTGCAGTCTAAAATCCAGCGAAAGAATGAAAACCCGTTACGACCGCAAAGCCAACACCGACGGTTTCGATGAAGGGAGTCTGGTTTGGTTACACAACCCACTCAGGAAGAAGGGAAAATCACCGAAGTTCCAGCCAAGGTGGGAAGGACCATACAAGATCATCACTAGGCTGAACGACTTAACCTATCGGATCAAACAAGGGACAAGAAGCAAGCCGAAAATTGTTCACATTGATCGATTGGCTCGTTACCATGGGTCAAATGATGCTCGGGACGAGCATGACTAAGAGGGGGATAATGTTACGACCACGAGAGACCGTGCAAGCGGAATTAGTCTTATCGTCGTATGGATAAGGTCTATATTCGCTTGCACGATACTACGCTACACACTCTGGTAGGTTGTAGCGAGCTCTAGAGTGTTCTAAAGTAATAATAATATTACGACCTTGAGAGACCGTGCAAGCGAAATTAGTCTTATCGTCGTATGGATAAGGTCTATATTCGCTTGCACACACTCTGGTCGATACTACGTCACACACTCTGGTCGGTCGGAGCGAGCTCCAGCGAGTTCTAGAAATTTCGATCCCCGCGAGAAGATTCTCGACGCCACGCGAAGAACTGCGTCCTCACTGGGTATAAAAGCGGGATGTACGACGCGACGGGACAGTTCCGATTTGGAAAAGCGAAGCGAATCAGTCTCCTGCGAACTAAGAGTGATCGAGTGCGTTAACTGCGAATAGTTTCAGTGAAATTCAGTGTTTTAGTGTGATTCAGTGGTTTTAGTGTAATTTAGTGTACCGTGTTTAGTGTTGTAATTAAGTGTTTTTAATTGTGTTTTTAAGTGTTTGATTGTGTAATTGTTAGTCGATAAATAAATTAATTGTCTTTTGGTGACTTTTGGCGTATCTTGAATTAAACGTACCCCGTTCCCGCAACAATATTTTGATTCTCGAAAGCGAGTTTCACCAGATATAACCTATATTTAACCTCTATCTCGGAAAATCATTTAGAGGGAAAGCATGAAATATGGAGATTTAACATCGTTAGATACAGGCAAATCAGGTTTTCCATGTCTACATAATTTGTCGAGACTACGAAATTTGACATTGTTACAACGTATTAGATTATCATAAATGTGTATGTAGATAGGGGGATATGTAGGTACGGTTTGAGTTCAAATAAGTTTTCACATGTTTTGAACAAGTCAAATCTAATTATAATATATTTATTTCACCACAAAAAGCATGCAAAAGTGAACAACTAGCTTACACTTAGAATTAATTGCGAACATTTGGGCGCTTTCAGAAATTATATGCTTATCGTATAAACCCATTCGTATCATAATATACCTTGTTGGTCACTGATGCTAAATATTCGTTGTATATGTCACCGTAAAATTGCAAATAAGGATAGATTGCAATCTATCTCGCGAGATTGTGAACTGTCGAATAATTGTGAACTATAGTTCACGGTTGACTTTAAGGCCGACCAATCAGGGACAGCCTTCGGACGGCTGTCCTAAGGCTGTCCCTGATTGGTCGGCTATAGGCTATGCCTATAACTGACCAATCAGGCATTGACATCATTGACAAGTGACATATTTAAGATCGCAATTTATCAGTTTCACTTCGATAGATTGCAATCAGATGAATAATCACACGATAAATTGTAAGCATCATGTTATGGTTCACAATTATTCGACAGTTCACAATCTCGCGAGATAGATTGCAATCTATCCTTATTTGCAATTTTACGGTGACATATATATTATGTTCTGTTAATTTGTATTATTTTATGTTAAATTTATTTTTTCTTGTAATATGTGACCAATAAATTATATTCTATTCTATTCTATTCTATTCTATAATAGTCAATGTCTCGGTATTGAAAAAATAAAACACCCAAGTATAGCCGCTTTTGCCAGATCGATAACACTGGTCTAACAAGAAAATATTGTCCTTTGGAATCGACTCGAGTTTGTTTTTGTTGTGTATGTCCGACAATGCAACCGTTGCAATGTAATTTTCCAATAACTAAGAAAACAATTCTCGTTTCGTTTCGTGGAAATGCCGTGCCACATAGTAATACCATTTTTAGAAATAGCTCCGTAAGGGGCCACACGTGAAGAATGGATGATATGTTCTTATTTCATGTTTTTCATTCAAAACCTTAGGAGAACGTTGTGACTCCAAGATAAGTAGTTTAGCAATTGTGTTGCGGATATCAAAAACAACAGTGTATATTTAAATAAATAAATAAGACGTCCAGACACAGAGAACTTGGTTTAGATAATATTTGCTGTACGATGAATTTCAATCTAAATATGCTAGAAAAATAGCAAGGTTCCTATTTGTATTGCGAGAATATTTTTAGTTACAGTTTCTTCTTTTTAATTTCCTGGATATATGTACCCAAAAGCACCGTTTATTACATTATATTTTACCTTCAGTTTACGGGACGCTGTAGGTAATTCTTTTTTGATTAAATTTTGTCGTGAATAAAAAGAACCGTAAAATACTTATCCCACATAGCTTATATTATGGATGGATGTTATATTGATCTATGGTACCCACTCCGGGATTCATACACATTACATACACATACAAAATGTATTTTCAATAATTTAAAAAAATCTCAACGTGAAAGTATAGAATGGATATACAACAGTAGGTTCGTAGTAGTACAAGATATCTCGCGTATGGAAATAGTATAATTCGACTACATTTTGAATAATTTTTAGGTATTAATTAAGATTCTCAACCTACTTGATTAGATTTTTCTGGTATTGTGAATTCGATTGTGTTTTGCAACGTCCTAACTTATTAGTACCTAAGTGAAATCGATCTTGTACAGTGTATTCGTAATTAGAATTGGTTTTATTTCTCAACTAGAAATTGATATAATTACATTCCACCGTTCCAATGAGCTACTTGATACTGTGCATGGATTAGTAGGTAGTAAGTCTATTTGAAATACAGTTGCAGCGCCAGGAGGTTGAGAGACACCGGACACTCGGTCTCCGGTTACACACAATATCTTGTATGCAGGCTGCGCAACAGCTGATTTCAAATAATTACCTGTATTTTATGAACAACGTTTCGATATTTCATTGAAATCTTAAGGATGCGCCTCTTCCATTCTTTTACAATATTTCAACATCTTTCGTATACTTTTTTCGGCAAAAGAAATGTTGCTATGTTCTATATCTTTAGTTCGTGGAGGAAAATTTTCTTCCTTTTGGCAAAATTGAGACCCTCAAGATGACTTGAGCAGACAATATAAACTAAGATCGAGTTTCAATAGCTCGTTTAAGGAAACACCAACGACAGCACTGGAAATGGAACGTGAAAGTAAAATTGAAACTTTGCGTATACGTGATAAAAATCCGAACATTTTCATCGAATGAATACGTGCCGAAAAAATGTGTTCTCGCATCGCACGATTCAACGGCGCTGCGGCGGGCCGAACCAACAGATTTGTGTTTGAATTATTCATCTCCTGTTTCTGGCTGGTGCTTTAGTAGCGTGCTTGTTACCTTTTTTGCACTGGCCAGTAAAATTCTGGACATATTTCACGTCGATATCCATCTTTGATGTGCTAATCGTACGAAACTCATATGCATAAGTAAGGAGCGCGGCTTATGAACGCTTCTTGATAGGTTTTTGAGATGTGCGATGAAAGCAGTCAGAGATCAAAGCGTTGGCGTCCTTGGCTCTAAGTGAACACGCAATCACTAAGCTAACTGCTTCTCTCGCTATACAAAATATAAATTGTATGTTATGATTCCCTGAACCAACTGGATATGGTTCTATTTTTTGTTATTTCAAATTAGTTCTTTTATAATTTCAAGATTAGTGTTACGTTAAAAAAAAACATGTAACTAGTGCATAAAGATTGACTAGTAAAGAAATCTTTGTTATTCACTTATGAGAATATCGTCTATTGTTAGGTACAACTTTAGTATTTATGTTATTTACTGTATCTGAAGTATTTTCACCTAGTGTTAAAGTTGTAAAATAAACTTATATCTTAATCTATCTGTCGTGGCCAAATCGATGAATTGATCATTTCATGAAATGGTTGGCCATTTCATGAAGTGTTCACATTTTCATGAAGTGGTTAATCAATGGTGACCAAATCATTAAACGATAAACGTTTAACGATTTGGCCACCCACGTTTGACCATATCGTAAAAAGAGGGCGACTATAAAATATTTAATGAAAACCAGGATCAATTTTGATACGTATTTGTTTATTTTTAGTTGTTACATACTTTCAAAATAAAAAGGTTTAAAATTTTATTACAATAAAAAAATCATTAAATGCATTTAATGATTTTTTTTATTGTTATAAAAATGTACATTTAGTGAAATTTGCAAGTATTTTAGTACAAGCAGTATAAAAGTCACGTAAACAATAAAAAAATTAAACAAGGTAACAGTCACTTGCTAGCGCAAGACAAATTTATTAATAATAAGGTGCATTAAGGCGATTAAAACACGGCACCGCGCACAAAGTCACATGAACAACAAAAATCATAGGATAGTCGGCGCTTTTTCCTTGAATATAAGATATTCCTCCCTCTTCGACAGTTTCCATAATATCATATTTCGATAACCAGTAGTAGTCCATGGATTTCTTTTTCGTGCCACCCTACTCTCCTTTATTTGCTGTATAACCTGAAAAAGAAATTGAATTAGCTATCAGTCTTTTGACAATCAATATAATAACAGATAAATAAAAAAATATTTTGATAAAACACGTTATTTAGTTAGGTGCATAAAATTATAATATGAAGTAAGTAAAATATTACTAACCTTAGAAATACATTCCAAACTCCACGGTTATTTCACATTTTGCTCGGAACCTTGCATGACTTGCATACTCTAATACGTTTTCATCGAATTATTTAACGAATAATTTAACTTTCTTCCGTGTTTAATAAAGAATTATTCGCATTTTATCTGAGAGAAAATTCGTCTTTGTTTACAAGGGCCGCCATTTTTACACAAACTGCACAAAACAACCAGTGTTGCCAAATAAGTGTATTTACTGCCTAAAATAGGCAAACTTCCGACAATTTTGTCCAAATTAAAATTAAATGTACCTACTTTTAAAAATAACATTAATTTTATAAAAAAAATGTTTTGCTAAAAATATGCTATTCTAAAATAAAAGATAAAATAATATGCTAAACAGGAAGAAAATTTAGCACATTGTGCAAATTTAGCATATTTGCACAAAGTGCTTAATTGGTATGGCAACTCTGGCACTCTACCGGTAAAGTCAACGAAACAATTCCACGATATGATCGATTGAGATTGATCGTTTCATGAAATGGCAGTGCATCTAGTTGGCCCAATCGTCAAACGATTTCTTATCATTGATCTGACCTGGCCACATCATGATATGGCCAATGTGTGATTGGCCATTTCATGAAATGCAACCATTTCATGAAATGGCCAATCACTTTCATGAAATGGCCAATTCTACGATGTGGCCACGACATATCTACTTATTATTTACGGTTGCGGTTTCTGATTATAATTTGAAAAAAATCGATATGACATACTAAGAACTCATAAATTGTAAGTTCAGTTTAAAAAAAACAATCTTGTTTTTATTGCCTTGGAAGCGTTTGTGGTTCATATTATTTTCTTAATGCTCAAACTAAAGTTACAGATACCATTTGCAAAACAGAGGTAAAAGTCGATTCTTCAAAGACTATCCCAAAGCCGGTAAGATATTAATGTCAATCCGGGCTCAATGAGATTAGATACCGACGGGGGTTCCCTAAGGGCGTAAGTTAGTTCTGTTAATACGAGTGTGTTCATTACCCAGCGTATTCTTTGACCGGAATACTAGTAAGACTTAATTATTGCTTCGAAATCAAGGTTCACTCGAAAATGTTCTGTATCCCTGAGTAAGAAATTTCTGGATCGCGAATATGGTTTTACTTATGTACTTGTTTAATTAGTACTTACTTTGATGGCGTGTAACCTAGATACTTTCACAGATATTGTGTATGTTTTACATCGCAGTAATGTAAATTTCTAAATCATATAATATTTGTGTGACGAACATCGGTGTTTGTTCCGTGTCTGGGTGTTTTATCAAATATATATAAGTATATTTGTGTATCCACTGTTGATCCTGATTTCTGTAACACAAGTGTTTAAGCTACTCACCACGGGATCAGATCAATGTACCTACTTGATGTTGTGTAATATAGATAAGAGGAGAATTATAATGTAAATAAAGGTTTATTTCCCAAGCAACGTATCGTACTACAGTTCCCCGAAAACATGATTGTTTCCAGCTTTTTCCATGTCGCTTCTCTGACATCAGTGACAAGTAAAGATTGTGAATATGCGAACAACTAACGGGCCTTTTATTTTTTCCGACAAAGTAAATAAAGACGCAAAACAGGGAGGGTCGTGATGAAATTCGCAGTGGCGGCGTGCGTGCCTTATCTTCCGATGTGGAGGCTTACCTCTTATGCTACACGTTTTACGTTGGGTGTATTCTTTTTTACAATTTCAACCCGTTTAGCGAAAACGGAGAGAATTAACATTCTGCGTAGAACATGAAAATAATATGCAAAAGAAAGAACCTCTATTCATTTAATTTTTTTTCATTGTATAATTTTTTTCTTTCATATCTACTTAACGTGCATACATTTAACATTTGGCTTCTTTTTCTCAACGATTGTAGAAAATTTACCTCAAGAGATAGGTAGCAACGTCGTAGAAGATTTAATAATACCGAGTTTATCTATATAGTATTGCAAACTTTGTTGTACAGATTAAGTTGAGAACATGCCAGGATCAAAAATTTCAATTGTAGAAATTATATCACGTCGGCTTTAAACAAGTGTGCGGTCATACCTAACGGGATTAGAGCTTAGGTGCAAGCAGTGACGCGACTTATAACGACTCAGGGACTTAGAACAGAGAAATAATATTTAAAACTAGAGTGTTTATATATTAGCTCAAGCTCTTAGAAGATAGTAGTGCTGGGAGTGCGTTTGATTGAAATCGTGAGACCTTAGTGTTTGTTGCGGATTAAGTGTTCTATGTCGTGGATGATATCAAATGTGAAAATTGAAGCCTGAAATTGGTATCCGAACATATAAAATACTAGTGTTATATCAATATGTGACATAAAGGAAAGTTCTGGAATATGTGAGTTCTTCATATCCGTTAATCATGCCATTCTAAGTCGTAAATTAATATGTAGGTATTATCTTTTACATGGTCGGTTTTCATTTTAGCAAATAATATTGTTGTTTTATAAATACATCCAGTTGTCATATTTCCACAATATATCTGGATAAATAAATAATACGAGATATGTACTTACATGTCCGGGAATCACTGATCCACAAACTGTATATCCTATGATCATCTTAGAAATAATACATACGAATCCGATATTCTTGATTACAATAGCAAAAGAGGAGGTTTTATTATATTTTCAACCGAGCTTTCATCCTGTCAAAATTATTCCTTTCGGGAAAACATTCATGAGAAAAATATTTACTTACTTCAAATGCCAGTTTTTATATTGTTACGTATGTACATGTTTGTATGGGTTTATTGTCATTGGCTGCTAAGTTAGTTATCGTAAAAGTTTATTCTGTGGGCCATAAATTATTTAATATAAGTCCCGAGATGGATGGATGTGGCGTAGACTGCGTGACGCCAGCCGCCCGTGTCCCGCATATTGATGACTACTAAAATATAAGTTACGCCCGCCCTGAACGATTCCTCTGAATTACCTTTTGCATAATTCGATTCACCTTCTCTATTGTCAATTATCCATACTTATATCGTATGTGTGCCAGGAACTCTGTCGGTAACGCCTTCTATTTTCGTATTTCACGGAATCCTAACGTGGTCGCCTGTAAGAAATTGTAAAATAATGGTCGGGGTGGCCGTTACAGTTTTGCTAAATTACTTGTTGCATTATTTAGCTCACCTCAAGCCATGTTGACTGTAACGGTTTTCAAGTATCGATTGAAATGCATTTTATAGTAGCGTAAACGATCAAGACGGGAAAACAACGACCACGTGCATGTAATAACAAAAGAAATGTGGCTTTGAGTGTATAAAATATGTAGGTATACTGAGATGATGAGAGCATTAAGTAGATATAATACAATTGGGTTGTTACCGATCATATACACTGTATAAGTAAGAACAACTGTCGAACCCAAGTATGATATTATTAAAATTACACTTGTAGCCGACTGTCGTCGTTTCGGAACGTCGAGTTGCTGTCCGTAGCTGTGTATATGTGCTACTGTTCATATTTGTTATCGCATTAAGACCCGGTTAATATCATTAACTCTAATGGAACGAAAGTCTTAAATCATACCCTGTATAAGCGTAATGTATGTTGTAATATAAATCATTAACTGGGTGAAATAAGCATGGCTTTAATATTTGAGTAATAATTTTCCCTTTCATCCTGGATGAAAAGCTGAATGAGACAGCCTAACACCGTGTAATGTTTAATTATTTTGTATATCTATACTTACTTTGTATATCTATTTAGGATGGATGATTTTTAATATGATGAATATAGTGCCAGAAGTTTAATCATCATCATCATCAGCCCATATACGCCTCCACTGCTGGGGCATGGGCATACCCTTAACTAGAGCGATAATGCCTTAGTCAACCACCCTGACCAAGTGCGGGTTGGATGACTTCACAACCTAAGAATTTCTTCGTAGGTGTGCAGGTTTAATAACGTAAAACGATTTAAGCCAGAAGTTTCTGGTGACACTATATTTGTAATTTAATCTTCGTAGCAACAGCATCGTATTTAGTATTTACTGCAATTCATTATTTCAAAAAAGAGATAACTGCTACTATCAAAGAAACTATGATTTATGTGCCGGTGCAGTTTAAATTGCTGGAATATATTTTCCTAGTGGGAGTTATATGAGCAATAAATTCATAAGTCAGCCACCACGAGCTTAACTCCATCCACCTAACCGATCCTAGGCAGCGGCAACCTCCACCCCTGATAATAAAAGCGAGACTATAATGTCTGTCATATATTTTATACCTATCCACTCACGCCATGTAGATATATCTGGCTTTACAAAAAATATATTGCCGCATCACGAAATAACATACAAATACACCTCTTTTATGCGATGTACGGGCTCGTCGGACTGCGGCAATACTTTTGCAGTCTTATTATTTTGTTGAGTCGTAATTTCTTATAACACTCGCCGTGTTGACGCTTGCGACTTGTTATTATTTATGTATTAACATGAATATTTGGTTCAATTGATTCGCGTAGTTTTATTTCAATTAATACTCTTTAAAATCTACAAGAGTTAAGCTCTTGTAGATTTTGCAGTACGTGAGTATTAAATAGATTTGAAAAAAAAAATCATTTGTTGTTATTTATTGTTAATCAAATGTGCGTTAGAAGTACTTAGGTATAATTATATTTTTTATTGTATGGCACCTACCTTGTCAGTTATGGTTAATGCTTCTATATTTTTGTTCTACGATCTTACTAGAATTAGGTAAATGTACCTAATTGTTACTTTCTACAACAAATACATTGTTCCACAAACACATACGAGCCAAAACATATTTCAACGAAGCAGATAAAAGTTTTCTTCGTTCGGCGGTGAACTTTCAAGCAAGTGTGGTTTGGTTGGATCTAATCTAAGTAAAATCTTGGATGTAGCGCATGGCTTCAATTTTCCTGATCACTTCTTTAACTTTGTTAGGGTTATTCCGTATTCATCCTATGTGAACTCATCCGATTTCCTTACTCATCCTAAAATAGTATTCCTAGCTCATCCTATTAGATTTTGTCTTGACACAACACTAATGCAGTCTTTTCTCATCACTAGGTGAATATTCCAATAAAAAGTATGGTTAGCAAAATCAAAAGTCAAAACATTTTCAGAAAGTGAACTATTTATAGGTTTTGGATATAAATATGTACTATTATTTTAAATAAAAAGAAATCTGTATGTTAAAACAAGAAAATAACATAATATTCAATAAAATATACTTAAATCCGAAAGCCAAACTTGCACGTGCTATTAAAGAAAATAATAGTAACGGTTTCATTTACATCTAATAATGAGTCACCAAGTTGTATTTTTTTCAAGTTGTATTTAAAAATCATACAGTTTACATATGGAAGACGATGTTTTTTAAATCAAAGTTGATTGAGTCTTGTTTGTCAAAATTTAAAAATATTGCTGTGTTAATCATATGAAAAATATCTTATATATTATTCTTAATTTTAAAAAATAAACATACCTAACTGTTTTATACAACATTTATAAATAAATATATTATTTTATCAGACTTTTTGCAGTTTTATTTGACAAAACGACTAAATTAAATTTTAAACTTTTATTCCGACCGTACAAAATATTCTTATTTTTAAAATGTTTTGTTATAGGATGAGCTAGGAATCATTTTGGGATGAATAAGGAACTAAAAATTGAAATATTTGCTTTGGGATGATTAAGGAACGAAATTAGGATGAGTAAGGAAAAAGTTTCATGTCGGATGAGATCACATAGGATGAATACGGAATAACCCCTTTGTTAGGAAGACGGGATAATTAGGCGAGTTTCTCACAGGTATAGTCAGCGTCAGAAGTTTATACACAACTTGTGAATAACAAATCACAAGATATTAGAGATTGATGTAGTTAAACTGTAGACTGAGCGTACATTTACGGTGCTTTTTTAATGTAATTGTATTAAGTTAGTAGCCATAAAAAACGTCGATGCGCCTGATCTCTATATTTCTTGAAGAGTATGTATATCATGGTTCGTACCACTACCAACCTGTTGGTGTCAAGTTAAGCGCAAACTTATGGCGTGTGAAAGTAGTGACATTATCCTCGGAATATTAATATAGCTCCCACTTTACATGTACGCCGAATAATGTCCGGCTTTTGTGGTTAGCCATCGTAGTTAGTTGAGCGGCAGGTGACATGGAGCCCACCAGCGCAGACTTATACCTGTAGGTACTACTGCATTCAATTATGCTGGTAAGCCCATTGTTTCAACGGTTACAACAGTGGATATAACAATATATGAATTGAAGAAGAATGTTTGGTACTAGTTAATTGATACACTCACACTGATTTATTTGATTGTTACTCATCATTCCGGAAACGGTAGTACGTACACGAGAATATAGATCATTTAATTGTTTTTTTTTTCAAATTTTTAATTTACATTAAGCTTTAATAGCATTGAAAATGAGGCTGGGACCTAGTTGACCGCTGTTCAATGTTGTGTTCCATGTTGTTTTCTTGTTCACTTTTTTGTTTGTTTTTCTATTTTTTTTTTCTTCTTTGGCTTATTTTCTTATTATGTGGTCAATAAACATTTTTTATTATTATTATTTTCACTTTCATTTTTTATTTCTCAGCTTGAGAGTTGGTATTAAAATTAGCAACGGCCCTAAGGCCAAGTATACTAATTTTTAAATATTTAGGATATCATTGTTAGCTGGTTCATCCTGCAGGAACCTATTATTAAAAACAACAAATAAAAAAAGCATAGACCATGTTTGTAAAAAAAAGTATAAATCGTTTAGCATTGCCTTCTTCATTAAAAAACAACGTGGTACATTTCCCGAACATAGGTATTCAGTTTTCTATTGCCGTCCTGTTAAACATCATTAGTGTGATAAATCGAGTTAAAATTAAACCTTATTATTTGAGACACTTAATGTTAATCTATGTTCACTGACAAACAACTATCTGACTTGATAATATTAATGTATCGTGCAGAGATAATGGTGGATATAAGTGTTCGAATACCTTTTATATGTAGGTATATAAATAGGTGTACTATTTTCAGTATTGAGATAGGTCAACCACTATTATACTGTATACACTTGTGATTTCGATTGTACATAGGTACAGTGGTAAAAAATACAGGAGAGCTTTTCTGGAGACTTCAAACAAAATGAAAATGTTCCCAACAATTTCTGAACCACATACTGAATGGGTAACTAAGTTGGTGTGGTGCCTTGTAATAAGTTCGACTGTAGTACCTACTCGTGTATAAGTCTGGCGGGACGGCGGGTGTTGGTCGATAAAAGTTATTTAATAATAAGAAACAATGCGCCTTAGGTACCTACACACCGACTGGAGTTGCGTGAGCAGACTTGACGTTACATCCTTAGAGAGTAATTGTGTTTATGCCTTTATAGTAGCTTTGCAGTAGGTATTTGGTTACGTGTCAGTTGTCTTGCTGGCTATAGGTATAGCTGTAATAATAACCGTTAAAAAGGTTTTAGAACTGTTTGTTGGCGTTGTATCCTGATATTGCGCTTACGACGCATTTGGTCTTCTACTCACTTCCGATATACACCGTGAAATTTTAGTGGTTGTTTTCCCGTGGCAGAACGATTTGCCTTTCGTAATACTATCGAATGACGCAAATTATCCCTTGAAAAAAAAAATTTTTTTTTTCAATTTTTTAAAATAATAATTTTCCAACTCGAAAACGAGAGAAGCTATCGTCCTTTATAAGATGTGACGTAATCAGGTACTGCATGCAGCATGAAATCGATGCTTAAAGCTAAAAAATCTCTACGCCCTAAGTAATAAAGCGGTTCGGACGTGTTTTCAAGTTTCGGTTAAACCTTTCGTAAAACCGGCATTTATTGATTTTAATAAAAAAGAACTGCACAAATCTATTGTGCTACTTAGATAGAATCATTTTACTGCGGGAAAACAACCACTAAAATTTCACGGTGTATTTATTGAGACGGTTGGTACACAACCGAATCTATGTTTTTCACGGTCGTGTCCTCTAGCGAACATGAAGGACTATAACTAAGTACTTTTTTCTATTTGCGTTTTCTCATATCAAAATGTCTCCCACTCAGCAGCTAGTGTTGAAGTAAGTACATTTCTCCATTACGCACGACCGCAATGGTGTTTATGAAACCTAGCCTTCATTGCATGAAGAATGCTTACTTATCACAACTGAGTACATAGTAGAATTATTTCATGAAAATAAGAAGCTATAATATGTATGTAACCTAATGTATGGCAGGAGTATGTTGTTAGTTAAAAGCATTTGGTTAGTAGGCCTTTGGCATGTAATTGAAACACATTTATGCTCGGCAGTGCGGCAACCGGCATATAATAATGGCAAATACACGACCCTTTTGCCGATAATTCTCATACCCTACTCAGAAAAAACCTTTCAATGCGATGTTTTCGAATACGAAATCTCCAGAGTATTTGCTTATATACTTACCTAATGCCTATTATATCAACATAGACGCAGGATGTACCTACTTGGTTTACTTAGGTACGGATAAATATGCTATTTTCAAAGTTGTCGGTTTAATTTTCACCTCGAATGGTCACGAGCAATCTATACCCAATAAGGGTTCCGCTAAAAGAGCTCTTACTTGCATCCGTCCCCACTTCAAACGTAAAAAATCTCATTAAGTTTGTCAGTAGTTGACCGGAATCGGAAATTATAGATTTTCCGATCCCTCCCAAAGACCCTGAGCCTGTCAATCGGTAAACAGTAGGTGGACACTGATAGTGACGTGCGCTGAATTGAATCAGACATGATATTGGATTGGGTAATTCGACATCACTCGACTTGGGACGATCGGTTTTCGAAATTTCAGATAAGATATGACGATAAAACTTTACTGCCCGCCGAAAGTTTTATGACGAATAGAATGGAAATTTCACAAATATGGATCCATGAATTTGTTTCTCTAGGCTCTTACGTAATGTGGACATGTGTAAGCCGGTTAACTAGTATTGCCGGAAAGGAAATTTCAAAATTTGTAACAAACGTAATCTATACTAATATTATAAAGCTGAAGAGTTTGTTTGTTTGTTTGTTTGTTTGTTTGTTTGAACGCGCTAATCTCAGGAACTACTGGTTCGATTTGAAAAAATCTTTTTGCGTTGTATAGACCATTTATCGAGGAAGGCTTTAGGCTATATAACATCACGCTGCGACCAATAGGAGCAAAGATACAATGGAAAATGTGTAAAAAACGGGGGAACGGCGAATTTGTATAATTTCAAACTAACTTCGATTCAAACGATTCGTTAATTTATAGTAATATTTTTCATGTATGGTAAGACTGGTGTTGATTTTTATTGCGAACTATGTATATTATTGTTTATTAGATTACCTAGTTTTTGTTATTACATATGTGTGAAGCTAATTAAAAGATGTTGAATCTTAGTATAAAACGTCAAATACCAAAAAATGCCTCTGAAATATAATTTGAACATATAAAAGTCAGTAGGTACACGTCGTACGATGTATTTCACTGTTTATTCCTATTCCTCTACTAATAAGCGTCTCATTTCGCGGAGCATGAAATGTCTCGTCTGTCATATTTAATAATTCCGCAACTTGATTAAAACTGAACGTGGGTACATACAGACTTTGTGAGACGGAAGCAAGTTTAGTTAAATCATAAACTCAAGAAGAACATCCATTTTCATGTCGTTTAACAAATTGAAAATCCGTTAAATGACTCGTCAACTGTAAAAAAGCACTGTTGACTGATTTGTTTTATTGAGGGATCATATTCAAGGACGAATTATGTATGTATATTAATAATGCCTACTTATATCATATAAACACTCAATACCAGCATGAGGTTAGGAATTTAATCCTACAACATTCCTGAGAAAAGACCAATAAAGGCCTTGGGTTCTCCTTATTACGTGTCAAATTAAAAAATAAAAAGTCTTACACAAATTTAATCGTGGTACCATTTCTATAGATGGTGAGTTTTTTTGCTGTAGACGTAGATATTAATTGATGGTCATAGTAATTATGTAATAGTGGATGGAAAAAAAAGTAGGTATGTTCGAATGTGAACACATGAATGTTGATTTGGGTGAAACACATTCCCAAACAGCTTAGAAGAAAGACAAGGAAGTGATTGATTACACTAGTTAATTGTAGCCGTAACAAGTTACTCATTAAGTGAAGCAAAACTATGTGCGTATTTCGACGATACAGCAAGTAGGTACAACGTTTTTTCCCATTATCGATAGCTATCGGTTGAGTAAACTAGAACGGAGTGAAACCAACAGAGAGCAAATAATGCTACGTTTATTTAATAGAAATGTAATTTTCTTCTGCTTGCGAGGAGCCGGGCTGCAATTTCACTTTTTATTGGGACAAATTTATTCAGACGAAGAAATGTTTTCGTCGCAAATAATCGCTCGGTTAGGGATTTGAGTAGGATCTTTGACTTACGTCGTGATAGCCAGTTTTACTTAGACTTTTCCTTTTGCTAACCTAAATAATGATTTAGTAAAATTGCTATTTTGAAAAGCATTGGACAGTTTGTTGATATTAATCATTGTCAGTCATAGACAGACCTTTCTGCGAGTTCGAGCAGGTAAAAAGGTAACAGAAAAGAACACAAAATCATTCCGACGACAGAAACAATAAAAAATAAAAGGAATAAAAGTGAGACAAAATCTCATGTGAACGATGATTGGACCCTAAAATTCGTATCTTTGGGATAGAATATCCTTCGGCCCAAAATAAAAGGAATTCCAGAGGCGCGTGTGCGCTCATAATATACGCTAAGCTGTGGAAATCGTAGACATGGGACCAATCCGATTTTATTTGATACAAAATCCCTTTGAAAGTTCGTACAACGACCGATAAAGAAGCAACGATAACTATGCAAATTTCGTAGTTGCCGCAACAACGTCGGTGCATGAAAACGGACTTTCGTGCACTAAAGTTGATGAACTTTTCTCCACGCTAACAAATTGTGCTTTATCGTTGAATGTTTTTCTTACATCTTGTTACTGTATACTCATTTGCTAAGTTTTTACAATGTTGTGTTTTTTTAAACATGTTATTACCTTTTTTTAAAAATCGTAATACCGATATATATTCATAGCCTCGTACCTCCATCTAAAAGGGATAAGCTTTAGAAAACACGCCCACACACACTGCTTTTGGTAAAGTATCGAACAGCTTGACCTCAGTTGCCATCTGAACTATGAATAACCTTATAGGTATCGGTCTAACCCCTCAGGCATCTCTCTCCGATGAAATTCTTATTGAGCATTACTAATGACGTTCTTTGGGCAAAATATTATCAAAATACATTTTCTGTAATTAATAGTCTTGCTTTTTTTTTAAAGAACTGAAACTTTTTAAATTATTTTATTATATAAACTGGGATTTTACCCGATTATAAATTCCTACCTACAGTAGCAAATACATGGATTTATTGTATGACGTTTCGACCAATAAGTAATGGTCGCGAGCAAAAACTGAAAACTTATTATTACAAACATCTTAAAAACTAGTATTTACCAGATACCATATAGTGCGGGGTCGATAAGCTTTTGAGTCGCAACCAGCCCCATTACTACACATTATAATATGCAGATAGTCGGTGCAAGCTAAGTGGGATGCGTCGCGTTGGCTAGCACCGCGATTGTATTAAGCCATTTACCTTTATTAGTATTAATTTAGACTAGAGCCGGGGTGCAGTCGGGTAACTAGGTCAATGGCAGCCGCCAGCCCGCAGCCTAGAATAGAACCATCGCTTTGGGGTGGATGCGGGCATTGTTGTCCATTGCCACTGGGAGCTCAAGATTGGCACCGGTTATTTCTGGAAATTGCCAACCTCTTTGCTCACTCCTCAACATAATTTCTATGACCAGGCGGGCCGAGTCTATTATCGTAATAATATTGGTCATAGTTTTATCTTTCTACGACCACATGATTTTGGTGAGCTTGGCCGAAACGTCTGGCCAATATAAAGTAAATAAGATTGGTGTTAAAATATGGCCCTGACCGTAAGTTTGATGCAGACAACGGAGAAATTCAAAATTCGCAAACATATTTAGGATCTGGAATGTTCTCATAATCGACAAAATAGCACTCAAATATTCATACAAACTTGACGCTTGCTTTCCAGCAAAACTTCATCTGTTAGTCGATTTGTAGACGGACTTGTGTCATTAACTTGAACAATGTTAAAAGATTTCATTGTCGAAATTCCTAAGTCAAAGTGGAGCGAGTTAGTTAAACAATCTTTGCTTAAATAGCACTTGCAGACAGAGCGAGGGGTGTGCCTAAATGTAGGCGCACCATAAATTAGACGGGGTGTGACGGCGACACAATGGACTATGTGACAGCGATGAACTTTCAGCTTAGAACCTTCAGTATTCATTATGCAAGGGAACGCCAAAATATAAAGCAGTAATAGAGAGAAGATCTAGTGCCTCAGGCATTTTGTAACTTTATGAAAGTCCCATGTCTGCGATTTTTGTACATTCATAATAATCTTGACAATGTCATGATCAGATAAATTGACAGAGGACCTATATCAATCTATTTGGACAGCCTTGTCATAGCTTTATAAAAAGATTGTTAAGTTCTTTATATTAGGTTTGTATCTGGCTGACTCGATGGCACATTTGATATTCCTTTTTTCATGCGCCAACATTGATTCGAAATCGGGACAAATATTTGTTTGATGAACATCGGTATTTGTTTCGTGTCTGGGTATGTTATTTATATAATTAAGTTTATTTGTATATAGGTACTACAATTGTTCGAGTTATCCGTTACACAAGAGCTATTTACCATGCGCTCAGATCAATGAACTAAAATTATTTCTTTAACTTTGCTTCACTTTTCCTTTTAGCTATACTGTGACAGTATACTTTATTTTCGAGCGGGTTGCCGCGTGTTGTCTAGGCGACTTTAAGAGCTCCAGAAACTGTATAATTAAAAATAAATTGTTATGTAAATGAAGAGCCAGACCGTTATTAGGTTTAGGGATCCGCAACGAAACGAGAAAATTTGAGCCTCTCGTTTGTTGGTTGGCTTGTTTAGCTCTATCTTAGCAACCATCTCACGCTTTGTTCACTCCCATCCGCAAGCTCTTGTAAAATTACAGCGATATCCCGTCGGGATAATCACAGTAAGCCAAGTCTACATCAAATTTTAATCTTAGTATTAGCATCTCTGGGGTTTTTTTTTCAAAGATCTGAATACAAGGTTGATAGTAGTAAGTAAGAAAAACAGCCAGAGGTTGTTTGTTGTAAATATCCTTTTTTTTTTTTTTTTTTTTTTTTTTTTTTTTTTTATAAAGAGGCTAACAAGATGACCTCACTCCACCTGATGGTAAGCGGTAGTGAGATCCAAATATGAGGTCGACAGGCACAATAGACCATATTGAGCCTGTCGCACTCACCCTGAAAGCCGTGAAAAAGGAGACCACTGCTGCGGCAACAACGAGACAAGGCGTGGAGTCTCGCATTGGTATTGAGCTGTGCGGGTCGGAGTTGGCCAGTCCGCCGGACGGAAGGGCCCCGTGTCTACGGGTCTCCTGGCCGGCGAGCTGACCCGCTCCGCCCGCACAATACCGCCGCTAAGAGTTCCCTGGACCGGCGCTTGCCGCAGCAATGGGCCCCCCTGGCTCCGGCTCGTACAGTGCTGATCGCGTAACGCGACCCGACCGAGAGAGGTCAGAGTCACTTGGCGGGTGTTTCACAACTGTATGGTGGTCACAGCATCCGGACGACAAAATGTCTCCCACCTGAAACAAAATAAACCATCCTATAACAAAATAAACTTCGACCCATATACTCGTAATTAGGGTCTTGTCTGGGTTTCGGGCACGATCGTTTATAACATGTACCTAACTCATACCTTTACCGTAAACCTTTGCCGTTTTTATCAAGTGACGCGCGTTGTTGTGCATGATTGTACTGCCAGTTCCTTCTGCTTCAACCTTGCTAAAGTGATTGAATTCTAACTTCACTGTTGCGCCCTCTACATTGTGATATACGGTGGACGTCCAGTTAATTGTATTCAGTACGTTGCCTGCAATTTCAAATTTGCACGCAAAAGTTACGCGGGGTGATATTGTATTCACAGGCCGCGAGCATGTTAAATAATTCATGGAACTTTATTAAAACTGTTAAACTTGTAGTTTATAGTTTCCATAAATTACAGCAATCTATTACGTAGCCGATATCCTGGTTGAAAATTGATAACTCGTTTTTGTGCCAAAGAGATCAACGAAAGCGTAGTTGACATTCATATGTTATGTTTTGCCTTCTGTTATGAACGTGCTTTTGTTTTTTTTTACTAACTGACATTGATGATAGCTTGGAGTAGCCTTGTTATCATCACCGGACTTGCAAGGGAGCGAGTCTCACCCTTAATGTTCGTGCTTTTGTATAAAACAACGTTGTTGCTCAAAATATATGGTACGCTTTGTTTGTTCAAACCGCTATTGTATCAAGCGATTGTACAGGGTTCTGCCAGGTACAGCCAACTAGATTAACGTTGTACTTGACATGATTACCCTATAAATAGCTAGGAGTCGCAGTAACGTAAAGCATTGAGTGAGTTACTTAACCTGGTATAGTCAGCACTGAAAGTATTATAATTGATACATCTAGCATTTTAATTTTAAAGTCTAAAGTGTGCATTTACTTTGAAAGCTTACTTAAACTACGGAAAGATATAGTACGATGTATACTGTACTTATAATTGAAATACACCCGCTTTTGACACATACACACCTTATAAGAAGTCACGATATAATAAAAAACAAATATTGGCAATTACGAATACCTACTTCTTTTCCGCTTCATCCATCTCTCTTACTAACTATTTAGTGTATCAAAGAGTTTTGTTTATGTACATTGTAGGTGAATTTATTTAAATGAAATCAGTATGAAAGCTCCCGTTTATTCGCATACACTCGCTTAAAGACCGCTAGCCGCCGCCCAAGGACGCGCCAAGGATTTCAGTTAACGGCCCTGCCTAACTATTAAACCACAACCAAATAAATAACAGAGAGGCGATCGATCCAGCAATAAGCTAGTACTTATGGTTATAGTTTCCTGTAGAATGTTACATTCAGTGGATACTTTGAAATAAAACTTATTTTACGGATTACTCGCGTATATTATGATTCTAAACATAATAATTTATTATATAGGTAGATAGATTTAGCAAATGCCCTTCTTCCAAGTTTCGACCTATCGTATAAGCCGAAAATATATTGGACCAAAATTTTGGACGACTTTGATATAGCCAGATAATATGAGGTAAAAGTGGACTGATTTGGCTCCCCTTGTTTGTAATTCCATAAATTAGATATATAATACTCGTACTATGCTTAGGAATAATATGTACCAAACATCAATTGTCTAAAGAAGTTATTGTACTGTAAACTGGGTATCTAAGTGTGCAAGAACTGTTTTACAGAAAGGTCACTCTAGTGTAATTTCTGGATGTTTGAAACACAACTACTGTTGTCTCGCTTAGCCGGCGCAGGCAATTACTTAGTTAACTGTTTGACATTGCATTTATCTTGGGCAGACGTGGCGCTATCCATCAGGTAAGTATCTGCACATTTCTGCCCTCGTTCGTTTCTCTTTATTTATTTATGTACGTACTTGATTCCTATGTTAAATCCTTTTTTTTGCGTTATTTGCTTCTACATATATCATCGAGGGTTGTTGTTGAATTTATATTTGTTAGTGTTTGATTACAGTACTGGTGGTTTAAGGTGAGTACTGTAATTAACGGACATATCTTTTAAAGTATGTTTCACTACTATTCCATTTATACTGTGCTTAAAATGTGACTAGACATTTCCAGCTGCATAAATTAAACCGTTTTATATTCAGTTCTTCATTTGTTTTTGTGATGCAAGTCACACTCTGAGTAATTAGTATGATAATGCTAATCAGATTCCTCAGATTCAGTAAATAAGTACGTATTTAATATTTAAATATAGTATTAAATAGATACCTACTTAATGTAGCGCAATTTATAAACTTTGAATAAAAAGTAGATTTTGGTCGCTATGAATTATGAAACGAAAACTGGTTATTGGTACATAAGCCGCAGGAACGATTTTTGGAGGAATTTATATACCTAAATATAACATACCAAAACAAAGATCTAAATGTATAGTACAAATTGTTTTTATGATTCGCTTAACATGTCAATGCTTAACCACATATGTATGTACAATTGTGTCATTATGTAGGTTACATCTTGGTGTAGTAATTATATGACATGAAATAAGTTGCCGCTTGTATTCATATGGTAAATGTATGAGCGCACTTTGCAAGTCATGAATACAGTGCCCTTCAGTTGAAGAAGACAACTGAATCTACTTACAGTAATGAACTGGAGAAAATCTTAAGTTAAAGTGCGGTCCCAGCTAGCTGTCCAACCACTCCATCTGAAAATAAAATTTCATAATATTTAGCTTTGTTGTATGATGTGTCTAATTTGTCTGTATGTTATGCAATCACACCTAAAATAAATCGAATGATAAATCTTTCATCACAATAGTAAAATAATTACATTGTTTCGTCTGGCGCAATATGAAATGACAATGGATTACGATTTGTAGGAATTAAATGGCCTGTGGTTTGGTCAAATTGAAATGAACAACTGCAATTATAAAACTTTAACAAGCAAAGTTGAGGATAACGGTGCAAACAATGGATACTTAGCTGAGACAGCTATCCAATTAGTTCCTATTGTATTAGCAATTAAAAGTTCTGCTGCAAATATTTATGGAATTACTGTTGTCTCCAGAGCTCATTATTTAGCAAAGGATTACTGTGCGATTGTTCAAGGAATTGGGTAGAGTAAACTTAATTTTCTGTTCATATAAACCTACTCGTAAATCTTACACAAAATATATACGAAGTATATAATAGAATAATTTATCCTCTTAGACAATTAGTCCGTATTATTAGCTCAAATACCAGGGAAAAGACCTTCGAAGAGCTATGATTTGACTGTCGACCTTGATTCTCAATGGTTGCCTATTTACCTTTATTGGTCTAATAAAGGATCGGTCAAACATGAAATGAATTCAATGTCAAATCAAAACAACATGCGCAACAGTCCTAATCGATATGCGATGTGTTTGGAATATGCAAAGGTCAACGTGGTATAGAGCAAAACGCCGACCGAACTGAACTAGGTAGTTTGGAAACACGTAGATAGATATTCTAAGGCGATAAATTTGTATATACGACAGCAAAGAACGCAATGATAAAATGATATTAGGGTTATTTTCTCTAGGTACTGGATATACCTACGTCCTACGGCCGTATAAGATCGTGGTGAAAACTTATGATTTATAAGTGTCTCTCTATAGTCTTGATGTGATTTTGAGATACATTTATCGGAGTCTTAGGATAACAAAACTGTAATTGCGTATAGATAGATAGATGAGAAATGTATCTTGGTAAATTATAGTGATCTAGTTTAAGTTTCTGCGCAAAACTTAAAAATGCTATTAAAATAATATTTCTGCATCTCCTTACGTACTTGTATGAGATTTTTGATGCGGAAAGTTTCAAATGGTCGTAAAGCTCGGACGCGGTCGAGGTGTGAAAGTTTAACGATATTAAATATTTACAAATTTCCGTTCGGAACTTCAGACGCTCCGCACCATTCGCCGTTTGATTTATGCTTCCATTTCGAATACACGAATACCTACTAATGCCGTCAAGAGAAAATACGATATTGCCAATCGTAAATCGCTGCGTAGATTGAGTATCCTTAGAACTTCAAACTTGGGTAACCAGAAAATAGGCCGCTTGGATCTTTGCATGATTTTAATGTCCATTCATCACCATCAACATCAGCCCATATCCACGAGCCTAGCCCCACTGCTGGGGCACGGGCCTTCCCTTAACTAGGGCGATAAGGCCTTAGTTAACCACGCAGGCCAAGTGCGGGTTGGTTGACTACACAACCTGAGAATTTCTTCGTAGGTGTGCAGGTTTCCTCACGATGTTTTCCTTCACCGTTAAAACGTGGAATTATCTTACATATGAATTTCAAATTAGAAAAACACAGTGGTACGTGGCCGGGGTTTGAACTGGCGGTCTCTCGCATGGCAAGCAACAACCTTAACCACTCTGACCTCGACGCTTTGTTATTTATTAATTAATAATTATACTCAGTTGTTATTATTGTATATTATATTATCTTATGTTATTGTTTCAGGTAAACCGAGTGGCTACCACAGTAAGTAGATTATGTATTTCAATGGAAATAACAAGTGTTCAGTTAGATAAGGTAACTAATATTAAGGTAGCTGAAAGTTAAACAAAGCTAATACATTAGGTTCCTATAAAATTATATGTATTTAGGTACTCTGCATATACTATTTTTTAATTTCATACAAATAAAATTGGAGCAGAAACGTAGGTACTGCTCCAATTTATTTTCCAGACTGTGTTTATTAAGATGAAGCCCACGGTACGTTAATATTCTCGATTTAAGAAGTGTCGGATCGAATACTCGATATATCTTCGAGCCAAAGCAGTTTAAGTTACAAGAAGAAATTCGATTCTCTCCGTTCACTTTGTGCGTATCGAGCTCCTCTTGTCCATTGACTCTCAAATGGAGTCTTATAAAGTCATGTGCTTCCGGCGGACTCGCCCAATCCCACTTTACTGCGGTTTTATTCATCCGCTACGATTGTTCGTTAACGTGCAGGACGTTGAGCTGAGTACTACGGCTATGTATTGAGTTCATGCTCAGTATTTGAAGTCTTCTTGTGCTTATTTACCTATTTATGTGTTCTAATACAAAACAAATTGAAATTAACTAAGTATATCTGTCGATAGATTTGGAAAATATGTCCTTTTATTCAAATCAGCTTTTGCTGATTCAGTGTTGCACATGTATTTTAATATGTCTTTACTTTTTGTGTCATGTTGAACATTCTAAAATAATTAATTAATATTGTGAGGTTGACATTTTGAAAGCATATGAGAGAGAGATAAAAACATACTGCCGAACTAATAGAACCCAATAAAGTCACTTATGTTTTGAAACTACATAAAAAGCTTTTTTATAACTTTCCGTACACGGGATATTATTGAGTTTTTTTTTTCATTGTGCTTGTCATTTTCATGTTGCTTTTCCTTCTTTCTATCAACGTAATAAAATTGGACAACTTTTTGAATGGAGTTGTTAAATAATAAAGTGATATTGTTCATTCTTTTATTCATGTCGTCCATTATCAAATTAACTTTTTAGTGATCGAATGTCATTCCCAAACAATTATATGTTTTATATATTTTCGTAGGCTATTGTATGTTTTTCACTACTAACTAGCCGCGCCGTTTCGTGATTAACATTTATTGAACGTTATATTTAAACATTTAGGATTAACATAACGCAAAGCATTGCAAAAGTGACTTTAGTCCCCAACATATCGCCATATAACGTAGTCTGATACTGATTCGGTTTACGAAAGAAATATTGTACAACATACCAGTATTGATTCTTTTTTTACGAACGGAAAATATAGAGCCCGCTGAAGCAGACGTTAACATCCTGTAACACAAATTACAGGGTTAACTTGGAAGTTTTCACTGAATGTTCAAATGTGAGTGGGTTTAGAATGTAACCGGCACGTGCCGCCAATTTCCGTCATAACATTTTTGTGTCTAGAACACGTCACGTGAGTTTGAGATGGGTAGGCGGTGACTCGATGCAGACGCCCGTCTCTAATCTAAGGGAACAAGCTAGCTTGTTAACCGCATATTCAAATGCGTCTTTAGCTTGGGTACTGACAATTTGCAACGTTCGGTTGTGCGATGATAATTCTAGTCAAAGGCGCGAAGTGTGTACCGCGTGAAATTTGTACCTAAAACAGATATTGCATAATATTTTTACGAGGTTTTACCCATTTATGTCGAACAGAGTGTTACGGAAAGGACTTTTATACTTATTTTTTAAGCATAGCTTTCCGCCCACGACTCCGTACGTGTGTAGTTGTTTATCGTTCAATTACTTGAAACGCAGCTTATATCCGTCCTCAAGCTCTACTAGACTAATCGTGATCCAATTTTTATTTAAATCGGTTAAGTACTACTATTACTGTATCAAAGCGCGAATAAAGACAGGCGGAGTTACTTTCGCTATATTAGTAAGGAAGTAAGGATTATCTACTTATTGCACATAGCATTTATTCTCCCGATTTCACGTTTCATGTTCCGTCAATACTTTGAAATTTATCTGAATACCAGAAAAACCGCAATAAAAATTCGAATTAATATCATCTATACAATCAGTACGTACATTTTCTTACACTGATACTATTACAGAGATGTTAGTTAGTTAATGAACTAGATCAAGTCAGGGAGTTATGTAACAAGAGTACGCATTACTGCTAAATAGGAACGAACGTTCGCCCGTTTATTACCTAATAGCCAGCTACCTAGTGCTAAAAGGATTAACGGAATACAGGGCGGGGATAAAGTTGCTCACTCTTTCCATTTAAGTTTAAATGCGCTTTGCTTATGTAACTCTGGGAACGTTTTTATAGTTCTCTTTGTTGGTGAAGCCACATCAACCCTCAATAGGTTTGTTGACTTTTATGAAAAGATTGCGTCTTGGAATAGAAATACGTGGTGTATTTCTTGATATACATAACTAATGATTAGATAAAAAGTATTTTTACAAAAAAGGCAAGATGTACAAAAATAATGATCCTAATGGAGAATATTACATTCGGACTAATGAAGATAGAATAATGTCATATTAAACGTAAACAGTTGGCGGAACTTTGGTTGTATGACAAAATTTATTGACTTAGCAAAATTTATTGATCTAAAATTCTAAATCAATTAATTATTCCATTTGTTACGGACTTCTACATATTTTCCTAAATCATGAACATTCTCCAACGTTACTGCTTTGTAAAAGGCTCAAACTTTTTTATTTATATTAACGAGCAATTCTATTCCTAAAGAAAATTCCGCATAATATTTTCCTTCCGCGGATACAAGCAAAACATTGCATTTAAAATTCCTCACTCAGCATAAGAGCACGCTAAAAATGAATGGTGCAAATCATGAAAGCGGTTTTCCTGGAAATTAAAATTACATCGCTACAGCACAGGCTGAATCCTTTCAAAAACAATGTTGACTGTTGAATAATGTGCGATAGGTGGCTTAAGCGGTTTTGACAGGCGTGGCTAGGTATTTCGCGAGTGTACGCTCGCAGCTCAATGTGTTGAAATAACAAGTTTGTTGAACGGCACTGGGCGTGCAGGTTTGCCTACATTTGCGGTCTGTCAAAGGCAAACTTTCTGAAGCCCTTTGCATAACTCGGCCACTTGACTCGCCAACTGCTTCAGACGTAATGGCCGTTGTAAACGTGATCAGCAGGAAAAGGCTTAGGAAAAGGAAACGGCGGTATGCTGTTGCGTAATCTAATGAAACTCAAGGATTGTTACTGTCTTTGTAGAACGAGTTTAATCTTAAAAGTGCTTTCTTTTTACAGTTACTTTACACATTATTACACACTTCTCATAGTTCCTATAATTCGAAGTACCAACATTCGAGCAAAAAATTTACTTTTAGGACAAGCACACGAAACGATTTGAATGTGCTCGGAAGTAATTGAAAAGTGATGTTTCACCACGCTAAACCAAACTCCGATGAAGATATTATCTTCATCGGATTCAGCAACACAAAGAGCTCAACAAATTTTATTTATGTTAAGTAATCTTATTTCTGAATGGTACAAATGTATGCATACAGTTTCAGCGCATGGATGCTAGTTTCTAAAACAACGGAAACAATTAGCATTTGAATGTGGTAATCATGCATATCCCGAAATGCAATCAAAATATTTCCGTATTCAGGTACGCTAAACTTTCCAATAATACTAAAATTCGAATACGTTCCGATATTTAATTAAATTGGTTTGATGTTCGCCGCCCGGCTTAAATTATACAAGCCTACTGTTTTGCTATGTTTTGTTCTGCACTGCTAATTTAAGTTTTCCATTATTAATAATGGCTGCTTCGGTGTATATGCTCTAGAGTCTGTACACTCGTATTTCTGTACTAATATTATAAAGCTGAAGGGTTAGTTTGTTTGTTTGAACGCGCTAATCTCAGGAACTACGGGTTTGAATTGAAAGAATATTTTTTAATGGGATAGACCATTTATCAAAGAATTGGGCTGATAATGATGACGATGATGACACCATTTATCATGGAAAGCTTCAGACTTATATAACATCCGCTGCGACCAATAGGAGCAAAGAAACGGCGGAAAATGTGTAAAAACCGGGTGGAAACGCGAACGAAGTCGCTGGCACAGTTAGTGTTTTTATATATTTCAGCTTTCTTATTCAAGAAAGAAAAGAAAAAAGGAAACAAGACAGTTCGTTGGACTACCGCTACTTGGACTGAGATCAAATTCCTTTGATTTTCTAAAAGTGCACTGTTTGGCTTGAATTTATCTTAACTTTCTTATTTCCAAAATTGGCGAAGATACGGCAAATACTCGTATCTGGCTTAATTCAAGCAGCAGCAAGTCGTAAAAAGATAAGTGAAAATAATTTGCAAGTGATCTCATCGACTACATAGCGTTCCTTTGATATTTGCATGTGTTATTATGGAGTACCTAGCATTCCTGTGAGGCGTAATTGCATAGGCATCGGTGTCTGGTTCGAGTCGGGGCAGTCGCAAGCTCAGGCGGCGTAACGCGCCCTGCCCTCTGTCTAGTCAGCCGCTACCTCGTCCCTTGTTTCATCCACCGAATGCCCTAATTTGCTTTTGTTAGCGTATCCCCTTTTACCCAACTTGGCTACGTAATTGAGAGCTGAATTACTTTCTTGTCTCAAGAAAAAAAAACTCGCAATTCCTTTTAGGAACGGGCGACGCGACGATTCAATTTATTATTTCACCAACCCTATTTTGTACTTTTCCTTTTGAATCTAAAAATCATTTACTCTTTTAATGGCACTCTCTTGCATCAAGGGTCCACTTATTACGTTAACGGCGATCTTCGACATAAAACTGGGAAAGAAGCGATAAAAATAAACACTTCAAGCAAACAGTTTATTAATATTATCATGTTTTCTTCAATGTTTTTCTTCACAAGTAATTGAATTTGAAGGGTCAGACAGAACTCAATTTAAGAGCGAAGAGCTATATCTGCTTTCGATATTTTCCATTACCAAATAAAATATAACATTTTTAGACACGGTGGTGTCTTCATCGCTGGAATACCCAGTTAGTAAATTTCCTTATAAACGGAATAATTTATCGAGCAGCACCAAGAATCGGAATGAATAGTTTCAATTTACATTGGAATCATGTGTTAATTGAACGTTACAGTATATTTACTTCGCGACACGACGCGAGTTCGTAGAATGAAAATAATTAAAGAGCTCCGTTGAACTGTTCAATTACTGCACGTTGAAAGACTATCGGTTAAATGGAGTGTTAAATGCTGAAATGTTTACTGAGTTCTGCGATGTAGTTCAGAATAGGGTCTCTGCAGATCGACGATCCAGAGATCGTAGCCTCAAAAAGGCATTTTAAAAAGACCTTTTTAAGAACATTTTTATAAGTCGAAGTCTGTGATGTGATAATATGATATTTTTCATATTGAAAGCTTTTAGTCTTCAGACTTTGCAATCATTGTGCCCATGAATCTAGACTTCAGTGTGTATTTTGTATAATATTAACTAATTTTATTCAAACATAAATTTCAATAAAGAACAGAAAAAAGATTTAAGACAGAATACAAAGTGAATAAACAAACCGTTACTCTGTTAGAAATTAGGATAGTCCTGTTCAAGTCGACACACCCCTAATTTTCGTTTCAGAACACGGCAAAACTACCTCAACAATAATAATAAGTAAGGCTACATCGACCGGAGGCACGGCAGCGTTGTCGGTCTACATTCTAAACGTGGTATTTACGTACCACATCTACTTTATAGATACTGCTGTATTTGAACAAAAACGCTAGGCGACCTGTTGTAACGGCACGATCCTAAATAAATAACGTTTTGAGCGCTCGCTATGGAGCAATGGACCGGACATAATTTAGCCGCCAGGCACTGCCTGATTTTCTCTCTTGGCTTCAATGGACGTATTTGAAAAACAAAAATATACTTCCCAAAATATTTACGGTCCAAGTAAATATTGAAGGTAAACATCCGAAAATGATAACGATCATTTCAAAATTTCTGCGCTGAGTCTCGCTTTATAGAGTTGTACTTTATTTAACAACGATTACTCAATAAAATAGGTAGAATACGACAGCAACATGCCCGTATAATACATTACACAAGGGGTACGGAAAATATCCAACTTACAGCTATATGAAAACACAACGCTGACACAAATAGGTATCATTTTGTCTTCGCGTATTATGCTGAATTTATTTTCCCTTGTTGAATTGAAATTGCATGAGAAATGTGTTCCCAACAAATAGATTGATATACGGTATTTTCATTTACAGAAGATTGAGTATCATTGAGTTATAACACCATTAGACATTTAAACCTGTAAACATAAATGCACAGTTGTATCTTTGTAAATTGCTTGGGATTCGTGAACTTCTACTTGAATAGTCAACTAAACAATTGATTGATTAAACTCAATCACGAAAGGACCAGGAGATTGTATCAAAGATCAGTTTACACCGGGCCTTATTGCGAGTTGGAAAGGGCTCACTAAATAGCTTTCTCGCACCCAAAGAAAAATGTGTACAACCTACCAAGTGGAGTGTCTCTAAGGTGGAATGACACAACGGAATTATTGAAAAACAAAAAATCTAAACATGAAAGGGGAAATTGCTCATAACTCGCAGAGCGTGAATTGAAAAGTTTCTCAAAGCGCCTCCGCTGTCCCCTATCCTCGTTCTGAAACTTGCAAAATAAATATTTCTTCGAAATATGGACGCGTGAACGTATCCAGTGCATACATAATTTGCTCGTATATGCAGACGAGCCGGAGTTCCTTTCTTCGTATGTATGTTTCAGTGGAAATTTTACTGGGTCACGTGGTGACCGGCGCCGCGTGTGCGAGTCGATAAGGGCGCCGCTCCACACGTCCGCACCGGCCATTATACCTCTTGTGTTGCGTTTATTTTGTGTACATTGTCCCATTTTTCGAGCTTATGTTCCGCTCGTTTGTTCCAAAACTTCCGCGCTCAAAATAGCCATTAATATTCAATGCGCGCCACTTTCCAATTCTCACCGGACAGATTAAAGGAGACAATGGCTCTCCTTGACGTATTTTCATAAACTGTAGTGAAAATTTCTGAAGCCGGACAAATGTTTAGTTCACCTATGCCTGCTCGGGCGGATAATCCGTGAACAAAAGGTCGTCGATCGAATTAGATATTTAGCTAGAGTTAATTATAGTTTTAGTGTTATAGTCTCTTACGTTCGTAGATGATAACATTTTCCATTTTTATGTTCGAGAGTTCAAGGGCTGCATGCGCCGTCTGTCCTTGTATTCGTCATTCACGTCTGACCCCGACTTATCTTCGAAGCCATCAACGTGAAAAAGTTGGAAATATTACGTAGGTGTAATAGACTCGTGAGAAATGTGAACATGTCAACTAAGATTTTGATCTTGTAGTGAATGTGCCGGAATAATAATATTATGATAATGTCTTTTTCCAAGTCATATCTTTCGTGTCCTTTGATGCTGAGGTTAGGACATGTAATAATATAAGGTTACGAGATGGGCTTTATGATTGACGTTCTTAGATAGGTACTCCGCAAAAATATTAAAGACTCCGGCAGAAAGTTTTATCGCTGGAACGAAGCGCATTGGACAGAAAATAACAGTATCAGCTATTTGAAAAGTAATGAAAACTGATATTTGAAAAGAGATGAAATCGAAGCGAAGTTGGAATAAACGTTGAAAACGTGGAAATTAATGAGTTTTATCAGGTTGTTTGTATCAAGTGTAACGAAGTATTGAATCGGGCTCTATTAATATAGCAACATTATTACCGATGACGGTACCGACACGACTGTGACAAACGCATTCGACAAGCCATTGCAACTCATGAATAGCGAATACTTCATACATATTATCGTAGTTTCAATTGTATGGTAAATAGGATTTCCTGCGCATTTTGGCATGTTTGCGTGTTCCTTTGAATTCAAAATTTCAGTCCTCATATCTCTATGTATCCTATTTTGTGAATTGGGTCATATTATTCCGCTGTCGGAATTATCTGAGCAAATTCCATAGAATCAGTATTCATTAAAGCATCAAGCAAATGAGCGAGTATTAATTGCGTCGACATTAGCCAATGAAACGCCTAATAAAATATGCAAAATACATCTTCAGTTTGCCTCGAAAATGTCTCGAAAAGCCGACACTGAATATCGAGTTAATTGCGTCATCGCGCAAACATGATTGGTTCCAGTAGGAGTTTCCACTGAGTTGAGTCGGTGACAATTTCAAGGGCTCTCTGCAAACAGACCACCATAGCCAATTTACCATACAGTTTTTTTTTCATCCAGTGCTTGTGCGAAGTACACGCTCGTTCGTTGGCTGAAATTGGATTTTGTAATCAAAAACGAATGATTGTGAAATGGGCTGCCTGTTTGCGCGGAGGTGTTTGTCGGTTCAGGTGTTCCTGCCCTTGTCAACAAGGCACCGTTTGAAGCGGTACTAAAACTGTGATCAGCAAATGAATTAAGTGTTTGGGTTCCCACTACTACCTTCCTGCTAAAACTTTTCCCGTGTCTTCGTACCTAACTAATATTTTCATATCTGCGTCTTTATCACTAAACATATCAAACAAATTGCTCATAATACATACCAATGGATGTAGAATTTTCTCCGATAGCCTCGTATTATCTTGTGTTTGTAATGCTCATTGGTATGGATAACCACGAAAAAGCTTTCTCGTATTTTGGTGGATAGTGTTTAACATAGGGTAAGGAAATAAATACAAGAACATATTTATTTACGGACTTGGTTCGAGACCGCTTATAAGAATTTATAACATATTCACCGACTCAATACCGGCTTAAGATTGTTAGATAACTAGGAATAAGAGGATTTGCTCCGCAAGTAAAAAGGAGAAGCCCGTTATTTTTTCCTTTCCACTTAAGTACGTAGTTTTTGCTTTACTCTGCTTGAGCTGTATAAAAGCAAATTATAAGAAGGTAAAATAAGAAGAAGGTAAGTAGGATAACATTTTCATTCCTTCATGGTTTCGAAAAAAATTAAGATGACGTGTGTGATGTTATAATGTGTTTGGTCTCATTTACTCGTACATGACAATATTCTCTAGTCTTAGAATTTTCGATAGGATTTAACAAAGAGTGGGGCATTATGTGCTCACATTTAAATTAGTCAAGAACTGTATAGGCCTATTAATGTTAAAACACACAAGTACCTAAAGATAATTGACCCGCCCACCTTTGTCCGCGGGCAGTATCTGACACTGTTTAGACCCTTGTTGTTTTATTTAAATTGCCCTACAGTTTACCATTTACCTAAAATTTACCCCAAAATGGACGCTGGGTTCATTTATATAATTTGATCTTATCAATATTATCGGAAAAGGATAATTTTCACCGCTCGACCTATTTTCTAAACAATTACATACTTGGTAATATTAAATCGTAATATTATCGCAGTATGAAAATAACTTTTAGATTTGAGTTATATTTGTGTTAATAAAAATTACAATAGAAATATTTTCGCCATATTTGTAAGGCACTTACTTAGTATCTGCCCTACGTTTACCCTTGTTAAGTATACCGTTTTCGTGAAATGTTGGTTTATTTTTATTACAAAAGAGTGAAAGGAATGCTTTCATAATACACATGTCGGGACTTATGTACGAAGGTACTGGGTCTATGAAGAACTAAGAGCGGAATATACCTTATCTTATGCTCTGGGGACTGGAAAATGTTATGGACATTCATACAGTAATATTTCCTAGCTTACGAAGTAGAGTACATCCGGTATGTAATACTAACATCAAATAAATCAATACCTAACCTGTTATTTATACTTTTTAGGTCTAATACTTACATTATAGTATAATGAACTGCCTCGTTGGTCTATTGGTAGCAAGCGCTGCGTAAGGACCGAGAGGTCCCCGGTTCGAGTCCGGGGTCGGGCAAAATTTGTGTGAGTTTTTCTGTGATGAAATTACTCAGCCCGGAGTTAGGAAGTTGGCGGTTGAACGCCCGTGTCTCGGAAAGCACGTTAAGCCGGTGGTCCTGCGCCCGATCTCTCATCGGTCATGTCGGATTGCCGTCTCACCGAAATATGAGAGTAAGGGTATTCCCTTGAGAGTGCACTTGTGTTTGCGCGCACACTTGTGCACTATAATATGTCCTGCGCACATGGCTGATCTCAATTGAGATCGGCCGCCATGACTGAAATCGGTCGGACGCCTTATTTATATTTTAGTACAAGAATTTACGCCGTTAAATCTTTAGCAATGGGATTACATAATCAAGCGTATAAGGGTTTTTGATTATTCAAACAACATATCAATATTATTTTCTATTTATAAATAAATTGCAGCATGTATATATAAATAAATTAGTACATAAATATCGCACAACATCACACAGAGTAGTGATTCTGAAGGAAGTAACACTAATGCTTAATAAAAATAAATTTAACCTAATTTTATTTTTGGCTAAATAGACTTCTGCTTCATGGTTCCCCCTGCTTATCCCTATGGATTAGGCCTCTGGGGGGTCACAGGCGTGGCGTATGTTGACTGAATTAATTACAGTCGAAAGAATCACGAACCGTGTTTAAAAAAGTCGGACTAGTTTACGATGTAAACCGGCTGTGTTTTTGCCAAACAAAAGCCAATTTGCGGCATTGCTACTGCACCGGACTAAATTATATTTCGCTAGTTGGCTCGCGAATGCAGCTATGACTTTATTATTCTTATTGAGGCGACCTCGGCTTATTGTCTCAATAAATGCAGAGGCTCGGCCTAGACCGACTCGGACGTCATAGTATTATGTTCTAGATCAGCTTCCATATCATAAAATCTTCAATTACTTTATTACTTTGCTAGCTACTTGCCATATGCAACATTTGGTATGTTTTCTGCGTATTACCATCGTGGTTGTATTAAATTCTATTGAATCATCGGAAAATACACAAAGATTTGTCAAATCATAAAATAAGCAAGAGCAATATAATAATTTGTTTTTGAAGCATTCCATTTCTATTCTAATACCAAAACTGCGAAATAATTCAATACAATTGATGCTCATTACTCAGTTCCAATTTTCGCAGTAAATACGAAAGTATATACTCGTACCTATGTATTAGACTGCCTACTAATTGTAGGCAATTATATAGTTTACTATCTGGTACTAATTTGGTGCCGAACATTTAAGCGCTTGTTAATTGACGTTTGATGGACGATTGAGCTATTGTTCATGATAAGCAGTCAGGTCAATATTAGGCGTAGAAACACTTACTACTTACCTATGTACTACACAATTAAGCTGTTCATACATATAAAATAATGAACATTGAACATACATAAACATTTGCAGTATCTATCTACTCTGAATAAATTGTATTTAACTTTTTAACCCTAGAGTGAAGATTCTTGCCTCTAAGATAACTTTAATTAAAGACACCATTTTAACTCAATTTTACTTAAAACGATCAGGACACATTCACGCGATAAGAGTGTCAACTCTATAATTCTATTATTCACACCAGGTAACCTAGTTCAGTGGTCAACTGCAAAGTAGAAGAACCTATTAATAACACGTCTAGGCGTGAAATAAAACTTACTGAGCAAATACTGTGTTCCATTGACTTAGTTAGTAGGGAAGTAGAAAAGTTCTAGTGTTTTAAAGTTTTTTGTGAACTATGAATAACTTAGTTAATAAAACAGGAAAGGTTTTTCGATTTTTGAAATTTTTCGTGTCTGTTTAAGAATTTTAATGGAAAATTATTTGCTAATTAGACACAACAAAATACATAAGTTATAAAGTTTATAGCTTAACACAATACTCGTCGCCAAAACTCCGTGCCAAGAAACTAAAGCTACAGAAATCAGGTTGTGTCTGACACAGAACCGTTTACGAAATAATTGCGCGGTTGAAACGCAAAGGATTTTATTTCATTTCAACGGTTCCTAACTACCAACCGACGGCACGACATTTTCACTTCATTTGAAATAATTCCTGACTGTACCTACGTAATTTAAATTCCATTTATTGGATAACTTGCTGCAATTATTAGATTTTATTTGTTGTGGATTAATTTTGTATTTTTACTTTCAAATGTTAACTATTTTGTAATAAATTTCAGCTACATTCTTTCAATGAGTATTGTAATCGATATGTAACTACTTTGCGAAACATCGTAAAGACATTGACGGTATTCCCGAGTCAGAAATTATTTAGTTCTGGGCAACGAAGTTTTGACGGCTTTCTTGTAGTACCAGAATCGCTTTAGACAAGGGAAACATTATACCTAATAATCGTTTTAGTGTATTCATAGACCAAATTGTGTCAGTAATGCTGAACATACATTCCAAATAATGTATTTGTTTGTACAAACGGCCGATGGAGCAACACGCACAATATTATTGTTTCGTGAAGTGATGTCATAAAAAGCTGCATATCTATTGAATGTATGGGCGTATGGGGAGCTTTGCGTGTTAGTCGTTTAGCACCCACTGAGCCCCCACAGGGGTATCAACAGGACATAAGATACCTTCGTAGGTTATTATTACGGAAACAATATACGACGTTTGCCAAGTGAGACTTCATTATACTCGTGGTGAAATGGATAGCAAAAAGAAAAACGTAGTGTAGTAATTGCAACGTGCAGAGCTAGATAAATCACGGTCGGATTGCTATTACTGATGTGTTGTTTTTTTTCGATTTAGCTATATTACAGTCATAGCTTAGGAAACGTGCAAAACTATGATTGAATCCGTATAATCTGGTCCGCGAACTATATATAGTCCGCGTAATATTAAGTCATAGCAGTTAATTTTGATAGTCTTTAATTGGAATTCAGATCTATACTCATATTTTTCATCAGTTTTCTGTAAATACGAAATGCTTTATATATTCGAGTAAAGTCGCATTCGCTTCGTTTGTTTTTAGATACGAAAATGTGAATCGATGCCGATACCCCGATACTTAAATATCTGGCGCAGTGACGTAACACTGAAGCCGTTAAAAGTAGCGCCAAACGTTGTTATAGCGGTCGCCTAATAGGGTTACCATAGTTAATTTTATTTAAAATGTTAAACCTATTTTTGGATATTCATATAATACTAGGTGTCCGCACGTGAATCCGTCCACGTTAAGCTGTTTATAGCGTTAAACATGACTTTATTATAGCGAAGTTTATTAAAATAAACCTGTCCTTTCACAGTATCGATTATGCAATATAGTTACAATTTCCTTTCAATTTATTCAGTGGTTTTGACATGAATGCGCGAAAGACAGATTAGGATTAGATTTAGTTAGGATTATTCGCGAATCATGCGAGTACCTTTAATAAATGCCTGTGTACGACGCAATTATGTATCCGTTACAAACTACTAATCACAAACATTAAACTACTGTCTAGCATGAAAATTTATAAGGAACATAAAAAATGCAAATGCCGCCATTCGTATTGTAATGATGGCCCTAAAGTAGCAATCATATTGTACCAGTTCGTAGTAGACCCTGCTACGAAAACTATGACTTCTGTAGCATTGTAGTAAAAGGCCGTAGAACTTATACGCTGCATGATAGTATGTTTAATGTAGTATATTAAGTGACTGTTTTATCAACAACTTGCGTCACTATCTGATGTAGTGTACTATTGAAATTAATAATCTTCTAAAAAACTAAAATCGGAGCAAGCTTTGTTCCAAATCTGTGTGCATGAAATTGCTCTCATTTCAACGTTCAAGTATCATTTTCTACTTTCGCATTCGAAATTCTGCTGTCTTAAAATCAGTAGGTCACCGAATATAGGGCAGTCCGAGGAAAAAGCCGACGGATGCTGAGCTTACCGGTTGGAGAGACGGTAGAGTGCCCACCCGAGTCAGATAATAAAGGATATTTACGGAAGCTTGTCATTGTTCCAGCCTTTGTCCGCTCCCTACATCTATTTACAAATCGAGATTTCACAAAGTACGCCACAAAACTTGTGTGGCAATTGTTCGACTGTGACGATTGTTAAGTTTAAATTGACGCCTGCGGGACTCAGGCTAGGCAACAATAAGCCGTATTGACGATCTGTTGATCGAGTTTCAGCCCTTGAAGAGTTTCGGGAGCGATGTGCTGTTATTGTCTTACTTCAGAATTCTGAATATTCAGCGCGGCCAATTAATAACGAAAATACATTTGTATTGAAAATTTAATACAACTAGCAAGGATAGCTTTGTTTGTGTTTTCAATTGTTATTCGATTACTAATGGATATCTACAGGTAATCTACCTACATATAGATACAATCAAGAAAATACTTTATATTAAAAGTATATATTACTACACATAATGAAAACTGCTTATTTTCTGAACTATTACTATTTATTCAGATATTTTGTTCCAAATAGGTAACTTCAACCTGAATTTGGCTTCAGGAGCGTATTTGCTTACTTCTTGGACTTTTTATAACCTTTTTGATAGTTGCTTGAACCCAAAAAAAACACCCATTATATGTGCTTAAAAGAATAAATAATAGTACGGTACCTATGCAAATATGTAAATGAGTCGTTCCATAGTAGCTTTATGGGGCGCATCGGGTCAGCGAGGAATGTGACGTCAGGGGATTATAAATTTTCATTTCTTGCCACTTCTACATTTATAACCGTAAAAAAATACAAAAGCAAACGGTTGATTAAAACGAAAATGAAATGTGAGAAAGTAAATAAATTACCTTTCTGGTTTCCTCGTTCTAAAAATAACAAATTGAAAAATCTGGTCACAATTTCTTTAGTCCGTATTTTATTGTGTGTTGCAATTGATTTTTTTTTTCTACAGATGCTGCGCGAGGAAATGATTAAAATTGCCGAAGTCGTAATATTTGGCCGGAGCAAATTAATCAAAGTTCCGATGAACCATCTCGTCCTAATCAAACTCGGATCGGAATTAGTTGGCATTCGTATAAAATACGGATCGGGAATATTAATTCGTCTCCCAAGAACGAAAATATCGACTGAAGATAACTTTTAAGCCAAAACAGTTAACTGAAAAAAGAGTTTAATAGTCAATAATAGTAGTTTCTGTATTTTTATTGTTACAAAACTACCACTACTGTTTATAGTATTTATAACACTGGTTCAAGAATTGAAGAAGAACAGAATTGAACGCAACTAATAATATCAAGCAACAAATATACTATATTTCTCATGTAACGAAAGGTCATGGACTCAATACTGAATATGTCCAAACGAACCTTTTGTTGTGCCGCCATGTCGTAACCTTGCCAAATAACACCTATCTATACGAAAATACACATACGAAAGAAGGAAAATCCTTGTAAAAAGCGATCGAGACCTTATCTCTCGCTGAATTTGGTCTCAAATTTAAATTCAGCTAGTCTGCCGTCGTCCAGTTTAAATTAAAAGGTTCACGGGCCCTTAAAGGTACTCGTATTCCGCTCTTCAGCGCTCCTGTGTTCGCGCAAACAGGACACCTCTTACCCCAACCCCCCCACTTTATTAAATAGCGAGCCTACGCCAAGAGTCTACTCATATACCCGTTATACCTTATCGTGTCTAATTCCGCCGACGAGTACACAAAATTGTTACAATGAATACATTACAAAGGGGTTTAGTGAGCTGGAAAGCTATCATATCGGCTTGTATATCTAATTCGTACCGAATATGACCCATCGCTGGAATGTGACCCCGCATTCATTCGCCGCCACCCCTCGTACGATTCGTTTGTCGATTGTTGTACGGAGTTCTGAGTATTCAAGTTCCCCTTTGTCGTTTCCTTAAAAGCCTTTCATGACACCCACGGGAAAATATAAAACGGTGTAATTATTCTTCTCCGTCTACAGTTATGCCAGTTTAGTTATTTTTGGAAATACTTCTGGTTTGATATTCAATGCTAATTTTAATTTTACGGAGTGAGAATAAAACCTCAACACGACTATAAATAAATTATACTTATAAAGGTTAAACCGAAAGGTTTTCTGTAACACAATAAACTATTCGGAATCAGAATTGTGTAACAGCAAATAATTAATATCTACCCAACGTACTATAACAGCGTTCTGATGTAGGTAATCCTCATAAAGTAACGGTGATGACGTCATAATCCTATCGTGACGTAGACACTTTATAGAGTTAGGTAAAGTGAGCTCGGCATTAGGCGTAACATCATTTCCGTTGTACTCGACATCTATTTACACGTTTCTCCGTATTGTGCGCAAACTCCTCTGTTGCTACCCTCGACCCTACTGGAAACCTGATTTGGAATTTTAAAATAACAAAGAACTGTTTCGTGTATTTCCGGGTCAATGAGAGTGTACACAGATTTTTATAAAATTGCTTCCGAAACGACCTTCCGATTCCTACCTCTCAACAATATTCGTATACATTTTTTTTTCTTGCAGGATATTTTTAAACTTCACCAATGCTTTCAAAACAAGGAAAAAAGAAAGCACCTTTTACACAACCCTGGTTAAACGCAATTTGACATTCTTGGAGATAAATAAGCCGCAGAATCAATGGCTTCATAAGCTTTTCGAAGCGTATTGATACAAACCAGGTAGCACCATAAGACCTTTCAGTAAACACAATCATATTACCGGATTATTCATACACCCTCCCTACGATTCTTTATTCAAACAACTACCAAGTAGTTTTGATTCCGTAATTGCCATGAGCAACTAACAGTCAGTAATCACGCTGTCCATTATGTATCGATGTAACGGTCTGTCTATAATTAGTGTGACAATAGGAAATTATCGATGGCACAAGCCATTTCGAAGAATCTTGATGAACAGATTTATGAAGTGGATTTTTTGCTTCTTATAGCGTGATTGATATAATAATCTAAGTTAAGGATTAATAAGTAAGCTTAATAATCAAACTAAGATTATAGAAACAAACAAACAATTTAATTTCTCAGGTTCCTTTATAAAGAATTGCTACCGTTCTTTATTGTCTTCAATGATATGACTTATAAAGAGTTTCCACATTTTGGTACATTTTGAAAGCCCTAAGGCGCCCCGTCACGAATATAGCATCAACTGAGCTACTAGACTAGATTAAGTTTTACTGCCTGTATCATGGAATTCAATTTAGTGCCCTCTGGTGCACAAATCGACAGCAGACTCACATAAAACTTAGTTAATGTGCTTTATTGCATGTGGAGGCTGGAAGGCTAAGGCCATTTGTATTGCTATCGATTTTATCTACTGTCTAATCGATATTGTAAAGGTGTAAACAGGTTAATGACCGTCGTAAAGGTCAAACATTTTTTATTCCGTTGACTTAGAAGGAATCTATGATGTAGAGGTTGTTTGGTGATACGCTGCATTTTGGTATCAAGATAATTAAAAGTTCGGAAGATGACATAATTTCTAATATAAATAAATATGTAAGGTATGGTAAAGCGTGATTGAACTGCTTAATATTATTCATGGTAATAACTTGATGCACAGTCAGGTAACGTCTTTAAGCCCGTAGTATTTCTTTCGCAAAAATACACTTCGTGCGAAAGTAATGTGCCGGTAGTTTTTATATATTAAACACTCGTAAAATGTTATTGACAATTTAAGATTTACGCGCTGCGTCGTAAAACATACGCGCCAGGGGCAATTTGTTAGAGGGCAATACCCACAATGCACATATGGATAGGACTACTGATATTGTTGAGAAGTGGAATGTTAAGATACAGAATAACATTTTAAGATATTATTTGTGGTTACATAATTTACTACGAAATACTACGAATAAACTTGTCTTCTCAGAGAGACATAACATTACAATATTGGCACAAGTATTCAATTATCTTTTCAATATTCGGCCGCATCATTATTAATAGAGTTGTAAAAAAGCTACAAATTAATATCTCCTAACTGAGTCTTGCTTCGTATCTTAATCACTTGTTACGGCTTTTAAGCTGAATGTTCACTTGATTTCGACAAAGCTTCACAAATCCCTGAATCGGCAGTTAATTTCATTACTGTATAGAAAGTGTGATGCTTCACAATTTCTATTCATAACGGTGGAAGAGCTGGCAACGAGATCTGCAGCATCCGGTGACAAAGGCCGGCGCCTCGGGGGCCCGCCACAGTGGTCGCGTTCACTGGCGTGACATTTTATACCAGAAGCGTGTACTCTAGGATTATTTACCTTTTGATTTATGGTACTTAGTTTACTATAGAGATTAGAGCGTGCAAGTGCGAATGAAATGCACATTCATTCGTGTGCGTTCGAAAATATTGGGTTTAGGGCCATGCGTGCATGGACGGGCATTTTTCCTATTTTAAATGTATACTCTTTACTAAATTATCGTGATATTATGTATGTTTAATGAACTTGCACTCTCATGAGTGCAAGTTGCGTTCATACGCAATCGAACGAATTTTGGTTTCCGAGGGCGACTGTGCGCTAGCAAAATAGAATGGGTTACGTATTAGTGATAAACATGGATACATCGAACACAATCTAAACGCAAATGCTTCAAGGGACCCAAATCTTTCGTATTTTCGGCATTAATCGATATAAATTAATTGTACGCTTACAAGTTCTTGCAAAATCATTAAGTGTTTTAGCAAACTGAGACAAATATATGAAGACCCTTGTAGATTTTTATTACAGAACACTAAAATACAGTAACGAATAGGTACGTTTCTCCAACTAATTTCACATTCAGAAAGCGAAAGAGAATCTAAGTGCCTTCTGATAATGTTATACTTATAATAACTTATTCAGAGAGCTTTCATGGCTTCGGGGTACAGTCATCAGGCTAATATAGATTTCATCGCTTTAACTCTCTCGTTTTATTAAAAAACATTGTTTTAGGCACGGGACGACACGTGTACCTAAGTTTGTGTACCTAATTAATTTTAAATTTCCCCGGCCTGTACAAATATCCTTTGATCTTTCGCCATGAAACAAAGATGAGCGCAAGTGTACCCTTATCACATTTTGGCGTTTATATCTCAAACGGTACGATACCTGTGGTTATTCTTACGATGACGAATGGGCATGTGCGTACGAATATCAGTCACCCTATCAGTTTGGGTGTAATAACGAATTCGCGTCACGTAGCCACTATGCAAACGTACCTGAGTAAATCAAACTATCTATGTAATAAATGTTTGATATGTTTATTTAAGGACCGTTTTATCTAAGGTACGCTGAAACTTAAAATATATTTATTACTGTTAAGCTTATTTAAGTATTTTAAGCTTTCCAATGACAATTTTCAATGATAAAATCGAATGCGGTCTCTTAATTGCAATTGCAGCTCTTGTCTGTCATAAACCTCCATCGATAGCGTCTGAAATATTTCTGCAGTTAACCTTAATTTTGCAGTATAGATTTATTACGAACTTCCGCCTGCGACTCCTTCGCCGTAAAGTCGTTTATCTCCCAAAATATTACTACGATATAGCGAAGTCTGTTAAAAACCTATGTCCTTAGTTTAAGAGGCAATTGTCACCATATTTTTAAGATATCTGTGCCAAATAAACGGTTATTCTACGAGTATACTATTCCTTTCTATGAATCCAAAGCCATAACCCATTTAAATTACAGTTGGTACCTGCGTAAAAATCAAAACCAATTGTAATTTAAATGGGTTCAGTTATTTTGGCGTGAAAATGTCACACAGATAGGCAGTCCGTCTATAACTCTATAGTGACAGACACCTTCGAATTTATTTATATAATTAGTAGTATAAAACAGCGACTAGTCACGCGCCCACTGTGGCTTACACGTCTCAACTGTATCTGTGGACTAGAACATCCCTAGAACGCCGGTTCTCTTTGTTAGAGGAAGTATCCCCTTACCGGCATTGTCGCAGTCACCAGGATACGACAGTGATTGTGCTCGGGCCCTCGCGCGGAACCGCCCTGCCCTTAAATATGTACCAGAGGATGGACATCGTCAGTATCCCATCTGGACCGAGGAAGCAACTACCCGTGTGCCTAGTGTGTGATCGTGAGTTGACGGTTAAAACATTTGAAAATCAACTTGACAGTTAAAAGGTTTGAATCCAGCGGAAAATGTGTTCAAACGTTGGTCCGCGTAAGCAACTAAAAAGTTTTTTTTTTCTAAATATGTTTTGAACTTGATTATGATTCAATTTTCAAAACAGTTACTTATATTCGGTCGATTAATTGTGTTAAAATGTTTTTAAAAAGTATTTAGTTGCGATTACAAACCTATACGAAGTCATCCTGAATCCAATATGGCGGACGCCAAAAGATTCCGGTATTTTCTAGAAATATTTTCTAAGGTACTCCGGAAAAGCTTCTCTTTAAAGGGTTTCATTTGAAACTTAAACAATTTACAAAAGTTAAGCGTCGGTAATTTGTACAATATGTATATTGTTCAAAATTACTTTGATCAAGTTTTAATTAGCATTTGTGAAACCCTTTACGAGAACCGTTTGAAAACGTGGGTGACACTGAAAACCTTTCAGCTCGACAAGCAATCCACAGTTTTTTTTTTTGGTTAAAATGTAGGTTTTATTATATTATACGAACATCAACATCATGTATATCCAAAAACAAACTCTATGACTAAATGACTAAAGTCAAATGCATTTAACCTTACTCAAACGTACATATATTAAGCATATTTCATATTAGTTCATAGACGCTTAGTTCATGAAAGTTAAATTAGGTATTAGTTAGTTAATATTTTTATGACGCATCGTTAATATTCAATACATATCCGAGGTCAAAGCATTGGTTTTCGAAATTTCTTTGTTTACATTGTTATTTTAAAAAATATATTACTCACATTTCAATAACTCGGTGATAACAGCACTCCGTTATCAAGAAATATAGCTACTGAATAGTCGGCGGTCGTGCGATCTCTTATACACAAACATACCTACTTGTCTCACAATACACTCATTGTGTGAGGGTTTGTACTTGACGGAGGCACGGACGGAGGTCTGGTAGACAAACGTTAGCGCGATAACTTTATAATCGATCTCCATTATTAACTACCCACCGTCAGATTAATTAACATTCGACCGTACTAACAGGCTCCCAAGATTAATGCTTTTACTCCAAATCAGTACATGACAATGCGGCAATGGCTATCGATATTCGTTTGCGAAAGTCAGCTTTGATCGATGATCAAATTATTTGTTTTAAACGCTAAAAAACACGTTTAGCCGACTCTTTTTTATTTCAAGATTGCAATCACTGAAAAGCCACGTCGGAGGCAAATTTATTACTTCAAAGGTCTTCTCGGTCGGTACTCTTCACAAACAATTCTAAACAAGGTTTCCGCTACTTATTGGCAGAGTAATGTAAAAGAAATAAGTAAATAGTAAAGTGCTTATATTTCGTTCAAAACACAAGCTTTTACGAGAAACACTAAGAAATAACCGTTTCAAATTTCGTCCCTAAAATTCGTCTTAGGTTGTTAGACTTCTTAAAAGTTACTGTGTACCGGGAGTTCGGGGACTTAGTGCTATTCCCACACGGATAAGCTTAGATAAAAACTTTTCTAAATTGCCCAACTTTTACGCTCCAACCAATCCGCGAAATGTCTTTCGGCGCTGATGAAAAAGTGTTTTACTGCCCTAGTGTATGAGATAAAGATATTCTTCATATAATATATGTTCCAGACGCAATATGTATTTCCATATCTAATTCTTCTAAAAGCATCCGACCTCAATGTCGCCGAGCGATAGGGAAATCAGTCCTCTAACCCCTGTTATTAAATTCCACAGTATATTGCAATATCAAAATATAAACTACATTTCGTTCCAGAGAAAAATGGCTTCTCATGGGGCTCGTGAGACTTCAAGGTTCTATTTTGCATTTTATCTAGATTTTAGTGTTCATCACTGATAGCGCGCGTGACTAATGAACTAAACTAATCAACGTTAATTTAAATCTATTTCGTGGTTGCTAACTTTAGGAATTTGTTAATTCTAATCGTTTGAATTTTAAATGCATAATTATAGCCAGTAATGAATATTTATTACATTATTGGTACTGGTCACTTTATTTAGTTGGCTAGTATATCATCCATTCCCTAAAAACGATATCTTTGATCTTGTGTGAATATTATTATGACCATAAAAGCCAAAAATATACTTCCTTTTAAGGCATATCAGGTTTGTTTGGGAGACGCCCTCAATAATCTCAGTAATTTTCCCTATTATGATCCAATCTAGAAAATTCGCAGAATCCCAAAGGCCACCATCGGATTGTTTTAATAAAAGTTCTTTGACCCACGCAAAGAAGGTCGAAGTCTTCCTTCTGAATACACAAAGAGGGTTCTAAGTGAGTACCTAAGATATCGCCCGCCAGATCACGTTTACCGTTTAGGTATTTCGGAGTTGAATAAACCAATATACCCTCAATGCTGAGCAAAGATAATTGAATTAGACCCCCGAGTTTATTTAACAATCGCTGTAATAATTTGCATAGTCAGACATTTTGCTGGAATCGTTTTAAATACGGTTTCATTGCAGAATAAACTGGGTTTATGTTAAAATATTTGATGATGCTCAAATAATAGGCTTCTTGGCGAAAATTTAAGTATCAATCAGTTCTAGTTTATGATTATTACGTAAGTTATGTCTAATCGCATGCCGAAAAGAGCGTCTGTGATTACCGAACGGTGTGTTGAAACTGGTGGAAGTATCGACGGCACCGTTTCATAATCATAATGGGTAACATGATGTAATTATTTTTGTATTTAGTTGTGTCAGGAGGGGTGTGGGGCGGTGGCGCGCGCTCGGGCGGCCGATCGATACGCCGGACAGGTAACTTAGACGTAAATAATGAAAGCGTTCAGCGGTGCCCGGGTCCGATCGTGTCAAATGTCAATACCATCAGATAGGAGACGCCGGCACATCGCCGACGAAGCCGCAATTACAAAAAGTGAGGCCGCGACTATCTGATCCATTCTGACCGTGCTGGCCCAATGAGATGCGAAGATAGCAAATCGCTAACACAATCCCTATTAACAAGTGCAAATGAAATCGCGGTCACATCGGAAAGACAAACCTAAGATCGGTTATCAGCAGTCAAACCAATCCCAGTTGACCCGCAATTTGGCTCGCTTATGCGTATCCTGTGGAAACTTTGATATGAAGATTAATGATTGGAGCTTTTTCGTCTCCGCTAAGGGACCGGATTAAATGACCTGCTCAATTGAGAATCATGGGGTTTTATTAAGATGAAATATTCCGCAGTAAACAACTACACAAGGGTTGTTTGGAGAAGTTTATTGACAATCAATGTGGGATGGGTGGGAAAATAAATATCAATGTGGGCTTGTAATTTTCCTTTTATAATAATAAGACAGGTTAGGTAAATATTCATTAGTCCTCATTTATTTTCCATTTGAATGATAATGTATGAAAAAATCCCACGCATATTTAGTGGGAGCGCAAGTAATTCCAGAAACGAAATCATTCTGGAATCAAGAATTTTGATTCTGCCTTCATAATATCTGGTCCATGCCGATGAAAATTGTAACTATATTTCCTCGCTCAAACAAAAAAAAAGAACAATCTGTTAATCTCGTGACAGGAGATCTCACTGGAATAATCTCATCGGTCACCTGGACAAGTCTCTTCCATTTTCAATTTTCGACAACGGCGTAGGGTGCGGGCTGTTCATTGTAATATCATTACTGGAATGATAGCGGTAACACGGGGTCTCTTCAAATCATGTTCGATCCATCTTATAAATTCTTTAGCTGTATTCATTCAGTAATATTTACCCACCGCTTGCAGGTGAAAATTTTGTAGCATATTGGTGTTCTACAGCCTAATAACAGACAGACTTTGGACTCTTAGTAATAGGGTCCTGTTATACCATAAAGGTACGAAGCCTAACAAGTGTGCTGTAGGTACATCACGGTACCTATTTTGAGAGTTCCGTAACCTACATTTCCCGGGATCCTCCAATGGCTGCCGGCTCTTTGATGTCACTCTACTGACTCTTTAACAAACTTTTTCCCTAAAACTCGCTCGATATTTGCTACTTTTCTGTATTTACGCCGTGTCGCTCAAAGACGACAGTCAGTAAATATTTTCCGAGTAAGTAGGTAAAGATATTCACGGTAATTTTCGCGGTAGCCATTTTTTTTCTGAGGAAATTGGTTTATAGTGGAAGCGAAAAGCTTCGGGCAAAAGAAGGGAAAGATTTCAGGCTAGAGACTCTCTCTTACAGTAGGTTAAGTGGTTTGTTTGTTCACAATAACTTGAGCTACTTTTTGATGTACTGACTCTATTTTGTACAAACATCACCTTTTCTTTAGAATACAAATATTTTTGATACTTTGAACAGAAACCACGGACTTGGACGGTCTAGGAGTTATGAAACTATATTCTATCTATCTTATTTCTAACGATCTCAAACAATACGCGGTTTGAAGCCATTTTGGTTATTGCCTTATTGGCATAAGATAGTGACTTCTGTCCGAAACGAAGTGATATAATGTTACAAAGGTTGTATTTATTTGGAATAGCGTAACATTTACGCAATTCTCTTTATCACCACGTGTAATAATTACATGCCATGCTTTATTGCTTCCACGTATCTTTTCGTGATAAAATGACATCGCGCTCCACTCAACCGTGTGGCGTCAGACATCAACCGATATCGAACATGTCATGTAATTGTTCCGATGGTTCCGAACTGGCGAAGCACACAATGTAATGTTATGTCCGTAGCAATTAAGTGCTATCTATGTACGATAGAACGTATTGATGAACGCAACCAGTATTTTTGTATTAATATAAATGTATGCCATAGTAACAAGTGCATGATACACTTAGCAGTTTAAGCACTTGTGCTTCTTGATCTTCAAATGAAAAACAACCATTCTATCACTTTGTTGTTTGTCTATCTTCCATGAGCTATTTTATCGAAAATGCGTAGAGGTATCAAAATGAAATTAGACAACACTAAACGAGAAATACCTACATATTTCCATACCAAACGAACCATCTTCTCTCAATAATGCATTTAGTTACAAAAGTAGGCGATCCAGAAATAGGTATCGTATATGTTCAGTAATACCGCTATTACTTGGTACTTAGGTTTTATAATATTGGCTTTCAGAAACTTTAAGCTTATGTTCGTAGCGAAACGGGATTTTGCCAGGGTCCCGCGGGGAGACGGGTAATACGACCGTTCCTTAGAGTGCCGCGTCGTTTAGGAAATATAGAAAATTTCTAGGTTTTTAAAAATAGCATATTATTTTGTTAGAAGATGTCGAGCACATTGAGGGTTATAAGGTTATGTTTTTAAGTGTATATAACATGGATGCTTTTTGTCAGCTTTTCGGGATAGGGATGTGGAAAGTGGTCGAACAAAAAAGGCATTTCTTACAAATCAAACTATTAATATAAATAGGTTTGTGTTTTTCATACAGACAAGAGGGTGATGGACACAGTTAGGTACAATAAAAAAAACATTTAAATAAGATCAGGAAAGTGTTCAATATTATGTAGTATGAGTACTTTCTTCATCTGCAGTAGTAGTTAAACGGTTTGAAGAGGCTGAAGATATGGACGATAATAAATTTCCTTGACACAAGTGGCAGTGCCAGCCAAAAGCCAAGACTTCGGGTCGTAGGAGTAAGGTTAGCGTGAAAATATTTTACAGCTAAGTACTAAACCTAGAAGTTCTTAGTAGATTTAAAATTTTGTTGCTAGTAAAATTTTTCTCCTACCCACTGATAGTGCTGTAATAAAATTTGCATTTCGCAGTTGGTGCAATGAAAATGTTAAACGACTCTTATTTACTTTTACGAAATGTTCGTGGGATAGAAAAAATATTTTCAGCGTTGCTGTTTTAGCTCCGCATTTGGAATTTTATTCAAAAATTCAACGGTACAGTCACCTCCGAAAGTTGCGCTTTACATTCCATATTCGCTGGGAAAAGTGGAAACATTTTTCGCTTAGGTATGAGCTGAACTAACTAAGAGGGTGAAACCTTTGGCTTTTATCACAGAGGATTTTGTTTCGAATTCACATTCCTCTTGATTGTAGTACTAACATAATGTCAACTACCTTGTCGACTACTAAAGTTCATAGTCTGTTTAAAATACCTACTTGAAACAGTCGAGCTGCGTGAACTTAATTTATATGAAATAATATTAAGGGGTAAGGGCCATCTGCTCCCTTGCAAGTCCGGTGATGTAACGAGGCTACTCCAAGCCATCATCGTATGTCAATTAGGAATAACAAATATGGATTATTATGTTATTTGGACCGTAACATGTTTCTTAAAACTTTATTTATTTTCCTTTTTCAGAGTTCCTACGTCTCCACTACTACGTAATTCAAGAAACAAGCAAACAAAGCGGTTGCCCAGACAGAAGACCCGGACAAAGTTAAAAACAAGATTCAAGAAAACTGCTACGATCCATAATTTGATAACTGTATTCGAGTGTGTGGATAGAGTGTTTGTGTCTCTAGCACCATTCGAATTCAGTGCTCGAATTTGGAAGTTCTACGTGTTTTCAGCATAGATAAACTGAATTTTTAAAGTTGCCTGTGATATTTTTATTTTGTAAATTACCAGTTGTAATGTATTAGTTAGCAATATTATGTAGCGTCTGAGATATGCATATTTTATCATCAATATCTTGATTTACCGTTTTCTAAGACAGCGGTCAAAGTTTGCGTTATCTAAAGAGCCTGTTTTTTGTTAGTTTTGTTGTTCTGAAATAAAATATGTTTAAAAATAAAAAATGTTTACTGTTCGTACACTTAAGATAATTTTTTGTTGATACTAAGGACTGAAAATGTATATTTGTTTAGTTAAATGTAGGTATATTTGTCTAGTTTATTAACTAATCAAGAGAACCTAAACATGGGAAAACATACTTTATCCAGCTTTAGCCTTTTCAATTAACAGGTAACCTACATCATCTTATTAGTGCAAAGTAAAATCTGGAATCGAAGCGGCAATAATGAGTAGTGAAATGATCGCACATTTATTCGCGCCGCTGTAAGATTGCATAGTTGATTCGCTAGAGACCGTCCATTAGTTATTAATTTATGTAAACGCAATTTTTCCTCGCCCCTATTGACACAGGCTGTATCATTCCTGCATCGGGTCTCTCAAGGGGCGTCAGATCTTACACAATCATCTGATAAAATGTTATTGTTATGGAAATGAAACGTGTTACATTACGAATATTACTTTATGGTGGCGTTTCAGGTGAAATTTACATTTGTTCACGTATTATATAAATTTACAACTAGGTAAAATGTTTTGGTATGTAACCAACAAAGCGGAAAATCTTATTATCCGTCACAAGTTATGATTTCATACGCGTATAAGGTAATACAATTTTGAGATTCTTACCTTTCTATGTACATATGAAGGCATAATCATAATCACGTTTCTTAGATAACGAACAGAAGAAAACTATGAGTAGCAAGTAAATATGTTAATGGGTTAGTTTGACACACCATGATTTTAGATATAACAATACTATACTATCATATTTTGTGTATAAGACAAAGCAAATATAAGACCTCCACAGTCCGAACGCAATGAATTGGGACGAATGATTTTAAAATGGTTTAAAGTTACACATCTATCATAAAATGATTGGAATACTCGTATATGGAAGCAAATATATTCTTATCTACATACAATAATACAAAATAATCGTTTCAATATCTGATGTCGATGCTATTTAGTAAATGAAATGTCCATTACTTGATGACAAATAGGTAGGTACGGATCTGTTTTATTGAGTCGGAGTATTAGAACAATTATATAATTTTGATTGTTAACAATCTTATTAACTTTAGAAATAATAAAATGTCCAAATAATACTTCGTATTCAAATGGAAAATTTTATGATTTTTCTACCTCTCTGTCTTTGAAGTCCGATTTCAGCAAAAGTAGCCCATTAAGTACCAGTTTTTATTTATGATTATGAAAGCTGAGAGTCTAGCTCAGTTTTTAAAGTTACTTAGGAGCCATGCAGCTACCTCCTTATATTTTAAATTTAACGTTGAAATTGTAAGACATTATTTACAGAACGCAACTTTTCAGTTTGTACCATAATTTTGATATTTTCCATATAAGTTATGGAGACAAATATTTTAGGCATTAAAGAAAAACTTATGAAAATTGATTTGCAAAAAGAATTACTCAAAAAAATCAAAAACTTTTTTCTCTACAATATTTTTAGTCGGTTAGGTCAGTTGTTCTCAAAATTTTAGAAAAATAATCATAACTCGAAAACTATAAAAAATCGCGGAACATACATGGGGGTGTTTCGGATTACTTCACGGGTGTTCTATCTCAGGACTTCCGCTTGACACTACTTTTGGGACACCCTGAAGTATTAAGTTGTTGAATGTAAAATGTATTGTTGTTTTGGTAATAACCTAAGCATCGAAAGTCCTGAAAATGAAATCGTTGTAACTTAGTTAAATAAAATACCGGAATAGTGCTTTGTTTTTAGTATTTGCAGTTATAGCGGCAACAAAAATACATAATTTGTCAAATTTCAACTGTTTATCTAAGTTAGGTAGTTCTTGAGATACAGCTTGGTGACAGACAGACGGACTGATGGACAGCGTAATCTAAGTAATAGGGTCTCGTTTTTACCCTTTGGATAAGGAAGTCAAATACTTTTGCTCATTAGGAGTCGTATAAACTCACTCACGTTATGGAATCGTGAAATTTCATAGATTTGACAGAGAGAATTCACAGTTCAAGTCCTATTCCATCGAGATTTCACAGCCGAACAGAGACGGGAAAGTTCGCAACTCGTAGCGATCTCTGCTTTGCTTGAGGCTTTAAAAGCCAATAAGCATGAACTTTTGCCTATAGGACGATTTCATAAAAAAGTTTTGCACCGCTCTGAGTAAATGTCTTATCTATAACACGTGTGCATTATTTCTGTGGTTGGCGTCTTGATTAAATGACGTAGTCGATAATTTTCTTTGTCGTTGTTACCAATATGGCTGTCAAAACAAAGCACTGTAAGTAAATAATACCTAAGTCAAATATCGAAACAAGTTTGTGCGTATTTGTGTGGTAAGGGTGTTATTTGCGATCTGTCCTATAAATAGAACCGAATGTATGGTGATGTGTGTATAGGCTGCTTCTTCGTGCACATGAGTCAATTTTACCGACAAACTCACCCGTCACACCTATCTATGTTGACTAGCTCGGTGGAATAGTAGTTAGTGAGCCTGGCTCTAATCACGGTCCAAGAGTCGTAGGTTCAATCCCCGACCGGGCAAAATTCATTTGATGAACATTTGTGCTTATTACTCGTCTGGGTGTAAATATGTATTTAGAAATGTAAGTATTAATAAATACCTGTGTACGTGGGTATATCAGACTCTAATTTCATGTCAGATGGCCGTGTGTGTGGAGATATCCCAAATAATTAAATATTTTATTATTACGTGTACGTACATACCAAAGGAGATGTCGCAGTTTTAATAAATCGCAGCAAATTAATTATCAAGCGCTCACATGTGGTTTAAATTTACGTAAAGCACCTAAAGTTACCATTCCATGTGAAAGAAGTCGCGGGCACGAGCTAATAAAAGGCAAAAGTTTTTAAATTATCAGTAGGGCTACCATGAGTTTAAAACTTACGCACTCATCGCCTACGTAAATATGTCTATGAAAAACTTGTACAGCGCCGCTGGTGGTTACGCGAAGAACTAAAATCGGCCGTATGAAAAAAACAACTAGGTTAGGTTAGGATAGGTTTTTAACTTACGTATGTTTTCGATAGCCAACTCATGGTAGGCCCTCAGAAGAATAAATCTATATTGAAAATAGTAAGAACACACTTTGTGTCCATCAAATGCGAGATTACTTTCATTGACATTAGATTAGATTTTTATCGTTGGTACCTACTATATTTGCCTACTAAGAAATAAAAGCAATTATAATAAATGTGATTTTGAACACCTGTGTTTTATTTAAGTTTTTTCTATTTAGGTTCATCATCATTTTCCTGCCTTTGTTCCACGCTATTTAGGTAAAGCGAACCTAATTTATTTATAAAAGGATATTTTTTGGAATTTATGTACCTACTAAATGACTGAATTAATAGACAGTAGCTAATTTACCTCCAGAACCCATTCCTTTTTTTAGTAACTTTCTATTTCAAACACAAATTGTATTTGCTAACCCATTTCCATCCCAAAATAAAACAAAGTGATTCTGAGATTTACGTGTATTTTCTTATGTTCAGACATTTAACTTCTTAATAACTAGAGTGCATAAATAGGAAAACATCTATGTACAGACAAACGGACAATGTTACATCGTAGGACGACAGCCTGCTGCCATCTGTTCAAACCGCCATACTTGATACTCAATGAAGTAAGACAAAGTATTTATGTGCGAATATCTTCTTTCGCTACTCTATGGATCCAAAACAGTTTAGAATCATAGACATGGAGTATATTTTTCTCTGTGGTTAGTTAGAGCTGATCTCCAATTACTCCTTGATCTAGTTACTAACATGAATATGTTAGCTCATCGCATTAGTAACATACATTCACTAATATGAAGGTTTTAACATACAGTTCAATGGCATTTGAGCATAACTTAAATTGTCTTACATTATTTAGCATCGGCGATTTTCAAAAACATACAAAGTCAGAAGGAATCTTCCAAATAGTGCAATACTTTTACGACATCGCGTATTTGAATTAAATGAACCATTTTTGCCACATAAGTGCATCTACCTAAAAGGATATCACTTAACTAACACGTGGAATAAACGAGATTTATACAACGAATATTATGAAAGTATTCGATTTGTTAATTACAATTAAATTACTTAAGGAAAGTTCGAAGTCAAATAAAATACTAAGAGTAGAGCCCAGATCGATTATATTTGTGGATTTTTGCTATGAATAATAAGGAACATAAATATTCAGTTGATTAAGTACTACGTGTGTCAATGCCATGTTATTTTACAGCCGCCCTCCTGGCGAAAGGCACACACTTAAATGGTCTCATATATTTTCTTGACTAGTAGCTCTTTATGGATCAATAGTAGGGTACAATACCAGATAGATTTCTAATTTTGATTAGAATTTCAGACTCAAGAAATGCATTTCAATATCTAATCATTTACTAATCGAAGCATCGCATTCTGATACAGATTTCGTTGATCTTCCAACAGTATTGAATCTTCATCTTTCTACCCACATATACATACATATCTTTTCGTAAGGAACATTAAATTAGTCGATAAAAATGTGTAATCCAAACATACTATCTCTTTCAGCCGACCTCCCAAACAATGACTTTTATTTACAATGCTTAAACGAAATGTTACATTAACCTATAGTGAATTGTGCAAAAGCGCTTACATTGAGGTAATAACTTACAACGTGTAACTGGTGACTACTAATTGACTATTCATACATCAAAATATAGTTATAACATCTCAAATACACTAGACTCGTACTAAGAAAAGTAAACATTGAAAAATCATTCACTATTCATTAATATTTTAGACATGATTTTAGTACCGCCGATAACAGTTTCAACGATATTTAATATTAAGGAAAGAAAAATAATAATATAATACATTTTAGATTAGTCAATGTTCACATTCGTTAGCCACATACCCAAAACCTAAGGTAACAGAATTGTCATGGATTCGGATTAAAACTCAGCCACGATAGGCGATAATTAATAGACACTTAATTCGTGTCGACAATAAAATATCAAATAGCTTCCTTTACGTTAAATAAGTGGGAATTTATCGATACTCCAGCGGGTATCTCGAAGACGCCTCGTAAACTTTACAGGCGGTAAACCGTGCCGGGCAGTTCGAGCGTCGCCATTATATGACGACGCCGCTCCTAGAAATAATCTTAGTGGTCTGCTCCTTCGTTTTGTCGCTCTCCTCCATTTTGATTTTGGACGACTGTATCTTCTTCCAGGTGTCTCCTAGTGCTTTGCTGAAGTGGTCGTCGACGACTTTGCTGCCGGCGGTTTGGGTTTTGTCGTTGTCTTTTAGCCTGGAGGTTTGTATCTGCCGCCAGGTGTCTCCTAGGGCCTTGGCGAAGTGGTCGTCGACGGACAGGCTGGCGTCGTCTACCTCCATGGCTATGATCTTGGTGGGTTTGGGCTCGTCGGCCTTGAACTGTATGGGGCTGCTGGCGCGGTCCGACGTGTTGGGCTTGGGGCCGGGCTGCGCGTCGCCGTTCTTCTTGAACAGGTTCATGTAGTCGTCCCCGAGCGAGCGGCGGAAGTGCTCGTCGATCACCGGGTCGCACATCGACATTGAGCCTGGAAATAAAAAGAATAATTAATAAATTAATGTTTACCTAGTTCGCCCTTCAACGGACGTAACCTGTTAAAATTTTTCATTGGTTTTGGACCTCAACCTCCGACCTCAAGTAAATAAGTTCCAGAATTCGGTAGAAATATATTTCCCTATGCTGGCTAATGGATTAAATGAAACCTAGTTAAGGCATTTGTTAAAGGACAATTTGAAACATGATTTCAAATTATTGGAGCCATTACGGGCAGTAGTAATGTTTATTACCGTTTCTTAAGACGGTTGAGATGATTTTATTATTTTATGAGATCTTACTTCAACGACTGAATACAACCACCATAATTGAATAAAATATTACGGCAATTCAGAAGTTTCTAAATTAGTCAAAGTAAAAGTCAAAACTTATAACAATTCAATATTCGACCGTTACTATGCAAAACTGAAAGGAAATATCCTCCATCAGTTGTATGGGAAATGAGAAAATTATATCTTAATTGGTGGACTGAACAAACTTCCATCTGCCCTTTATCGCAGCCTACGCGAAAGATTTTCCTTCTCAGTTCGGAAACTTCGGTGTTACTTAATAGTTGTGGAAGTTCGTCGAGCCGAAAGTTATAGCACTAGTCGCCGACGGATTAGGTAATTGTTGATAAATTCGCCAAATGGACAAAACTACTGCGTTACAAATCACCATGACGTTCTGTTTTGTTCATAAATTATTGTGATCTAAGTATAAGTACTCGTACATTTCTATTTATCGGACCAAGTAGTGAGGGTTTTTGAGTATGAGAAATACACTAGATGACGTCGACCAATATCAAAAGCTTTACGTCGATGGCCGAGTGGTTACAAGACTGTCGCTTTCCTTGCAAGAGGTAGCCAGTTTAGTAATATTTATAGATTTTAGACTATCGCATTCCTATACACGAAATATATTAGTCTCTATGGGTTTACACGCGTAGTAGGAGTAGCAAATACATAGCTACTTACCGTCCGACTTTAGACTGGGTCACACCAATCATGGTCGCGAGCGAAAATGCCAGCCAGTCGAAACGTCGGGCAGCAAGTAGCTATGTACTTGCTACTAAACAAATATTTAGTGTTATTTAGAGACCCGACGTTTCGAGGTCGGCGCTCGTGGTCACGGGCAAGACAGTAGTAGTAGTAGAGTAGACAAGCTGATGTACTTTAACCCGTTAACGGGCCTATATTTTTATTAGTTTCGGACCATAAGTTTCAGCATTTCATCATCATCATCCTCATCAGCCCATTGCGTCCCCACTACTGGGGCACGGGCCTACCCTAAACTAGGGCGATAAGGCCTTAGTTAACCACACTGGTCAAGTTGGTTGACTACACTACCTAACGATTTCTTCGTAGGCGAGCAGTTTAAAGTTACTTTATGAGTATCAAATGAGTCGTGGGTTCGATTCCCACTCGGGACAAATATTTGTGTGATGAACATCGGTGTTTGTTCCGTGTCTGGGTGTGATTATGTATTTAAGTATGTATTTAAAAATATATATGTATGTATTTCAGTCTCTGACGCCCATAGTACAAGCTCTGCTTAGTTTGGGGTCAGATGACCGTGTGTGGAAATGTCCCAGATATTTATTATTTATTATTATTATTATTATTATCAAAAGCTAAGCTGATCTTACCTGGGGGAGCGTCGTTGGTCTTGATGACGGAGGGCCGGTTGTAGGGCGGCGGCGCGGGGCGCGCGCGTAGCCTCATGTCTATAGGAGCCTCGTGCCTCGTCGGGTAGGAGGGGGGCGCACCTGGGGACAAAGAAAGCGGGTTTAGTATAATAGGGCGTCCGACCGATTTCAGCCATGTCGAACGATCTCAATTGAGACCGGCCAAGTGCGGCCGGCGGTACCAGTGTGCGCGCAAACACAAGTGCACTCTCTATTCCCTTACTTCGATGAGACGGCAATCCGACATGACCGATGAGAGATCGGGCGCAGGACCACCGGCTTAAAGCGCTTTCTGAGGCACGGACGTTCAACCGCCAACTTCCTAACTCCGGGCTGAGTAATTTTATTACAGAAAGGCTCACACAAATTTTGCCCGACCCCGGAGTCGAACCGGGGACCTCTCGGTCCTTACGCAGCGCTTGCTACCAATAGACCAACGATGCAGTTAATGATAGGTATTTGGATACGTAAGACAACGTGGGCTATTTATTACGATACCTTTCCCTCAATCCTTATGTGTACTTTCTTTTATATACAGATCTGCTTCCTATAGCTATCATGGCGTACTGGGGGGGAGAGGGCAGATAATGTTAGATAATGGTGTCCATTACGACCATGGATGTCTTCATTATTATCAAAGCATTGAAATAGATTGATATTATAATAGGTTCAGCAGGAGCTAAGCTCTTGTCCTTATTCACGAAATTGACACGAGTAGTTGCCCAAACTATACGATGCAAATACAATTATGATACCTTATGCCGTCAATATTTAACGTCAGTAAATAAAAAATAAAATAATAAATATTTTCACAACATCACATACATTGATCTGATCCCGTGTAAGTAGCCTAAGCACTTGTGTTACAGGTATCAGAATCAACAGTGGATACACAAATATACTTAAATATATTTAATAATACACCCAGACACGGAACAAACACCGATGTTCGTCACACAAATATTTGTCCCGAGTGGGAATAGAACCCACGACTCTTGGAACCGTAGGTAGTAAAACCTGGGTCACTAGCCACTGTTCCACCGAGCCAGTAAAAGCTAATGTAGTAAAAGTTAAACAACGAAATTGGGTAAATGAACATTTTATTAACTAACTGTCCAGAGTTAAATCTCGCTTGGCACCAAAATTTATTTATTTATTTATTTATTTAAAATTAGGTACACTGACAGATTTATATCAAAACATGACAAGTTTGTAGTTACAAAATTAAAATGGGCTAGACAGAAATCCACAAATAGTGTACACAGCATGAATAATTAATTACTTATAATTAAATTAAATTAGTTTATACTTAATAATTAGTATTAGTTGTATCAGTATTAGTTGTATAATCCTTATCTATTTAACTACCACTAGGTGTGATGAATTCATCATCATTTAGGTAATTAGTTAAACAATTTTAAATTGCGAGAAACTATTGTTAAAAACATCAATGCCACTGCATTCGCTACCACGCGCCAGCTCATTATAGGAGCGACACATTCTCACCACAGGGCTGTAGTAAGATGTATTATTTTTATAAACTTGTATAGTGAAAGTATTAGGAAATCGTGATTTATATCGAGTATTGATATTCAATGATGAAAGGAGATCCGGTGAATCAATGGATGCATGCAACAACCTATGGAGATATAGAAGATCGTATCTCTTGCGCCGTGTCTCTAAAGAAAGTACCCGAAACTTAGACAGCCTCTGAGCGTAGTCTCCAAGAGAACGACACAAACCATGTTTGTAACACAAATTGTACAAAAATCTCTTCTGAACCCTCTCCAAACTATCGACGTGGACCCTGTAATGAGGTGACCAAACAGGACAGCAGTATTCCACAATACTTCTCACCAGGCTAAAGAACAAACATAGAGTGCTTTGTGGTTTTTTAAATTCTTTTGTGGTCCTCATCAAAAAGCCCATAAGACGATGACCCCTTTTTACGATAAAATCGTAATGAGAACGGAAGGAAAGTTTTTCGTCAAATATCACTCCCAGGTCTCGAACACTGTTAGTCCGCGTCAAGACTCTGTCTCGTATGTGATATCGCTGGATGTGCCTGTTGATTTTTCTAGTAAAGGATATGACACAACACTTGTTTATGTTGAGATACATGTTATTAGAAGTGCACCATTCTGCAACTGCCTCAAGATCGTTTTGAAGAATGGTGCTCTGGTTTGTATCTTCTACACTGGTGTATATCTTAAGGTCATCAGCATACAAAAGGTTGGGGCAGGACAAGCGACTCACAAGATCGTTGATGAAGAAATCCTCTTTCATCTTGTTAAGATATAAAGAGATACCTACCTACACTGCCGAAAAGCGCGACTTCCAATTAGGTCGGATAGCGACCCATTTGAATTTTAGACGGCACCAAATAAACTACGTTAATATACTTTTCGCGACATTTCTAACAGCAGTTATGTAACTCAATTATAAGTTAACTACGACGGTCAAAGTTGTGAATTGCTGACAGTATGAGCCGTACACAGGGCCTCAAAGTGTACGATACGGACCCGGACATTTAGTTAGGAAGTTCACCGTTTCGAACGGGAGTAGTTTGGTGTTGTGACGTTGGTGAGGTTTTTTTTTAATTATTTAATGGTAGCCTGATGAGTTATGTGGCGTCATGGGCATTTTATTTGTGTGTACCGTAGTTAATAGTTGTCTGCTACCACACAGAAACATGTCGCTTTATCACTACATAGTTTACAGCAAAGTAAATTCCGTGTCTGTCTATAATATGTATGCTTAAATCTCTAAAACTACGCAGCCGATTTTGATGGCTTTTTTTTTTAAAGATAGAGGGATTCAAGAGGAAGATTTTTATGTATAATAAGTGAACGAAACGAAGCGAGGGCGGGTCACTAGTTATACTAAACATTGTTTATAAAGTCTTTTACATTATTTAGACATTTACTTATTATTCAATATTTTTTTACACATTAAACAAACATAACCTGGATAGATTTATGTGAATTATACCTGATAATACTCTAGCTAGACTACCATGGATGGTGTTATAATTCATTAAATTACTATTTCATGGGAACCGTTTAAGTTAACCTTAGCTTTAGCTATACTCCGTAATTTTATCCTTCCGCTTGTGCAGAGCAAATTCAATTATAATGTTAAACTCGTTTGATATCGCTCACCGTGTCGCCTTCATAGTATCGTTGAAACTTAAATGGGAAATGTTTTAATAGTTTTAAAATAATGGTCTCTTAGAGACTAGTCTCTAGACATGTTATGAAAATCTTAATTATTTCATAGTCGTCCGGTAGCTTTTATGGGTTTATAAAAAAGAATATTCGCTGTCTTTTCAGCGTGTAGCTAAAATACATATACCTAACGGGTATTCAATAAATCAGTAGCTATAGGATAACTGTCCATTTAATGAGCACGAGCTCTTTCAGCATAAGATTTTGCCGCTCGGAGCTGTTACAAGTCCATCTAGATATTGTTAGAGACTGCGGGATGAAATTTGTATAAATGAATCGATCGCGATGGAGTAAAATTCGACAAAGAGTGACTGGCGAAGAGAAGTTAAATACCAGCCGCGACTCCTGGGCAGACTGCAATGCCCAGGGGTTATACCGACCAGAACACCGGCGAATACCTTCGCGTATTGGCAGGATTCCCGGCCTGACGGAGACTGGGACTACCGACAAGTTGCTCCTGAGAAGGTGTCTCAGGGGTATACGGTACACCCCTGAGACACACATAAGCTCCTCCTGAACCTATTATAATATCAATCTATTTCAATGCTTTGATAATAATGAAGACATCCATAGGCATAATGGACACCATTATCTAACATTATCTGCCTCTTCCCCCCCTGTACGCCTAAGATGATAGCTGTAGGAAGCAGATCTGTATATAAAAGAAAGTACACATAAGGATTGAGGGCAAAAGGTATCGTATAATAGCCCACGTGTTCTTACGTATCCAAATACCTATCATTAACTGCCTCGTTGGTCTATTGGTAGCAAGCGCTGCGTAAGGACCGAGAGGGCCCCGTTTCGACTCCGGGGTCGGGCAAAATTTGTGTGAGCCTTTCTGTAATGAAATTACTCAGCCCGGAGTTAAAAAAAAGATGGCGGCGCGGCGGAAAATAGCATAGCCTATTTTCCGCCGCGCCGCCATCTTTTTGGTAGCTTCGCGGAGTTTTAGCCTTCTAACAAATGAAGTTGCTTACCTTTCCCGTTGATGGCTAGGTTGGCGGGCGCGTCGTCCGCCTCGTCGGAGATCTCCCCGTCGCTGTGCGCCTGCGCACGCTCCAGGGCCGGCGCGCACCGCCGCTCGTTGAACGACTGCGACCGCAGCGCCATCTTACCGTTCTCTCTGGAAAGGGGGAAAGAAGCGATGAAGATCATACCTACATAGAAGTAAAGTCTGCTGATGATGAAAACATATCCAGCCGTAGGTAAAGGCCATTTAGAAAAATTAAGAATTTCTCATCGGAATCATATTTAGCATCGTAAATATTTCTGAGCGATGCGTTCTATAATCTCATAATTCTAATTAGAAAAACGTTTAGGATATGAGTTGGAAAAGTAGATATGTATATAAAAATAAATAACCTTTCTTCAAAATTCAATAAAGAGTATAGAAAAATGGAATGCAGCAAATAACATTGTTTAGCACATGTAATATAGATTATACAGGGTGGCCCATCCGATAGGCGTCCAAACGAAAAATTTAGAAGCTCTATGCTATAGGGTTTCCGAATCAATCACCAGCAATATTTCGTAATTTAGGAGCCAGAATCATTTTTAATATATCACTAAATCCGATCTAGAATAACACTAAATCCGTTAACAATCCGTCAAAGCTTCGGTAACCAATGACGTCACCCACCTGGGCCTATAATCGGGCACTCTGGGCGAGCGTCGCTCCCGCCGCCATTTCCCTGTGAGCTCCTTGGGCTGCGGCGTGCGCGGGGCCTCGGGGGACAGCGTCCGGTCGCCCTCCGACTCGCCACTCGACGCCGTGCTCGGAGTCTCTGGAAAGAGGGAAACACTGGTCAGCGATAAAAGAAAACACCAGAACGCCTTATAGTAAAAAACATCGATATCTAGATCACTTAAGTGCCGTAGGAGTATTTAGAGCCAAAACGCCCTAAAGTCCCAAAAAATCATATCTGGCGCCCTAAAATACCGTAGAAGTGTTTGATTGTAACAAGTAACGCTTAAAATTCCACCGCTAAATAGAGAATATAGGTATTAAAGCCGTCAAATGCTGGATCCCCATCGCTATTTCTTAAAAATATTTACTTTTTGGTTACGAAACCGTAAAAGAGTCATAATTATGTAAAGTTCATACAACGCTAATAAATATAGCGCTGCACTGTAAAATTTGCCTAAATTAAGATAATAAAAAATACTAAAACTCCGAACTTTTTGTGAAAAAAAAAACAACTAAACACCATAGCAAGCGTATTCGATTTTTAAATCATCAATGCGGAATACAAAAATAAGTATTCTGTTACGTACTTATAATAACTGTTACAATTCGTGAATGAAATCAGTAAACCCACCGACGTCAATGAAGCTCTGATGTAGTGCCGTATCGGCGAAGCGCAAAGACCGAACGACGTTTTGTCAAATCGAATTTGGAGAAATATTCACTTTTAGCTACGGAATGTCTTGCAAGATTTTTCTCAGCTTTAGTTATTATTAAAAATATTTGTCACAAACTTGAAGCTCCAAGCAATAAACAACTAATTAAAGCCTTTTTTACAGCAAAACTTCCTTTACTTACCTACCTATTTTGCGATTTCAAAAGCTTTTAAATGTTTATTTTGTTTTTACGTTGATTTTACAATATCTATTGTTTAAATAAAACATCATTGTATATTTACAAAATAATTAGCTAACTTGTGGGTACAGTAGATATATAGTATAACCCGCCTTAATTAATATAGCCTTAAAAGATCCAAAGTTAACATTATGTAAATACACAAAAGGCGGCATTTATTCATTAAACCGAAACAGTTTCAAATGAATACCTAATAACTATTAAGTAAAACCCTGTTGTCTCTAAATAAATTGGCATTATATTTTATTGGATTAGGCATGCTTAGCATTTCCATAAAATTTTGCACAAGGGACAGAAAATATGACGATGCCTACCCATTAAGATGTGGATCAATTCCTTCGTCACCGAAGTCCTGGGTATGTTTACGATTCGATAACAAAGTCCCAATATCCGTTGAATTTTAATTAAATTTCGGGGCGGCTCTCATTTATGTTAGGCTTCGTCCAATTTCAATTTTCTAAATCAGTAACTGCTTTGAAATGTAATCGAAATTGATTTCGGTTTTTTCGTGTAATTTGAAATCATTTGCAAATATAATGGAGTCGTCAATGTAATGGAAAAATACCCAATATCAAATGAATACCTTTTCCAGGTGACGAGATCCACGGTTGCCACAGAGGCACGTTAAACTTTGGTGATTGAGGTGGCTCCATGGAGAGGAGATGTAGACTGTTCAGCGAAGTCCGGGCCAGTAGAAACAGATAGTGCGGTAGTTCCATCATCACAACACGTAAACAACATGCGACACTGAGCGGACGTCAACGATATCACATTGTAAAACAGCACAACCGAAGGTCGAAAGATTGTTTATCATAAATTTGAATCACTAAAACACTGGGTCCAGTTAACAACGTTCCCAACGAGAGGCGCCAGGTTAGTCTATAGACAAGGCATTGGCGTCCCGGCACAGGTAACACTGAAGGCCGACTGAATAAAAAATGAACTGGAAGAGATTACATTGGAATAAATAAATGAGATGAACAAAAAACAAACCGAAAAGGAAAAAGAGCATCACGCTACATCCACGCGGCCGGACGTTGCGGCGCTTCCTTCGAACCTTCCATCTACAGGGTGTGACTACGGGATCACTGGTTGAGATTCACAGAGGAACGGGCCGAGTCAGATTGTTTGAAAGAATTTGTGAACTATATACTACAAGTGGAAACGGCTAGACAGATTATGAAAGAGGACAACGCATCGCAAATGCTATCGACAGGTCACGGCAATTTATTCCGAAAGACATCCCTTCGCATGATCGCAATACAAAAAAATACAATGGAACATGAAATGTTAAACGTCCGATATCACTATCATATTTGGACTTATCTGTCTTGAAACTAACGTAAAGGACGTGTAAATATGCAGAAAGTACCAACGTAAAAAATTAAAATCACGTAGCAATGCCAAGAATTTGAATGCTGTCACAAGAAACAAAAACTCAATTAAGAGTGATGATCTCTGCCCTCGTTTTAGGCGACACAAAGGAAATGATGACATCACACAAAAAACGGGAAGCAATGAAATTGCAACCTCACGAAGACAAAGACGACACAGCTTTATTCAATCAGTGTAAAGCGAGGTTTACATAGGAGCCGCAAAATTTTCTTTTCTTATGAAGTAATTTATAAAATGTTTTGTCATTAGTAAAGCAACTTTAAAACCACAAAACAGGTATGTTGGACCATCCTGTATCCAGAATACATCAACCTGTTCGGTCCATTCATGAAAGTGCGTGAGCGCAGGGCGCGGGGATTAATGAACCCCCCGCCTCTCTGCCCTCTTTCGCCTCTACAACCTCCAATCCTACCACAATACGAAATTAACACTTAACTTGTGTGCTATAAGGAGTACGTTTCCTTGTGTGTAATAGTCAAGGTGCTGCATTGAAAACTGTGATTTGTTTTCTGCATGGTAAAGGTGAAGTTCGCTTGCAAAACAGGTATCAGGTTTAAAATTACGGTGGTTGTATCCTTGGAAGGTTGTGTTTTATTTTGGTGCGGGGCGTGCGGGGAGGGCAACCTGTGAGAAGTTGCCGCATCTCAGAAAGCCCGTATAGGCATTAGCTTTTTTATTGTCTAATAGAGCGAAGGAAAGGCACCGACAGGTAGACTTTGGCGCCGCTACGTTAATTATGTCTGCAAGTTTCGCTGCGGTAATTAATAAATCAATTATCAACTGAAATCTAATTCAAAGATTGTGTTAGTGAGATGCCGCTTAAGATAAGGCGAATTGAACGGTAGAAATACAATAATGGGTTAGGCTAACTGTTTCGTATAATTAATCTGAAATATCTACAGGCAAAATAACCGGTATAAATTAGCAGTGTGAAGCGGTTATAGTTATTTCTTAATATTATTGACACATAATCGCGTTATTCTCATTCATTTGAATGGTGCCCAAGAACTCCCACGAAATAATATTAAAAAGAAACCTACCCATAACATCTAAACGATTGGAAACCACAAAAATACAAGTCCATGCTTCTGTAAGTGCTCATTACCGACCGGCAGAGCCTCAGAGACATCTCAAAGGGAACGTTTCCTGACCACTCGGCAGAGTATAATTAAACTGCCGTTTGTTGCTTTATTTTGATCGTTTCTTTTATTTTCTGGAGCCATTGAAGCGCAACGCCATGGGGGCCCATTACCTTCCTGTATTATTGGGGTTATTGACTATCGGCCACAGAGAAAACCAAATGGTCCAAGATCCCAGAGCTGCCAGACATCACTTATTTTCTAATGGACAAAATATATACGATTGAGTAGTGTTGGGGTGTACTATCATCATATGACTAGTTGCTACCTTGACCAGATGGCCATTTTTCAGATATCAACCAATCAAGGTACATAGAAACACTGCTCACCTCACTTAAATTCTGATGGCTGATTTTAACATATATTTCACACAATATCATTAAAAATCAGGATTCATTACTCCCAGACACATGCGGTCGGCGGTATTACCTTACAGACGCTTTAAAGCTATGAAAAAATTTATTAAGTTTACTTATTTTCTGATGCTTGATTTTTATATACATATATTCAAACAACTGAAAAGTGCTCATCTGACCGCAATAATTATAGAATTGTACCTTACAAACTATTTTATTAGAAAAACTTAACTTAATTCAATAAAAAAAAATTGGGTCTGGTGAATGTTTGGCCCCTTGGATCGGTCTGTCCGTTTGCACAACGTTTTACAATAGTTGTTTGAATAACATATATAAAAATCAAGCATCACAAATTAAGTAAAGTTAAGTAAAAGTAAAATTTTTTCATAGCTTTAAAGCGTCTGTAAGGTAAACCCGCCGACCGCATGTGTCTGGGAGTAATAAAACCTGATTTTTCCTTTTAATGATATTGTGTGAAATATATGTTAAAATCAGCCATCAGAATTTAAGTGAGGTGAGCAGTGTTTCTATGTACCTTGATTGGTTGATATCTGAAAAATGGCCGTCTGGTCAAGGTAGCAACTAGCCATATGATGATAGTACACCCCACCACTACTCAATCGTATATATTTTGTCCATTAGAAAATAAGTGATGTCTGGCGGCTCTGGGATCTTCCTCTAAAAGGAACACTTCGTTATAGGATCCAGTCACAATAAATTTTGGTTTACAGTAGCCCAAACCGCGGGAGATGATGGGTATTTTCTTAATATTAAATTTTTTACTTGTTCGGTCATCACGATTACATTATTCAGTGTTGTTACGATAGTTGGTTCTTTTCATTTATCTGTCTGGCCACTATCTGACAATAATCCATCTAAGATCACGGTTACAATTTTAAAAACATGTATGTATTATAGGAACTAAGCTGGTAATTAGTTAAGCAGCATTGTAGAGTTGAAACCATAAATAATACTATTGATAGAGGATACGCCTAAGCCTCTTATTTAAAATCAACACAACATTAACAATCCATGATGGTGTTCATGGATTTTTAATTTTATGAAGATTCAGTCCACCACCAAGAATAAAAAAATTGTCATACCTACGAATGCTTTAAGCCGGCATTAAATGCTAGGCTACCTAAATTCGAACGTGGATGGGGATGATTAGTTTAGTCTAGACGAATCCATTCAAATGGCAGCCGGTAGGAGCGCTCGACTACCGGCCGCCGACCGGTTATTCGATTATGAACAAAAAGTGAATCCCAAATGCCTACACATAAATTGTAACGAGTACATACCGTAGCTTTGGTAAAAAAGTGAATACCGTTTTTTATCGATGCTAATGCGACTAGTAGCTACCGGGTTACGGATGATTTTAATAAATGGAAAGTAGAAATTATGCCTCAAGTCACGGGATCGAGAATTGAAAGGATGTGTGTAATTCGGTGGGCTACACATAATGAAATGTTTAAAATGTATCTTCGAGCCCCGCATCCGTTTAAGCCACATTCAAAACGCACAAAGCTCGCTATAAGTAAGTATTAAGTATGCATTGAGGCTTGGAGCCTTTGGGCGCTGCTTATCTGCACGCATACCAATTTTTTGTTCTTGTAAGCTTATTATTGTTATAATATATCGTTCAGCTTATGAGCGTGGAAGTGCGAGCTAAGAGGAAACGGGAAGCGGGATTAATATGTAGGTATTTTAAATTTTATGCAGCAAATGTATTTTTTCTAATATATTTTTTCTGGGTTATTCCTTAAATACCTATCGTACGTAACTATATGAACGCTCTACACTCTGCCGCACTTTCATGCCTGATCTACTCAACCGATGTGAATGACATTTTGGAAGAGCCTGAGAAAGGAAATAAGCTAATTTTCAACCGACTACAACTACCAAGGAGTCTGTTGATGACACACGCGATAATATACTTCACGCGGTCGGAGTCACGAGGACGAAAAGTTTAAAAAAAAGTAACAATAATTTGCGGTATAGTTTCCAAATAAGTGAAAAAACTTATCTCACAAATCCACCGGATGCAATACATCAATGACATTAAATAGATATTCGAATGAATCAAGGCGGGTGTAATTCAGGCAGTTAAAATGCAAGGCACAGCCCAGGAGCGGGCCGACGCAAAGAAACGAGTGCAGAAATGCGATGCCTTTGGCGCACGCATTCCTATAGTCTGAATTTACATACCTATAGCCAGCCTCAGCCGGCTCCTACCAATCAATACTTAGTGCGTGGTATTTTCATACAATGTTACATAAAATGCAGCTGAGAATTCCTTTGAGTACACTTCGACGGTATGGATGAAAAAAAAAATATCTTGCTTACTCATTATGGTTGAAACGTCTCACTCACACCCAATTACGCATACATTGTTAATTACTGTACATACCAAAGTGACTGAAACATACTACACGTGGGTAACTTAATCGTAATTTCTGTTTGAATTTCAATTTATGACTGTAATGTTCGTTTAACTGTTGTTTAAGATGACAATACTAGCTTCTTAACGATTTTCACCTAATTATGTGAAGTCTAAATATGTATGTAGTACTCTATCAATATTTCCTTTGAAATGAGTAAACAGAAGAGAATGCAGTAACTACATGAATCACAGTCTATCCATGTACCTACTTCAACACTTCTGTTTCCAATATCCTTATGTCAGTTGCATGCAACTTTTTCAACAGTAACCACTACTGTTTCTTTTTTATCAAATCTCGGTTCAAAGTCTGACATTAAAATCCAAGTAGGTACATTTCCATTAATAAACACATACGTAAGTAACCCTTTCCCATATTTGTATTTTCATTAGCTGTTAAATCTTTCCAAATTAGAAATCTTAAAATTACGTCGTTCGTTATTTATACCATCGAAATTCGAATCCCAAAATGGCGTCGTAATACCATTGAAAAGCTCACCAAACTTTAGTATCCTGTTTCCTTTTCCGTTTTTGTTTAATTGTGTATAAGATCAGACTTCTGAATGCCGCAAGGGCTGGTAATAGCACCAGTAGCAGTAGTGAGTGAGGAGCATGCGCCCGCGCACCCCGCAGGCGCGTTTACCGACACGAACGCCGGTAGCCCGCACATTTGCATAACTGATTTGTTTTTTATCTCTCCTTCAGACATAAATTACACGCCAAATCATAAAAAGATCGGCACGCTATAAAAATTGTAATTTACCACGTATTTTTTGACCTCATTCGCCGGATTATAAATGAATGGTGCCCCTGTTTGGCTCCGGGCGATGCTATTGATTGATTTTGAGGTAACCAAAACAAAAACATATTAAATGATATTGGTACAATACAATATAAACAATATTTTACAATAGTTTATAAACATGACGATAAAAATATTGTAGTGGGGGCAGAGATGAAATCGATAGATGATAGAGCAGATAGGCTAATTTGTTCTAATGCTCGATGTAAAATTAGACATATTTTTCCGCATATAAATATGTTAAGGTAAATTTAATTCAATTTCGAACTCCGTGCAACATTGGCTTAAGGTACTTTTCACAGTAACTGCACCTGGGTAGATGAACTACCTATCTTTTGTAAGAGTTATTCGACCTCTATCCATTTCAGTATTCTTTTACTCAAGTGTCTCCTATTTCTTTATGGAATATCAAGTGTATTTGTAAAACCAAGTTTCTAGATATTAAATCTGTTGTCAAGGCAAACATGAACTAGTGAAGTATTTTATTGTGAAATGTACCAAATTAACAGAAGAGGTACCTTGGAAGTAGGTGTGCAGAAATGACTCCGCAACCGAATAAGACAGATGACAGACGAACATTAGTTCCTACCATTGTTTATATCTTATGGGCCACTGCCTATGTTATCAAATGGGAGCGTTAATGAAGCAGAGTTTGCAAACATTGGTGCAGTTTACATAACAGCACTGCATCGAAGGCGGATGTTGCAGCGAAAGTGAGGGAAGCAAGCGCCACCCAAACATTCCGCATTCCACACCGGTTGGGTAAACCCGACACACGCTTATATATGCTGTTACGTTAATGAGCTATTAACATCACACATAACTCTATCTAATTAGCAGAAGATTCTATTTGAATAGTGTGGAGTGTGTAATTCGGGAGTTAGGGCTAATGTTTGAGATGTGACTTTGTGGTTCTGTTCCCATTTACGGTTTTCACATCTTTTTTTTAAGTAGTTCGTCGTCATCTCTACATCAACTTCACTAGCCAAACTGTACCGCTAACTGAACTATGTTGATAAATGAGATATCAATTGATTAACTGTTCTTTCTTTTACAACGATGAGTCCGGTGTTTGCAACCCAATAGTAGAAACATACCACCTACCTTTAGGTCACGTTATACTTAAAATTATTGAGCTTCCAGCAATCGTGTTCTTAAGGTATTTTCTTTTTAAAACCCAGAAGTACACGCGGAATGAGCGAATAAGTAAGTAAATAGGCTTTCAATTGAAATTCATTACGAGGGCAGCGAAGGGATTCAACATCAAAGGAGCCTTAATTAAATGTTAATTTCTCAATTTGCGGGCAACGCCATGTTTTCGCCAGGGGCAAGTAAGGTTAAATTAAATAAGACATGGGCATTTAGATTCAATTTGTAATACTACGTGATGCCTTAAAATAATTTAATAATCACAAAACCATTAAAACGTTAACAGTTTCCGACGGCCATTACCGAAAGTTAAGATATTATGATGGTACTCTCGCACGTACGTAACTAGAATTGTCTATATTTAAGGACCGCCCCATGTTTATTTATATACTCATTACTCATCGTGACAAATTTCATTTAATAGATATTTACACAGAGATCATCACAACACAGTGACATTATTATTTTATTTGGTTCACCAAATAAATAGGTAACCATAATTAAAACGTAGTCTTAGAACACTAACTAGAGAATTACATTACTTTAATACTGAAAAGATTTTTGCAATTGTAAATATTTTTTTAAAAAATTATTGCAACTTAGAATCAAAACGTATAAAATGAACATTGCATACAGCCATCTTGGAATTTCGGTCATGAAAGCTAAAGCTTATTCTAAGTCAAGAGCTTTAAAGCTCCAAGGCCCGATTGCAATTCGGCGGAACCGTAACGACCTCTAGTAAAAAAATATAAAACAAGATCAAGATCACAGTAGCGACCTCTGGATGAAAGCAGAACTGTTCAGTTTCACTTACTTTCTGTAGATGGGGACACTGTTGCTTTATAAGGAATGAGAGTGATAGGGGTGAAATCAATTTTATATAGATGTCGCTACTATCTATACAAACAAATTCTTGAAAGCTCCTAAGTACGAAGTTGGGTTTACATTAATAAAATTATAAGGAATACTCATTATGCCATGTCTTCCTGAAATAGGACCAGTGATATATTATGTTTCGGTAATTTTTTGCTACTGTTCTTTCTTATGTCCTCTACAAAGATCCTAACGAATGTAATTAGTAAATTGTCATATATCAATCCATACTCATTGTTTTTTGGTTGGGTTATTTAAAATAATCTGGCAAAATGACGCAAGCGTTTTATACCATATCTTACGCATAACATAGTAAATCTGATTTCGGCATGCCGATCTTCCTCCCTCATCAAAAGGCATGCATTTTTCCTGACAATTGTGCAACAATGTGACTCCTGGTTTTCCGGTTGGTCCGTCCTCGTGGCATTAGGCCATTATTGGTTGAGTGTATGCGCCGAAGTCCTTCATAATATTCGACGTGCTACATGACATCCAACCACTCAAAAGCTTCAACCGAGTCATCGAACTGTTATGCTGTGAGCACACCATGCTCACTGAACATATCTAGGAAAATTATGAATCAGACATGTTGCTAGTTAGATTAATAACGCATCCACCCCCAGGCGGAGCGTGACGGACGCATACCGCTGCGCTCAGTTGCGTCAGAGGTGCGCCCGCGCAGCCTTCCGTCCGTGACCTTCGAGATGCTTGTGGTGGATAAAAACCTCATGATCCATTAATGGGTGGAGTATTAGAGATGCAATTGGTACGAGCTGGTGCGTTTCCATCTTTGTTTGATGAGATCTATAGAAACGGAGAAGGTCTTACTACCTACGAACGAATACTAAACTAAAGGACCACTTTCTATTTAAACAACAAATTTTTACAATGGATACCATAAATTTTAAGAAATTTATGTGGGTAATTTAGAATTATCGAATAGATGATGACGATGATCAACTAAAAAGACCTGCTTACTCATTTATTATTTCGAAATCTTTTCTTTGGGGAATCCCTCAGAAGCCCAAGAATGTTATGTTTGCTTTTTTTAACTTTTAGCTTCATAACGTTCAAAAAGCTTCGTATGTTAAATGTTGAGTTGATTTTAACGATGTTTTAGATATGATGCGTTATGGTACCTGTACATATCACATGCTATAATAAGCCCAATTAAAAATAAAACAACGTATTGTACTATACACGCCCTGTTGAGCATTAGATATGCTGTGACCTTTTTGTTACATAACATTACATAGCTCCACGTACAAGACTCCGCGTTTGTACGTGGTAGCCCTGACATGCTTCGCTGAATCGCGACTCAACTATGGAGATCCCTTATGAGGCAGTGGAATCAATCGACAGCCCAACGCCTCAAACGCTGGACACCCAACGCATATGGAATCCGATCGAACAAAAAACATATTATCATACAGCTTAATGAACTGAAGACAAACATATCGCATGACGCAATTAGGCGATCAAACGAAATCCAACGCTTAATCACAACGTCTGATCAAAACATCAGCCTTTTGTTAGGGATATTTTGGATGATTAGGTGTCCAAATGACGCCATTACACTGCGCTTGCCTCACCATCATTTTGACAACGCCTGGATTCCTTAGTTCGACTAAATGACTAGTAAACACGAAACATAGCGTAAAAATGCGTGTCCGAAGATACGATGAGGTCAAGTGAAAAATCAAACGTGTTCACAGCTATTAACATTCTTTACTTATTAATAAGTACCGGCATTGAGTGTTCAAAGTCATGTCGTAGGAATTACGGAACGAATTGTAAATAGAAGTCACAAGATGCATACTTTTAATAACGTAGGTAACAACAATGGACAATATCGGGGAATGACTAGTTTCAATTGAGGGCTAGATAAAGAACATATTATTAATGCGATTCCTTTAGTGCTTTAAGTATCTTGAAAATATTTAAAGACATTAAAATTACTTACAACTGGTTATCTGAGTGGATTCTGGATTCCCTTGAATGCACAAAAATATAATTAAACGCCGACATTGCTCATACAAATGAGGATTAAAATATGTATTTCCCATTTTTTTTTTGCTGAAGTAAGGTGAGCTTGAACATAAATTCAATTCGTATTGGTACCTAACAAGACTACCGAGTTAGTACGCATGACATCATATAGAAGACTTGTAAGCGTTGCATTGGTGACGCGGCAGCGGGATTGATAAGAATGTCAGTAGTACCTTGGAACTAACGATTTCTAGTGGAGTCGATTTGTAAATATGGGTAATTAAGTTCAAATGTGTGAATCGCGTGATTTGTTGTTAGTACGCATTGCGTTCCGGAGATGCCTATCTGGCGGCGCGGCGAGCTCCGTCTGCCGAGCGCGGAATGCGACCGCGTGTTTGTGCCATTAACATTTCCGCGCTTATTATGTTGACCGCCAAATTGCGTGAAATAGCCACGATGCTCTTTTGTCACGGCGATCGCTCCATTCTGAGTGTGCTTGGGAGCGTCTTACTTGTCTCTGTATTTCAGAGCGAAATTTTGTCCATCACGCACAAACTTGATGAGCTATGATCGCGTTTCAGTACTTATGCTGCTGCTAGCGGGTCAGACAAACAAAATAAGAAATGGAATTTAATTAATTCGATATGCATAAGCACATAAGTTGAAAATCATATAAAAAGGAATCTTTTTATAAACTTTTACGTGTGGTCGCCGTTCCATGTTCTAAATGTTCCAAGAGAAAAATAAATGTAGAGTAGACTTTACATTATTTCTTGGAAAATGTATTCTTTGATAGAAATATAGATGTCTTTGATAATAATACTGATGTAAGGTTTCTGGTCACAGAAATCTTACAAGTTCGTTAGAGTAGGAGCGAAATTAAGTTTGTGGGCTGGTATTAACTACAATGTTGCGTTGCAGTCTTCACAAGTGCCCATTGACAATGCAGCCATTAGTCTAACAATAACATTTGGTATGATCGTTTTTGATTTTAATAATATAAACTCATTGTCCAAGGTTTATGTTGTCATTAAGGCTTATTGTGATAACGTCAGCAGTCATCGCTAGCAGTGATTATTTATTTAAAGAGAAAAACATCTGGACTTTACCAAGCAATAAATAGGCAGCCAAATGAATTCGATAAGTTATACAACCGATGTTATCTATTGACAAATTAATTCGTTTACTGTTTAATAAAAAGAAACATTGCAGATATGAATCTCGATGCGGTTAATTAGTATGCTAATTTAAATCAATCCCAACATGGAAAAAAGGTAAGAACACCTATTGATGTTGATGATTGGTTGTTTAATATTTTCACTTAAGTATTCTTAATATGGCACGCTATTTAAAAATACGTTAGCTTAATCATTAGCGTCTCTTCGCGGTGGCGTCAAATAACGATGAATTCCATTTGATATGGTCGGTATTTTAGAATTTGAATACATACATATATGTGAATCATCATCATATGATTTCAGGGCAATAAACCCAAGCATATGAACTTTGCGCAAATTTTTTTTCAGAGTCCAAAAATCGCAAAAAAAATATTATTTCTAACAAGAACAAGACGGAAATGCGCAAAAATTTGTGGATGATATTGTATACTAGTGGTTGCTCCTTTAATTGTAAGTTCATTATTTTTTTAATACTTAGGTCCAAAATATGCATACAAATCAACTCCAAGCCTTTATTTACCTGCCTATCTACCTGTACGTTCACAACTAGCACCTCATATCGAAACAATAACCGAGACGGCGCGAATAGTTCAAATAGCTCTACTCTCGCTTCGCTGCCAACGAAATGGAATCCGCGGTCATTAGAAATTCTACTCTACGTGATGACTTCATTGCTATCAGATTCCTTCGGCGCACGCGCTGCAGTGTCAGATCGACACGCACAATGCACGTATTTGATATCACCGATCGATGGCAATGGAATCTGGTAATGGTTAGCATGGGCTTAGTATACCATTAATACTACTTACATGTTCAACGTTGAGATAGTTTTGGTAACTCTTTCTTAATATCTATCATTTTCGCGAATATTTACAGTGATATATTTATTTTACCCACAAACATACCTAATTTTGCATGCATGATAAGATTAAAGTTTGAAAATAAGTGTTTTTGTAAATGACTCCTCTAAAGCTACAGTTTTCAATAAACAATTTAAAATGTTTGTCCCTATGCATGCTGGTACAAGGTTTTAGCTAGACTTGTAGGTCATCTCTTTCTTAAGATCTACATTGTTTTATCCTTGGAACTAGCCGTTTATATTGATTGTAGTCCGCAGTGCACCTACCCAAGTTACTTCTAAGAATTACCTAATCGTACCTAAGTAAGCATGACATTGCCTTGGACTGCCTACCTACATACTTCACAAGCTGTTATAGAGAAGATTTGAATAAGAAGTACCAACCAATGCGCTGGGTCGACCGTTTTAGTACCGGGGATAATTTACTGTTTGTTTATTACGAGGCTGTTTGGCGTACCGAATTGACTCGTACGTCCAATTTATGGTGCTGAAAATAATATTCTGGAAACAATACTGATCAGTGGGTGCATGGCTAAGAGCGATCGCGACTGGACTCAGCACACCAACCTACATTCTGGCATTCTTTTAGAAACCGTAACGCGCTGCCTCAATGTTCCGGATACACGCGCACAAGCCATATTCGCCCTAATTCGTAACATGATAAAAGCGATTTCGATTCGTCACGCCCGTTAGAATTTCAAGCATTGCATTGGTAGAGAGCTGTAAATCGGCGTACTCTGATTGATACGATGAAATTGATAACTGCTGATATGAGTCAATGTTTCGCTTTTTGGTTTAAGATTTATTTTCAGTTATGTTTGACATAATAGAAGATTGCAAACTGCTAAGAAGAAATAAACTAAATTAATATAGAACCTAATAACTATATTATATTATTGGATTTTTACATGTAATGAACTATTTCGGGTTCGTGTTTGTTTCATAAAGGAGATATACACTTTACTTACCCAGCAGCAATAATATACAAACATAAGTACGAATCGACCATCAACCATCGTGAAATCATGAGTGATTTGCATGATATTTGTAGATCTAAGTGCTTGCAAATTTTAGAGTTTACGACTATGTTTTCATTTAAGAATGTAAATATTTTATGTCAAAATCAATAAACTCACATGATGTCTAACAAAAACCACTCATCATCGCACTGTTTTATCAAGTTTATGATCAAGATTGATGGGAGTACGTGTGGCAATGATTTTAGAGTTCTCCAATAATTTAATATACAAATAGGTAAAGGTATTTCATTATATTTGTATAGTTGCGACTCTAATTCTGTTCTAATGTTAAAATTTAGTCATAATTATGGTGACTGTGAAACTCAAAATAAACCCTCAACTACTAAGGCTCCTAGAGTAATAAGTATCATGTGGCTATAGTCTTCATAAATTAAGAATTTGCAAAACATGAGCACAGCATGAGGAATACGTGAATGCCCAGAGTTTTAGAAGAAAGCCATCACCATAGATGTAAATAAAACTCATATGCTACGTTGCTACGCTAGCTAATATGGGTCTTTCTATCAGGCAGTGGGAGTTATCTGGCCACCGAATCGGGGACAGCCCTACGAAATTGGTAAAATGAGAATAGTGGCGTTCGGTTAGAGAGCAGTGCTAGTGGTCCGACCAAATTCCTGAACGCTTTCTCTGTGTCAGGCGTCGCACGCACGCCGGCGCGGGCGCATCGAAAGTGAGCGCCGAGCGCTGTCATCGCGTTGCATAATTATCCGCGCTCCAACCATTGTTTGTAAACACTCAACGAGAACATCATTGAACAAATTGCGTGACCGTATTTTAATCAGATACGCATACCAACACAGATAATTAATATTGGCATCGCTAAACTGAATATGATTTTTAGGACTTTTTCTAGGCGAAATTCTTACATAAAATGTTGCGTTTGCGACGATGCAATTGACATGTTTATTGCATACGTGTATGCAAATAGGCAAATGGACCTTTCTCTCTAACCCTAATGTGGACGTTCACTTTCTGATGGAATATGCAGTTTTGCACTCATGTGCATCAGCAAGTAGGTAATTCGTAAGTCAGTTAGTTAAGCATCGGACCGGTGCATTTCTGTGATGTAAATAGGTAGTGTATGATTTTATATGTATTTGAAATTATTTTGATGTAAGGTAAAATAAAACGTCAAAAGGCAATAATATGAAAAAGATTAGAGCTATTAATGACAGGGTAAATACATAATATCAATATAGTACTGGATAAATAAATAAAAACATCACTATATTCAAAAGTGTAGGTACATTTAAATATATAAACTCCGCATAACAACGCTAGACGACGTAGTAGTGTCACGTAGATAACCACATTAAATTAAATATGATTTATGACAATCGTTTCCAATTAATTTAATTACAATAAACCCACACGCAAATACAAACATACACATATACATACTTTAACAAAACTAGAAATTTAATAATTTTCAATAGTAATAAATAACTATGTGCTAACGTTAATTAATTAAAGGGGAATCGTAAAATACTTATGCAAAACAATTATAAACATAATATGTACGAATTTAAATGCTTTAAGACTTAAACTCTATTTATGTGCTTAGCTAAAAGGTCTCCCATAGCATAGCCGTATACATTTTAATAATCAAGTTATTCTGTACACAGTTTATGTTAAATATTCGTTCATATACTAATGTATAAAATGTATATGAAAGAATATTGACATCGGAATGCGGATATATGCCAGGGGATGGAAGCCGGATAAACCGTTGGATTGTGGGTCGGCGAAATTCGCGCGGCGGGACATGTTTCACTCCGTCTATGCTCGTTCGCAGTTGGCAAGAAAGCTCTGCTTTCCCATCGGGGCTAAATTCCATTGTCGCCGTGACGTCTACACAATGACAGTCGACTAATTACGGCAAGTGTCTAGCAATAACGAGATCAATTGTGAACTTGTCCGTGTTTAACCCGGACGTTGTTGGTTGAGCGAACGTCAAGAAAAAAAAACTACACCGTGACGATCGTACACCAGCTTTGGACAGAGGAAACGCGCTCGAATCGTCAATGATGCTTTTATCGCGAAACCAGTCCAACGCAACAATGGTATCCTTTGTAGCTCGAATTCTGAGAGGGTCACTCCGGTTCGCTAAATCCGTTGCTACACAAACCGCGTTACAACATATTATTATTAAGATGGCCTGTTTACATCTGGCACTATCGTTAAGACTTGGTAAAAGATAATATGATGAGTGTTAGAGATTATTTCAATGATATTCATTCTAGTCTGACTTGCACACACTCAGCATTATTTGTTAATTAGTTACTGGAAAGAAATATTCTTCTTTATCTCGTCAATTAAGAATACAAAGTATCGTTAGTTACTCAGTGAGAAGGAACTAATGGATCTCATCTCATGTATCTTAATGGTATGTATAAGTAATAATTTTATGATTATTTAACATAACGTAATTTTGCGTGAATCCAAGTGCAACAAACAATTGATATTAAAAAACTTGACAATTGAATTAATTTTGGAATATACATAAGTCATGTAAAATTTGTGAGATTCAAATAAAATATAATTATATAAGTTAGATTTGTGAGATTCAAATAAAATATAATTATATAGGTAAAATTTGTAAGATTCAAATAAAATATTATCATATAAGTAAAATTTGTGAGATTGAATCATCTATTGTAAAAGTCATAATTTTTATTGTATGAATATGCAAGGACCCAAAGACCAAAGGTGGCCTTTGCCCAACAGTGAGTAGATGCGGGCTAAAACGATAATGATGATGATGATGATGATAAAGTTTCCTGACAATAAACTAACAGCAACGATAGACGTCACTCCAATGATTGTTCGCAGCAATTAATCAGCATCGATAATGGATCGGCTGAGCTTCCGACTGATGTTTACTACCGAGGAACGCGGCCTTGGGGCCGGGTCGCATTCCAGACTCCAGTTGCTGACATTGTTGAGCGATCTAATGAAGCCGTTGTAGTTGGCTAAACTTGTTTTCTTCTATATTTTTCTCAAAATAGTTCACCGGTCGGCATAGCAGAGAATTTTAAGCTCATTTATTATCATATTATGTAATATTAAAAAAGATTCTCGTTTAATCAAAATTGAAACAGGGTTTCCGGAACCAGACTGCTTATTAAGCCCACTTTCGGTCTACTTGGGAGTAAATTCAGTTGTTGCATTACCGACAATGGTAAGACTATGTTTTTACATTTGAAGAATTAATTGTTCCGGCTCATTAAGTACTAAATACACATACAAATATTTCGACGTTGTTTCTAAATTTATTGCCCTTACTCAATTATTGAAATTAGGTTTCACATCTATTACCTATACCTGCACGGGAAATGTACATATTTGCAATACAGTGTTCAAAGCGGATTCCTTGATTGAAGCCAGCAAGTACCTTGATGTTCTTCAAGCAATCGAATATTATTATTGTAATGGAAGAAAGAATTGTAATTTACCAACGTATTTCAAAACGTAATTACTTAACTAATTAGCAATAAACAACAAATAAAGGTAAATAAGTGTCTACCCAACATTCCAAATAAGCATCAATATTGGAATGGGCAGAAGGTGAACTCAAATTTCACAATTCTGGTAACCTGGAATTCTATGCACTGCAGCTGTCAATTCGATTGCCAAGACGTTGTGTAAAGGTTCTAGTCTACTTTGTTACTCTGTAGCTGTTAGGAGAAATTCTACCAGTGGGGCTACCATGAGTTTAAAACTTACGCGCTCGATATCGACTACGTAAATATGTCTATGAAAAACATGTACAGCGCCGGCTGGTGGTTACGAGAAGAACTACAATCGGCCATAAGAAAAAAACAACTCGATAGGTTTTTAACGTACTTAAGTTTACGATAGCCAACTCATGGTAGGCCCTCAGGTCCCACTGTATAAAGTAACAAAGATACCTTAATGTGAGAAATGTGGGATAAGCTATAGGAGTAAACTTACCGAAGCTGTCGGAATCGCTGGCAGGGTAAGCTGGACAGGTCTGCACCATTGTGGCGGCTCTTGATAGCACATCCAGGGCCGATTCAACTTTCTCCATGGTTTCTGAAACAATGTTAACGTTGAAATCAACAGCTTCTTCATGGTCTATTTGTCCGGTCCTGATATTGTGTCGTACCTACAGGCTTACCTGCCTGCGTTGCCTGTTAAGGTAAAAGGTGATAATCTTTTGGGTCACATTTTGATTATTATTTGTTTCTCTCCTTGTGTGTAAAATTTGTATTTGTATTAGTTAGGACGGTGTAAACATTATTTAAATTCACAAAACTAGTGAAATAACTGATTGAAGCATTTCTCAAGAACTTCCTTCGAATAAATGTTTCTGTCAGTTGCAATGTAAGTATGTTCTCTATTTTACAATATTCTTAGGTTTAAAAGATGCATTAAAGTTCAAAATTAATTCACAAAGCCCGATCAAAAATGTTATCGCAATAAACAGCGTAAGCATTATGATGTTCAGATAAAATGTGTAGTTAAATGTGTTGCCACGAATATTTCCACTGTAACCTCACGCTCTTCATTACGTGTCGACATTATCTGGAGAATTCGCGTCTGCTATTGAAAAATATTTTGGCTCGGCGTCGCAGACTAAAGTAATATGGCATGCAAATACCGATTCGGCGGAAATACCTCATTTCGCGTAAACGGCTAGACGTGGGACAGACGCGAGCCAACTTGTACGGCGATGTAGTGATGTGCCAACACAGGGTAAAACACGACTCGATTAGACTCGAGTTAAAAAATATCATTTTTTATATTACTAGAGTTACCTGGATGAAAATGTATTAAAGGTTTGGTTTCAAAACTTTGATTGACTCGGATTCCCAAAAAAAGGGTTTTTTTAATATATGTATGATACAATAATTCGTGAAAAAGTTTTTTTTTTGACTCACTAATAACAAATGATTTATCTCGTAAACTACATTAGAATAACTAGAGACCATTGAAATCGAGTTAACCCTTTAGCGGACAGCAGATATTGCCACCAAGACTTGGGCTTGTATATGTTATAGGCAATGTGTATAATGCAGGCATTCTATACAATGCCTAGGAAATGTATAGAATGCCGAGGTTGCTTAGGCAATGTATGAAATGATACTCAATGTTTGAAGTATTTCACACTTTACCTAGGAAATGTATAGAATACCTAGGCATTGTATAGAATGCCGGTTGAAGCTTAGGTAATGTATTTAATCGATTTGTCTTCTCCGTAATTTGGTTAGTTAGATAGGTACCTACTGATCTTTTGAGAGCTTATCCTAATTTTAACTGTCACAAGCAGATAGCGCTGATTAAACATATTGCATTTTATCGGTTGGTATGCCGTTTTTCTTGCGTATTGAGCGTTTTTCACATATTAGTTCTAGGATAAACGAGTTTGTCCTGAAATTGGGTTTGTCCGGTAACATCTTAATATATAAAAGGAGAAACTGACTGACTGACTGACATATCGACGCACAGCCTAGACGGCTTAACGTAGGCACTTGAAATTTGGATATAACGTAGCTAAGGTACCGTGGAGGTATACTAAGAAATTCATTCCCGAAATTCTTGCGGGAACGGGTATTAGCGGGAAAATCTTTTTGTATGAAAAATCTAAACCACTTAAGTTAGATGCTTTAAATTTGGCATGCAGGTACCATAGTAAACTTAAAGCTTAGTTGGAACAGGATATTGAAAAATTCTTACGGGAACGGGAGTTAGCAGGAAAAAACTTTTGTATGAAAAAATCTAAACCGCGAAAGAAAGATGATTGAAATTTGGCATGCAAGTACCTTAATAAACGAAAAGCTTACTTGCAACGCGATATTGAAAAATTCTCACGGTAATAGGAGTAATTGGGAAAAACCTTTTATATGTAATATCTGTAGTTCACGCGAACGAAGTCGCGGGCACAGCTAGTGTATGTATATGATCAACAAATTGCAACTATCACTGTTCTTGAGTTAAAACCTGGTGACAGATGGACGGATGGACCATTTATGGGTTAATGGACGCCTCTACGCAAAGCAATAACGTATTATTCAAAATATACCGAGGTAAAGGTTGACTAACTCTGTCTGAATAACTCATTAGAAAATAACGCAATAGACTGTTAATGTTACTTTCGCATTTCTTTCAGTTCTGTCTGAATAATTAAAAAATAAAAATGTTTAAGGTCCTAGCCGTGGTCGTTCATTATACACATTACCTGATGCACTTCGGGCATTTTATACAATACCTAGGCAATGTGTGAAATTAATCGTATTATACACATTGCCTGAACGTTTTAGGCATTGTATAGAATACCTAGGTAATCTATACAATACCGGATTATACACATTGCCTATAACATATATATCACTTGTCATTAGGTGCTTTTTGACTCCATATTTAAGATAACACTCGATTTTCGAGTTAGTAACTAAAGTTGTCCATCTCTACAGTGTCGCGTAAATAACGCGGGAGCCGGGCGATCAAACAAAGAGTTGTGAAACTTGTGTCGTTTGCATTCGCATACCGCGGGGCGGGAACGAAGCCAATGGACCACGCTATGGCAGATGGGACTAATCGCCGCAAAAAAATCAACTACGACTGAAATAACAATGCGATTATAATGACAGATTATCTATCCTACGCAACACAAATAGAATTAAACAACTCTAATACCTACGCGCGCGTACTTAGCATTCCTATTCTTATCGTGGGTATGTCCTATTTATACGACATCATTTGCTTTGTTTATAAACGATATTATGATAACTAAATATCACTAGATAATTAAAATATTTCACGTATCTTCAAAAAAGATTAAATTACCTATCTATCCAGGAATGCGGTCAATTCCTCACTTTCTTGAGCTGATTTCAGATAGAAAAAAAACACTGTTTGAAAATTTTGAATCAGGTTTTGTTGAATAACGCAGACCAAATATTGTGATAATAATAAACACGTTTCGCATACCTAGTTAAACCGGCATACCAGGCGAAATATTTCTGTGACGGCCCGACGAATACAAACAGATATTGTTATTGGTTAATTAACCGAATACGCGCCGATCGACATTCTGGTATTCGTAAAGATAAACGCATACGTACATTAACTAATGATAAAATCGCGATTACGTGCATTCCGGGCATAGCACTAAATTTATAAGTAGACGTTGATGAATCTAAATGAGAATAATGGACGTGAAATTCTTGGTATGTGTAGTATAATGACATTACTTTCAAATGTCGAGACAGAAACGTTGTGATGTTCTCACACTCTTCACGCAACGTGTAGAAAAAGGGATGGGTGAACTATACGCGGGAACTGGTGCGGTGACTGGGCGGGTTAATGATGAGGAATTTGGTACATCAACCACAATAGAATTTTTCTTGCCGGAGGCGAAGTCACGAGTTGTGGGGGCACCGGCTTTTAGCGGTCTCACTGAGGATTGATCGTTCGACACATACTTAGTTAGATAGTCACGAAGTATTTTTTTCGACCATTCAACAGATTTTTCGAACATTCCTCATAAATCGAAAGAGCTAATACGGATAAATAAACACGATTTCGCTATTCACGACAAAATTCTATTTTCGCACCTTTTCTTTAATTTGTATTTTTTACTTACAGACCCATACTACTTAAGTACTTGCGATGTTGACACTTGACATAGGTGTTGAATAAGTAATTTGCATTCATTTATACTCGGCGTGTTTATGATACGAATTATTTAACGATAACATTGTACAGTTAAATATACTACAGTTACATTTTACAGTTTATCGGGCTGTATGCTGAAAAGTTACGATTGTAGGTTCCAAATTGAAACTTCTCATACAAATTTTGGAACAAGCGTCACACTATCAAATATTTTGAAATGTATTTCTTAATTATTTGGTCGTATTGCTCGTAGTGACCGTTGACCAAACTTCTTTACATTTGATTACTTTGTGTGAAATTTATATTTTTCAAATAGAAAGCAAACTGCGTAAAACAAAAACTTATCACCTGCCAGTACTCCAATCGAAAACCACATGGTGGTGGAACCTTGACATTCCGAATGTTAAAAATAATAATCTATTTTAGTTAATTGCATGGGATGTTCTAATTCGAACCTTACGTTGTGGTGATAAGGTTAGATTTGGCTGGTGTGGCTTTTGTTGGTGGGATGCCCGCATTTAGGGTGCGGTGTATTCTTTTACGACGACGCTACCCCTGCTGCGCTTGCGCACGTGGTCCACAAACGAAGGGAAACGGCAGATGTTGTGGGGTGTGTTGTACCTACGTATATGCATCGTTGAATGCACCAAATGCTATCGATTTTGAACAGGGCTTCGTACGAAATTTGGCATCGGCTGTTTGAGTACTAAATGAAAATAGTTTTGTATTGATGTATTTATTTTTATTTATTTATTTATTTATTCATTTAATTTTTTCCACACTGGCTTACAGTTGCCCAAAACGCCAGTGTGTTTAAACATTATACATACGTTACATACATGTCCAAAACTTAACTTAAGCATTCATCATCAGCATTGTCAAAGTATTGTTATTACATGTCAAGAACTTACTATAATCAAAATATTATTAAAGATTATTATTTAGTCACATTCATCAATTTATCATACAAATTTTGTATTGATGTAGACCTTCTTGGGCATGATTATTGTGTATAATATTGCTTATTTATATTAGTTTAGTCTATTGTATGCTATTACTGGTAGGCTATCTATTAGTTTTACAACTTGCAAATTTTTTGCCTTTGATAGGTACATAGTACCTACCTATGGCCTATCAAAGGTTTCCGTGGATTGAAATTGGCTGAAATTGGAAAACCTCCCTCCTACATACTTATCAAACTATTTATCTCTGCGGTATTTTAATTGAATTTGTTGTAAACTAGTAAAGGACTTGATACAATAAAATCAATGATCTAGTAAAAACCAGACACATTTCTTGCACTACCTAGCTGACTTGGAATTACTTTATTGAAACTTGTTTTTTACAGTCAAACGTAATGAAACTTCGTGTTCAGATATTTTTACGGGTTTCAGTTACATGTTGTTCACACCCGAATTGGCAGATAGGTAATAATATGTAGTAGGTATGCCGAATATATAAAATAGCTAGCTACCATGTAATCAAACCGCTTGGGTATTTTTGTAAGTAGGTAGGTATGTAATTCAGGTCATTTAACTTTTGGCATTAGGTAACTAGACTCTATCAGCTAGACGGAGGTCATCAAAAAACCTTCATATCAAGATTTAATTGTGTATTACTTATTTTCTAGACTTAACGAATACCTAGGTTGGTAAAACATAAGAATCATTGGCGTAATCTTGCCAAACCAAAAAAAATAAGGAAGGAATCTGTTTACCTAGTTTAGTACTTCTAGCTACCTATAAATTAAAGCTTGCTTAATATTTTTAAAAATAGGTAGTAAAACATTCTAGCACAGTGGGACGAAGCTCGTAAATAATATGACAAAAAAAACCACCAACTTCATTGTTCACTTTCACATTTGAAATAGTTCGTATTTTGTCTCATTGAATATTAAATTTAACCTAGGTAATATACCCAAGTGTATATCCTGTATTGTTAAAGGTACTGGAAACTTGGGGGTCTGAAAGTAGCGTCGATAGTCACCGCATTGAATTCGGGGTCACATTGGGTAATCGGCGCTGTTTATCGGGCTCTTATCACAACGCACACGCGGTACCAGGGCCCGTCGGTGTTCGCATTCCACACTATTTCGTCCGATCCACCAAGCTTGCCCGTGCCCGCTCAAGTAGCGGCGAAATTTTTTTGCCGAGCAATGGAACCGGTAGGTACCCGTACCTACTTATTACATAGTAATGTTATGTACCTACACACTCGGTGATGGAGATTGGCAGACGGAATCTCGGTGAAATACAATAGACGATTTTAAAGTATTCGCACTAACATAACTATACATGGATTGTACATACATGCGCAGCAATTGAACTTAACGTACACAAACATTGCTTACTTACTTAGCGAAATAAATATGATTGAACCATGATTGTCGGTCAACACAATTGTGTAGTAAGAGTAGGTATGTAAATATTCCATAAAAAAATATAACAAAACACACATTGGTATAAAAAACAATAACAATATAGTAACTTACATTAACTAAGGTTTTTCCCACGATGTTTCACAGTGCCAACGCAAAAAATATTAATTTCACAGCAATACAGTCTTTCGAAACTTGATGAATGCTACAAAACCGTTCTGAAGCAATTGTCTAACTTACTGAAACTTCATAACAATCTTAAAACCGGCGTAGAACAAAAATCAATAGGTATCTGAGTAGCAATAACACCGTTTACGTTCGCTCCAACAACACGACTGACAGCTACGTACCGCGATGCAAAAAAACGTACCGACTCCTACCGTTTATTATCCATTGTCCGTCAAATACACTGTTTTATTTGTTGTTATTTCATAAAATCCAACTATCGCGCCACGACTCTGTTGACGAAATAGTGGCGTTTGACATTTGAGCCGAGCCCACTGCGATAGGAATCCGCGGAATGTCAAATATTTTCAGTGCCGCCATCTATGTGACGGAATGCGCATCGAGCGAGAGGCGGCACACTGGACTGCTACGCGTAGCCTTCACTCGCAAAAATTGAAGTAAAATTTATGAAAATTAATAAAAAGAAATAAAATTTACATTTTAGCTAGCGTAAATTATGAGAATGCATTTCATAGTGAAAGGTTTAGTGTGAAATCTGAAAGTGGAGTAGACGCGTCGAGTTCGCGAATTCAAAGGAATGCGTCCAGTTTTGCCGCCTCCAAGACGTCACCGCACAGAGCACGCAGGCGTGATGGTTGGCCGTCTGGTAGGGTTATCGACACAGTGGTAAGGGTCAGCACAACCTGCGCATGTAGCGTGACAGAATCTGCTTCGCTCCGATACTTGCATTATTTAGATGATGATGCCCAATTATAAAATAATAGGCTCTAGTAGAAAACGCGCTACATTGTACTCGTTACAATATAAAAAAAAGAGTTCCAATCATTTCAAAACTATTTGACTAGATTCAAAATAATTTCTAACCTGAGTTAATAAATTTCAAATTACTTAGATAATAAATTTTTTGGACCTTACCAAACGTTACAAAAAATAACATTGGTATAATTTTATCTTAACGATGAACTAAGTGTAGAAGTCAAAATAAAGATTTGACTTTAAAAAGTTAATTTGCATTCCTTAATATTTCTTTGCATGTAACTACTGGTAACGCCATCTAGTTTTAAAGTATTGTATTAAGAATCAGGTAGGCTTTGTGTAGGTTCTTTTGCCGGCTGTGAAATACCTATCAAGACTCATAAAACTCCGAATTGTTTACAATACCTAGGTACCTATATTTTTTTCTGGTATGGCCAAAAAGAATAATCAAAAGAAACGTTCATAATTCCTTCATCTTAATATTATCACTACATAGGTAGTATAAAGCAAAGTCGCTTCCCGCGTCTGTCTATCCCTATGTATACTAAAAATCTTTAATCTACATACCTAACAGATTTTGATTTTTTGATAAATTTAGAGGGATTTCAGAGGAACGTTTTTATGAAGGTAATATACCCTACCGAAGTGAGGACGAGGCGACGGCTCACATGACAAGTTTTTCTTATTTTTTTTTTATTTTGCTGGTACCTAGGCCACACGGCCGTCTTTTAAATAATTTTGAGTAGGTATAAATATTTCCTATTTAGTTGAAAATTTCACAAATGGTTTATTTATGCACTATAAACACTATATAACACACAGGTGGGAGACATTTTGTGGACCGGTTGCTGTTACCACCATACAGTTGCGTAAAACCCGCCAAGTGACTCTGACCTCTCTCTCGGTCAGGTCGCGTTCCGGGATCTGCACTGTACAAACCGGAGCCAGGGGGACCATTGCGCCGGACCAGTGGAGTCTTAGCGGCGGTATTGTGCGGGCGGAGCGGGATCAGCCCGCCGGCCAGGGAGCCCCGTCGAAACGGTGGTGCCGCTGGCCGCCCGCGGCATAGTACAGGGGCCCGACGGAGACTAACCACCTCCGAAGGCCGCCCCACCAGGTCGCGCATAATCCCGGAGCGGCTCGTCGTGCCGGGTGGTGCCCGGAGTGGGACCCGGCGTGTCCGCCTCCGGGGGTACGGGGGCCCTTCCGTCCGGCGGACTGGCCAACCCGACCCGCACAGCTCAATACAAATGCGAGACTCCGCGCCTTGTCTCGTTGTTGCCGGAGCAATGGTTTCCTCTTTCACGTCCCCCTTTCCCTCTAATCTCGATGGCAGTACAACAAACGCAACATCGTTCTACAGCGGCACCCCAACTCCCCACCCTCGCTGTTTGAGGTGGAGTTCACTAACATCCGTGGACTCCATGCAACCTCAACGCCGTCCACCAACACTCGAGACGGCGAGGCCTGCGATGTTGTTTCTGACGGAGACTCAGATTGGCTGCCCTGCCGATACGGCATACCTTCGCTATCCGGGCTATGAGCTGGAAGAGTCCTTCCAGCCCAAGGCGGGTGTGTGCCTTTTCGTCAGGGCGGACGTCTGTTGTGTCCGTCTCCACTCCCTCGAAGACCCTTCCCTCTCCATCCTTGGTGTGCACGTGGATTTAGGCTCTGTGAGCAGAGTCTACGTGTGCATATACCGGTCCCATAAAGGTGACACTGAGACAACTCGACTCTTCGACCATCTGAGTCAGGCGGCAGACATCGCTCAGGCGCGGTTCCCCAATAGCGAGCTGGTGTTTTTAGGGGACTTTAATGCCCACCATGACACCTGGTTAGGCTCCCTAAACAGACCATGCTGGCCGGACCGCCCACGCATTTGCTCTCACGCATGACCTGACGCAATTGGTACTCCAGCCCACCCGGATGCCTGATATTGTCGGTCAAGCGCCCTCCTTGTTGGACCTTCTGCTGACGAGCCACCCATCCGGGTACCTAGTGTCGGTTTGTGCCCCGCTGGGGTCCTCCGACCACTGCCTGGTGGGTGCAACAGTGCCATGCACCGCTCCCCACAACCCGTGGAGGTGACGCGGAGACTGTGGCGCTACTCGTCGGCAGATTGGGATGGTATGCGTGAATACTTCGCATCCATCCCTTGGGGCAGAGCTGCTTTGGAGGAAGTGATCCCACGGAGTGTGCAGCGGCTATTGCGGGTGAGATCAGTCTTGGAATGGAGTATTACATTCCATTTACTGATGTCACCTGCGGTCGCAAAGATGATCTCTGGTTCAGTCGTGAGTGCGCCGCAGCCGTTGAACTGAAACGGACGGCGTACCGCAACTGGGCCAGGGCTCATGCACTTGGGGATCCTAATATTGCCTCGATTAAAGCAGCCTACAACAAAGCCACCAAGGCCACCAGCGGCATACAACAGAGCAGATGCCCAGCGAGTTGCACGTGTTGGCCAGGACCTTATTAGGCATCCCACGGGTAGCCGCTCCTTTTGGCGCCTGGCTAAACATGTGCAATCCAACTTCTGTCTGCCTTCGCTGCCCCCGCTGAAATATCCTGACGGTTCGCTAGCTCATCAACCGCAGGAGAAGGCAGATCTGCTTCGCCAATCTTTTGCGGCCTATTCCTGCATCGATGACGGTGGAGCACAGCCGCCTAAAATTCCACATTGCGGTGCACATATGCCTGAGATCCGAATCAGGCAATGTGATGTACGTGCTGAGTTGCAGTCACTTGATGTAAGGAAAGCTAGTGGCCCGGACGGTATTCCAGCGTTAGTACTCCAAATTTGCGCAGCGGAGTTGTCTCCAGTACTCACACGCCTGTACCGCCTCTCTTATACCTCGGGCATCGTGCCCCGGGCTTGAAGGAGGCGAATGTTCAACCTGTACCCAAAAAGGGGACAGGTCCGATACTGCCAACTACCGGCCCATAGCTATAACCTCAGTACTGGGTAAGGTGTTTGAGTGGATTATTAACGCCCAGCTCATCCGCTACCCAGAGGATCACTCGCTGCTGCATGACCGTCAATACGGTTTTAGACCAAAACAGTCCACGGGTGATCTTCTAGTATACGTTTCGCACCTCTGGGAGGCTATGGAGAAGCATGGCGAATCTATGGCAGTTAGCCTTGATATCGCTAAAGCGTTTGACCGTGTATGGCATCGTTCGCTTCTCTCCAAGCTCCCGGCATACGGTCTGCCACCTCGCTTGTGCGAATGGGTTGCGGGATTTTTGGAGGGGCGCAGGATTCGTGTCCTTTGTGACGGACGCACTTCTTGTTTCCACCCAATAAATTCCGGTGTACCTCAAGGTTCCGTTTTGTCGCCGACATTGTTTCTGCTGCATATCAATGACATGTTGTCACTAGGCAACATTCATTGCTATGCGGATGACAGCACTGTCCACGCACGTTATTTCGGAAGACCTGGGGTAAAGCAGACCGAAACCGAGGAAAAGAGGAACCTTCTTGTCGCCGAGCTTGACGGGGTCTTGGTCCGCATTTCCGAATGGGGCTCATGCAATCTTGTCGAGTTCAATGCCAAGAAGACACAGGGGTGTGTTTTTTCTAGTAAAGTGTCTCCTTTCCTTTCCCATCCTACTCTTCAGAGCACCCCCTTACCAATACAGGATAGCCTTAGCATCCTTGGCATGGATGTTCGCCGCGACCTAAACCAGCGGGATTACATCGAGAGCGTCATTAGAACAGCCTCCCGCAAACTGGGGATCCTGAACAGAGTGCGGCGATTTTTCACACCGGTGCAACTCTGCCTTCTTTATAAGGCACAAGTTCGCCCATGTGTGGAATATTGCTGTCACCTCTGGGATGGCTCCGCAAAATACTTGCTCGACGCCCTCGATAGGTTGCAGCGACGTGCTATCCGTATTGTCGGTGATGTAGAGGTGTCCGAGATCTTAGAGCCTCTCCAGCTACGTAGAGACATTGCCGGTCTAAGTGTTCTCTACCGTCTCTATAATGGGGAATGCTCTGAAGAGCTATTCCAGCCAGTCCCTCCCTCCCCTTTCCACTCCCCAACGACACGCGCTGGACCCCGCTGCCATCCACATACAATGCAGGCGCTGGTGGCTCGGACAAAGAGGTTTTAGCTCTCATTTCTGCCCTGTGCCATTAAGGCATGGAATGCCCTTCCAGCTCATGTTTTCAAAAAAAAATATAAAACGAATATTTAAGGGGAGCGGTTTACTAAGGTACCTACCGTTTATTCCGGAACCCTTTAGGCGCATATCCGCTTATGGCTAGGCCATTTATATATAAACTAGCCGTGCCCGCGACTTTACATACACATTTTTTATTCCCAATAACTCCCGTTTCCGTGGGAATTACCTGTTGCAACTAAGCTATTTTTCCGCTGATTCCCGTTTGAACTATTATGCCTAGTCAATATACCTAATATTAAATTCTATCATCATATTTTAATCTCATTAGCCATACTTATTTGGTGATATAAAATAATCAGGTTAATATGCATTTGTTTATAAAATAAATAACACCAAGGACGTATTTATGACACATTCTTTATTTTATTCTAACACAACATTCTTAAACTTTGGAAATAAAAAAACGCAGAGTCAACAAAGATAAGCAAAATACACTCTAATGCCAAAACCTCTTCGCTATACTAATCGGCGTTAGCCGGATTGCAATCTCGAACATGATAGAGAAGCTAATAGTAGGAACCTTTCATTATAAAATATTTCGACATCATGTATCTAACACATCTTATTAGGTACACAATAGGAACCATGTATGTAAAATATCAAAAGCATTTACCAATTTTTTGCATCAAGGCAGATTTGCAACACTAATATTGGATTTAGTATTCATCTGAGATTTTTATTTTTGCGCGGTTTTAAACAAAATAATATTTTGTGATCTTTATTTGTAAAAACCTGTTTCGCAACGGTTTTTCGCAACGGTTTAAATACATAGGTAATGGATTTTTTTAACATTGTAAGTACAGCAATCAGTCTGCTTTTAACTAATTTTTATGTACATAAAGTTTCTCTTTACGATAATAGCTAAATTATGTAAGAATGATGAAGTACATGTATTAGAAAGCTGAAAATATCCGGTATATTTACCATGTTGTCATAAATTCAGGACATTTTCTAATTTCTAATGTGTGTAACCATAAGTTTAAAATTATACTTATGATGTGACACTTTCAAAAGAATTTATATTACCTACACACCATAGCTTTTATAACTGATTTGAATGTAAAACATTTTAGGATTTTATGTCTCCTTGCATTTAAGATTTCGTTGAATTTACGATGAGTTCCTCTATTAGCTTCTTAGGCATGACAGTTATACTATGTGGGTGTAAAGTTAACAGTAATAGCTCATTAGTATATAGGTATGCGTAAACAATTGCTAATTGCTGGTTTTGGTGACAACTAAAACTTTTTTAAAGGTATCCAAACATTGCACAGATTTTTAGGTATAAATTAAATTACATTAACTGCACCTTTTAAACGTTATAACCTCATAAAAAGAGGGGCCATATTCACATTGTTTCTTTTCTTATTTCTATTTACAATGTAGAGGTTAAGTTAGGAAGAGTTTCAAAAATACGTTGAATAAGTACGTAAGTAGATAAATAAAATATATTAAGAAGAAGACCCTAATTAATTAAAGGGATATTAGATTTTTTCTGGGTTGATAAAAAAAGGCCTACCTGCATACCTAATTAGGTAAATTAAGTAGTTAGTTTCTGGTTTACATGGAATTGTATAAAACGATATTATATTTTATTATTTGATTCGTCGTTTCCATATATTTTGTTATTTAGGTAAATACGACCCCTTCTAACAAATTTGAAAAAGTGCACAGTGGTTCACAATACCAGAACCAGAAAAATATTTTCAAAACATTTATAATAATTTAATTTTTCACAAAATTACTTTTGTCGCGTTGTGTCGTATAATTTACCATTACATACTAAAATATCCATTTAGATATAAACATCTCACTTGGGAATCGTTAGCAGGTATCTCTAATATCTATCACAATTATATTTAGGTTTTAATTTGGTTCCATGTTCCGTGATTTTAAGTTACATTTACACAGTACCTACTAACGAAATTATAATAGGGTGGAATATCCTACTGCAGTAATTCACTGTGTACCTACTTTGGTAAAATGCATTTGTGTGGTTAGGTAGATACCTAAACCTATTTTTAAGTACATAACTATAATTGCATAAAAACCCTAGCTACTTTCTATTTAGAAAGTGACATGTGCTTTACGTTTAGTTCTATTACTTTCCCTAACGCTTCTTTGACGCATACCATACACATTACACATAGGGTAAACTGTACCATTCTTGGCACCCCCCCAGTGATTGGCACTTTTGACTTTCATTTCAAATATTTAATTTAGTAAATACTTTTTTGATATGAAGAAACTACTATTTAGCGGCAAATTTCTACATTTACATGTGGAAATACTTAACTGTACGCTAAAATTACGTCTTCATTGTTTTTCTGTTGGACTAAATCAACAGTGGAAGTTCGCGGCAATTTTAACCTGAAAAAGTTTGGTGAGGCGTGCGTTGGAAGTGAATTATATACGATTTTATGTAACCATTTGAAGGATATTTTAGCTTTACGTCATGATATTATGTGTTAGGAATATGATTTTAACTTTTTTGAAAAAAAAAGATTTGTGTTCACGCAGTTTTTGCTATGCCAATGATTGCACTGAAATATATATTACCGCTCAGTCATTGGCAGACCTGGCAATCGCTATACTTCTGAATCCTATATTATTAATTTTATTTTTTTGGCGCGGAGAATGCTTGATGCACCCTCACGTTGGGCAGGGGTTTACCCAAGGTGGTGTGTGGGACTCCCGGCTGAGGGTGCGGAGATGGAAAAGACCGGCATCTGCACCTGGGCTTAGGTGCAATTCTTAGGGCCACTAGAGGTGTACCCAATAAACTCCGCGGCGTACCTCATCGCCTACTGATGGTGCCGTGGTACCTGGCAGAGCCTTCACGCACAACACCACCGGCGGAGCCTCCACAGGCTCCCTCAAGCCTCCCCGGAGGGTAGCGACAGGGGACCCGGTACGCAAGGTCACTCCCGTCCCTCAACGACAGCCGTTGAAGCAATGCTGACGGGAGTGTTCCCACACCCACCGCTGGCAAGCTATCGTTGGACTGCGGCATATGACGCGGAACCTCATCTTACTACTTCTATACAACCACCTATTGATTACGCTCAGTCTATACCGTCAACAAGTCGATGATTTGATTATCAGACGATGAAATAATGAAGATATCCAGTATTTTCATTAATTCATCATAAGACTGATTCAATTTAAGCATTAATTAAATAGTTGTAGTAACTAGGTTGGCACTATGCTAATAATTGCAATGCCATTGTGAGTGCCAATGATTGTACTAAGTTACAGTGTCAATCACTGCACCATAGTGCCAATGACTATACATTTATGTGACTGTCTATTATTTTGAGGTTTTTTAAATAAATAAGGATACATTTTTAAATTGTAGTATCATTTTAGGAATCTGTTTGTATCTAAAAATCCATTAATGCTAAATAAATCTGTAACTAACGTAAGTCCAATTGAATTTTTGAAGCCAAAGACAAAAATCAGCATTAGGTGCCAATCAATATACTGGTTACCCTATATTTAATAAAAACAATAAGTCGTTATGAAAATGAATTTTTGATAGGTACTTTGCATTGACGTACCAATGATTTTTTTAAATTAAGTATTTCAGTAGGTATAAAAAGTAGTTGGATGAATAGGTACTACATTCTGAAATACTACCGTCTATCCATGAAACCAGATGCTCCATTATCCACATTAATTTGAAGAATGAAAACTATATTGAATTACCAGATTAACCCTAAACAGGATAAATAAAAGTCTTTTACTTTCGAGGCTGTCAAAACAGTAGGTCTGTATGTTAGTTAAACGACCTGATTTTATGCCTTTTTCCTTCACGTTCCGATTTAATTACATTAAGAATCTTAAAATGAAACAAAATAAATATTCCACCCTAAACACAGATAAAACTTTTGTCCAACTAACTAAAAATTACAAGCCTGTACAAACTATTCATCGTCATAAGAACCTACGCATACATAAGTAGATATACCTAAGTTTGGTAGGTTTCTCAAATAAATAATTTAGCAAATTTATTCCAAGAAAAATACATTCTGTATTTACCTAACAGTAAGTAATTTTAAGGTTATTTAAACATCTGATAGTTTTTTATTTAATTTCATTATAGATTCAAATTTAGATGCCCACATTCTTCATCAAACACAAAATAATTTATGACACATGAGAATCTAATTAAAAAGGTGAATTCTTCTGTTTCTTTGAAGTGTACAACACTAAGAAATTTCTACCTATATTATAATTAATAATAAATTGTACTGTGCTAATTAGGTTCAATAACAGACATAACTTAAAATTTCACATGAAGGATTTAAATATTTTTTTCTTTATAATTATATATTATGTTATTCAATATTAGTCGTAATAACCAAACGGTTACTTTCAGAACTTTCCCTTATTGTGACATGATCAATAATTCATTAAATTTCCCGCCATATTTAAAAAAAAATATATAGATGATACTATAGATAGATGCTTTCTGGTAAAAAAAATAATTAAATATTCATCCAGAAGATTGTAGGCGTCTAACGGTAAAAGAGGAATAGGTGACATTCAATATCCATAGTTTACTATATCCCTATCTACATTACCTTACGAATAATCTTAACTACATGCTGTGTAGGTAATCTTATTTTATATATGTTACTTTGTGTATAATAATATTTTATAAATATTATGCAATAATACTTTCATAATCGTACTTAAAACTTCAAGGGGACGGTATAATGCGTTAACTGAAATAAAGGTTACCGCAATAAATTCATTAGACAGATTTTTAGAAATACATAGGTTAAACGATAATGGATTGAAATTCATAAGAAAATGGAAAGGTTACGTACATTTTAGCCAAATATTTATGGCATTGATAGACTCAAGTCCACCTAACTTGTTGCATTACTTTGCAACAGATGTTTGTGACAGAAGATTGATACAAATGTAACATCTCTATTAAGTGTACCTACTTACTAACTAACTTAGTGAAGATCTAATTCGAAACTATAAATGGTAACACAATATTTCTACACATATAAAGTTATAATAAATGACTATCTATATGGTTAGTAGATTACTTTTTCATTACACTAATCATTTTTATAAGCCATTTACATTATTGTAAAGTAAGTAAATGCAATAAAGTATTTAACTCTACGTGTTACCTATTCAGGTATAAACCACTGACATTTGGCATGGAGACAATTATATGCCCTGAAATGGACATGTATATAGGCTATTATTTACTGGATTGCACCAAAAAGTTTCTGTAAGTTTTTTTTATAAATCCATTGGTATGTATCCCAAACTAAAGATCCTTAGGCCGTTAATCTTACGTGCCTTTGAATGCTATTTTGGTTTCTTGAATAATTTTAAAAAGCAACGTACTTATTTCAATATATCATATGGTGTTGAGAGACCAAAAAACTGCCGTGAAAAGAACAATACTTCTTTTTCATCTTTAAGTTTGAGAATTGAGGCTACAACATTACTAAAAGCATGAATACCAATTAATTATAACTGGAATAATACTAAAAAAATATTTTTTTTAATATAAAAATCAAAATGTTTCCAAATAAAAATTATCTCTACGTACACTACAAAACATATATCTACCTAATGTCTATATTTATACCGATTACGAACTGACCATAAATTTATTATTAACCCACTTTTACATACTATCGTGGATCTAGACAAGTAGGTACTTGAGATACAATGCTAAGTTACATAAATACAAAGGCTACAGGGGTATGAAGTTGCATACAACAGACAACTCTAGCTTGCTTTTTAGCTAGCTATCGAACTTTAAAAGTTCATTGGATAATAAGTGTAATAGAAGATCACTTATTTGCCAACATAACATACATACAATATAAAATAATGTATATCATAATAGAAATTCAATATAATATATAGCAAAACCTTTAGCAACGCAAGTAGGTATTTCATCTCTCCGAAAACTCTTGAAAATTCGTTCAATAATGCTTAACTAATTACACTTTATCTTATATCACAATAAATTAATAACACAATGATATGTCGCAAATTTTATACATATTATAATAAATTATGGACCTAAAATATTATAATATAATGTATGTATAATAAATAGTGCATCAACGTTTCTTATACATATGGAATGTAACTAATCGTAGGCCTCTCGGACATTGGTAAATTGATTTCATTTACCTTCTACAGAACATGGGCGGATCTGAGCAAGTCTATTTCGTTAACATAAACCATACCGTTAACTTTAGCTCTACTTGTAAGCCGTGTAGCGGGGAAGTACACTAGGTATACTTGAACTATTGTGTCGTCTAGAAAGATCCGCCCGTGCAACAAATTACGAAGCTACAGATTAACCGTTGCCAGGCGTTCGGGAAAAGCCGGGCATAGGCTTTTTAGTTCAGTGTCCTTGCAAATTAAACTGTTAATCTTTTTACATTTCGCGTTCACCTATCATTACTGAGACACAATATCATCAACGTTCGGTGTCGTGTCTCTACCCAAAAGTCCAGCTCAACTGACTGGTCTGATTATTAGGTCTAGCAGCCCTAAGTTTAAAGAAAGAATTGCCTGACGAAAAGCAGCGGGCGGTCGCGAGACATGAGGGGGCGGCGTGTCGGTTGTTCGTCCTCTTGAGCGACTCCTGCGCAGGGCATCATTCGTAGCGGGCGAGTGGATGAAGACGCTCCACATCGTCGACACTGGGTCCTTCTAACGTCCAAAGGTCTCCGCCACCACCAGACTCCGTCGGAGTCTTCGCGTCTGACGTCAGAGGCGCGCTTCCACCATAGACCGTCTTCGTATCCTGAGGTGGAAGGCTCGTAGGTCTGCTTGCTCGCCCAGGTCTTCTCAGGCCAGGAGTTGTCGCTGTCGCACGGGGTGACGGGCGCGCTCTGAATCGATTTTGGTTCGTATAACGTGTTTCTGTCTTCGGAGAGCGACCCGCGTTTCTGGAAGATTTTATTGTTATGGTTAGCTGGTTGTGATATCATTTTAGAATGGATAGGTTTAGAAACTGAATGTCGATGACTTAGAGTGAAAACGTCGTAAGTAGTTAAGTGCAAAATAGGTTTTGTATCGAACGGACGAAGAATTTGAGTTGTAAATTTAAAAATAAAATTGAGATTTTCACTCTAAGGCAGTGATTTGTAGAATACAAACATACTCGTATAAACTATGCATAATTATGATTATTAATGAGCATGTTAGATCATATGTATAGTATATTAAGTAGCCAGTTTCCGTCGGACATCACCTCAACATCACATCGCATACTCGTAGAGTCTTTATGATGTATAACATTATTTTATTATCTTATAGGAAAGTCGGTTAAACTAGCCTATGTCTTTTTATTTGTTGTTTTTAATGCTCATCGCAAGCTCAATGTAAATTTAAAACTTGAAATAATTGGCATTCATGACCCCGCCTAAACGGGGACATGAGTGCGATATAGCCCACGTCCTTTATTAGTGTATAGACTATCTCTCCACCAAATAATCGTTTGTCTTGGCGTGGAAGTTCAACAGACGGACAGACAGCAACGATAATCGTCTGTTGTTGCAACGTGCAGTACGCTGTGAACTTGCACCCCAATGTGTCACAGTTGCTCCAATTAAATTATAACCGATACCGCGTCAATCATAGCTGACCTAAAATTAGGTCACCACTTTCACCAAGAGCCGTTTCCCGTCACTAAAAGGTAATTGCGATAGGGTATATGCATGATTTTATCTTATTAGTGAACTTAATGAGATTACATAACTCATTAAGTTTATAAACGTACGCAAGACACACTCACAATAAAGCATGGCTTCATACTATTACGGTAAATATAAATGACTAGTAAAATAAATATACGGTGCTGTCAAGAATAATGCCATAATTAATCGTTAAAAAGTAACCAAAATAATGAAAACGTGGAATTGGTCATTTTTCTTATCGTATGGTTGATGAACAACGTGGTGTCAGAGTTTTTAAACCGCCCGTAGATCTCTGACATGGCTTCATACACCGTTAAAAATTTCTCAGGTGTGCTGGTTTCCTCACGATGTTTTCCTTCAACGTTAAAGCGTCAAATTGGTCATTGAAGAACAAAGATAAAATATCTGATCTACATCCATCCATCCACTTTAGCAATCAGACATTTTTTTACCGAGAGGCTGTCAGCAATGTAATTTTTTTTCAATGTATACAATTTTTTTTTAAATAAAACTAAACATGTTCTTTAGAGAGCCGACGTCTTGCCCGTCACTACGAGAGCTGTAAAGACTTGAAACATTGGGTATAAAAAAAATGACTACACGTGAGTTTAATCCGTAAAGTTATTATTTAAAGTGTAGTGTTTGCGCAAATAATAGACATTATCCACAAACCTTCATGATATCAAAATAAGGCAGCTTGAAGCGTCACACTTCCTGCAAAAACTTGACCGGGCACACGCCCTGTCGGTTGTCCCCGGAGCGGATCATGACCATGCCGTCCACCTCGTCTCCCACCTGGATCACGATCTGGTCTCGAAGCAGCATCAGACCGTTGTCGCCGTCTGACACCTGGAAAAAGAAGCATTTGAATTGGGGAAAATAAATAAATATTTCACATTACATCACAGACATCGATCTGATCCCGTGGTAAGTAGCTTCAGCACTTGTATTACGGAAATCAGAAACGACGGTGCATACAAAAATATACTTAAATGTATTTAATAATACACCCAGACATGGAACTAACACCGATGTTCGACACACAAATATTTGTCCCGAGTGGGAATCGAACTCACGACCCTTGGAACCGTAGGTAGTGAACCTGGGTCACTAACCACTGTCCCACCGAGCCAGTCAGGAAAAGTCGTGGTTAATTATTTTGTGACCAGTGGTTCGAACACCTACTTCGTCGCCTTCAGAGTGAAAACCTCAAAAATGCTATTTTTTTTTTATTTCTTCATGTTTTCCAAAAAGAAAACCTCGCAACAACGAAGACTTCCTGATAAGTTATCTATTTTGCGCTGACAAGGTTTTCACTTTATTACGACTTTGATTCGTCTTTATTCAATTTAATTTTAAAGTAGAGCTCAAACCAGATGAAGCAGTTGCTAATATCTGCCCACGGCTTTGGTAAGTTGACATTAAGTACATCCCTTTGTCATGTTCTGTACTTGGTGTGTACCTTTGCAAATATATGCAGAGAAAAGTTACTTTGCATTTTTTAAAATCATAATACTTTAATGTGCAATCCTGACGATGGCTACAATCCTTATCAGAACTCCAAAAAGATAAATATTATGACCATGAGTACTACTATTTTACAACTATTATTTTACTTGCAGTCTGAAATAAAGATAGTTGCAATGCAAACTGCACTGCATGATAAAATAAAACTGTACCTAAGAACTCCTTCACATCCTATTTTGCATAAACCATTAAAATAGTTTCAATGGTAAAACTACATGCAATATTAAAATGAAGATGATAATATCTCAAAGTTTTATACATATTTGACTAAGGATAGGACTCCTCGTATAGCAAGATACTTACAAACAAATAATTTGAACCCGTGTTAAACATCGATTAAAGAGCTTTCAAGCAAGAAACGAAGAACATGAAACACCTACTGTGCTAATGTCACTCACTGTCAGTACGAACAAGGCTAAGGTTTCTGGTAACGGCTTCCTAAACAAAAACACAGGCAACATAAAAAAGTTGCATAGTTTAGGGAGCACCAATGCAGACCGTTACCACTCCTCAGAAAAAACCACGTGAGCCTTTCATACAGATCTCACCGTTACAAAAGATTTGACTTCTGCAGAAACTTTTAGAATTAACGTTTTAGGAAATATGTCTTATGCCCGGGCTACATTAGCAGAAACGGTGAATAGTCGTGCTACTCTACATCTCTCTCCACAAAACATAGACAGAGACACAAATGAAAATCATAGCCGTACACGGCTATGATTGCTACAGCATGCTACAGCATAGGAGGACCATCACTTCCTGATGCCCTGTGCTAAAAAGAACTGAAGCCTACCTTATTAATCAATAATGCAAAACTATTAATGACTGAGGGGTGGATGGACCCCATTATCTGGGGCCTCTTACACCTTCGGAGATTTTGCAGCTCAAAAATGCCTCATAACTAACTTAATGGTCCCTGGCCAAGTTACTCACCTGCAGATTATGAGTGACCTGCAACGGCCTCTCTCCAGCTTGCAGCTTGGTGCAGTACTTGGAGGGGAAGTATCCGATCTTGCCCAGGCACTTGCCCTTCCACCAGTCAGGGTCGGAGGTGTCGATCACGGTCACCTTGTACCCGGCCTTCAGGTCTAATTCGTCGGCGTGTCGAGACTTGAAGTTGTATAAGATCACGTACAGGTTGGTGGGTAGAAGACGTTGATGTTTCTGAAATTGGATGGATATTATTGACCATTGCTGATAAAGAGACTTTAGAAAAAGGTTGATAGAAGGAAAGTTATATAACAAAACAAAAAACATAATAGACCACATGTATTAATAGAGAAGGAAACACGAGAAGGACATTTTACTTCTGCGTTTATGCTAAAGTGGTTCGAGAGGATGGTTATGTGTATAATACATGCACAATATATGTAGTAGAGAAACACTGATAAATTTTAGAATTTCAAAATTTTCACCGCACCAGTATGGTATGGGCACAGATAATATAACTATGTATATAGGTAAGTTAAGTGTAAGTTTTAACTTTAAGGACATATGTGTTTTGGAAAGTTAGGTATTCTTACGGGGGGTGAAATCTATACTAATATTATAAAGCTGAAGAGTTTGTTTGTTTGAACGCGCTAATCTCAGGAACTACTGGTTCGATTTGAAAAAATCTTTTTGCGTTGTATAGACCATTTATCGAGGAAGGCTTTAGGCTATATAACATCACGCTGCGACCAATAGGAGCAAAGATACAGTGGAAAACCGGCCAAGTGCGAGTCGGGCTCGCGCACAAAGGGTTCCGTAGCAGCAAATATAATAAAAATCAACCTATCTCAAAAACTATAAGAGATACTTTGATCAAACCAAAAATCGTTGAAAGAGTTAATTAGCATGCATCACCTCTATTTTTTTTAGAATTTTATACCCCGTAGTTATAAAAATAGAGGGGGGGGGACATACTTTTTACGACTTTGAGAGCTGATATCTCAAAAACCGTTCACTTTAAGAAAAATGTTTTTTAGAAAACTTTATATCATTTTAAAAGACCTTTCCATTGATACCCCACACGGGTATGTACATCGAAAAAAAAAATTTCATCCCTCAGTTACATGTATGGGGGGCCCCACCCCCAATTCTTTTTTTTACTATTTAGTGTCATATTTTTGTAGCGGTTCATACAACACATATTCCCATCAAATTTCATCACTGTAGTACTTATAGTTTCCGAGTAAATCGGCTGTGACAGACGGACAGACGGACAGACGGACAGACGGACAGACGGACATGACGAAACTATAAGGGTTCCGTTTTTGCCATTTTGGCTACGGAACCCTAAAAATGTGTAAAAAACGGGGCGAAACGCGAACGAAGTCGCTGGCACAGCTAGTATATTGATATAGAGATACACCCTAAGCGTAGCGAGAGCGGGTCGCTAGTACAATAATATTTTCACTGTTGTCATTAATTCTCTGACTATACACATTCATGTGGATGAAGATAACAATACTGTACAATAAAAAGATGCAGAAAACATGTCACAACAAAATGTCAACCAAAAGGCAGGATAACAAAAGGTTTATAGAGCAGTTAAAGTGATCGTTATATAATTCATGGCTTTATCAGCAGCAGTTAACTATTAATGTTACAATCCGTCGCAAATTTTATAACATTCGGCGCCAAATGGTCTGGAATAAACTGAGATTTTGAATCCGCCTACTACAGGACTCCAAAGTTATGATTTTCTAGTGATAAGCCCGAGTATGGGACTAACTACTATAGAATTATTATGTCTACTAACTTTTGTCCACATCTTTTGTTGTTGTCTATCTTGGCATTTGAGTAAAAAGTAACATATTCAAGTATTATTTGAACTTTGTTAATGTATGCCTATTTAAATAATGTTATAGCAAATGTTAGGTACAACACTTAAACGTATGCAATAATTTTATTGTCATACCAACGGTATGCTTTGTACATTATTTTTGATGTATTCTGTACTTAAATAATCAACATTGACAAAAACAACATATTATTTAAACACATAATTATAAAATTGGAAATAAAATATAAGTGACACAATAAAAACAAAACAACAGGTACAATAGCTTACAGAGAAATATAATTCAACTGGTTTTTAATCCAGTCCGCAGGTATTTTTGCTCTGCAAAAGGTGGAGTAGAAAATGTTTTGGCGTTATATTGCTTACGTATGGCAGTTTAATAGAAATCCAAGTTTTCGACCTCGGGGGGCGCATGCGCGAGCCGCCATCCTGAATTAAAGGTGCCGAAATTCGTTTTTTTCTAAATAACGTCTAAACAGTTTACTTTATGACAAAAGTGTCTATGAAAAGCAGAAAGAAGACAAAATTACTTAAATTTCCTTCATACATATTTATTCTGTAAGTCTTATAGGTAAAAACATAGAAGCAGTTGAAAAGTAAAAAGTTACAAAAATCATCAATTTAATTAAAATTTTGGTTAAAAATTTTACTAATTATTTTTTAAACCTTTTTGATGGCTCAGGTAGGTGAATGTCGACATCTTAATTAATCTCGCTAGAATTTTAAGTTTCAATGTCGCTGTTTCAAATAAAATGGGTTTCCAGCAATGAAATTAAAATTTCATCGTCATCGTTGTCCTCGTTATCTATCCGAATCTCTACCGCATTTCCGCAGGACTGACCACTACAGAATCCACTAATCCAGCTTTTCTGCAACTGGATGCTCTACTGCATCCTTTTTTACAGTGGCAAGAAATTACTTTTAAAAGCGTTGGGGGTGCAGCTTTCTCAGTTGTTGGACTGAGCCCATTGGTGTTATATCTCCAGCCCCAGTCTTCTGGGTTTTTTTTTATCCCAGACCAAACACGTAGTAACAAATTCATACTAGATTTAAATATTTTTTTCGTTTTTTTCCATCGCTTGTAAACTTTTACCTATAAGACTTACAGAATAAATATGTATGAAGGAAATGTAAGTAATTTTGTCTTCTTTATGCTTTTCATAGACACTTTAGTCATAAAGTAAACTGTTTAGACGTTATTTAGAAAAAAACGAATTTCCGCACCTTTAATTAGGATGGCGGCTCGCGCATGCGCTCCCCGAGGTCGAAAACTTGGATTTCTATTAAACTGCCATACGTAAGCAATATAACGCCAAAACATTTTTTACTCCACCTTTGCAGGCTAGAGGCTTTTATATGTCCCCACAGACTGTACTATTTAGTTAGGGAATGAGTCAGATAATTTACGTTTAAACTTGGCCAGAGAATCACAAAATATATCTGAAGATTCACTGTTTGCATTGTATTCGCTACAGCATCTAGGCAGGGGGCATCATCTTAGTCGGTTACGAAAAAAACATGTAGATAGAAGGATCAGTTCAAGGTTAACTTACGCTAGGCTGCTTCACAGGCGAAGGGCACGGACTAGCGCTGTTCGAAGACAGGCTCTTATCCGGCTCGTCTGGTAGCTCGACGCTGCTCATGCGTCCACCGCGCGCGCTCAGCAGCCGCCTGCTATGGACCGGCGACGACGGTGCTGCGCATACCAAACTACCTTCTAAGGGGCTGGATGTAAGGGTAGGTTACGCGGAAATGTTGGGATGTTGCATTCAACATATCCACGGGATTCGATGTCTGTTACAAGCCTGTTCCGTGAGTACAATGTTTGAGATACTAAGGCTTACTTTAGGCATAACTTTGATTTTATTTCCAACTAAGTATAACTTTACCGGCTTTTGTTTGAAAACCGTTCATACTTTTCCAGGAACTCCACAATGTACTTGTACACAAAGAACAGGCTTATGTTGTCTCTATGTTAGACATTCAATTGACATTAATTTGTTAAACATTAAAAACACTCAATCATCATGCTCGATTAAAATATTGTGAGTAAGACGGTTTTGACATCCAAGTGTAGCTTAATACTAGCCAAAGATTTGTTGTTAGTGAAGCGAGGATTTAGTCAGCATTAATAACTACTTTACGAACTTCTTATACTTCGTTAAATTTTAACAGCTGATAGTACTAACGTTCAGTAGACATGTCTATAAGAAAAGAACTCAATTTCCAGCAGATGATCCGTTTATTCCGAAAAAAATTATCTGGTGGTAACGTAAATGTGAGTAACGCATCAATAGATGCAATTTTTATGCATAAGCTACAAGACGTATGGAATATTAATGCTGATAAATCCCACTTCACATCAAATACAACTGTCAAACAAATTTTCATCAGTCAATATAGATATTTCAAGACACTTAAATTAGTTTCAAGATGCTAAGAAAATATTATTACTTCATGATAAAAGCAGAAATGGAAAATCTCAGCAAAAAAAGGTCATAAAACTTAATTGGTTATGTTTCAATAGACAAACAACAACTTATCTAGTAGGTAAATACCGCAGACAATCAATACTGTTGCATAGATAAACCGTTTACCCGTGATTATTACCTTAGGTGAGGTATTATCACTGTCCAAACAACACGAACGATGTGTTATTGAATCATTGAAGGCTCTATTATTTAGGTAGCAACGCGATATTGCCATCGCAAAAGTGATAACTATTCGTAACAGACATGATTATCTACGGCATACAAACACTCAATTTTATTATCAACGTACATGAACGTGTGTATTTATGAGTCTTGTAGTTATTTATTCTATTTAAGCCATGCTTCATGCAAAGTGCTCTGCCTTTACCTAGAAAGACAAGAAAACAAGAACATAATAAACATGCCACACAAGTCCAAATTAAAACGAACTCCCAAAAAGTGGATTGCAACAAATGACTTTGATATTGAGATGATTAGGTGAGAAATGTATAATTGTGATTATACCAAATATTCGAATATATAATCTTGACAGTAACACCAATTCGTATACACCGGTTGCATCACAGGACTTGCTGCGCTCCCAGTTCGATAAACGACAGAAATCGAAAGCTCTATACCAAAGAATAAGTTGTGTAGATATTCAAAAACTTTAGACAGACGACAGGAGATTCAAAAGGTATAAAACACAACGATTAAAAACCTATAATATTCTATACACTCAAGCTAAGCCAAGGGACGGTCTTGTTGTTGAACATCGCTTGTGCTGACAACATTGCTCGACATATATACGCCGGAGTCCAAAAAACCTGAGGTGAGGAATGAGGGTCTGTCAACTACACGTGGATTGTGATTCTAATACTGCGAACGAAAAGTAATAAAAGTTGAACACCCCTATGAATTTCAACTTGCAAGGGATAACATATTTTATTAATATTTTTGGTTAAACCTTAAATTACCTCTATTTAGGAGGATTCCCTGTGGTATTCGTTTTTTTACTTCGTGTTTTTATCGAAATGAATCAAAGTCGCTTAAATTTTGGGTTTATTCCTTTCCGTCACCAAGCTCTGTCCACTCAAGGGGACAGAACGTTCCCACTTCTGTACAGACGTCCTTGAGGGGGTCAGAACAGAAGTTGGAACAGAATAAACCAAATTATGAAACATTGGGATTATCTTTCGTTCGCAATATAAGCTTCAAGCGGGATAGCGGTACACAAGCGGTGCTGGCGTCGGGAGGTTGTTTGGACTCGGCGTCGTTACTGGCTCGTACAGAGTACTCTGCTGCCCTGCGAGGGCGGTTGGTCGCGGCCGGGGCGCCGGCGTAGCTCTCCACACTCCGGCGAATCCAGCGAAAGGCTCTTCATTCTAAGGTTCAACTTTTGACGTCTCGGCGAGTGCGGCGCTACAACATTTCATTATCAGCATCACTTACCCTGCTTTGGCAACCCTATCAATGGCAATGGCTTATGTGTCATGAATTTACTTGGGACACCGGGAATAAAACTACCACCATCTGGAATGAGTGAGCTGATGTAACTAAGATCAAATGGTCGATAATTTTGTTCCCTGTACATTACTTCAGAATTTAGGATAGACTGTAATTTAATTTAATTTTGTATTTAAGCAGATAAAATCTTAGTCAACATTTATTTGGAAATATTGGGAAGTGTTTGCTTCGGATTAGTCTACTGTAATTGCGTTAGAAGTTAATTAAAATGTTTGTTGTATTTAGTGTGCAAGCCTGGTGTAGACTAAACTGAAAGCAAACACAGTGTATTTTATTTACAGGCCAAATGTATTATTGTGAACAATGTTTTCGTAATTTTAATATTAGTACAAACTACATACAGGCAAACCATTAATAAATCGAAAAGTAAAATATACAACAGATTTAAATGTGCATAAGCATTGCAAATCAAAATTAAACATTAAAGAAAATTAGAATAAGAATAGAAAGATTGAAAAATGCCTAGAAGATAATCATGGAGGCAGATTCAATTGTAAAATGTACTATAAATTGGACTACGGCCTATTGCTACGTAAGTGAAGTCGTGATGTTATTATCTGTGACTACGTATTAACAATATCTATTTAAGATCAGATTCAGCCCGTCATCAGCAGCGTTCGTTGGGTACACTAAAAGAAAGGTGGCATTTATGAATGAGGTTCCATAGCAAAATTCTCCTCGATGCAATGAACATTTCAATAAACAGAAGTTCTACGGGGATTCGATTAGATACGTTGTCAGTTGGTACCAGGTAAGGGACTGGTGCGGTCTGCCTGCCTCAACATTTGGGCACTCTTCGAGTTCTTCATCGACCCTGTGTGGACAAGTAAACAGGTACGAGTCTATTATTATTTTTAATACTCCTCTACTGAAGCCAGTCGCGGGGTACCCTGTGTTAGTAAAACAAAACAAACGGTCAGGCGTTTGAAGAAAGCAAAATCAAAATAACGACAGTTTCTGATAGAGTGTCGGAACACATCCAAGTGTTTGTTTGTGACGCATCGCCCGCGTGAGTGAGGCCTTTGGAGAATCGTGAATCAAATGTGAGACAAGCGAAGTAATCTGGTTTGAGTAACAAGTGATTCGGTTAGGCATTATGGCTGCAAGTGAAAAAGGCGTTTATTTAATCTTTGTTAAAGTGTATTTTGGATTAAAATCGCATGCAGTCTTCAAATCCGCGAAAGCCATGCACCACTTACGGCAAACTTCGGACTGCAGAAAAACGCTCCGATCGCATTTTAGGAAACTGAGTGCAAATTGAGGGTAAACGAGAAAAAAAGAAAGCTTATTTCTGACTTTTATTGTAACAGTAACAATATACATATCACAGTACGCGGGGCGCTTCGGGGTGATTCTAAATGAGAGCCGGAGGGCTCGAGGGCCCTGCCGCTGAGTCAGTGCTCCTGCCTACAAGGCGATATGATTAATGGTTTCAATCCCGTGAAGTGAATTTGTTGCTAATCATTTTTTCTTGCGAACGCTGGCCGTGGACTTGAGAATTGATGGCGGGGGATCACCGTTCTCATTAACAAAACATAGGGGCTGCCCGAAAGGTCTCGTCGTTGTCATCTCCGACTCTGTAAAGACAACGAGTTTACGGAACAAAATAAATAAAAACATAAAAAAATAAAACATATATAAATAAAATGTTAAACAAAAGTACAACAAACAGTTGGATTGGGGATGACATATCGCAATGTTCGTCGATGCCTATCCCATGAGGTGACAAACCCTGAGAAAGGACAGGTTCAAGCATCTAAGGTGTATCTGCCGAGCTTCGTCTAATTTTAGTCCTATAAGTCTAATCTAACACTGCAATCGCGAAATAAAAAGAAAAAAACTAAAACTGATACTGAACACACAAAGTAAACGAGGCACCGAAACCGAGGAAGAAGACGGGACAAACAAAGCTTTGTTTAGTTCACAGCTGTGAGATTGATTGGGCCTTGCTACGGCAGCCGTGGGCGTACTTTCAGGCAGAGAAATGGACCGGTGCTGCGGCGAGCCCCGGCGTGACCGTGAGCCCCACATGGATAAACTCTTGACGCCCGCGAAGAGTCGCCGGCGAACGCCGCCGTCGGGCCGCGCCCCGCCTACCGACAAGCACCGCTCAGTACTGACCGCACCCCGCCCCGTCCTGCGCCCGCGACCATACCAAAGGCGTGCAAAACAACTCGACTACTGAAAACGAGTGATCTGAGTGAAGCTGCCGGACGGCCGCCGCCGGCTCGTCTAAGTGTGCACGCGCGCTCCTCCCACCGCCTCGCGTGACGCATGCTTTCGCTTTAGCCAATAATCACGGAGTTGCATTCAACAAATAATGTTGCAGTTCTATAGGACGTGATGATGCTGTACAGATTACATTATCTTCTAAGTATACGCTTCTCAAAAGAAAAATCAAGTGAATCTGGACGGCGAGCGTGACAATATTTGTATGTAGCTAAACTTGTGTACCGAGACTTAATTTGGATGCAACTAATGTTTGCAATTCGTCATGGTGAACACCTACATCGGCGACTACATTAAATGTAACACTTAATAATAAAGATATCAGACCTGCAAATCAAGTAAGATAAACATTATCTAGCTAATGATAATTTAAATTCTAAACGTCACGTCTACTCTGAATCCTCAGCGGCTCTAAAACAATATAAGCTGGAAACCTAGTCAAGTCAAGATACCTACTTACTACTTCATAAACGGAATGTTCTAATTGCCATGAGAATAGTATTAGAGTAACTCGTCGTCGTCCTTCATTTGTTTTTTCTTCTATCTGTGAAATGGAAGACGCGGAGAGCATGTATCAGAGGTGGTCGGCGGGAGAAGCGCGCGCTGCCAGCGCTGGCGACGGCCGGGGCCTACGCGACTCGAGCGGAAGCGAGCGAGCCCGGGTGCGGCGGCACACCTGAGCTAGAGGCGAGGGGCTGGGGCGCGACCGCCAGCCCGCCGCTCGGGCGCGCCGGCGAGCGCGCGGGCGGCGCCTCCTCCGGCGCCGACACCCGCACTACCGGACCCCCCGGCTTCGCTATTTCGTTGGCCCGCTTCAGAACTTGGTAGGTCTGATCCACTTCCTCCTCTGAGCATCAAATGCGGTTAGATCAAAGTTCAAAGACTACACGCGGGAACATGGTAAACGACTGTTGTTATTATATGTGCGCGATGGCATGTGTTTGTTAGTCAGTGCCCCGTTAACGCGGGTCGGTCGACTGTGAAGAGTTAATGTTATCGAATATTAGACGGAGGGCATGGAGGGTTCACTTCTGACTAATACTGTACCCTCGTCATAGAAGCTATCGAAATCATCATCGAACTCGACCGATCCTTTGAAAGAAATCTTGGTGAGTCTCTGTCCCGGCAGCCAGCCGTCTTCCACCCCTGGACACGTTAAGTTAGCTTTTGATTGTGTCTTTAGCTAATGCATGTCTATATGCGAGTAAGTGTACTGTAGAAGTATCGTTTGCAAACTAGATGAGAGCAGTGTTTATGTTTCAATCGATGATATTCTGTCAGCGTGTCAGGTAAGCCGATAATTGTAAATCAATAAACAATTTAGCCTAATAAAACTTATGAACCTCTCGTCATCATCATTATCGATTAATTTCACTGTTCTATCGAAATATACATAAATACTTACCACAACGTCAGATAGCATGGTCTATATTTAAGCAATAATAAGACTTCGTAATTTAATTAATATCATTAATATTTCAGTATCAGCAAGTGGAAATTATACACCAAGTAAGTACCTAATGCATAATTCAGTATGCATATTGTTAAAATTATCAAGGGGATATTAAAGTATCGTCTGTTGTTCTTGTTCAGTAAAGTTTCTATGTATTCTATGTATCTGGTTGTGTTGTGTGAGGCTTACTTTCATCATCGAAGGCGGTCTCTTGGATCCTGTGAGACTCGATTTCGGAGGTGCTCTTCTGTCTGCGCAGGAGTCGCGACTTGGTCTGGCACTTGCCGACTTGCGGCATGCAGTCTGTGTGCACGTTCATCTTGCACAAACGACACCTGAGGCCTTGTCTGGTATGTCCTGCAACAGAAGTGGCATTTACTAGCCTTATCTAGCAACAAAAACCTGCAAAGTGGTTGAGCTTAGATTCAGTTAACGGATGTGTGTGACACGGTCAGAGTTGCTGAACACCAAGTTGTTGACTTAAGATATAGTTTTAGACTCAGCTTTCAGTTGTGACTGGTCAAAGTTCCTTTTCTCATGATGCTTGTCTCCAAAGCTGATCCAGCGATTGGTATAATGATATTTTAATAGCATATTATTGTTTAATAAATAAATAATAAATATTTCACAACATCACATACATTGATCTGATCCCATGGTAAGTAGCTTAAGCACTTGTGTTACGAGTATCAGAATCAACAGTGGATACACAAATACACTTAAATATATTTAATAACACACCCAGACACGGAACAAACACCGATGTTCGTCACACAAATATTTGTCCCGGGTGGGAATCGAACCCACGACTCTTGGAACCGCAGGTAGTAAACCTGGGTCACTAACCACTGTTCCACCGAGCCAGTCAAAATATCACATGAGTGTGTTGTCAGAAACTTCAAGTCTATGAACTTGATGTACCGTTAAACAAGAGTCTAGGTTGTGAAACGTTATTCTCACTTATATTATGAACACAATAGAATGGAGTAGGTACTTTTATCCCAGTTTTTCCCTCCGTTAAAGGGATACGTACGCGTGTTCATAGTAACATGATACACGCTATTAACAAGTCTAGTAACTTCCTGCAGGGTAGAGCGATTGGCGTCTAACCTCCGTAACTCAATAGGGAAACCAGGTCAGTGTTCGAATAATGGATTCATGCACTTGCAGAAGACAAGAACATTCGTATGATTGACTGACTCTGAATGGTTAAATTATCTTGCATTGTGTTGTCTTCAGCGTAGCTAGTGTAAATTGGTTCCAAGATTTTTGATCTAAACTCAGTGGTACTTTGGTGTTTGAATTACAACTAAACAATATCGTATTTGCTACCGCTGCTGATCGGATAGTATTACATGCATTTTACCCACTTTACTTTAAAAAATGTAATTCGAGTCTATACGTACGTTACTCTATAAAAACTGTGCGAAAACATAGGTAATTACGGATGCACGAAAACCACGACGTGCAGGCACCTAATTTCCGTGGCTGTTAATTGCCTCAAGGGGTGTATTTTCTTGGTGAGCAATTAATCAAAATTATGTTAGCGTGGTACAGTATTTGCCACGTCGCCGCTGACCCGAACGAAACGTTTATCGGCGGGTACCAGTTCAACGGCACGAGACAAAGGTTTGTCGTGCGAATATGCCGTGACTCGAGCTTTGATTTTTTTTCTGCTACACCGAAACCTTTTTACGGTTCCGTAGTCGAAGGCTTAAAACTGAACCCCGTTACTAAGACTTCGATATTATATAAGATGTCCGTTTGTTACGAGATGTTAAAATTTTCACATTATATGACGTATTTATAAAAATACTAAAAACAAAATAAATTAAAATACATTATGGGTCTCATACTTTAAGGGCCTCTTTCCTGACGTGCGTGTGAGCTAAGCCCGCATCACCCGCATGCATCGACCGCACCTATCTTACATACAATATTATAAAGAGGAAAGGTTCGATTTTTGTTTCTTTAGAAAACTGAAAGTTTCCGGGATATTTACCATGTTGTTTTGGTACCATGAGTTGTCTGCCCTTAGACCTGCCGTCATTCTCGCAGTCCTACAGTTCACCCGTGGTCAGGGTGCTTGCAACAGTGCCGAAATATCGGGAGCTCATTAAAACAAAACAACATGGTAAATATCCCGGACACTTTCGGTTTTCTGATGTGTGTAACTATGACAGTTTAAAATTATATATTGTATTTCTTTATGTAAGATTTTAGACTTTCGCGTTCCATTACACTAACAGTTCACTACAGTTCGCTTGCGACCACGATTGGTGTAACCCAGTCGAAACGTCGGGCAGTAAGGAGCTATGTAATTTACTACTCCTAATATCCCGTGTAGACCCATAAAGACTAATTTTATTGTGTTTCTTTGTTTGAACTGAATAGGCTCCGAAATTACTGAACAGATTAGAATAATTATTTCACTGATGGAAGGCTACGTTTTTCCTGAATGACATCATAGCTATTTTTTTTTCAATGGGGATCCTTACTACGATAAAGTGTAAAAAAAAGTATAATAGGTATTACCGAAGCGAAGCGAGTGTGGGTCACTATCGTTTCATACGTCCTTTTATTTAAATGCGTGCAACTCGCACCCATACATAACGTCTAATACCTGTTTTGCGTGCTGTATGCGGGAACATTGCCGATAACCCGCATGCGGGCAGAAATCCGCACCATAGGAAAGACACGAAACCTGTTTCTTATTTCATCTTCCCTAGTCAACGGTACGGAACCTTTCGAGCGCGAATCCAACTCGCACTTGCCCTGTTTTTTTATTCTGCTACACCGAAACCTTTTTTAATCCCGCCCAATCGTACACTTGTTTCCATCCCCGGGTTCGGCCGTGCGGAAATTGATACAAACTGAATTGTTTCCAGCTTTCTAGTAGCCCGCTACGGTTTTTGATGAATTATTTTTATGTAATGTTTTAGTTTGGTCTGCAACTTTGGTTCTGTGATAAAACTATGAGCCTGAAAATTTCTACTTTTTTATAATAGGCAAACAAGATGACCTCACTCCGCCTGATGGTAAGCGGTAGTGAGAACCAAATATGAGGTCAACAGGCACAATACATCATATTGAGCCTTACGCACTTACCCTGAAGTCCTGCTTAAATGCCGTTTCACGCCCCACCTGAAGAGCCCGGAATCATAGGAGGGAGGGAAAACATGGGAGCATGGAGCATGGAGTTGGGCTCCATGCCTTAACGGCACGGGGCATAAAAGAGGAACTAAACCTCTTAGTCAGAGCCACCAGCGCTTGCATTGTATGTGGATGGCAGCGATGTCCAGCACGTGTTGTTCGGGAGTGGAAAGGGGAGGGAGGGACTAGCTGAAATAGCTCTTCAGAGCATTCCCCATTATACTTTATTTATATTTGTTTAGTAAACATTCTTTGTTTAACCTATATTATCCCACTGCTGGGCAAAGGTCTCCTCTAAACTGTCTATTCAAGGCCAGGACGTACCAGTTTTTTGTTAGCTAGACCAGATAATAATATGAAATAATAATATATAATGTAAAAAATGTAACAAGTCAATAATAATAAAGTATTACTAGTTAATTTCGTCGCTGAAAGAAGTAGCGATGGCTATTGGCCACGCCTTTAACACATCGATTCGTGCTTGCTGTAACGTAAATAAAACTATCTCGACAGTAAATCGTCATTATAAGGCGCATTATTTAATTAACGAATCACATTTACTTAAGTGTGAGAGACAGTGAGTTTTGAATGTAAAGTATTCTGTGTTTAAATTATTCATCCACTGCACATAATATTGTACATTGCAACGAGAAATATGCGCCGGGATATTTGTCTTTGTGCCAAAGTTTCAACTTCATAATAAATGCATCTCTCGTTTAGCTATTACTATGGAAATGTTATTCGTTAAAACTGAATCGTGTACCTACACGATTATCTATAGGATTCTATCTTATCCTCGAATCACTTAGCTACATTCTGCGCATGGAAAAAGCTGCATGATTTATCAAGATGATCAAAGTCGGTTCAAGGTCAATGTTCAAGTCAATTACTTTGCTGAATTGATTGAAGCTTCAGCTGAAACTACATTGTTGCTTCCTCCATATAGATACCTATGACCATGTCTATTTAAGGGGGCAAGATGTAACAAACGAAAGTGGCAGAGCCTAAGACAACAAAATGGAATAGTTTTTCGTCTTGTTCACATATGATGGTTGCTCAAGTAAATAATAGAGCAATGTAAAGTGTGTGGGTAAGTGAGTACGATCTCAAAAGGCTTAGATAGTTGGAAAGAATCTTCAATACCTTAAGATTTAAGACTTTCACGTTCCGTTCCATTAAAAACTATACATTCACGCACGCAGTAAATGTTAATCACGCACACACACACTTCTTATTATCAACCACGTGTAGAATATAGTTCTATATAAAGTTTTTAATCCTCAGTACCTCAGTACGAGTAATTCGTATAATAGTAGTTATAGAAGTCGTTTTCCAATTACTTATTGTGTAGATCAATGTCAGATCCTAGGTCTTGATTTATAATCAATACATCAAGAGATATAAGCTTTACCATATTATACGAGTATATAGGCAATATAGACTGCTAATGGACAAATAGAAAATAGAACTGGAATTGTTTGGTGAATCACTATCGGGCCGTCGGTAGCGATTAGGGGGGGTACCCATTGTCTTTTCAATGTCTGACACATCGTACCAGGCACCGGTTGGCAAATGCCGCGTTAAAAACAGTAAAAGTTCATTCACTCAAAAAAATATATGCTTCATAGACTTTAATGTTTAAATCTTCTTTAAATATATGTATAAGCCAACTATCCTAAGATTTTTTTTTTTTACTTTCGCGTTCCATTACACTAAATATTAGACTTTATGGGTCTACACGCGTTGTTAGGAGTAGCAAATTACATAGCTACTTACTGCCCGACGTTTCGACTGGGTTACACCAATCGTGGTCGCGAGACCCATAAAGTGTAATGTAAGTAATGCTCTAGCCATCTCAGTAAAAAATTTGGTCTGGTAAAGCTCGATTGAACATATTCAAACAGACTGTCGACAGATCTGTATTATGATAGTCATTAAGAGAACTTAAAGTAGGTTATACATGTTTACAATCATTTTAGCGCATAACAATGTGATTATAACCAGATCATAAAGAACTCTCAGATGCTGGGAATATAATGAAACCAGGCAGCATAACTTTAAAGCACCATTCACTGACATTGAAAGTTTAACAAGTAGCTTGTTTATTACTGGCGACAGTTCTGATAGTACTCTATAGTTTTGTACTGATTACTGAGAGTTTTTAGGGGTGAGAGCCATCCACTCCCCCGCAAGTCTGGTGATGATGACAAGGCTACTACAAGCTATCATCGTACTATGCCAGTTATGAAAGAAAGGTAGGCATTGAGAGATAAAAGTACTTAGAATAATTAAAATGAATAACGGTACAACGGTATTATGTTATTTTTATTTAAAAGTCTTTGAAATTCGTGTAATCATCGTATTTAAACAAACACGACAGACATAATTTTAGCATCACTTTAAAATGCTTTTCTTAAGATTCCGGCTCTCTGATATTAATAAATGCTGACAGACAATGATCCACGAAAATTCTAAGATCAAATTTTACTTATATTGTGACTCTATAAACTGACGACATAATTCATAGCAAGTATTTCAGTCCCTATTTCCTTTTGAAATATAAACATTTCTTACCTCTAAGAACTTGCGAACATACATCACAAGGAGTTATTTTCTTGTAAGTATATTCCTGGAAGTTATGAGCCTCCGAATCACCTCTCATAGCTTCGCGCGCCGCTCCATTCCTCCTAAAACATAAGTCAATGTATTAGAACAAAACCTCAATTTCATTTCGTATACAGAACTTGTCACTTAGCTATACAGACACTTACAATAATATCAATAAAAAAGTAATCACTCCCTTATGTGAAAACCATTAGCATACGGGTTGAACTAAGAATCAATGTAGTTATTCTAGGCGATAGCATATTATGTAGTGTCACTCTAGTGGGTCATTTATCACCATGTAGGTACTCTACCGGCTGTCACTAGCAGGGTAATACATATCAAAGATATTGATCTATGACACTCAAGGTCAAGGGGTGGAATGGATGTATCTGCGATGTTGTGGATTATCATCCCTCCCAACACTGGCACGACACCTAATGACCATGAGCTTGGTAATAGTACAAAATTGCTTGAGCTTCGACGTTCGAAAATACAGTAATAAAATATTCAGTAGATAACAATAGCTTTTAAGGTATACCTATATAAGTATATACGTTAATGAATGTCCAATTAAAGCAAAAACAACATTGATTTTGGTGTAGGTTTACTAACACATGCGAAGTAAACAGTAAGCTGTAAGCGTAGAAGGTCTTTTAGAGGGTTCTTATAAAGCGGATAGTCTTTCTGCAGAGTGTGCTGTAGTAAGGAGTTTATCTATAAGCTGGTGAGATAGACAGGTACATACGTTCACATTAAAATCTCCACACAGATTGATCTAAACATGCCAACCGTTGATATCGTGCTACATGGAAGTGTATGAGCGGAAGACCGATAATCGTCAAGTAAGTATAGGGTTACATTTACCAACATAGGCGCATACCTACAGGGCACAATTACCTCATCGCCATTACCGTAGACACCGCGTGGTACATTTGATTTTTTCTTTATCGATGCAAGAAGAGAGAAACATCAAAATGAACATGACATGTGTGATCATCTTTTATTTCAATGAATGTGCTGGAATCTGTGATGTGCTTATTGATATGGCTTTATCTTTGTGAAGATTAACAATTGGTTTAGTGTAAAGGATTATGTGGGTACTCTTTGGGGAGAAATCGTGTTAGAGTTGTATATAAAGCATTAATACTGTAAACTTTCAAACGAAACCCATTCACATGTAAAGGAGAGGTCTAACAAACATTTGACATCCATACAAACTCGGAAATATTGTTTAAAATAGTACAATGGGATGTTTTGGGAACTTATAAAACATTTGAAGGTTTTTTTCTAAAGGGTTACCGACGAGCACATCACAGATTGCATTATATTAGGTGTAAGTTATCCAATCGTAGTTACAACATCTTAATAAAGCTAGAACAAATGATAACCCTGGATAAAATACACCTAAAGCCGATACTATTTCTATACATTTAATGCTGCTTTCCATGTAAATAAGGGAATCAAAAAAGCATTTTTGCTGTAATGAAGAAATAGGCGTCACATGTGTCCATATTCTAAGTGATCCTTAATTAAATTCCCGAAAATTGTTTCCTGTTTTTTCCAAATTGTGATAAATAATATACAATCGTCCTAGAATCTAGTTGGGTTAATAATTAGCCACCAATGAAAGTATCAAAGAAGTAACGATCATTTGACCATCACTACATAGTATAAAACAATGTAACTTTATCTGTCCTTATATCCCTATGTATGCTTATCTTTAAAACTACGCAACGGATTTTGATGCGTTTGTAAAAATAGAGAAAGGGAGGGATTTAAGAGGAAGGTTGTAAAGTAAAATTCACCCGAAGAAAAACGAGGGCGGGTCACTAGTACACTATGTATGTAATTAATGTTCAATTAAATGCTGACGTAAACGGCATCTTCTATTTACACAATAAAATACTGTATTTGCTGTCCATTAAGAAAAGTAATCAGCATAATAGAAATATAATCTAAATGGACTCAACATGTATTTAATCCAATAAGCAATACTTGAGTATTTTTATGTTTTTTTTAAATTACCATGGTTACCTAGTGAGTATTATAGTTAGTGTACAGGGTGAAGTGTTCAGTATTATTGGATCCAACAGAAATGTTGAATTATTTCGCTTCTGCAAGTTTTGTATGCACCTCGTTATCTCGTAGTCTATTATTTACGAAGAGCGCTTGAATTTCCGATCTGAATTCAGCTCTTGTATACCTAGTGCTACTTACATTAAGAAACTTTTCTGAGACTGTTTCAGGTCAAGATTTTGGCACGAACTTCATAAGGGAGTGCACTTAAAACCCTAATTGAATGTTGTAAAACGTTTAATCTTTTGTGCTATCTCTTTGTTTTTTTTTTAAGAACATGTGAGTACTTATTCCTATGACTAGAATGTTTCTAATTCACATCCAATTTTATTAATCATACTACAAAATTAAAAATTATTATCTGATAGTTTTCTCTGTTATCTGAAGTCCTCAAAAGATCAAGTAAGAACAGGATATTGTAACAAAAGGTAGGAAAGTGGGTTGGAGAACATTTTCCTGCTGATTTTGTAAGGTACTTATTTAAATTTTACGCTTAAACTTTACTTATACTCAACTTCGCATCTTAAGCACTTACTATGTGAACTAAGCGCTGTGCGAATATTCGTTAAGTGCAAAATCTGACTCAGACACACCGGCATTTACTTTTAAATTAATAAGCATCATTATACGTACGAGTAGTTACATTTTAAGAAACCTTAGTAGTGCGGATATTTCCTCTGGTAATCCTATTTGTCACAGGGCTAGACTGGCATAATATTCTTACGTAATTTGCTAATGGTCGTTTGAACAAGTAATTTACAAACAAAGAATTTTTGAACCGGTTTTATTCTTGTTAGACTATTAATTTATTCTAATTAGTACCTTTACCTAAAATCCGTATACCTATCCAGTCAGTAGTATCTACTTTTTATGTAAGAAAGAGCAATTGAAATAGTCTATTCAAATGTTTGTTCCGTTTTCAGATGAGCCAATCAAACGGTGGAGAATTTTATCGGTGCATTTCCCATTAAATGAACGAGTCCTGATCGACAATCAACCAAAGTAATGATTTATAGAACAATAATAAATAATTGCTGGTATTTTATATTATTATGTCAAAAAGCGTATACCTTTAAGTTTGCTTTAAATTCTAATACCATCAGGGGCACATCAGAACTTTTCGTTAATTGTCCTTTCATTTTAACCTGCCATAAATCCTCAAAACCTAAATGCTTTGTTCACGGATAATCTTTAACAGCTGTAAATGAATCACCATAATTATCTTCAATGTGAAAAATAATTCAGCTGTTCTATTTCCACCACTAAACATAAGTATTCACATAATTACAGGGTCCTGGCGAACACCTATAAATCATATGTTCTTAAATGGCGCGATAATTTACTGTCCCGTGTTTACATGTTGAGAATACCATTTCACTTGTAACTCCTTGGGTACACAAAAGCGCGTGTATGCCTACACATGCTACGTGTGTGTTAAATCAATCTTGTCCAATCAAGAGTTACACGAGGCTGGGAATGTATGTTGTTATGTACTGACAGCCAAATTGGGCCTACGACACCAAAGCACGGATAAAAGATTGGCGCTTAGTCTCGAAATGTTACCGAATCCAATCAAACTGAAAGCTTTTTAATTAACGAGACATTAGAATAAATACATTTTCGTTTTAGCGTTTTTATTGAACGGAAAGGTTTTCCATCTATACAATTCGAGCTTGCAAGGGCAACGTATCAAGAATATTATGTATTTACTGCGTTTAGGTAACGCTAGTTTAATAATCATTAGTACATACGTATTCAATTATCTAGATACAATAGGGTCGATGACAACTGTTAATGTATTTTATTCATAAAGCTACACATTGTATTCGATATTATTAATTTTTTTTTTTTATTCATTTATTCACAGTAAATTACAAAAATCGCCAAACTGTTGCCAGTTTGTGGGCGATAATGGCGCTCTTAATATTATTTATTTAGAAATAATATATTTATATACCTTTCATCACTATCAATATCTTCATATAGTATACTAGGTTCCTATTATCTTTATACAGGGTGTCCCAAAAAGTAGTGTCAAGCGGAAATCCTGAGATAGAACACCCCGTGGGGCATCCGAAACACCCCCATGTATGTTCCGCGATTTTTTATAGTTTTCGAGTTATGATTATTTTTCTAAAATTTTGAGAACAACTGACTTAACCGACTAAAAATATTGTAGAGAAAAAAGTATTTGACTTTTTTGAGTAATTCTTTTTGCAAATCAATTTTCATGAGTTTTTCTTTAATGCCTAAAATTATTTGTCTTCATAACTTATATGGAAAATATCAAAATTCTGATACAAACTGAAAAGTTACGTTCTGTAAATAATATCTTACAATTTCAACGTTAAATTTAAAATATTCGGAGGTAGCTGCATGGCTCCTAAGTAACTTTGAAAACTGAGTTAGACTCTCAGCTTTCATAATCATTAATAAAAACTGGTACTTAATGGGCTACTTTTGCTGAGATCGGACTTCAAAGGCAGAGAGGTGGAAAAATCATCAAATTTGCCATTTGAATACGAAGTATTATTTGGACATTTTATTATTTTAAAAGTTAATAAGATTGTTACAATCAAAATTGCTGAAATGCTAAGAAATAACCACTTGAAAGTTTAATTTGTGATACTTAAAAAAATTATTAAGTATAAAAATGGGAACTTTTTAAAAAAAAAGTTATCGTTTTTGATTATTTACTGTAAAAAGTTTATAAGTAAAAGTTTATTAAAGTCCGTAAAGAAAGCAAAGTTCGTCGTAACAAAGGTATTGCATGTGAAAACAGTGTTAGCGCAATGAAACTTAAATTAAACTAAAAAAAAATCATCCAAATGTTTGAATCTGAGTGCTCCTGTATTAAATTTAGGTTTGTTAACAAACTGACTAACTTTCGGAATAATAAAATGTCCAAATAATACTTCGTATTCAAATGGCTAATTTTATGATTTTTCCACCTCTCTGTCTTTGAAGTCCGATTTCAGCAAAATTAGCCAATTAAGTACCAGTTTTTATTAATGATTATGAAAGCTGAGAGTTTAACTCAGTTTTTAAAGTTACTTAGGAGCCATGCAGCTACCTCCTAATATTTTAAATTTAACGTTGAAATTGTAAGATATTATTTACAGAACATAACTTTTCAGTTTGTACCATAATTTTGATATTTTCCATATAAGTTATGGAGACAAATATTTTAGGCATTAAAGAAAAACTCATGAAAATTGATTTGCAAAAAGAATTACTCAAAAAAGTCAAATACTTTTTCTCTACAATATTTTTAGTCGGTTAGGTCAGTTGTTCTCAAAATTTTAGAAAAATAATCATAACTCGCAAACTATAAAAAATCGCGGAACATACATGGGGGTGATTCGGATGACCCACGGGGTGTTCTATCTCAGGACTTCCGCTTGACACTACTTTTTGGGACACCCTGTATATTATATTATTTTATGTTTACAAATAAATATCACATTCTTATAACTGTTTTTATGTACGACATTATTACCCTGTTTCTTATGAATTATCTTATTCTAACTTCTTCAGTCTATGTTTAAATGATACAATACTCATATTATCTTTGGACAAGTTTTTAATTCAATTACTAACATTATCGAAAATTATTATTTTAATTGGGAAATATACATGACCAAAATTACACTGCAATTTGTTTTTATTCCTAACTGACATACGGTGATGGCTTGGAGTAGCCATGTCATCATCACCGGACTTGCGGGGAGCAGATGGCTCCCAATCCTAGATGCAGTTTGGTGTTACACTCTCACTATATCATTTCTACAGCCTTTTTGCCACGCCAACAATAAATGACAACAATCCTATACCTACGTATAGTGTACATTCACATCGTAGGAATGGTATTATCACGATTAAACAGTATCCTGTATTACTGACACAATTTCCCTTCGTGTTTTTCCGCTAACAGATGTGTCAAGGCCCAAGTAACCGCGTAGGTGGATGTTCCCAGCCAGGATGTAATCTAGTTGCGTTAGTGTTGGCCTCTGATTACCAACAACTGTCGATGCAGTGGCATATTGTGTTTACTTAGTAAATTATGACATTACTTTACCTGATTCATGGAATTAGAATTGGTTTTGGAAATGGAAATTCTGTCAGCGAAAATATTGAAGGATATACTTATACATCTCTTCACTATGTTCGCTGCTTGCTCACCATTTAAAGTTTTAAAGGTGAAATCAAATTACCATTTTGTATGTCAGGTAACAAAAATCTGACCTTAAATTTTTTCGATTATTTATTTATTATTCTTCAATAAAATAGTAGGCTAGACGTTGTACCTTACTTTACCTTAATTGATTAAACGGAAAAAATCTCCGAATTAGATATCATTTGTTGCCCTGTCAAACATAAGCTTTCCTTATTTATAATTTTTTTTCCTCCGGCCACACAGGCCTAAAATAGTATACTTTCAACATAATAATAATATGATTTACGACGATGCAATGGATTACGACAATTGATTAATGAGATAGAAATTATGTACTAAATATTTGTTATTTGAAACCCCGATCCTCGAATACTGATATGGAGAATAAAACTATCAAAGGGACAACACTAGTTGCCGGTAAAAAGAAGGAAACTCCCATGTTATTCTCTCGTTTAGAAAAAGTTCGTTGCAAAATGAGGTTAACCTGTGAAACGTGCCACGGAAACTACATAACCGGTTTTAAACTAAGTTTCAGCTGAGAGTGCAGAGGCGTCTTACCCTAAATATCTAAACAACTTTCAGTCTGTAAGTTCCGAACAAAGTCTACGAAGCTTAAAAGTCTAGCGACTTTGTAAAGCGTTGATCGATTAATGCAAGTCTTGAATACTAAAGCACAATATTATACAGCGACTGAAAACAAAATGCTAAACTGTAAACTATCAAGTTAGTAATTTAGCAAATTTGTCTGCTAATGGTGACGAATTTATCAAGCAGGCCTTAAACGTAGGTAAGTTGTAAGTTGTACTACTTACTAGGCACTATTAGTATGGCACGCAATTCTCGTTATAGTAGAAAGTCTATTATGAGTTTTCCTGCCTCTCTGCGTACTATTTTACTCAGCCTTTACTAGCAATTCACCCAAGAACTACACTGACATCGAATATTTTCGTAATATCATCATCGACTGAATCGATTAATTCGAATCGATATTTAAATTAAAGTAATCCCTAAAGATTCAAAGATATCATGGAAAATATATCTATAGCTAACGATATCCGGGATGAATAACAGTGACTAACTAGGGATCATGGACTCCATTTCTTCATTACCGTTATAACTTGAATGTGGGGTGTAACTTACTTGTCTGGCGGGGCAGCGTGGGGTGGTGGGGCGCTGGGGGGCTTCAGGCTTCTGAAAGCCTTCAGCCACTTGTTCTTCATGCTTCCGGCAGAAGATGTGGATAGCTTACGGTCTACTGCCGCGCTACCGCTATCCGCTTTCGCTGCAAACAGCTCTCTCTGTGGGACAAGGAAAAATGTTGTTTAATAGGTTCATAGACAATAAGCTTCCTTAGGCCTCAAGCTTGGAAGCAAAGAAGGACGAAATCTCTAAGGGAACTGATTGAGGAGCATTAATTAGGTATGCTCCCTAATCAGTTTCTTCGAGAATACCTACTATGTATAAAAAAGTCATATCATAGTAGGTTGGGTATCATGTCACTTAGTTGTTAATAATCCGACTGAGATTTCTTTGCTACAAATGATATATGATGATAAATACTAAATTGTAATGTGATTCAAAAATATAAAATTCAATCAGAAGTACTTTGGTTGGTTAGAATCATTTATTTCATGTTTATGAAGGATACGCTTATAACTTACAAACTAACAAACAACATTTACTGACAGATTATATTCTTTTTTTTTTTTATATAAAAGGCTAACAAGATGACCTCACTCTACCTGATGGTAAGCGGAAGTGAGATCCAAATATGATCCAAATATATACTTTATACAGGGTGTCCCAAAAAGTAGTGTCAAGCGGAAGTCCTGAGATAGAACACCCCGTGGGGCATCCGAAACACCCCCATGTATGTTCCGCGATTTTTTATAGTTTTCGAGTTATGATTATTTTTCTAAAATTTTGAGAACAACTGACCTAACTGACTAAAAATATTGTAAAGAAAAAAGTATTTGATTTTTTTGAGTAATTCTTTTTGCAAATCAATTTTCATGAGTTTTTCTTTAATGCCTAAAATATTTGTCTCCATAACTTATATGGAAATCATCAAAATTATGGTACAAACTGAAAAGTTACGTTCTGTAAATAATGTCTTACAATTTCAATGTTAAATTTAAGTTATCAGGAGGTAGCTGCATGGCTCCTAAGTAACTTTGAAAACTGCGCTAGACTTTCAGCTTTCGTAATCATTCAAAAAAACTGGTACTTAAAGGGCTACTTTTGCTGAAATCGGACTTCAAAGACAGAGAGGTGGAAAAATAATAAAAATTTGCCTTTTGAATACGAAGTATTATTTGGACATTTTATTATTTCTAAAGTTAATAAGATTGTTAACAATCAAAATTATACCAGAAATGCTAAGAAATAACCACTTGAAAGTTTAATTTGTAATACTTAAAAATTTAATTAAGTTTAAAAATGGGAACTTTATTGAAAAAAAAAGTTATCGTTTTTGATTATTTATTGTAAAAAGTTTATAAGTAGAAGTTTATTAAAGTCCGTAAAGAAAGCAAAGTTCGTCAAGTTCGTCGTAACAAAGGTATTGCATGTGAAAACAGTGTGAGCGCAATGCAACTTAAATTAAACAAAAGAAAGCATCCAAATGTTTGCATCTGAGTACTCCTGTATTAAATTTAGGTTTGTTAACAAACTGACTAACTTTCGGAATAATAAAATGTCCAAATAATGCTTGTTCATCAAATGGCTAATTTTATGATTTTTCCACCTCTCTGTCTTTGTAGTCCGATTTCAGCAAAAGTAGCCCATTAAGTACCAGTTTTTATGAATGATTACGAAAGCTGAGAGTCTAGCGCAGTTTTACTTGTACTTAGGAGCCATGCAGCTACCTTCGAATAACTTAAATTTAGCGACGAAATGTAAGACATTATTTACAGAACGTAACTTTTCAGTTTGTACCATAATTTTGATATTTTTCATATAAGTTATGGAGACAAATATTTTAGGCATTAAAGAAAAACTCATGAAAATTGATTTGCAAAAGAACTACTCAAAAAGTCAAATACTTTTTTCTCTATAGTATTTTTAATCGGTTAGGTCAGTTGTTCTCAAAATTTTAGAAAAATAATCATAACTCGAAAACTATAAAAATCGCGGAACATACATGGGGGTGAATCAGATACCCCACGGGGTGTTCTATCTCAGGACTGCCGCTTGTCACTACTTTTTGGGACACCCTGTATAAATTTAAATTGCACCACGTATATTATACAACAACTATAAAAAATGGAAAAAAAAAATTAATTAGCCTTAAGGAGTTACACGTGTACTATGAATTTATGATGGGAGTAAAGAGATTTTCCGAGAAAAACAAACTGAAGCGCTGATTAGTTTCTGCAGAACAATTTTCATAGGTCTAAAGGGATCTAACTCTATTTTTTCTATTTCACTTGACGGTAATAAGCAATCGCAGACTTCTTTACAAAGAAACCCACTTGTTTTATTCGTTGCCTCCAAATTTGTTTCTTAGCTAGTTTAGGTTGTTCTGTAGTCTTTCCAAGTATGGCCATAGATTATAATCAGCGAATAACAAATATTAGCAGAAACAAAAGGGATTGGAGGCAAACAATAATAATTTATTTCCAACCCAAATACTTATTTGTTTTACGCCGATTTGCTCTGAACAAATAAGAGATGAAGGAATAAAAGAATCTGATGGCAGGTAATGGTACGACAGTCTTTATTAACATAGAAAATAATCAAGTGGCATTCTGGACAGGGTAATTGATAAGGAGTGAAAATCTAAAGGGCCTTTGTGTCACTTCTAATATTACGCTTAGGTAAGAGAACACCTCAGGTGAATAAGAAAATCAGTGGTGAACTATGTTCGGGGTAACAAACTTTGGTGTAATCAAAACATACTGTAAGTCTATACTTTATCTTGTCCTAGGATTTCTGGGATAGATCACCTTACTGTGAGATCCACGTTAGGTTGTCGATTATTTCAAATATTTATTAAAGTATTGTATATTAATACGGTACCATAATGAATAACTGAATCCATTGTAGATAAGTATGTAGGTAGACCCATACCTAAAACTATTTAGCGCCTGCAACTTACTAAATATCTTGCACCGCAAAATAGTTCACTGGTAGGGATTTCTATAAGAAATTAATAACTGTACCTATGTTTGTTCATATATCACCTAGTAACAGATATTACGTGACTACGTTTGTAAACATGACAGGTATTAGTAAGTATATTACTAGTAAAATTGATGTTATGCGTGCTCAAGGGCTTTTAATTACGAAGAAACACTTTTTGTTACAATGTGAATGGACTGTAATCTATTATGAAAAGTCAAGAAAGGTCATAAAAGGCACATAATATAAGGCGAAGCCTAAAATCAAGGAGCATCAAGGACACTTGATTTGATTTAACTAGCGATACGAGTAGACGATATATTAAGTATTTTCAGAGAAATGTTTAATGACTGCAATTTAAATATGTTCAATACGAGACTAGACTGCAATCATTAATTTTAATCTGTTATCAATTCATTCCTTATTCACAACGTATCGAAAAGAATTATCGAATTTCGGAAGTACGTATAAGTATGCTTTGTTAAGAGTAACACATCATTCAATCCTATGTATCGACAGAGCATACCATTCCGAATCCGAAAGTCAGAAGGACCTTATGAGGTGGCATGTGGAATAATGTGGATGGACTCTACGTAAGCAGATAGGTACAATGTAAAGCTATGTAATGTCCTCGTACTAAACTTTCCGACCGTGAAGGCATCACAAACAACCGCCCCTGAACAACCAGTAGGTATAGATACAGGAATTTCTTTTCGCTGAGGCAGGGCACTGTGCGATGCAAATTAAGTCATTTACATGCCTTTCGTTCGACAAACCTTTCATAACTTTCAGGAAACTTTCAAATTTTTATTTTCTGTATACACTTACATAATAATAAGAATGACTCAAGGGCATGGGGAGGCATGGTTGAATAACATTAAGGCAATTTAAATATCAATAAGAGTGGAATACTACTGGTTGATATATTATTTTGTTTTTATTCGGTTAAAAGCAGCGTTGAGTTAGTTGAAGAGACAGGCTTATATATGAACTATTGTGCCTGTCGACTCCGTCCGCGTATTTAACGGGTAAAACATTACTTCACTTATCAGTCGGTAGAGTGAGCCTATAACCTTAGGCTCTGGACTATATCTGTACCAAATTTCATTTAAATCAAGTACTCTATGCGTGAAAGCGTAACAGACAGACAGACAGAGTTACTTTGGATTTATAATACTTAATAAGATAATAATTGGCCATGAACTTTTCGGCTTAGACGACACTATATAAAGATATCGAAATACACAGATACAGGACTAAGGTAATTTATTTACTTTATACAGACTGATGTTAAAGGTGCAACTTAATTGATGTCTAAAAATACCATACTTTTAAAACATTGGTCAACAGCAGTAGCTGCAAAAATTCAACCAAAACTCACCTTAATCTACACAACAGTAACATTCTTTGTAGTATTGTAATAAGTGGTAGCCAAATGCAGAAAATAAATACGTACCCTTATGTACTGACGACTATGCCTAGGTAGAATCGATAATGCTAAGCAAAGTCGAACTAGATACGTTCAATACCTAATAAATCGTACCTAACGAAGTTAGTTTTTGTACTTATTTCGCTTCGGTACCTTTCCCCCACTCTAAGTACTTGTAAAAGCTTAAACGTCCGTTTGCGTGAGCTTTTACCACAGTATTTTTCTGTTAGAATTTTGATACGATTAACGCAGATTGATAGTCACGCAATTAAAATTACGCTCCATATAAACTAAAATCACTCGCAATAAACAAATAATTTTAGGAACTCGTGCTGTAAAACCCACTAAGAAAACATGGGGAATATTGACTATTTTTCAGCTATTTCTTTTCAATTCGACTGAATTGTGGTTCTATAACGATATTAAATATTCCATAATAACTAAGTATACATATGTATATAAGTATGTAGGAGGATCCAGTGGCGTAACTACACCCGTTGAATACCGTGGCAAAATTCATCGGATGGGGCCCCGTGCACACCACGTTCTATTTTTTTTATCTTAATGTGTATGTGTGTTGGCAGTTGAGATTCTGCTATAACTGGGGGCCCCTTTCGGCTGGGGCCCCCTACCCGGTGGGGGCCCGTGGCATTTTGCCGACTTGCCACTCTGTAGTTACGCCACTGGGAGGATCTATCCTTCATTAAAGTTACCAAGTACAATGTCGAGTCTAATCTAGTTTTAATTACCTTAGTTACATAGGTATGTAACCGGTATAGGTGTACCGGTTTCTTATTTATCCGTTTATCGATTGTCTGTTCGGAATTAAATAGATAAATAAAAAACCTTGCTGGAGGTCGCCAGATCAAACCCCGCCACGTAGCACTGTGTTTTCAAATTTGAAATTCATATATACGATTGTTCGATGCTTTTACGGTAAAGGAAAAACATTGTGAGGTAACCTGCACACCTATGAAGGAATTCTAAGGCCCGATCGCTCTAGTTTAGGGTAAGTCCCAGCAGTGGGGACGTATATACATATGTGCTGATGATGACAATGAAATCTTCTTCTTATAAATAAAAATGAATTGCCGTTCGTTACTCTGACTAAAACTCGAGAACGCCCGGACCGATATAGGTAATTTTGGTTTTAAAATGTTCGTGATAGTCCAGGGAAGGTTAATAGTACGATGGCGGTATGAAATTCGCCGGGACCACTAGTAAAAAATATATTATTTACTTTACTTGTGTAGTTTGGCTCGAACATCATCGGCGAGAAAGCTCACAGACGTCGCTGGCGCGGCCGTCTTGAGAGGATGGACATGGACCGTGCTGTGAAACGAGCATACAGGGGATGACCTAGTGGTCGGCGGCCGGTTGGGCGTCCAAGGTACTGAGAGGACGAGGTCGTGAAGGATCTGCGCAAGCTTCAGGCGGACAACTGGCGAGAAGTGGCGCAGGATCGCCCTAGGTGGAGGTCCTTATTATGGGAGGCCAAAACTCGTTTTGAGTCGTTGTGCCCATCTAGTTAGTTAGAGTTAGTTACTTTTCTCCCTTTTCTCCATGAGATCTAAGAACAGTCGACTAAGAGCGGGTCAGCTCTCTCGCGCACTAAGGCTAACTATATGTTTACATGTATCCTAATACTTATTTTAATTGGTTATCAATATACGTTGGTCAGACTGCAATGTTGTAATGTTGTATAATGTCTGTCTACCTATCCCGGTTAGTGAGAAGGAGCCTAATGAGATACGAACACAGATATGTTTGAATAAACTAAAAATTGTTGATTTGATGTCCTATTAAATCGATGCCGTTTTTCCCCTATGGGTATGGAACCCTAAAAATCAACCGAAGTACCTAGTCACGTGTGAATATTTAAATCGAATCGAGTACGCTCCGTGCTTTATAAATGGTCGCGTGAGCTTCACATTACGTTACGTCATTTACGCTAGAATTTCTGTTAAGGTTTTTTCGGTAGATACTCGCACAGATAATGCTAGATTTGTACCCTCACAAACGAGCGTTTTAACTGCGCCAAGATACAACTCAAGATTCGTGTCAAGCCCAAATAAAAGAAGACTATAAAGCCGCTTATCATAGCGAATGGACGGTAGCAGCTATCTTCTTTATACCATTTATAGAACTATTCTTCTGATAAACTCTTTGAGATAACGTGCTTTCTGTTAACAGATTTCGCGGGGTAATTGCTTTTCTAGGATTAAAAAGCTTATAGGGCTTCCTAATAAAGAAAATTGGTATTAGCTCGTCAGTATTAGGTACATGGGTAGGTATTCATAGGTATAACTAATACCTAGGCATATGCAGGCTAGAGATCGCGGGAACACTAGAGATTGAAGGGCATGGACGTGGGGGAAGCTGATGGCTAGATAAGATAAGCCGTTACAAGTACCGCCTACCTACCCACAGAAGATACACCTAGTTATTTCATAGTTGTGGTAAGGTCGATATTATCGTGCCTTATATCCCGTTTGAAGTAAAGACAGAGATTATTTTTATTGGACAAAGGAAATTACCTACGAATAATGTCTACCTGTAGGATTATTTAGATGAATCTTTTTTTCGGTAGGTACATTAGGTACAACTCAAACCCTACCGATTTGAAGGTAAGCTTCTATGTCCTAACTAAGTTTTAGTCAAGGGAAAAGGGCTCCAACTACGAGTAACATCACAATGCCTTGATTACAAGATAAAGGTAAATTATCATTTTCCCGTATCTCTTTCCTACATTTTATAAGCTAAGTACGTAAGATGAAAATAAAATGGAAAAAGGCAGGTCTTTTTCCATTTTACTCTCAATATCTACTTGGATAAGCAGATCTGCCGGTGAAGGGCAAGTAAAGTAGGTAATCCAACGGAATCAAAGTTTTCCATGAACGCAGTAAGTGGGTATAGGTAGGTCTATTATCTGCGAGCGACATCGTAGTTGAGGCAAGGCCATTAAAGTTTATGTTTTTCAATGCCAGTGTCGTCTCTAATTACCGATGGGCTATAGATAGCTAATTGGCTTTTTCGATGAACATTTTCCACGTAGAAAAATGCGTGCAGAGTTTTCAGTATTTACATTATTTATATTTTCAGTCTGAGTAGATTTTCAGTATTAATGTTTTCAGTTTTTCAATGTATAATGAACGTGATAGTATAGATAGATATGCTATTTACCAGCCAGCATTAGATTGCGATTTGAAATTGATTTGGAAAACCATATTAAATCATACAAAAAAAAAAATCAAGTCCAATCAATCATGATTTGGTTTTTTCGATGTTTGGGTTCAAATACAATTGGAGTCTTTAATCTTTGCATCGATTGTAGATATGAATATAAAAAATATCTATCTTATGACGTAGGTATACGTAGATATCTAAAATGCAAATATCATCTTGAACACAGTAAGATGGGTGGGCAAAAACAATATCAGTCAGTACTTATAAAAAGAAAAAAAACTTACATCATTAAAATACGCCTGTTCTAGCTTCTGTCTCGTTTTATTCGCTTTGCTATACTCCGGGAGGCTCGATTGGCGACGCACGCGCAACCTCTGCTCACGCTCCATTGTCATCAAGTCCGATTTTTGGGACAGTACCAAATAGTGCAAACGGTGAACGATATCCATTTTTATATTGTTTAGTAGCCACTGACACACCAGAAAATCTCGACGCCAAGTTCACCGGGCAAAGAATTAAGAAAAACAAGAGACGAACAAAGTTTTTTTTTTTGGAATTCGAATGATTTAAAAAAAGTGAAAAACAAAATAAGAATAGGCTTAACGTCGCTAAGTAAGTAACGTAAATGTTTAAGAATTTAATATTAGAAGTAAAAAAAAAATAGAAAACAAAAGAAGGTCAGTTGTAACGTCGGAAAGTTACGTAAGGTTATTTTTTTGTTTACGCGAACGGTCTGTAATGCCGGTTAACACCCGCCCCGTCTCTCTGGGCGGGCGAGGCTTGACTGCCGAGGGCGCCGGATGTAGCGTGGCGGCGCCTCTCGCCCGTCGCTCGGCAACGGCTTGCAAACAACACGCAATACGAAACATCGAAACGAAACTATCGTACATTCCGATCATTTCTTAGAAAATCAAAAAATTGTTCTACCACCTCCATCACTACATAGTATAAAGCAAAGTCCAAAGTACAAAGCTTCCCGCGTCTGTCTGTCCCTGTGTATGCTTAAATCTTCAAAACTGCACGACGGATTTTGATGCGTATTTTTTAATAGATAAAGAGATGTAAGAGGATGGATTTCATGAATAATTTACCCGAAGAGAAGCGAGGGCGGATCACTAGTTATAAATATAATTCCTCCAGATAAGATCTTTGCTCAAAGTAATAGCTATACTGTCCAAAACATCGAGTGAGATAGATACCATACCACCACATTATGTTCCATTTACTACTCCAATTAATGTTTACGTTTACTTTAAACTCTCATTACTTAAAACGAAACGTGGGATCAGACATTTTTCAAAGTAGCAATAGTTAATCCTCATTAGGGGTATGAAATTGCCCGACATTTAGAAAATCATATAGAATTATACTTAAATAATCAAAATAGGTAAAACTATAGGAAGTGCATTCAAATAGACCATCTACTTATCTAGGCTTGAATAGTTCCTGACCTAAATCTAAGGTGCAAATACGATGAATGCGATATAAGTAGTATAAGATAGGAACCTGTGTCATCAATGCATTTCAAGCACATTTAGTCAAAATAAATACCTAAATATAACACAACATCACATACATTGATTTGATCCCATGGTAAGTAGCTTAAGCACTTCTGTTTCGGATATCAGAATCAACAGTGGATACACAAATATACTAACATATATTTAATAACACACCCAGACACGTAACAAACCGATGTTCGTCATATAAAATATTTGTCCCGGGTGGGAATCGACTCTCGGAACCATAGCTAGTGAAAATAAATAAATTATATTGAAAAATAAAACTAAGGACATTCCCCAGATTCAAAAATTATCTACAACATACAGTGGATATTGTCCTCCATTCAATCTATTCTACAATGAGAGCTAGCCAAGTTTTGCCGTTATGTTTTATCGCGGAATAGCTCCATGGGAGCTTACTTCCGTATTTCTTGGCAAAACCCACTAGTGTACTCGGCGCCACTCTGGTAGGCTGAATCAACTCGACCTTGTCACTAGCTTCCTAGCTAACGTCCGGTTTATTGCAGTTAGCGCAATGCGTTTCTCGGACTACAATGGTGGTAATCTACCGTTAAATTCTACTAATATTGTACGTTATTAACGTCAGCCAACTACACTACTCTTGTCAGTTGTACAAAGGTTCCGTTTTTTGTCATTTGACTAAGGAACCCGAAAAATAGAGCGCGATTGTTTTTTACGAATTTATACAATAATCCATTTCCGCAGATGTTACCAGAAAACTAGAAAGTCGATTTTCGACTACATTTTGCAGGCGTTATCCACACCTTACAATTTGCCAGACAAATGAGCCAGTAACTCAGGAAGTAGGTCCCGTAGGTACTTTACCTACGAGAAGACATACATACATACATATATAAAATCACGCCTTTTTCCCAGAGGGCTAGGCAGCGATCACTTCCTGCCATGTGCTACGGTCCTGGCACACCACTTTCGCTTCATCCACATCCATTATTACATGCTTACCCGTAATCGACGAGTATACATGCTCGCCGATAACGGGTACTTTTGATTTGACCTATTTGGCCATGAAAGGTCTTTCTTGGTCTTCCCCTGTCGACATCTCCAATTGTCCTCCTTCTCTATATAAACCTTTCGTTAATCGTCTTTCATTCATCCTCTCTTGACCAAACCATCTAAGCATACCTTTCTCAACTCTAGTTAGGTACTACATCTTCTTTGACACCATAACGTTCTCTAATTACTTCATTTCTATTACTCAGTTTCACTCCTAGCACACTTCTAAGTGCTCGCATCTACAATGCGTTTATTCTACTTTCGCGCTTCTACTGCCATACCCAACTTTCGCTTCCTTACATTAAAAGTTGGGTATGGCAGTAGAAGCGCGATGGATCCTATCATAACGTCGCACACTGTCATATCCTCACCATTTTCAAAAACCATGACTGTTTTTTTAATATCTAAAAAAGCTCTGCCGATAGCATGCCGGCTACAACTATGTACAGACGCTATAAGTCACACTCGCTAGTAGACCTGCAGTAGATCAGCAGCACTTGGCGCTGACAAACTGCAGAGGCGCGTGTCTCGCTACGCCCTCCAACCCGCGCCGCTGCTGCAGATGCTGTGAGTCATGAGTGGGACGCGGGGCGGAAGGCGTAGCGGGACACGCATCTAAGTTTTATCTAACAGGGATTGTCCGAACCTAGTTCTAGCCGGAATGGTATCGGATAGACCTAGTTTTATCCACCAGGGATAGTCTGGAACTAGTTCTAGCCAGAATGATATCCAATTTAATCCAACAGTGAATGGCTGGACCTAGTTGTAACCAGCATGATGAAGGATAGACCTAGTTTTACCCAAAAACAATCGGCTCCTACTAGGTTTATCAAAGAGTAAGTAACTACACCTAGCTGGCTAAAATTAGGTGTAGCCGCACTTTGGGTATTAGCCGTAACATATATGTACATGAACACTTTAAATAAGTAAGGCCCAGAATTCTGCCACCCTGACCGCGCTTGCTGACGCGCCCATATCAGCTGAGTTTGCGTGCAGGAGTCAATGCTGAAGTTTGACTGGCTCGGTGGAACAGTGGTTAGTGACTCTGCCTGGCGGTTTCAAGAGTCGTGGGTTCAATTCCTACTCGGGACAAACATTTGTGTTAGTTCCGTGTCTGGGTGAGATTATGTATTTATAAATATCAGTCTCTGACGCCCATAGTACAAGCTTTGCTTAGTTTGGGGTCAGATGAACGTGTGTGGAATTGTCCCAGATATAGGTATATTATTATTAATATTAATGCAATCTTTCTAATTACGAATATTTAAGTACTTAATTGAATCGACCTAGCAAGAATAAAAAAACGAAGAATGTTTGTAGGTATTTTTAACCTGTCAACTAATATTTATGTAAAAAATGATTATTTATAGCAATTAAAAAATAAATGCATCTGGATATTGGGGTGCAAATCCGAAGAAGTTAACATAAAGCTGTTTTAATTCTAAATAATAATTCGATTTAAATGTTACTTATAATGACCGTTAGTAATATTGACTGTATTGTAAGATTTTTAAGCTCGTTGAACTAATCTAACAATGTAAATCAATGAAACATAGAAAATACTTTTATTTAATATTTTATTAGTAAGGCAGGAAACACGACCTGATACCATCTCAAAATATAAATAATTCTGTGTCAAACATAGACCAGAGACAAATATTAAAGAGTCAGAAAAACCACAATATTTGAGCTTATAACAATTCACAAAGTGTGTAAATATGTAAACATTTCATTTGATTACAACTAACAGTAATAAATCACTTTAAAGACCTTACAATAATTACATATTTACATATATGGTATGATAACAAAATATTGTGCGCAAAGAAACCCATTACATTAACTTAACACAATATAAAGTTACCTACTTATGTTAATATGAAACTGAATACAACTTCTCAAAGCTAAACTCCCAAAATACAAGAAAGTACACACATTTCTTTATCAATACACAAGTCTATTATTTACTGGTCAGTTAAATCTTCTGTGTATTCGATGTATTTTGAAAATATATGTACTAACAAATATCTATATTAAACAAAACTTACAAAAATAATTTAATGAAGTTATATCTAATACACCTCCTACATATTTATGGTTATTCATTAATGTCGCCTTAAAAGAAATTAAGCACCAAATTATATTATTTTATGATTAAAAGACATACAAAAATAAATATGTCCCCAAAACATGACCACATAAACTACTTTGTCAATATAACTTGTACAGTAACAGAATTATTTTTTTATGACCATAAATCGTTAACAACTAACCAGCAATAAAGTTACTATGATCATAATCAACACAGCTTTGCTGATGATAACACACCCATGATGCATACTTACTAAACAATAAAAACATGAATGATTAACTCCATGGCATAAAGAACATGTCTAGCATAACTATTGCAGTAAAATATTAAGAGAAACTTCATAACAATATAATCAATTATCATACAGTTTTATATATTAAACTCATGCGGGGTATACTTAAAACATTTTTAACATTTATATTTCAAACCAAATGAATAATTTTGATAGAAATCTCCCTTTACACTAAACTTGATATGATCACACAGGTACTAACAACACATTCAGAAATTAAACAAATTAGTATTAGGAAACATAACATTCCTCAACAATATTAAGTTAATTATGCTGAACACATTATAAAATTTGAAAAATAAATTTAGAAGTTCTAGTATACTGTACTTATCTGAACTAAAAGCCTCAGCAGTGAGCATATTAGCCAAGAAAGACATTTGAATGAACAGTTTAATATAGTGTTAATACAACGAGAAATACAATGCAATGTATTGTATTACATACACAATCTACATATTGTGATGTAGGTACAATTTATTGTTCATAATTAATTCATATTATTTCGCAAACTTTTGGCATTCTACAATATTATTAGGTGCTTTTATATTATTACACACATATCTTAAGCAACATTTTAACAAAAACTGTTAAAGACTTTACCTATTTTGGTAACAAACATACGTAAATTTTTATTGTATAATGTATAATTAAACGCTGTAACTTTAGTAACAATTTGTGTTGCAATAACTCTAAAAAGTATGACTTTCTTGGGACAAAGTTGAAAACTAGACACCATATCATCAACATAATTAACAACTAATACAATATTATTTACAGAAAAGCAGCACAAATAATGTACTTATGATTGCTTATTGTACTACAAGTGAATTTAAATATTATGCTTCTGCTATCTTTGATTTACCGTTTAACTTCCCAAGTTGACCTAACATCAGAACGGTGTTAATTAGATTTTCTGAATAAATACGCTGGTTAGTTTCCATTCTCCTCAGCTTCTGAACAACATACTTGGAGAAAAACTCTAGCTCATTGTCATAACCATGGACTCGTCCATCAGATTCTTCAAAACTGCGTTTGCGTTTGGAACCTTTAGGACTGGTTTGGGAAGTTGGTGTTTTGACTTTGCGTTTTGATCCCTCATTCATACTGTTGTTGCTGTTTACAAATGCTAAGTTAAGGTCCTCTGCCAAATCATTAGCCTCTTCTTCAGTCAAGTGAATAGTGAGATCATCGGGTACTGTTACCATGGGCACATGGTTATCAGAGAAAAGGGGAGAAGGTAGGAAAGACACCCTCTTTTTCACTTTGACACCACTGCCTTTTGGCTTATTTGTCACGGCATCCTCAGTTATTGCAGCTACTGTATGTCTTCGGTTTACTCTATCTTTACTTGCATCGTTGTTGTGCAGGCGACTTCCAGTTTGCTTATTACTCCAAAAGTTGACTTTAATTTTGGGTTTTGGTTTAGGCTTTTGTTCAATCTTGGTTTTAGTTAGTACTGTTGGAAATTTATACCGTATTCCATCATCTTCATCTGTTACTTTTTCCACTTTTCTTGTAAAATTTGATGTTTTATTTAATTTGTTGAAATACTGAGCATTTAATTTGTAGCGGATGTTGTCATCATCAGATTGATATCCATTTTTGCTTGATGGTTTATCCCCGGTAGTCTTCATAGTACAAATAATAATCTTGTAACAATTTAAATTGATATCAAATAGCACCTGAAAAGAAAAAAGAACAGTCTTTAATGCAAAGGTAATCTACTTAAAAAGTACAAAGTGTTCAACAAATGAATATTCAGATCACTATAAATATTATATCTGAAAACCTACACATATTTTGCTCGAAGATTCGCCGAAACTTTAATCTTTACATAGCATGCACTGTTTCACAACAAGTTGCGAGTGAATGTTTGTCAACTTCCCGCCTAAATATCGTCAATGAAATTTAGGTATTGACTTTATGAATAAAACGACATAAAGGACAAGTTAACACAAATGTTATCATAAGCATTAGGTAATGTAACGATTGCAGTATAATTTATTAATCAATAGGTAATCATCCAAGTTCCAAATGTAGATAAAACGAATTTTGAGGTTATGTGTATTTAAAAGGAAAGATGTCAATATGTTTATACTAATTTGATACACTCGGGTTTTAATAATAAATGATTAATTATTCTGGTTAGTTTCCGAGAATAGCATTATGTGTAGATAACATGCAAGAGATCGGTAATATGGTTATTACAATTGCTTCATTCAAGCAGATTGATGTTACATAACATTATGTTTCTAAATAAAAAGCTTACCTTTATATAATGTCATAACTAATAATCCTTGTTTATTCACATTACACTTCACAGAAACTCAAAATAAATAAATCCACGACTACAAACACTCAACACACCATTTCTAATTCGTGACGCAAAGTAATGTCGTATTCAGCCGCAAGTGGCGCTGTAATCAACCAGACGCGGGAAAAGCTACGGCAGCGTTCATGACAGGAAAAAAGTGTCGAATGAGTGCGTAATTTTTGATGTTAACATTCCATGGCGCAAATGAGAATCATGATCGATCATGATTATCTCACTAGTTTTGTGTTATGTAAATGTAGCCTAAACACGAATTTCATGGTGACTAATGCAGCTTTTGGCGAAGACCGCACTTTACAAACTAAAAAAAGACTTCGGCGACATTTTTATTTATTTTAGTCTTACACCTTGATTCACGGTAGATTAAAAGAACATGATTATTTCTTAAGAACGTTTATTCACATATTTAATTAAATCTCTTGTCATAGTTAGCTATTTAATTTATATAACGGATATCCGATTTATTTGATCGCTAAATGGTAGATATATGTATTTATAATAATTTCCTTTTATATATAAGGATTCTTTTAGATCGTAAACATTTGAGAGAAACAATTCAAATCTAAAAAGGATGCAAAGAATGTAAACATTGATGGTGATGGCTGGATTCCTTTGAGTTAAGTAAACTCGAAGCCGGCTGTAGCTATTATTTTCTACAAAACAATAAAAACCTATCTGGTAACTCGATAGAGGAAGTTAGGTAATTTGATATTATGTAGGTAGCTCATTTATCGCTTTCACCAAAGATCAGAATGATTGCGTTCATTGACGTGTAATGAAGTTTTTTTATATTGTAGGTAGGTATCAAAAAGAAAATACAAATATTTCATAGAAAATAAAAACTGTGGTTGCAGGTAGTAGTTACCTAGTTCACGGCCACCATTTTTCTCGACTGTGCCTTTTCATCATTCCTTTCATGCTTCTATCTCAAGCGGAGGAAGGTCAACAAGGCATACAAAACAAGTTTAATGAAAGTCTTTTCGTTTCAAAAACCCATGTAGTCTATAGCCTAAAGGATTTTCATTGCGTAATACCTATGGATAATAAAAGAGTTATAAAAAAATATACTTTGTTAAATTACCTACCCATCTTAACGATACCATTTATTAAATAAAATTACGCAACTCACGAATTTTGATTTAAAAACGTAGGGATGTATTAAACCTTGATCAACTATTCAATAAAATACGTACTTAGCCTTGGTCTTTGAAATAAATTATCCATCAATTGGCTAGGTAAATAAAAGTAAAAGTACCTAATTTACCGTCTAAACAAAACTACAACAATACTTCTCTATGTAAAAATAAATAGTGAAAATGATAAATTTACCAATTCGTAAAGATAATTATTTTCTAGGTACTTACCATATGATTCTTCATAGAAATCCAGCCCATCTTAGCACGAAACTTCAGTTTTCGTTTGTTATCCGTTTTAGAAATGATTCTGTTTTTAATAAACCACGTTTTAACGGACGGAGTTTGTATTTAAACCCGGTAAATGCAGATATTTATGTTTTATAGAGAAAATACAGATAAGACAGGCCCGTAGGTTATGTCGGCCCACGAGATCTTCTCTCAGACTGAGTGGGAAGCTGTGCGCAATGCGACACTGCTCACTCAAATACATTAATATTGTTCTAGAAATGCCGGGGAAAATTCCAAATAAAAATCATATATCCGGACTAAATGACTTATACTATTCAGTTATTTAAGATATTAAAAATAAAAAGATAAATCAATGTATATTTTCGATTTTATTTAGAGGAAAAACCATTTTACGTATAGTGCTATTTAAAGAAAACGACGATAGCTTATTTTTATGCGAAAGAAAAAAAAATAATGATCGTTGGATTGTATTTTCTAAATTTACTTGCCTTTTTAAATCCTAGTTACTCCGGTGGCGGGAAAATTGTAACTATTGATTGGTGCGGTAGAGGCTAGATTCGCATGTGCAGAAATGTCCGGACGGCGGAGGCGTGCGCAGAAAGTGCCATTCAGACAGGTGCCTTTGTTTACAAGTTAACGAGACACTTACTTAACTCGTCAATGAAGCATCTTAGCGGTATAGCACCCATTGTAATAAAAACTTCCGGATTCTGAACGGATAAGGTCATATATGTATCTACTTAGTTAATTGAATAAAGGAAACTTGGTTTTATTTTGGTTCGCATGTACCTACTGGCATTGTAATAGGTAGTGAAACAAAAACTTTTGTAACTTGACTACTCGCAGCGACTAAAGGAAAAAAAGGTTTAAACCCGATACATTTTCTATGAAATTCAGATGAAATAGTTAGGTAGGGTACATATTTAATCTGAATTTTCATAGAAAATATGCAACATGAATTTCGTAGTAAATTCTACGTCGAATAAGTGTTTTGAAAGAGTTTGAGACTTAAATATGAGAGTATCCAGTTTAGATTATTTAAATAAATGTTGATACGTTACAGTATTTTACCAGTTTCTTTTCAACTGAAAAAGGTTTTTTTTTAACCAATTTATCCCACCAGGGAAAGGCAAAGGGATCTAGCCCGTACAGCCGAGGGGATTGACACCGTTTGCAATAACAATCTAACCGGTTCTTTTTTTAAAAACAGTTCGCTAAACAAATCCATCCTGAAGAAGGTTAGAAGTTTGCCGGTTACTAAAGATGTGTGTGTGAAAGTCAAAAATGGTAAAACTCATTAAATGAAGATTTGGCCGTATGATTTTAAAATCAAGGCCGTTAAACCGTTACTACTACTACTACATCCTGAAGAAAATATCCAGACAATTTAACTTTTGTGTCAACTAGAAGAACCATTACCCATTTTAAATGCAAAGTCGTTACTGCATCATCATCATCATCATCGGCCCATATACGTCCCCACTGCTGGGACACGAGCCTACCCTAAACTAGGGTAATCAGGACTTTGTCAACCACGCTGGCCAAGTTCGGGTTGGTCGTCTACACAACCTTAGATTTTTTTCATAGGAGTGCAGGTTTCCTCACGATGTTTTCCTTCGCCGTTAAAGCGTCGAATGATGGTACATATGAATTTCAAATTTGAAAAACACATTGGTACCTGGCGGGGTTTGAACCGGCGACCTCTCGCATGGCAAGCAACGACCTTAACCACTCGGCCATCGACGCTTTTACTGCATACTACTGCCAGATTGGGGACCACACCACAGACCTGGCTTGAGGTGATTATACGATTTGACACATACGATTACGATTATTATATTAATACGATTTGACACATTATCTAATATTATGTTGAAACACTTATAGAGTTTCAGACTTCGCGCTCAACATTGCTTACATTAAACTGAGAGGTCATTGAGTGTCCTTCATTTTAATTAAAAAGTGATCAAATTTATTTTACCTAATGGACCCGGGCAAGATCTTTCAAGAAAAATAAGATGGAAATTTAATGTTTTTTTTGTTAATTTTTATGTAACAATTAGAAGCAAATAAAGTTCAGTACATCATCATCATCAGCCCATATACGTCTCTTGGGGTCGGGGAGTGGGGACGGTCCCCACTTCTGGGGAACGGGCCTACCCTAAATTAGGGCGATAAGAACTTTATGTCAACCACGCTGGCCAATTGCGGCTTGGTCGACTACACAACCTCAGAATATCTTCTTACGTGTGCAGGTTTCCTCACGATGTTTCTCTTCTTCACCGTTAAAGCGTCGAATAATCGTACACATGAATTTCAAGTTTGAAAAACAAATTGGTACACCTTACACCTTTGAAATAAAACTAATTGGGTAGTTTCCTAAGTCAAATTTTACATGTGATTTCACAATTAATAGTAAGATATAGGCAGATTAATAACACAAGTCAAATTGAAATTAAAATTTCTGACAAAATGAGGCAATAATAGACATTTGAAGTTGGGTGGGCGAGTCCATTATAAAATATCAAAGTGATTAAAAAAAACAATACCATATTTCAAATTACATAATTAATAACAACTTTTGCTTTGAGACCATTTTCATAAACGCAATATTTAGTATACTTGCCGAACAAATTTCTGGCGCGTTGCATACAAATAACTGAAGCGTGACGTCACGATTCAGTCACTTTTTGTATGGAGCGTTTTGAGCTTCCCAAATGATGTGCTATTGAAAGAGTAAAATCTCGGCATGTTTTGAAGTTACGACAATAATTCTTTAAGCATTTTTTTTAAATATTATGTGGTCCATCCATCTACATCAAAATAAAAAAAATAGGCAACTACCCTATTGTACGGATTAAACTGGCGGGTATTGGTATTCTAAACATTATTTTAGAGATCCGACGTTTCGAGCTCTTTACGGCGGTCGTGGTCACGGTTAAGTTAAGTGTCTTAACAATAAAATTGTAAAATTAGTTTTATTTCAAATGTGTAGTGTCCGCGCAAATAATAGACAATACCTTACACCTTGCCATAAGGTTTGAACTAGCGACATCTCGCATGGCAAGCAGCGACTTATACCACTTGGCCACCGACGCTTCATAATAAGATCAGTAACTAAATTTATAGTTTTTGAATTATTGATGTGATGAACAAAAAAACAAGCCACGATTACACAACACGTTAGGTGTTGACTTATTTAATACTTAGTTTATGTACTTACTTGAGCTCTTACTGAAGCCAGATGTAGTTGGGTCGCCCGATAGTCGTACTTCTTTATCGATATGTCCTCCTGCCACGAAATATAATAGTGTTAGTATCAACATCATGCCAACAGGCGATAAGATATAATATTTTCGCCTATTTTTACGACGCATAATAGGGAATTCGGGTGCACTTCACCCTAAGCGGTGAATATCAGATATAAATTAATTATGTAAGTTTCCTAAGAGTCATAGCACACGGCGTTTTTTAAACGCGCTGTGGACTCTCGTTTTAGGATCGCGCGTTATCGGCGCCGTAAACGCCGATTGTTGCGTTTGCATTGGTGATACAAGCGCGCGCATGAAGCACGTATACGCGCAGAAGCACGTATACGCGCGTACAAATGAGCGGAGTAGACATCGAGGGGGATGCTCTGTAGCGGTACCAAGAGTTAGCTATCGAAAACTTACGTACGTTAAAAACCTATCGAATGGTTTTTTTCATACTACTGGCGCTGTACAAATTTTTCATAGACATATTTACATAGGCGATATCGAGTGCGTAAGTTTTAAACGTAAACTAATTTTTAAACGTAAAATCGGTAGTATAAAAAAACAATTCGATAGGTTTTTAACGTACGTTAGTTTTCGATAGCCAATTCATGGTAGGCCCTCAGTAGACGCGCGTTTCACGATCGCTCCGTCGCATAGCTGCGTCGGCTACCTACAATGTTGCGTGCAAATCTCGTACGAAGCGCGTATACGCGCGTCGAACGTGCGTTTAAAAAACGTTTGCTATGGCTCTAAAAGGTATGAGTGCCAGCAAAATTACCTGTGCTAATTTATCATGACACAGTGACAGGGTTAACTTTGTAAATATAATTGAGGCAGTTTACGTAAAACCTGAATTTAACTTTACGTTTAACTACATGATATGTTTTGTAATATGAAGATTTATTTTTTTAAGTAAGTAGGTATCAAAATCGCATATGAGTTTTGGACATTTAAAAGGGCCTGTTCATTCAATTGAACAGGCCCTTTTAAACAGGGAAAAAAAGAATAGGTGGAACCGATAATTCTAGGGCCGGCAGACTAAAGCATATAGTTATAAATGTTTACCTTCATTCCTGTAGGCCCTAGAAATTGGAATGTTGTAATATTATTGCTACTTAGAGCCATCTAACGGTTTTACCGACAATTGCTGCTTGTTATAATGCGTGCTATTACCAAAAGCAATATTCACTCAGGCAACATGTAGGCTTGCGAACATTTTGTAGATGGCTCTGCTTGGACTCTACCTCCACTGGACTACATATTTAAAAATTTTAGAGTACTTTTGTGATTTGTGTTCCTTTACGAAAGCACTAAAGTAATATTAGGTTTTAAACATAAGTGACAGTTATTAATTCTATTTTTTTTGTGTCAATTAAATTTATTTTATATGCTTGATGAAATACAACTTATCTTATAGAGGAAGATCCCAGAGCCGCCAGACATCACTTATTTTCTAATGGACAAAATATATACGATTGAGTAGTGGTGGGGTGTACTATCATCATATGACTAGTTGCTACCTTGACCAGACGGCCATTTTTCAGATATCAACCAATCAAGGTACATAGAAACACTGCTCACCTCACTTAAATTCTGATGGCTGATTTTAACATATATTTCACACAATATCATTAAAAATCAGGATTCATTACTCCCAGACACATGCGGTCGGCGGTTTTACCTTACAGACGCTTTAAAGCTATGAAAAAAATTTTACTTTTACTTAATTTTACTTATTTTCTGATGCTTAATTTTTATATATGTTATTCAAACAACTATTTTAAAACGTTTTGCAAACGGACAGACCGATCCAAGGGGCCAAACATTCACCAGACCCCACTGTTTTAGATTTTTTATTTTAAATTGAATTTAGTTAAGTTTTCTAATAAAATAGTTTGTAAGGTACAATTCTATAATTATTGCGCTCAGATGAGCACTTTTTAGTTGTTTGAATAACATATATAAAAATCAAGCATCAGAAAATAAGTAAAAGTTTTTCATAGCTTTAAAGCGTCTGTAAGGTAAAACCGCCGACCGCATGTGTCTGGGAGTAATGAATCCTGATTTTTAATGATATTGTGTGAAATATATGTTAAAATCAGCCATCAGAATTTAAGTGAGGTGAGCAGTTTTTCTATGTACCTTGATTGGTTGATATCTGAAAAATGGCCGTCTGGTCAAGGTAGCAACTAGTCATATGATGATAGTACACCCCAACACTACTCAATCGTATATATTTTGTCCATTAGAAAATAAGTGATGTCTGGCAGCTCTGGGATCTTGGACCATTATGATTTTATGAAAATAGTAGGTAGATAAGTATAGTCAGCCAATAAATTTGGACAAAACTGATAAACCACTTTTTATGGCAGAATGTGGACAAGTACACCAATAAAAATATACCATCAAGAGTAAATACGTACTAAAAAGTTATTTACATGTTATTTGAATGGAAAAAAAATATTTCCCTGTATGGGAAATCGGCTAAACAGCCGTTTGAATTTGATTATACTCCAAATGAGTCGGAGCGTGAATTTTTAATGAGGTTTGTATCAGCCGTTTTCTGTAAGGATTGTTTCTGCTGTGCCCTGTTAATGTTTTTTGTTTGAAAAGTACCTAAACAAATTGAGGTTGACTTAGGCATCTAAAAATTGGATTTTTTTTTTATTTTTCGAAGTGTAAAGCGATTTGTTTAGTCTGAGCTTAAATATTTATGTATGACCGCTTTAATAATTGGCTTGTCTGTGTACACTCTCGCTGAAAAATATACTACGGAATACTAATTATTAGGAAACTGAAAGCACAAATCACCTTTGTGGCCACGAATATTCTTCAGAATACATATTGTTTGCTTACAATATGTAAGTGTTTTAGCTACCTACTTGCGGCGATTAGCAACCACCACTACAACGGCGTCTTCTGACCTATGTAATATTAATCTACGAATGACTACGACGGCCTACTACGACTTACTACGATGTCTCTACAATGCGACCTAGTAGGTAGCAGTATAGAGGCGTTGTCATATGTAATTTATGTAGTCCTAATAGCTACGACTTAATATTATTAGCTTAATGAAAAAAAATCTACTATATTAGAGTAAATGGCTTTTTTTCTTAAAAAAATATGATTCAATGTTTGTTTTGCTGAACCTCTTGTATTGCTCAATCTTAATTAGATATTGGGTTACCATTTTTTATCCACGTTGTTTACCTGTGTGTGTCATATCTAAATTGCATGGACGCAAGTGGGAGGAAGGGGACATAGCAATTAATTACCTTTCAGTTCTAATGAAACTAAAGCTTACGCTACACTGCCCACAGAAATGGCCTGTCAACAACAGCCGCAGTATCATCGCCGTAGCATAATCTGTGGCTATAAATACATAAATATGTAGGTGCACGTCGTATGCATAAGTTTGCCCGCCCACGATCGACTTATTGTAGGAGCAATAGTCAGGTCGATTTATTTTATATGATATATTTGATAGACTTTGTGTAGGAAGCGTGGGTTGCTTCATTGCAATCAGTCTACGTTCCATTTTTATCCGACAAAAATCGGTTACCCATTATTGGACGTAGGCGGTCAGATAAACTTTGATATTCAACACTGTATAGATAATAATCATTACCACTAGTTACTAAAAAGATTATTTCGTTTCTTTGCTGAAAGTTATAGGTATTCGATTATATTATCGATTATATTGGTAAGTAGTATTTATTTTATGTTATATTATTATGCACAAAATCTTCAACCCTTAATTTATGAATAGTAATTGGAAATATAAAGTTGTAACAATTTGAAACAAACTTCAAAGCTAGTAAAATAAATAATAAAATTGTATGAAATTCTTAACCTAAAACTACTAATACTTCGGTTTCTTCAGGGTAAATAAAAATTATATCTGTACAAATTTATGACGTGATCTCGAAATAAAATAGCAATGAGATATAACATGCCAACAAAAGCAGGATTCCTTTGTCAATCCGAATGATGTTCCCGCGGCATCCCGGCCGGTCAGCACACAAAAAAACCTACTTATTTTCATATTTCCAATGTTTGCAGGAAATTGAATGTTCCGCCCCGAATGGCCGCGCTGAATGGAGCGTAATATGCGAATTATGTACTCGTAATATGAAATTACGGGTACCTATTGATGTGAGAGATTGATGCTGTGGTTCCCTTTGCTGGCCGCCATTTTCTGTGTATGTCCGTTCTTGTATTGATATATTTCTATCAAATTAAGTGCAGCAGACTTCGTGGACGCAAAAAGGAAAATGTCATAGTTTTAGTTTTGAAGTTTTCCACGTATTTAAATGTATCTTGGATGTAGAATCATATTGCTGTATGTAAATTAACGTAGGTACTGATCTAATCAGATTTAAATTATTTATACAATCTACAAAAGAGCCATCTTGCTATAATTCCTCGAGCAGTTTGTTTGATTTTTTTTATATTCTGACACATAACCCTCGTTTACATAATAATCGTTCAATGATTTAAAATGTTAAGCAAGCGCTCAAATGATTTGGTAACTTTACACTTTGCTTACTTGAATCTCGTTGACTTTTCCGTAGATGCTATTTTCGAGGCTCCTGTTCTGATGACGTAGTAACCCGTCGAGACCGTCCTGTAAAAAGGTTGTTACTTTAGTACTAGGTAGAAAATAGCACACTTTAATTACGTTGAACAATTAAAAACAGGATGCGCACATTTTCATTTTTATAACTATTTACATAGTTTATATACCTAAATTAATACAGTTCAAAAACCTCAATAAAATTTTACGAACCTATGTCAATGGACGATAAGTATAATAATAACATTAAGTCAATAAAAAGCTTTTTAGCTGATACTTCTAAGTACTTTAAATTACCACAATAACATTTCGTACCACGATCTGACGAATGCGTCCTACAATGCCTTCAAATTTAGGAGTGACTCTTCATAACTTTGACTTTCACCCTCAAAATTCACTCCACGTTTCAAATTAGGATTTGTTAAAAAAACAATTGAGAGTGTGCATCCTCGATATTCCAACATTCGAAACGAATCGGAAAACTGTCATTTCAACATAAGAACTGTGAAAAATGGGAGCGTCTGCAGGAATTCAAATTACCACGAGTGTCGTTATACTTCGCCCGAGTCACGTATACCGATGGATCGGGAACAAATCCGCGGAAGGACAATAACACTGACCTTTTTATTCACAAACCCTGACCCTGAATATCCCGGGTTGATATTCCAATTTCTAATTTCGATTGGGTTCTATCAATTTTGTTATCGTTCGTCTTTACGCTCGCACTTTTGACGATTTTTGATCTATGACAAACTTGCTAGGTCATTAATTGGCGATTTTGGTCTGTTTTTCAGACATGTGTAATATTTTTAAGTCCAATGTTTGAATAACACTCTTGTGTAATTTGTACCTTGTTCTATCATTTGCGAACTGGATTGTTATACGTTATAATATGTATATTAATGTGCAAGTGCTGGTCAAAGAAACCGCCGAAAGAAAGAACTTTTTCAAACCTGCAGCTGCTTGATTTGTAGTTCCAGTTCCTGTGCGTCCTTCCTCAGCTGTTCATAGTTCAGTCGGGCCTGGCCACCCATCCGGTCTAGTAGCATCTCCCCCCGCAGCACCGGTGGCATGCTCTCCTAAATCACATTTAGAAAAAAGTTTAAAAAAAAGGTTGGTTTTAAAAAAAATGCATCCTTTTCAAAGTAGGTCGGTAACAAATTTTAAATGGACCCAGCAAAGGAATAAAAATGTGATACGATAGTAAAATAATAATTGAGCAAAGTAGCAAAATTCAAGGCTGTAATCTGTCTTACCTATTAAATCTTTATTAGGTTACTAGGTTAGTTATCTCAGCTAATGAACATTGGTTAAGGTCTTAATTTCTGACCCAACTAATTGGATCTTTTGTTACACATCAAAAGTAAGAGGTAATTTATCTGTCTACGTTAATAATTTTACATATTTCAATCTATTCATTGTTTTCGAGAAAAATTGGGTTAAAAGCAAATGCCTACAAAAAACAACTATCCTGCACTATTCTCATTAACGAAATAATGCAACATTGTTTATTACGTGGGTTGGGACTAGAATGGAGTATGTTTCAGAGCACATAATTTGTGCGGGAATATAATATGTTTAAATTTAATTAATTTTAATAAGTGAATCGATGTAATTTGTAGTATGATAATAAAAATGGATACTACGTTCGGTACTTTCAGAAATAATGCATTGGAATTCTATGTGTTCAGTGTGAGGTATTTTTTTAATTAGCAAAGGAATTATTTATTTGACATCTGATATTAGGAGTAGCAAATACATAGCTACTTACTATCCGCATTTTAAATGGGTTACACCAATCAGCCCGCAAGTGAACCATGGAAGCTATTTATTTACTAGTCCTAATATCAAATGTCAAATAATTCCTTTGCTAATAAAAAAAAATTACTTATAAAATTTACCTATAAAAACACAATTTAATCGTTTGTTATGGTACTTTCTCATCCGCACGGCCAAGGCTTGGGATATGTAGTGCTACCATGAGTTAGCTATCGAAAACTTACGTACGTTAAAAACTTATCGAATTGTTTTTTTTCATACTACCGATTTTAGTTTTTAGCGTTACCGCTGTAAATTTTTTCATAGACATTTTTTACATAGGCGATTACGAGTCTGTCACTTTTAAACTCATGGTAGCGCTACTGACCGTCTAACTACGCTTGTTTTACCGCGGGAACATCGAGTGGGGGGTCTTCTGGCTCCGGGGGGTAGGGGGGCAGGAAGGCCCTCTTCTGCGGCCGCATGGGGGGCGTGGACGTCAGCAGGGTCCTCGCCAGATGTGCCAAGTCGGCTGTGCTGGATACAGCGCGCGCCTGCGCACACAAGGACTCGTACCGACGGAGTTGGTGGTTTGTCTGTGGAAGAAGGAACATTGGTAAAGAGTGCTACTTCTTATTACGGTTTCCTTTAGTGGTGAGGGCAGTGACGTAACTAGACTTTTAGGGGTGAGAGCCATTCGCTTCCCCGCAAGTCCGGTGATAATTACGAGGGTACCTACTCCAAGCCATCATCGTAAGTCAGATAGAAAAAAAGTAACTAGTCGTTTATGCGTCCGGTGCAAATTTTCAAAACTCTTCTTTCAAAAGTTTTTAAATTTTGAATCTCAAGGGCGCAGTTTAGTTTAGATACTGGTCGGTTATTTCTGCGCCCCTCCAGGGTCTGAGTCCTATGCCTGTGCACCACTGGCACCGTCCTAGTTACGGCACTGGGTTATAGTCATCAGCTCCCCCGCATGTCGGCGATAGTGACAAGGCTACTCCAAGTCAACAGCGTTGTCAGTTAGGAAAAAGAAACGTGCATTAGAGTAAATGAGGGCTATTGTTTTTGGATCACTAGGCGCCGCCACAGGTCCTAAAATCTGGCTGTTAAAGTTTGTAACGGCATCCAAAATGGAAATGTAAAATTAATACAATAAAATCAATGGCCATATTACATTTAGACAAAATTCAAATATGTGCTTTTGGTGGGTTGCTTGAACTGATTTGTTATGAGTGCATCTAAAAATATCAGGAAAACAACTTGCGAAATCTATCCAATCCTAATATAATATAAATACCAACATATACCGATCTAATCTGGATTTTTTTTACATTTAGTTAACTGTACCTAAGGATAGTTGAACGTGCTTACACAAAAGTACGTTCAACTTTGAATTTTACTAGTTTCTAGTAAAGGTAGTTCCTGTCATAACTTGGAAAATGCAAGAGTACAAAAATAAAGTAACACAAGTGTTATTCGTTACTACATACGCACAGCCATACGTAAATGTTCGTGGTTTCAGTTTACCTATTCCTGTCTAAACTTTGGAGCGAGAGATATCGAATGAAAAGAGCAATGTATTCCGACAGTTGTAGGTAACTTAAAGCTAAACTTTTGCGCAATAGAATGATAGTGGAAAAATATGAAAACTAGGTCACTGAATGGGCAAACAGCGAATATATAACGGGGTCTCCCAAAGTAAATGTTTCTACGTAATTGGGTAAATTTTAATTATCTTAATGTGTCCTAAAGGAAATCGAACGTTGGGCCTGTGGCGTTTACTTTAATTAGCCAATACAAGTCATTGAACTAACAATTTTTGGATAGCCACGAGTTATAAAAAATATTTGGGACATTTCTACACACTGCTATCCAAACTAAGCACAGCTTGCACTATTATTGATGTCAAAGACTGATGTAGATTTATAAATACATATTGACACCCAGACATGGAACAAACACAAATGTTCATCATATGAATGTTTGTCCCGGGTTGAGATCGAACCCACGACTCTTAGAACCATTATCGAGGGTTACTAATTTCTGATCTACCGAGCCACCCATTAACATGTGTTGCAAGTGTTCAAATATTTCGATGGAAATTGAAGTAAGTAAAATTAAAATACCTACATCAATTATTTTATTTGGCCGGAAATCTCTTGCTAGTCAATTATCGGCCTCAAAACAAATAATCAGTGACCTTTCCCTCAATATGCTAAGCTCCTCATTGTATAATCATTAATATTAATGATTACTATTTGATTTCCGCGAAATTTCATACTATCCGTGGCAACTTTCCGGATTTGTTCAGTCATAATTATTTCTTCGTTCATTATTCAAATTTTCGGTGCCCTCATTTAATCTATAGCGGCGGGGTGAGGGTCGACCACGCGAATGATATAATACAACACTTGAGATATAAAATAGCCCACATTTACCTTTTCCGTGATAATTTCGCCCTCCTGACAAATTGCTTCGCTGACGGCAGTGGTGACATCAGTGAGGATTTCTTCAAGCTCCTGAAAACAAAAGCGGTGAAGATTAATATTTATTTGTATCCATTAAATGGGTTTAAATGTAATTATTTGTTAAATCGCTAATTGAGCATGGATTTGTTATGTATGATGTTTCTGTTCCTCGGGATGAGTAGAGAAAGACAAGCTACAGGTAATAGATACTGGGTATTTTATTTTTGATAAAAAAATAATAATTAATGGAATTGCCTTTATTTCATTCCTTATATTTTCTTTATTTCTTTATATTTCTGCTTGTCTGCTTTCAATAAACTGCGTTGATTTTATTTCTTTTACTGGATCGTTGCTGTGCTACCGGATAGCACGGTGGATGTTCTATTGCAAATTATTACGTTTGTTTAAGACTTTTAATACAATGCCTAACTATACTAAACATTTCCTGCAAAAATATTAACAGTATGTAACAGACTAGTTCCATAGAGTACCTAAAAACTGGCGTCTAGCTACCACTACGTTTGCATGAATTCATCTATCACATAAAACATAAAGCTCTTTCGCCGCAATCACACAAAAACTACGAGTCTTTTTCGGTACTAAATCATATTAATCGATGAGAATCGAATTACTTTCAAATGTTGTTCAATTCGTGTGAATAATAAAAAGAGCCAACCACCATTAAAAATAAGATGATTTTTAAACTTCGCAATCATGTTCGGTTGGTAGAACGAGAACTAACTCTGAAATAAAGCTAGGACGTTGAATCTACTCTATTAATTCACTGGTGGTTAGAATTGCAAATTCCGTTAGTAATGCAAAGAGGATCTTATTGAACCTAGAAAGGATAAATTGAAATTATTACGACAATAGGTCGCTCTGTCAGCTGCATCTGCTCACAAGTCAAGTTTAATTAAAATCTGAGCTGCTTTCAATCTAAGTTCTAGCTGAAGCTCCTTCGGATAGGATTTGATTTCAGGGCTGCTTAACTGAAAGTTTGCAGGTGTGGCAAAGTCTACACGTTATTTAAAACGCGGAAATTGGATTTTCAATGTTATTTTATCGCGTCCATGCGACTAAAGATAAATAATATCAGAAAATCGCAAACACCGATCTGATTGTGAGCATAGTTTGAGTACTTGTCATAAAAATATGAGGACAAAAGTTGAATCCGAATATCACACGATATGAAGCCAGTCAGAAGATTCTCGAACTTGAATAACTGCGATAGAAGAATTCACAAAGAAATGTCCATAAAACCCTGTCCCGCAAAGTTCAAAACAAAAAAATAAGAAAGGTGACATTGAGCTGTTAAATACCTAATCTTTCTTGCCGTTTGCAGTTTCCGAAGCAAAATAATGATCCCAGTTGCCTTAGAGGGAGCACCAAAACGATTTATTGGTTCAACTGAGGTTCGCGATGTGTCAAGCGCGATTCCCGAAGGAGTCATTCAATTTCGTTTTCAAGATTTTTATTTATTCTCTTGCGGTTGGCTGAGCTACACAGTTTTTGTTAAGTTTTACGTAACCCGCGAAGTTGGAGGGATAGCTTTGATTGTTTTTTGTTTACTTAAAAATGAACTCCAGATTTTAATGGTGGCGTCGGCACTCAGTTCTATTCGCGTGTCCGGTAAGAAATAATAACTAAGAAGTCATTGTTAATTCAGTTTCAATTTCAGAGTATTTTGGATGATATTCAAATTGTATATTTGAGTATTTCTTACGAATGTTTTTTTTTTTGTAAAGAGCTAACAAGATGACCTCACTCCAGCTGATGGTAAGCGATAGTGAGATCCAAATATGAGGTCGACAGGCACAATATTTCATATTGAGCCTGTCGCACTCACCCTGAAAGCCGTTTCACCCTCCTCCCGGAACATCGATATGAGAGGGAAAGGTGACGTGAAAGAGGAGACCACTGCTGCGGCAACAACGAGAGAAGGCGTGGAGTCTCGCATTGGTATTGAGCTGTGCGGGTCAATGTTTACTCATTTCATGTTGATTTACAGGAAATAGTCAGTTTTTTTCCTAACTGAAATACAATGGTGATGATTAGGCTAAGAGTAGCCTCGTCATCATCACCGGACTTGCGGGGGAGTGGATGGCTCTCATCCCTAAGGGGAACAATAAGACTCAAAAGAGAAAACGCTTTTTTTTATAATAATAAGTAGCTTGCTAGGGCAATCCTATATACTTACTCTGCTAATTTTCATATAATAAGTAAAACATAATAATGAATCCTAGTCAACCCTACTCCTAGTCTACCTTAGTTTTATTTGAGTCCGGTTTCATAACAGGATTCCCAGTTTTAGTTCTAGGTAAAGTTTTGCTGCGAAAATCGCACCGCTTCAGAATTCAGATACACCGCCGATGTACAAGTTGCTCCTACTGATAGTGGAATCAGAGTCCAGTTGCACAGATTGTGGGCACTACCCACTCATATAATAGGATTAGGGAACTTGCAATGGAGAGAGTATTCACGTGAACAGCTCAGTAACATCGGTGGAATTTATATTCAATGGACTCAATTATAAATTTATGGCAACTTCGCTTGCTTGCTGGTGAAAATGGAACTATGACGTTGGGATGCTGGCAATATTGCGTAGCAATAAATCATTAACTACCATTCTTAGATTATTTACAATGTTTTTTTAATTTATTGTTTGAACTTCGTTCATTGAAACTAACTTCTATCCGTATCCAGCTACATAAATGTCTTTTGGTTGTACACCAAACGGCACGGAAGTTAAATTAGAGCAATAAGTTCGCCTTTAGAACGGTTTTTGATATCCGTAACACAAGTACTCAGATCATTAAGATCAATGTATTTGATGATATTAAGTAAACACTTTAAAATACGTTTTCGTGATTAAAAAAAACAACTGTCAAAGTATGACAGTTTTTCTTTTTTAATAATACTATTGTGACTAAAACGTACCTGCAAAATCGTAGGCAGCGTATGCTTGTGGTACTGATCCAGCATGGCGTTCGTAGCAGTCAGCTGTTGCACGTAGCTGTTGTGGGAGTCGTAGTACGTCGCGAGCGCAGCAGGGCTCGGGTTGTTGCAGTAGTTCAGGAACGCCGAGCGATAGTCTTGCCGACTCTGGAATGAGTGAAATGGAACGTTACAAAATTTACCAAGAAAATAGTCATTTTCCAACATGTAGTACACTATAAATGTTTACAAATACTTTGGCTCTTATATTTAAACATAGCTCTTATATTTAAACGTACGCATATTTATTTACCAAGAAATTAATGGTATGGAAATATTTTTCTGTGAAATCCATCAGAATAAACGCACAAATTTAATCAGCAAAGTTAATAATAAACAAATTAAGAATACAGTAAAAATACATTTGATCTGGATAGAACCATAGGTTACTTTTTAGCCCATTGTGCTATATGGGGACTATGTTTTAATCACTCCACGAATGTAAAGAAAGAAAAACATTCATTGACCACGACATAGAAATTACAATTACAATGGGACATAAATACACAAGACACAAAAAGTCAAACAAAGAAATAACACACATAGATAAGGACTATAAAGTGGTCGACGAGGTACGGGCCTCAGCATAAAGTAAGTTTCTTAACATAATTATTATGGGAAATACTCGATTTACCGTAACTTTACTTTAGATACTAAATAAGTTACCTGCAATAAAATCCATATACCTAAAGATGTAACTGTTCTCCACGCGTTTATAAATATAGCATGTAACAAAAAGTGGTTACAACTACTAGCTACTCTTATCTTGTTTATAAAGTGGATACACTCGTATTTCGATACATGCGGTTTTGAATTTCCCCCCAACAGGGTATGAACGCAGGAATACGATATTAGAAGTACCTAGTAAAATGAGAATTTATTCCGAAGGATACCCTTTGTAAGCTTACACTTTATTCGTTGAAGGAAATATATTTGGCTACATATTTTTAGGCAACGAATTTAAGGCACCTCCTTTTCGATTATTTTTGTCTCTTTTAAAGAAAACCAAAGAAATTAAAAGTTTCTATTTAATTTAAGGGATTGAATTAGTCAAATGTAAAAATAAATAATACCAACAACAAAAGTTTAAACGAGGTTTGACTTATTTATACATATAGCATAATATACGTATATTTTAAATGTATATATATGTTACCGGCCAAACCCGATTTCAGGACAAACTAGTTTAGCCTAGGCCAAACTAGTTTGTCTAAGCCCGTTAGATAAACCGGTATAGCCTAGTCCAAACTAGTTTGTCCTAAGCCCCTTAGATAAACCAGTTTAGACTAGGCCAAACTAGGTGATCTTGATATAGATACGCATTATCTAGGATAAACTGGTATGGCCTTTTCCAGACATTGTAATATGTCAAGAAAGTCAAAATAAATAGATTATCCAAATAAAATCCTTCGTAATTGGAAAAATTATAATTTTTATTATACTATAATCTTATTTCTTACTTCTTATAATGATTCGTCGTTAAGTTTTCATTCGTGCAATCATACTATATTTGGCAAGAAATAAATGTTTTTTTTTTTATGTAAGCAATAATGTCTTAATTATTACAATTATTATGTCGTTAAAAATTATCCTTATTAATATTATAAACGTGAAAGTTTGTAAGTATGGATGGATGTATGTGTGGATGTTTGTTACTCTTTCACGCTCAAACTTCTGAACCGATTTTCATGAAATTTGGTATGCTGGTGGCTGGCACTCTGGAATAACATATAGGCAATTTTTTTTTTAAAGTCAACCCCCATGGGGTTCATTTGGGGGTGAAAATGAGTATGTCGATTTTTATAAAACTTGGTATGGAGGTAGTTGGCTATTTTAATACATCATTGCTACTTAAACCCATTAATACGCGGACAAAGTCGCGGGCGGCCGCTAGTGGATAATAAATGATAATACAAACAATCATACTTTAACAAATAATAATAAAAAGAAATAATCATATTATGTACCCCATAACTTCAAAAGTGAAAATGATCTGAATTGCGCCTATTACTTTTAAAGGGTGTAAACAAAACCTTAATCGAAAAACTTTAATCGATAAAAAACATGTCTAATAGTGAGTGATGAAGTCGTGAAGTGTTATTTAACACAATGACCTCATATTAAAATAATTTCAACCCTTGAAAATCTTACAACCCTTGCAAACAACCTACCTACCTAACTAAATTGAAAAAACACAAAGAAAACATTAGTGTGTAAATATAGAGTAAGTAATATTTTATATTTTCCATAAGAATTATCAAGTTTTAACCCCCTTTCAACCCTTGAAACCCTGATTTTTTTTTAAGTTTAGTTGCAACGCTATATTGCAAAATTCGGGAACGGGAGTTATTGGGCAAAAACTTTTGGATGTAAAATCTCATAGTCCACGCGAACGAAGCGGGCACAGATAGTTATGTATATTTAATTAATTTAATTTACACAATACAATAGTTTTGGGTCTCTGTATTATACTGCGTACTCTCACATTGCTCCAAATAATCACATGCCGAAATTTTCAGTTACGGAGTAGAGAAAAATAAAATATGTTTTTGACTATAACTCCTTTAATTTTCATGCTATCACAATTTTTAAATTTAATTTTTGTAAACAGAAGGCCATACCGGTTTATCCTATCTTTATATGAAACAAGAAATAAGATTATAGTATAATAACAATTATTATTTTTCCTATTGAGGAGGATTTTATTTGGATAATCTATTTATTTTGACTTTCTTGAAATATTACAATGTATGGAAAAGGCCATGCCAGTATATCCTAGATAATGCGTATCTATATCAAGATCAACTAGTTTGGCCTAGTCTAAACTGGTTTATCCTAACGGGCTTAGGACAAACTAGTTTGGACTAGGCTATACCGGTTTATCCTGACAGGCTTAGGACAAACTAGTTTGGCCTAGGCTAAACTAGTTTGTCCTGAAATCGGGTTTGGCCGGTAACAGATATACATCGTAATAAAATCACCTTTATCTGGTTAACGTTATGGACAATCGGAATAATTATAAAGCATTAGTACGATCAAGCGCATCGTATATGTATTTTTAGTAAACTGCATTGTAAAAAGCTTGAATACCGCTTATTACAATGCGAACCATAATCTATACTAATATTATAAAGCTGAAGAGTTTGTTTGTTTGTTTGTTTGTTTGAACGCGCCAACCTCAGAAACCGCTGGTCCGATTTTAAAAATTCTTTCAGTGTTGGATAGTCCATTTATCGAGGAAGGTTATAGGCTAAATTACATGTTCAAAAAAAGTAGGGATCCGTACGGAAAAAGCAAATATATTAACCAAGATGTAAAAAGTCTTCATTTTAGAAATATACAATGTACTACAATTTTGTAGAACACATTAATATCTACACAAAATGTCGCGACAGCATATATCTAACTATAATAGTTATGTCACAATAAGTGTTTTAATTTTCAAAAACATATAATTAATTTATATGCCGCCGCTAGGAAAAGCTATATATTTGTATTTTCAAATAAAACATTATCAAAATAAATTACATTTTCATTAAAAATATTTCAATACCTCTGGAAAACTTTTTAAATTATTCAATTCGGACATTCCATTCGTAAGATATCAGAGTTTTAAAATGTATGTACCGAAATAACGTGTGTGTACGGGGACTCAGTCTGTATCTACTAAAATAACGTCTTTAAACGGAAGTAGGTATATGGCTATCGTTTATGATTGATTCACTTTTAAGATAGTAAAAAATGGTGTATTAACTCTTTATTATAATAATAGTATATATAAGATGTTAAGAAAATAGGTATGAATAGCGGGAAAAACCTTTTGTGAGACCTTAGTAAACTTAAAGCTTATTTGCAACAGGCTATTGCGAACGGTAGTTAGCGGGGAAAACTTTTGTATGTAAAACTTGTAGTCCACGCGAACGAAGTCGCGAGCACAGCTAGTCAAGTATATCCGGAAATAGTACCATACATTTTTAATTTTGTTTTTAAAAATTATTTTGTTTAATGAGCAACCGCGTCTTAATTCTGAATATACAGGGTGTAACAGGAGGGGTGGATCATCGTAAGTCAATCGATGGGGACTTTCAATACCTATCGATATAACCCCTATGTATGTTCAGCGATTTTCAATAGTTCCAAAGTTATTGAGATTTTGTGAAATTTTTGTAAGCCGGAATTCAGTATAAAAGTCTTCACTGTAGCTTAACTACTGGACCTGATTCTATGATTTTTTCTAGAAGTAGTTCAATAGTGGGTCTTTATAATTACGATACCGATTTGAATCATAACTATCATATTGGAGTAAAAATAATTGTTCACAAAAGTTTCACGAATCGAATTGAGTCTACCAACTTTCAAAGCCTGCAGTGTAAAAAAAAGGCCTGTGTTTTTTTTCTAGAACTTATTTTAAAAACTACCTACATTCATGGATAGTATACCTTGAAAATTTCATACCGCTACTGCCAGAGCATCAAATCGAAAAATGAACGCGAATGGCACAGGTGCCATAAATCAGTGTTTTATTTTTCATGTAAAACTTTAATTTAAAAAATAAATCGATATGTTTCAGCAAATTTATGCTATGTTAGTAACATTAGTAGCAGTAATTTTACAGAATTGCAAATTGAAGGGGTGAAAATCAAACAAAGAAAATTTACATAATTTTTGTTAATAATTTTTTTTATAGTAAGTGTTCATAATGGGCATTATTATTGGCTATAGATAGCTTAGACCTTCTTAAAAAGCTTTTTTGGAGGTTGTGGAATGCTTCTTTTTTGTAAAATTTTTCAGGGGCCCAAATTGTGACAAGGCAAAATGTAGTAGTAGCATTTTGCAACATCCGAAAAACCTTTGTAAAAAGGTGTCGTACTCGTTTATGCATAGCCAATAATGGAGCCCATTATGAACATTTACTGTAAAAAAAAATAATGAACAAAAATTATGTAAATTTTCTTTGTTTGATTTTCACCCCTTTAATTTGCAATTCTGTAAAATTACTGCTACTAATGTTACTAACATAGCATAAATTTGCCGAAACATATCGATTTATTTTTAAATTAAAGTTTTTCATGAAAAATAAAAACACTGATTTATGGCACCTGTGCCATTCGCGTTCAATTTTCGTTTTGATGCTCTGGCAGTAGCGGTATGAAACTTTCAGGGTATACTATCCATAAATGTAGGTAGATTTTAAAATAAGTTCTTGAAAAAAACACAGGTACTTTTTTTCACTGGAGGCTTGAAAGTTGGTAGACACAATTGATTCGTAAAACTTTTGTGAAGAATTATTTTTTTACTCCAATATGATAGGGTTATGACTCAAATCGGTATCGTAATTATAAAGACCCACTATTGAACTATTTCTAGAAAAAATTCATGCAAGCAGGTCCAGGAGTTAAGCTACAGTGAAGACTTTTATACTGAATTCGGCTTCTTACAAAAATTTCACAAAAATCTCAATAACTTTGGAACTATTGAAAATCGCTGAACATACATGGGGTTATATCGATAGGTATTAAAGTCCCCCGTCGATTGACTTACGATGATCCACCCCCTGTTACACCCTGTATAATTGGTGACTGGTATTGTTCACCTATTTGTAATATTGTCGTGAAAATGTATTTCAGTACGATTAGAAAGTTGGTAAGCTATACAATAGTGTCGTAACATGGTAAACTCGTCAAGCCGTTGTACACAAAATGATATCACACAGATTTTATACGCATAGAAGAATCTCAGTGATTTCTAATGACAATTAGAAGTAACAACCTACAATGCAATTAAGAAGCAAATAAGATATGAAGCACTTTGTTTTGTCACGATTAATTTAAAAATAAAGAAACGTGCAGTATAATTTAAATGTATGGTGGGGTCCCTTTTTAAAAGTCAAACGAAGGCTGCATAGAGCTTCTATGAATCCCTCACTATTTCCTTGGAGCCTCTGACGGCGTTAGCTACGAAATCCTTTGGTAGCCATTATTCCTCAGAAGGACTTTAAACATTCAGTCTGGCTTATTCTGTCTCAGATTTGCGACTGTAAGCTTGTTACACTGAAACTTTCTGCACTAGACACAAGTTACTGAAGTCGAGGCTTTGCTTAGCTACTTTATAGTGAAGCTAATTAGGTGCTTTACTTGATGCTTTACATGAGACTAGATGACGAATGCTAAGGCATTTTTGGAACACCGGGGAGAAAAGATTATTTACTAGATTGGTCTTTATATAAACTCATCGAGTAGGTACATTATCCAAACATTCACTTTGGTAGAACTTAATATACAGTAATTCCATCTTGTCATTAGGAGGCCTACTCTTGTAACACTTAGTCCCCAAATAGCAAATTAAAATATAGTAAAATTGAGTTTCGTTTTGTTCGGCAATATGTCAGACCCATTACCATACCTGCTTAACGTCAAATGACAGCAAAATTATTGATATTTGTATACTATGTCAACTTCTTGCGTGGGTAACTTAGTTTACCTACCAATTACGGTGATAACAACATGATTTATATCCCACAATAAGGACACAACTGGTATGAAATATGTACCTACCAACAATCCTACATGCTATCACTTTGAAAAATTGTCCTAATAATGAGGGCTCGGTATAGTCCTTTGATATATTGTTGACATATTTTACCCTCACTTGTTTGTTATGCTATCAGTTTTTTTCCATCTACACAACAACATAAAATAGAAGTGTCTGTTTGTAATATTAAATTAACGACTTTTTAATAAATGGGTATGAATCTACATCGGGTACCAATATCGAAAACATTTTTATCTGTCTGTGTATTCCTACTTGACTTGACTCACTAATAAATAGCTAATTTTACAAGGCACAATATAAGCTTTTTAATAAATCATTTTCACGCGGACCAAGTCGTGGGCGGCCGTCAAAATGATATAAATTCTTATTATCAATCGTGTAATATATTCCGCGGTCTCTATGAACTCAATATGTGGTACATTTGCAGCCATGCAATCCGTTTGGCGAAATACCAGTTAGCATCTATTAGGCTTATCGAGTTTGATCTACAGGCGTAAGTGAATTTTCATAAAATTGGACACGTACGTTTGATCACCTATTTCGTAACGACTACAAATGTTCTAATACAAATGTATTTAGAAGTAAGTAGATAAATGATTTTTAATAGAACAACAAATAATATTATGGTACTTAGTTCTAAAGTTATTGTTTGACTTTTAACTCGACTAAATAAATCATTATTTATTACCCAGATCAAACATATACCCATTTTCATTTTAATAAAGAGATTTTCATCGCCGATGGGACTTTATAAAAGGCTGCGTGCAATCTTGTACCGTATTAAGTAAATTAAAATAGTTCTACCTCAAAGACTCTCAAAGAATAATGCAGATTACATCGTCACAGGATAATGATATGGATACTTTATTTAACATCGGCTAGGTAAGAGGTAAATCAATATCGATTCAAGTAGTAGTAGAAACTAATATATTCACTAGGTATTTTTGAAAAAAAATTGGATGGAGTATACTGTACTTGTGTTATATATCCTCAGCAGTATATTATATTGCTGAGGCTGTTACGCTACTTCGATAGGGTGAAAATTTAATTCGCCATTCCCTTTAACAGTTAGGAGATGTGTATCGTAAAATTCCGCCTTTGAGAACATCGTCGTCTTAAAAGGAAATACCAAGGAAATTCGGGACTTCTAGTACAAGTAGTTTTTGAGCTTTCGTGAGGTGTGATTGACATTCCGTTTTGTGTCTATTAGGGAGATAAGATGAAAGTTCATAGGTATACTGGCGGCCCGACCCATCTTGCCAATAGGCATGACCACGAAATCGGTGTTTATTTACTTTTTATGCTTGCAATAACGTACATAATAACTTCTCGCTAGTAAAAAAACTAGTAGTTAGTATCAAAGATTGAATTACACATAGAAACAGAAGCGTAGTCGAATTTCTTTTGTACTATGTACAGATAATGTAAAAAATCGAATTCTGTATTTTATTGTTTACTATTTGTAGTCAGTTTTTTCATATTTTATTAAAGTTACATTTTTTTAAAAATTTTTACCAGCCGTTTTGATTTTTCGTGAAATTTCTAATAGCAGGATTTTATTTGCTCGTCATACAGATAGTCTGGCCGTGTAAAGTCATATGTCAGCCGGTTTCGCGACAAGGGTAAAGCTGAGTTTGGTGAAATATTTGGGAAATGTGAACAAAACATCTGCATATAAAGGTAGACGTTAAATTAAATGTTGTGAGGGAAATTGCATAAAACTGCCTGGTGGTATACAAGTACGATTAACGATTTTGCTATTTATTTGGATGATATTCTTCAAATTTATATCTAACTGTTTAACTGACATCAAACTGTATTTTATAACCTGTACCATTTTTAACACTTAAAAGTAATGAACGTAGTCGCGGATTAAAAATGTTAATACAAGGTATTTTTATTATTACATTCATTTACATTATACATCAAAACACCTTCAATGCTTCAATATAAGAAAGATTATCTGGTTTGTTCAAAACATTAACTTTACGTGGTTATCAGCGTTTCAACGGTTTGTTTATGACGCTATAAATGTCCACCTTTATAGGTCCAGTAATCGTTTAGTATTTAAATGCTTAATTAAGTTAATAAGAATTCAAGAGTACGACGTCAGCAATGCTTCTAAAATCTATTTACGGGTAACATTCTAAAACAGTTTTTTTTACTAGCTTCCGTGTCAGCAGAATTTAATGGACAACTACGCATAACGAATTAAAATGCACGAGTGTGCGTACAAACATAAGTGCATTCTCTATTTCGTCACTCATAGTTCACTCAGAACGATTTGCCTTTAGTAGTACTATCGAACCATGCTAGTTATTTCTACATAAAAAAGAAATCAATTCTTCAATAAAATAATCATCTAACTCGATGGCGTGAGAAACGATAGTTATTTCACGAGATGTGACGTAATCAGATACTGCTTGTCGCATGAATTTGATAATTAAAGCTAAAGAAGCTCCACGCTCTAAGTAATAAAGCGGTTCGAGAGTACTTTCGACTTTAGTTTATCCCTTTCCTAAAACTGGTATTTATTGGTTTGAATAAAAAAAACTGTACAATTCTATTTAATTACTCATTTTACTGAGGGAAAACTTTTTGTACATCATATTACTCATTGTATTTTTGCAACAAAACAGAATACAGGCTTGCTTAGACTTACAAAAATTACTCCCCTTTGATTACACAATGAAAACAAACCTACAAAGGTAAGTTTTGGTAACTGTAATGTAGCCTTTGAAGTCGGATGCGCGGAAATGGAAAAATAATGTGATTACTTTAACACGTTTCGTGAAATATGTTTTCCCGGTAGGGGAACTTCAGTTACATCGACGGAACTAAAATGGCGGGGACTCGGGGAGAGTATCAGGTGCGTATCTTCTAGGGTTCTGTAGCTTAGATTTATTCCAACCAAAGTCAAATAAAGAACAAAGTGTGAAAATCCATATTTGTCCCAATAACGCCTTATATCATTTGGATGCTACAATTTAACAAAATGAACACCGAATTAGGTACAAAACGTAGTCAATCGTTTGATTAAATTAGAACTCATTCATTCACTCTTGCATTTATTACCTATCAACGTGATAGATCCTAAATTGGGCCTAACTTTAGCAACAATTTTCATTCAGATGGTTCTATTAATTCTCAGATCTTTAATAAATATTCTAGTATTAAAAAAACCATGAAAAAAATATTTTGTCAACTTTTGATGTTAGCAAACATAATAACACACTTCCGATTTAACTCGGTAAACTCCAGGGGCTGAGAGACTTCTCCCTACACAATTTGGGTAAATTAAAATGTTTTTTATAAAGGTTTTTTATAAAGGTTGGTTTAGATTTAGGCTAAATGTACCGCCCTTAGGGACACCCCTTATTTCCCTATGTACCAGGTGTGACAGGATGGGACTTCGTTTAGAGATTGAGGAAATGCTTTTAAATCTTATATCCTTTATCCTGCTGTTTACATAAGCTCTCTATTAGAGGGTTGGGTAAAAATCTGAGACACTTTCATAATATGATAAACTTTACGTTATAGATTTTAAAAAGGTATGAAATAGAGTTTCCATATGTAAGCAATTTAAAGAACACAATAACTTATTGTTGTTGATTAGTTGATGTAATTCATCTCTTTTTTGTAACCAAAATCCACTACAGGCGCGAACTGAGGTACTTAGTCTTCTTAGAAGTGCCAGACCTCTTGCCAGACTGATTGCATTGCATGAACATCATGTGATTGTCACACTATGAGTGAAAATCTTGGTAATACGACGCCATTAGTTGCGGAATGCAGGTTTTCAGGCACATTCGTGAACTGAGCACTCAGTAGCAGTGGCGTGCATTAGTGGGTCCCTGTGTTTAAAATTGAAGCTAAAGCGCCAAAATAATGAGTTAAACTACTCATGCGTTGAATACACGTTAGGGGTCCCCGTAGACCAAGGGCCCCGTATAATTGATAAGACGGTAGCTCATTATAGGGCTACCTCTAGTATTGATATAGGTGAAATAACATTATATATGACAGGTGGTTTCATTTTCTAACAAATATGTCACTTAAATGTCACTAGTGAAACTAGAAACTGATTTGTTCTAAAAATAACAATATAATTGTTTCTCGTGTTTCACAGTGATTGCATGTTCACGTGACTTGCCGTATTTCGCTAAGTGTTGCAGGAAATATAACTATACCTAACAAAGGGGTGAAAACGTGCCAGCTAACGAATTATGATATTAAAGTCAAATGAGTCGCGTGAATGATTTACTTAATGCCGATAAAGGATGTAAAACAAATGAAAGTAAAAGTTAACCTTCACGTTGCCTCACATTTATACGCTTAACAGTCAGAAGTATACATTATATTTTTAAATTTTATTCCACTGGCATTAAAAGGAAATAGCATTGAATACGAGGAAGCAAAATATTTGCCGTAGTTAAATAAAGGGGCAACTCGAGAAAAATGTGACGAAGATTTTTAAAGACGGCCAGAATTTGTGCTTGTACGCCTGGATGACTTCGTGGAACCAACATATGAGGTTACGAGTATTCGTTTAAAAATACAAAGGAAGTCATTGAGAGTATATGAGATGTGGTTATTAAATCATCATAGATAGGTACTAACTTCAGCCTCTTTGCTCGTATTCTACTTGGTTACAAGGTATGTCACTAGGTGCATCATAATTTCTAGATCATCAGCACGACCTTTAGTTCAGGATCTTTAGAAGTGTAGGCATACAACTACGACTTTGATCTTATTAAGGACTTGAGCCAAAATGTGGCGAGTTCAAAGCTCGATAGCCGATAGAACTGAATAATTAATATTTACAAAAAACGCATGTAAGTATATACAATATATGCCACATAAAAGTACACAAGTGTCACTGTTGCTAATGACACCAGTCGCTTTGGCCGAAATCGATCTTACATGTGAGATAAAATAGTTTTCTTACCTTATTAAGCTGATCGTCAGCCTTCGCTAGCACAACTTCGCACCCTTCCCTGTGTGCGAACAGCTTCCGCGCCTGAACCTTCATGTGGAAGGTCTTCTCCACCAGTGGGGTGGATACCAGCCTCTCAAGGGACGCAGCCGCATTCCCGTAGCCCACCACGTCGGCTTCCACCTCCTGGAGCAGCGTTTCCCAAGTGTGGAACAGGGATGATGGACAGGCTGCCCTGAGAACAATGAATGAGTATTGAAAATCAGATCAAGAAAGATTTTTTTTTATGTAAAAAGACTCCACCTGATGATAAGTGGTCGTGAGATATGATATGAAATAGACAGTCACAATAAATAATAATGTAACCCTTTTTTTGGGTCTGTCTGGCCTGGTCGACACCGGGACACATTTCTTCAAAGCGGGACAGTACCTTTGAAAATTACACGTCTGGTCATGTTAATAATAGACCCTATTGATAATGTCGACTTCACTCTGAAGGCCTGCTCAGATGCAGTTTCACGTCCCGCCTGAAGAGCCCGGGATTATATGAGGGAGGGAAAACATGAGCTGGAAGGGCATTCCATGCCTTAACGGCACGGGGCAGAAAAGTGCAACTAAACCTCTTGGTACGGGCCACCAGTAAATAAATATCTGGGACATCTTGGACATTTCCACACACGGTCATCTGACCCCAAACTAAGCAGAGCTTGTACTATGGGCGTCAGAGACTGATATACATACATAGATATTTTTAAATACATAATCACACCCAGACACGGAACAAACACCGATGTTCATCACACAAATATTTGTCCCGAGTGGGAATCGAACCCACGACTCTTGGAACCGCCAGCCAGGGTCACTAACCACTGTTTCACCGAGCCAGTCAAAAACCAGTCCCTGTATTGGTAGGTAGGTATTATGGATGGCAACGCTGACCAGCACGTGTTGTTCGGGAGTGGAATAGGGAGGAAGTAATTTATTCTACAACAATTTGAAACTACGAAATCTGGGACTTTTCTTTTATCGTTTTGGTTTTTGTGAATTTGAAGTTGTATGTATAGTTTTATATTTGTAACTATTTATCAGTCAAAAACATGTTACTGGTTCTGTATTTTCAGTTTTCAGTTATGTTTTGAATAATTAACTATTAATTAACGTTACTTAAACAAACACCTGCCTGTTACACAAAATCAACTCCATAGCCTTAGGTATTTAATTTCCCTATTATAATTGCAACATTCATAAATAAGAAATGCAAGAGTTGTATTCCGTTGTGAGTTTTCAGTTAATTTACGTTTGAATAAACCTGGCCATACGAAATAAAATTATTATTCTAACGTGGAATTCTGGTAAAAACCTTGTTCAATAAAGCTTTGTTTATTTTATGAGTTTTGTTTGAACAGTTTCTATGCAACTATGTTCGTGTTTGTTATTTTTCACTATGTGAATGACGTGTACAATTCAGGATGTTGTTTTGTGTTCTACATTTGAATTTCTTTACATTTTAATAACGTAAAAAACGTTTATAAATACGTTTTATTAATAACCATTGTATACAGTTTATACACTCAGTTCCCTCGCGACCTTGATTGGTATAACTCAGTCGAAACGCCGCAGCAAGTAAAGTAATCTACGAATTAGTTACTGTTCTTATCATGTAAGGACGGATGTTTACCATTATACATATATTACATACATAAAATCACGCCTTATTCCCAGAGGTGTAGGCAGAGATCACTTCCTGCCACGTGCTACGGTCCGGGCACATCACCGTCGCTTCTTCCAAATCTTCTTCATGCATGCTCGTCGATTACGTGTACTTTTAAGTATAGTTTTAATCTAATAAAAGTCTAAAAATAGTGATTTATTTTCATATGAACAATGTTTACCTTTATTTTATACTTTACTAGTGGTCCCGGCGAATTTCATACCGCCAATTAAATACTGATTCTTTTTTCTATATTTTGCTCATTGAAACCTTCCCTGGTCGCAGCGTGATGTTATATAGCCTAAAGCCTTCCTCGATAAATGGTCTATACAACGCAAAAGATTTTTCAAATCGAATCAGTAGTTCCTGAGATTAGCGCGTTCAAACGAACAAACAAACTAACTTTTCAGCTTTATAATATTATAAGATAACAGTTGTACCACTCATAACTTAATCTTTAACTTGAAGTACCTTTCTATCAAATTGCACAGTGGAGCCGACTCGTACGTGCCCGCTACGCGAAATAATCTATTTCGAATAGGCGAAGATTCCCGAGTGGAGTACAGGCACAATGCGAATAGACTTCTGGCATTCTAAAGTGCTTTGCGGATATTTTCCTCTTCCTTTATTTTCTGAGCAATTTAGTCTTCGCCTATTTTAGAATAGGAGAGGATCTTATCTTGTTAATTTATGGTGAGTTGTCTGAGAGGGATAAATGGTCAATTGCTACTCGTATGGCCAAACTGTAGATAGTCTGTTTCCTTACAAATTAAGAATATAATTTTTACTTTATTTGTTTTTATTTTTTAATATTAACTTTGTCTATATACGCTTTTATTGCACAAATAATATTATTTAAATTTTATGACGCAACCCTTTAGAGAAATACATTTGATATGTCAGTTTTGGGTGCACAAACGGATGGATTGTTGCATTGTTAAACTATAGCATCAATAAATTTTATTTCGAAATACGAGACAGAAGGTTTTCAACTATGTTGTGTGTAGCGTATTTGTAATCTTTCGCCGACATATTCCTTTATGTCATATTCTGATTTATGTCTTCGCTGCTTTGCGAAATCGATTTGGACTCCGTCATGCAAGATAAAGTTGAAAACGGTTTACACGATTTGGATGCATATTCGTTCATCGTATACACCGTGAAATTTTAGTGGTTGTTTTCCCGTGGCAGAACGACTTGCCTTTAGTAATACTATCGAATCATGCAAATTATTCCGCGAAAAAAAAAATTTTTTTTTTCGATTTTTTAGAATAATAATTTTCCAACTCGAAAACGAGAGAAGCTATCGTTGTTTTTGAAGATGTGACGTATTCAGGTACTGCTTGCCGCATGAAATCGATGCTTAAAGCTAAAGAAGCTCTTCACCCTAAGTCATAAAGCGGTTCGAACGTGTTTTCGAGTTACGGTTAAACCTTTCGTAAAACCGGCATTTTTTGATTTTACTAAAAAAGAACTGCACACATCTTTTGTACTACTAAGATGGAATCATTTTACTGCGGGAAAACAACCACTAAAATTTCACGGTGTATATTTAAACACTGTAGAAACTTCGAAGAAGCGTCATGGAAATACCATTAACTAAAGTACTGACATTATTTGATTTGGTATACCACCAGGATAGGTTCGAAAATTTGATCGTAAACCACCAAGACACTCTGGAACAACATGTAAACTTTTTAACAAACAGTGGGCATAATATCATAAACGTAGTTTGAAACGACGCAATGGCTACGTTTGCCCGTACAATAAACTTCACAACACCACTCTTTTTGCTTCCAGGTTTAAATAATAGACCAAGTCGGTTTACTAACAAGAGATCCTTAAAATAGCCAGCGAAATGCTTCTTCAACCATTTATAAAGAGTGGAAATGGACGGACGAAGATTCAAACTAACTTTTCAGTTTATTTGAATTTATTAATAAAGAAAAGTACACATGAATTACGGTATATTCGTGTTATGTAATTAAACGTAATTAAGGGAAAACTGTGTTTAGAATAACCGTTAGTAAGGTTATCTTAGACTTTCCGCTTCAGAAAACAATGTTGATTACTGAATTCAACGAACAATCAAGATACCTTTTGTTGTTTCATTTTCTATATCAGGTAACTCCATCCTTTTAGATAAACTTTTTGATTGAAAGCTTTAAAGGTGCAGCGAGTCGCTAATGGGCTGGTTTGATAAGATATATTGAGTTGTTTCAAAAGCAAATTGACGTCATCTCAACGAAGTTACCTAGACACTAATTGACACAAAATGTTCACTCAATTTACTGTTACGAGTGACTAGCGGCCGCCCACGACTTCGTCCGCGTGGAAATTAAAAAAAAAAGAAATAGTCTATAATGTACTTTGTAAAATTGGCTATGTATTAGTTAAATTCCCGTCGAAATTGGTCCAGCCGTTTCGAAGATTAGCGGAAACAAACAGGCAGACAGACGAAAATTTCTGTAGATTCTTTTCTTGGTACCCGATATATATTCATACCCAATTAGTAAAAAGTCGTTATTTTAATATTACAAACAGACACTTAAATTTAACCTAGTTGTATAGATTAATTAACTTATGAATACTGGTTTCAATGTGAATATTGCTTTACTATTGTAATAGCAAACGGTCAAGAGTACATTAAAATAATGCGAATATTTAGCTTAATATCAATTAGTTAATTGTAATTGAAAGTGTAAATTCGAGATAACGAAGACGGACTAGCCTCTATTAATGATATTATCATAGTTACTAATAATCTTAATGCTGGGTAATCATGAACGAGGTTTAATACTATTGCTAATGGATTCTGCTGCTAATCCGCGGAAATTGTAGGAGTGTATTAGTGTATGCATGTGTCCATAGTACTGACACGGCATAGACAGACAAGGGTTAATTACCAGAATTTCGGCTCGTTGGTTTGTTGGACGAGGACTGATAGGCCCCTGGTTCGAGTCCCAGGTCAGGTCAAGGGATAGCGGGCATTTTGATATCGGTTTTGTACAATGGGTTCAATCAAGATCTAGACACGCGGTAGCGTGTCAAGCCAAGTTCAAGAAACAGAACTGGCGAGCCGCACCGTGTGTAATATTACACGAACCATTTGGAACCACTTTTGAACCCCTCATAAATCAAAAACTATTTCACATAAACGTATCAAATTTGGCTCATATATTGTGACTTGCGAGATAAATATGTGTTCTAAATTTCATAAGCTTATCTCAAACAGTTATTTAGATATTAATGTCCAAAAATCCTCATTTTTATCATTGACTGACTGACAGATCAAAATTCTAACCCAGTTCCAAATGACCTAGAGAGTTAAAATTTGGTATGCAGATAGGTAATTACATGAATACAAAGGAAAAAATAAAAAACTGAATTTTTTTTTTTTTTTTTTATAATGAGCTAACAAGATGACCTCACTCCACCTGATGGTAAGCGGAAGTGAGATCCAAATATGAGGTCGACAGGCACAATATACCATATTGAGCCTGTCGCACTCACCCTGAAAGCCGTTTCACCCCCCCCCCCCCCCCGGAACATCGATTTTTGAGGGAAAGGGGGACGTGAAAGAGGAGACTACTGCTGCGGCAACAACGAGACAAGGCGTGGAGAGAGAGACCCCTGGCCGCCGGGCTGACCCGCTCCACCTGCACAATACCGCCGCTAAGACTCCACTGGTCCGGCGCTTGCCGCAGCAATGGTTCCCCCGGCTCCGGTTCGTACAGTGCTGATTCCGGAACGCGGCCTGACCGAGAGAGGTCAGAGTCACTTGGCGGGTTTTACGCAACTGTATGGTGGTAACAATTAGGTTAGGTTCTATTATGAACGCTTAACATAAATACCTAATTAGTGCCTAATCACGCCTATATACCGGGGAAGGCAGAGCACTAAGTATATATTTACAATTAAGAGTAGGTACGTGATGATAAAATAATACTTACTTAACTGCGAATCTATGTGAGACGGTACTGTTTGCTGATGATACGTCTTTGATTTTTAAGGTTGACAGAGGTAAAAATAACTACGACGAGGTAAATAGTGCCCTCTCGCAAGTTCTGCGCTGGTTTAATACAAATAATTTATTGTTAAAATGCAAAAAAAAACGAAATGTATAAGATTTACAATGCCTAATGTAAGAAAAGTTGATACTAACATTATTGTAAATAAGGAAATTGTAGAATTGACTGAATCTACAAAATTTTTAGGAATCACTATAGATGCTAAGTTACAGTGGGGACCTCATATCTCTGTTCTGGCAGATAGACTTAGTTCAGCTGCGTATGCAGTCAGAAAAATCAGGATGTTGACTGACATTGAAACGGCAAGATTAGTTTATTTCAGCTATTTCCATAGTGTTATGTCATACGGTCTTCTGCTGTGGGGATCTGCTACAGACATTCAAACCATTTTTGTACTACAAAAAAGGGCCATCAGATCCATATATGGTATAAGACCGCGCGACTCCCTTAGAGATATTTTTAAAGATATAGATATTTTAACCGTAGCTTCTCAGTTCATTTTAGATTGTATCGTATATGTTCATAAAAACATGCACTTATTAAATAAAAAGTCGGATTCTCACAATTTTAACACCAGAAATAAATATAAGCTTTCCGTTCCAAGACTCAGGCTTCAAAAAGTTGGAAAATCATTCATAGGTTTAAGTATAATATTGTTCAATAAAATTCCGCAAAATATTATTGAATTGCCGTTGTATAAATTTAAAGTCTATATTAAATCTTGTCTTTTGAAAAAGGGGTACTATAAAGTAGAAGACTATTTGAATTTTGCTGTCCGGTTGTCTCCCAATATCTGACCTATAAGGTTGCGATTTATGCTGCGAAATATAATAGTATAAATTAAATAATAATTTTATAGCTATAAGTAGGTAGGTGTATATACTTATTATTATTACAATTCCTATAATAAGTAGGTACGTAGGTTTAGTATAGTATAGGGTCTAGTTTTAGTTTTGAATTTGTCCTTTTCAAAGGACCCACGGCGTTACGATGATATATACTTTTCTACAAAAAGTAATGATATCCAATCAAAAACATAAATGTGAAATGAGAGCCAAGTTCAATATTATGATAATTGCCTTGGTTGTTGACTTCAACGACAAAAGAAGTGAGATCTAAATGGGTGCCAAGTTCAATGGTCAACCCTGAAATTTATTTATAAGTAACACTATAACATACCTATCATATCTTCTTATAACATAAGATAATGTATGGTGGTAGCCTATGAAGGTCTGTCTTGGCTAGTTTCTATAAACCTACCAACGTTTTATTATGTTCGCTCGGTAGTTTCTACCAACAATCCAAATTTTCGGAATTATAAAATAAAAACCGACAAATACTTGTAGGCTTAGAACTTGCGACGGCTATAATTCATATATGAAAACTAGCCAAGACAGACCTTCATAGGCTACCACCATACATTATCTTATGTTATAAGAAGATATGATAGGTATGTTATAGTGTTACTTATAAATAAATTTCAGGGTTGACCATTGAACTTGGCACCCATTTAGATCTCACTTCTTTTGTCGTTGAAGTCAACAACCAAGGCAATTATCATAATATTGAACTTGGCTCTCATTTCACATTTATGTTTTTGATTGATACTTACATACACCGTTGAATAGTCCTTTTCAAGTAAACAAAAAAGTGTTAGGACGACTAACCTGTCATAGTAGTCCATTTTGAAATACACTCTTCGAACCCTAACAGCGTGTTCACACCTAGCGATTTTTGGGCGATTTCGATCATGCCGCGGCGATATCGCGGCATGATCGCGGCGTGATCGCGGCGGTTATTTAATCGCGGCTTGCACCCTGCGAGCTCGCGGCAAAATCGCGGCAATATCGCCGCGATCAAAATCACAAAAAAAATTGCTAGGTGTGAACAGGCACTTATAGAAATTATAACAATTCAACTAAATCGTGCTTTAATCGGACTGTGAATTACTTGTATGATTTTAGACTTTCGCGTTCCATTACACTAAAATATGTCTTTATGGGTCTACACGCGATATTAGGAGTAGCAAATTACATAGCTACTTACTGCCCGACGTTTCGACTGGGTTACACCAATCGTGGTCGCGAGCGAACTGGCGCAGCCCGTCTTCGTCTGCCACAGCGGTTGTGAATTTCTTGATCCACCCCCGAACCAGCACTAATGTCATTTGTACAGCTACCCACATTTGTCTGACACACTACACTCACTGTATCCGGGTTCATATTAGACTGCTAAGTTTTAGTGCTGGTTCGGGGGTGGATCAAGAAATTCACAACCGCTGTGGCAGACGAAGACGGGCGGCGCCAGTTCGCTCGCGACCACGATTGGTGTAACCCAGTCGAAACGTCGGGCAGTAAGTAGCTATGTAATTTGCTACTCCTAATATCGCGTGTAGACCCATAAAGACATATTTTACTGTGAATTACTTGCTTATAGCCTTTTAAACTATGTATCATTTATTTTGATTGGCGCCGATACAAGATTCCATACTTGAGCACATGATCTTTTGTGTGAATTTTTCTATTTTCGATTAAGATCGGCCGCTATATTACCATAGATAAATAAAAGGTACCAACAAGGCGCATCCCTACAAATCCACACATCCATAGTATTCCGTATGGACAAGGGATTATTCCAGAGTGAATGGAATCGTACCTATTCGGTGCCCATCACTTGGTCAGGCCACAGGATCGGTGGTGTGGTCGGACCGTAGCGAATGCTTTCAACTTTATTGATATTTCATTTTATGACTCGGCTGTGAAGTGCTATTTAATTTATTTACTGGCCGGAACAACCTTTGTGGGTGTGCGATGAGATTAAAGGGACACATTGCTTATTTGCGGTGGCACAACACAATTTAATATATTGAAATGTACACGTACGCAGGAGATCACCACTTTAATCTAAAAAGTTTTGCTCCGTTATAATTACTACCAGGAATCTGGAATCGTGCAATTTGAAAAAACATAGTTTTACTTATTGAGGCCAGTTCAAACCCCGCCAGGTACCAATGTGTTTTTCAAATTTGAATTTCATATGTACCATCATTCGACGCTTTAACGGTGAAGGAAAACATCGTGAGGAAACCAGCACACCTGAGAAGTTTTCAACGGTGTGTGAAGCCATGTCAGAGGCCTACGGGCGGCTTAAAAACTCTGACACCAGGTTGTTCATCAACCATACGATAAGAAGAAGACTTATTGAGGCGAAATTTAAAAAATATATTCAGAAAAATATTTTTGAAGATTTCTTCTCAGCGATTTATTTGAACAAGACTTAATTTATACAAGTGTGTCAAAGCGCGAGTTCAACTCGTACTTGACCGACTTTTGGAGTCATCATTACCTAATCTATCAACCTCCGTAAGCCCCGTTTAACCGCTCATCCACCTGTCATCAAGTTATCAGACCTTTCCATCCCATAAGATAACAGTACGAATGAATATAGGTACTCGTATGTAATACCTATGTTTGGTGTAACCCTGTCGAAGCGTCGAGCAGTAAGTAGTTATATTTTCAATTGTATTTCTTATCGCCCTAAGACAGTTATTAATGTCACTAAATATACCAATTAAATAGCCTTGCTTATATAGGTTAAGTGTTCACCTACAAATTCGGAAGTATTTAGGTGTAATTCTAGGTACAGTTTAACTTGTATCAATACCGGCTATTAGTTCCAAAGCACTAGAGTATTGTTTTAATAATTCGTCATCATGCAAACTGACCATTCGATGTCCATGACAATAGTTCAGTAAATAAATTAAACGCTAGTTCACGCGACCCCAAATTGAAATATCAATAAAGTTAAAAGCTTTTGCTCCAGCCCGACCGCAATGCATATGAAGAGTTAATATACACAGCCATTTAATAATGCCAAGGATGGACTACCATTTGCGAAAATTTCGGGTTGGTAATTTATTAATTGAACTATAAAACCAGCCAGTAACACGTTTAATTCGTCGTAATAATTGTTTTATTCATTAGCTTGTGGTTGTAAATATACACGCGACATTTATTCTGTGTTATGATGTTTTAACGCCCTTAGTTTTATTTAAACGTTGTTGGTGTATTCCTTTAAATAGGTACCTTATGGATAATGTTCATGATTTTAAATAATTAGGTACCTTTGAAGTGTTCTATAATCTGAATCGACATGTGTAATTAGTTTCGACATACAACCAAAATTGAAAAAGTTAAACGTGTTTAAAGTTCTGATCGTTTGCACTTTTCATACAAATGAACGCTGTGATATGACGTCACACCACAACATCCAGTACATTGCAAAAAATATTTTACGTTCTAGAATATAAATTCGTATTACAAATACATTCAACGTGCTAATATACAGGGTGTCCCAAAAGTAGTGTCAAGCGGAAGTCCTGAGATAGAACACCCGTGGGGTATCCGAAACACCCCCATGTATGTTCCGCGATTTTTTATAGTTTTCGAGTTATGATTATTTTTCTAAATTTTTGAGAACAACTGACCTAACCGACTAAAAATATTCTGAAGAAAAAAGTATTTGACTTTTTTGAGTAATTCTTTTTGCAAATCAATTTTCATGAGTTTTTCTTTAATGCCTAAAATATTTGTCTCCATAACTTATATGGAAATTATCAAAATTATGGTACAAACTGAAAAGTTACGTTCTGTAAATAATGTCTTACAATTTCAACGTTAAATTTAAAATATTAGCATGTAGCTGCGTGGCTTCTAAGTAACTTTAAAAACTGAGTTAGACTCTCAGCTTTCATAATCATTAATAAAAACTGGTACTTAATGGGCTACTTTTGCTGAAATCGGACTCTAAAGACAGAGAGGTGGAAAAATAATAAAAATTAGCCATTTGAATACGAAGTTTTATTTGGACATTTTATTATTTCTAAAGTTAATAAGAGTGTTAACAATCAAAATTATACCAGAAATGCTAAGAAAAAACCACTTAAAAGTTTAATTTGTGATACTTAAAAATTTAATTAAGTTTAAAAATGGGAACTTTATTGAAAAAAAAAAAGTTATCGATTTTGATTATTTATTGTAAAAAGTTTATAAGTAGAAGTTTATTAAAGTCCGTAAAGAAAGCAAAGTTCGTCAAGTTCGTCGTAACAAAGGTATTGCATGTGAAAACAGTGTGAGCGCAATGAAACTTAAATTTAACAAAAGAAAGCATCCAAACGTTTGCATCTGAGTGCTCCTGTATTAAATTTAGGTTTGTTAACAAACTGACTAACTTTCGGAATAATAAAATGTCCAAATAATGCTTCGTATTCAAATGGCTAATTTTATGATTTTTCCACCTCTCTGTCTTTGTAGTCCGATTTCAGCAAAAGTAGCCCATTAAGTACCAGTTTTTATGAATGATTATGAAAGCTGAGAGTCTAGCGCAGTATTTAAAGTTACTTAGGAGTCATGCAGCTACCTCCTAATAACTTAAATTTAACGTTAAAATTGTAAGACACTATTTACAGAACGTAACTTTTCAGTTTGTACCATAATTTTGATATTTTCCATATAAGTTATGGAGACAAATATTTTAGGCATTCAAGAAAAACTCATGAAAATTGATTTGCAAAAAGAATTACTCAAAAAAGTCAAATAATTTTTTCTCTATAATATTTTTAATCGGTTAGGTCAGCTGTTCTCAAAATTTTAGAAAAATAATCATAACTCGAAAACTACAAAAAATCGCGGAACATACATAGGGGTGTTTCGGGTGCCCCACGGGGTGTTCTATTTCAGGACTTCCGCTTGACACTACTTTTTGGGACACCCTGTATAATGGCTTATTGTGAAATTGAGACACAGTACCATTCTCCATTGCGTTTACGAATACATTTATTTATTTATTTATTTATTTATTTGTTTATTCAAAATCCACAGCTCTTAAATAAAAATTACAGATAATCTTCTAAATCACAAAGCAAATAACGGATTTGATTTGAAGATGGAATGGGTTAAACGGACATAAACCACTATCTTTCTGCCTGCGAATCTGTCCGGGAGAAATCGTGAAGCGAATTCTTTTAATATCTAGCCTATATTCTTCCATATCTCTAGAATATCTTTATGTATCGGCCTTATATCGGTTCAGTAGTTTGGCTTAAAAGTGCTGACATACAAGCCGACTCACTAACACTAGTAAAGAAGTAAATTTAATACCCCTATTAAGGATTTTCCTGTAAGAATTTAAGGTTTTTGTATAAGGACGCCGAACTTTAATGGCCATTTCGATTTTCGCTTACAATAATGTTATCACATGAATAAGGTTCTCGTTAGATTTTCCCAGGGGACGACCACGTGAGGTTTTATAAGGGCACGTGATCAGTTTCAAAAAGGTTCAATGACTTTACTTAACGCCCACATAACTACTCTTCGTATTATAAACTTCCGTAGACAAGCAAAGGGTGTCTACTTCCTATCAGTGGGCTTTAAACTTGTTCGAAGAAATTATCTACGTAAGTCTTAACTACGCAAGATTTTAGACTTTCGCGTTCCACTACCTGCACTAAATATTAGTCTTTATGAGTCTACAGGCGTTAATAAGAGAAGCAAATACCTAGCTACTTACTGCCCGCGACGTTTACACTGGGTTACACCAATCATGGTCGCGAGCGAACCTCCTAATAAAGGTACCCATAAAGACTAATATTAAGTCTTAACTATCACTATGTCAATTGCTTATTATGGTTACTTGTAGGAATATATATGCCGTCTAAGGCCCCGGGTTTGGTTTACTCAGCCCGGAGTTAGGAAGTTGGCGAATGCGTGCCCGGGCCTCGGAAAGCACGTTGAGCCGGTGGTGCGCCTGATCTGGCATCGGTCTTGTCTGATTACCGTTCTATTTGTGCACTCAACTGTGCACTATAATACTTAACTGGACTTTGTAGTTGCCTGATCTCAATTGATCGGACGGACACCTTATAGTACACAGGTTGAGGGGTGAGAGCTTTGCGCCGCAAGTCCGGTGATGATGACAAGGCTACTCCATGCCTTCGTAGTCAGTTACGAAAAAAAAGTACATAGCTGCGTTCATACGATGTCGAATTTAGGCTACATAACATCTTATAAGAATACCTGCCCAAACTATTACAAGTTAACCTAATTTGTTATTCCACACACACCATGCAGAGACACCTAACCAACGTAGCTAAATAAAATATTGCCATAGGGGAAACTTTTATCAATATCCGATAGCCAATAAGTATAGCACTTCTGCCTTTTGACATGAGCGCTTGGGAACTAAATGGGTAGATAGCGACTCGGGAAAACGGGGTCAAATGTGATATACCGATTTAGGGCGCATACACGATATACTCCACAACACGATAAAATAATAGCGTCTATGTAAGGTTGACAGCCTTAAAAGTTTCTATTGTCCCTGTCAACCTCATATGTGAACCTCACGGTTGCTTACCATCAGATGGAGTGAGGTTATCCTCAACATCGGATATTAAGAACAAAGACTTTGTATTGCTCGGCCTATGCTGATTTAAGGGATAAGATGAATCGTCCAATTTTTCTTTACAGACAGTGCCTGGAAAAGGTCGGGATTTTTCTTGTACCGATAAATTTCGTTGTGGTTTTATCTGAAAGCTTAGTTAAATGTGTACTTGTTTTATAAACTTATTTATTTACTCAACCTCTTTTACATACAAGTCAAGTGAATACAGCAGTATGAAATTGGTATGTTTTTTTTATCTTAGCCCAGAAACTTGATATATGATTACAATAATTATATAGTACTGAATTCCAAAACGAATTAACGGGCCCTTCTTAACCTTCTATGATTAAATTAAGAGCAAATAAAAAAATCTAATCTAACCTAAAGCTAGTACCCATTTTTTAATATTTTCCAATGTGCACGTAAAAATATGGTTCAATCTATATCAGTTCGGCGTAGGTCGTTTCAAGTTCGCCTTAGACAATTAAGTCCTCCTATTTAAGGTAATCTGTGCATGCCGTGTAAGTCGTGTAACTCACTAAGCTTGTATGTAATTCAAAATGAGGCATGTTGATGACGTCAATTTATACTTGTTAAGAGAGATCCGACGTTTGCAATTTGTCTCGTAAGACTTCAAGGGATCACTGAGTGGGTGAATATATTTCCACAGAACACCCCTCGCATGTCTAATATTGCTGTTTTATGCAATATTTGATACTCGATTTTCCCTGCGACTCTAGTAAAATTGGTAAAACCTTACTTTTTATTTTTAAACTCGACCACGAGAGCTATTGCCGTCAAACTGTCTCACAGTTTGGCAGAGTGTAGTTAGAAAAATTAATTTGTCCGGTATATTCACCATGTATTTTTTTTTTGGAGAGTGTATTACTTTGTTCACCCGTGATCATGGCACTTGCAACTGCGCCAAAATATAGGGAAAGGGCCAAAAAAGAACCTGTAATACAGGTACAATAAATACATTTTTCTGATGTGTTTAACCATGACAGTTTGAAGTTAGACTGAAGACAATTGTAAAAAAAAATGTGGGTTATTGTGATGTAAAAATTTATGAGGACGATTGTCGAAGGTACAAAGAGCTCTACTATTCTTACTAAACTGGGAATTTTGTTTGTTGAAAATGAGATCAAAATGTCTGTAACTAATTATATCTAAATTCTTAAAATAAGGAGTAACTGCAAACCTAAGTGTATTTCCCCGCGTATAAAAGGTACACGTAGAGATGACACGTACACTTTGATAGATGTGAACTTTCTATCATCTGTCATACAGGAAGGGAAGTACCGGGTTCGGTTTCAGGCTGTGTCAATTTACGAAATCTTCAATAATAATCGGGTTACTAATACATCAAAATCGTATAAGATATTGTTAGGAAGTTATATTATTTATTTCTTATAGCAAAGCTTCTGGTCTTTGATATTTTATTATATTTTTTAGGTTTTATATTCTCAGTGGCACGACACTCCGTCAAGATAAGGGAAATGGCACTTAAGTGGTAGGTAGCTCGTGATTCAATAGGTTGTTTTATTCATTCCGTTTACATACTAAAGGTCTTTGATAAAAGTCACCTCATTTACTTACAAAAGGCTTTTACAGTTGAATGAGAGTTATGTAACAATTCCTTTCGAATGCATTCACAAGCTCGGAGTCCGAACGTTTAATCTAACGAAGTGTGAAATATTGAAATCTGACGTAAAGTTATGGTTAGATTTGAATTTTATTAGAATTCGAAGGAAACAAGTTGAAAACAATTTAACTCTTTTGTAGGAAATTTTGCGTTATATTTTTATTCTTTTATGATTTTATGGTTAGCTACCTATGACAGTTATGTTGGTAGGTGGGAAACATTTAAAGTTGTGTTTCTGATACTAAGGCCTCAACACCGGATAGGCCTTCTTGTCCGTGCCTACTTTATAAGTATATGTTTACAATGCAATAGTTAAAACTATGTTATAGACTTTATAAATGAGGGTTATTGGCTTAAAACAGAATTATTATGTTAAACCTAAACCTGTTCAGATACAATTAAAGTAGCGACAAGACCAAATTCATGTTCCTACAGTATCTATATTTCGGATGAATGAAATTATGAGCAGTATCAAAGGACCTCATTAATGGTAGTGCACGTTTTTGAGCTAATTTATGTTAATGACAGCTTCACTAATGCTTGCGTAACTGAATAGGCACTGAAACAACGATACAGCCAATTAGTAGTGGCAATTATATTTGTGCCATTTCGTGTTCACTTAGCGAGAGTAGTTGTATTGTGAAAACAGTTTGATTGTGATTGTCTAGATAGAACACATTAGGGTCCCTTACACGTTAAGGAAATGTCCGACTTTGTCTCCTTCCGAGGCCTTTTAAATAGCCATTTGTCTTCTCAAGTGTCCGTCATTTAGACAGAGGTCCACTTTTTACACTGTGACATTCAAAGGGAAGTAATAGATCTGAATTCTTTTACCCTTCCATGCGATTACGGATTTATATTATGTAACTTAATCCTTGTTAATAGATATAAGGCCTAAATGAACTATGTCTGTTGTGTATGTTTTCATACCAAAACTACTTAACGAATTAAACGTCTTTTAAAAAATCATACATGTAAACCGACTTCCGCTGAAAAGATCATGTGTGAAAGTAGCAATAAAAACTAAATTTGATAGTAAAAAAATACATTCAAAGTTATTTAACAGTGGAATACTCGTTCATATAAACTTTGTGATGTGGAATTTATATAATGTGTTTCTTGATTTCATATTTCATTTCATATTTTATTCTTGTTAATTCGAATACTACGTATTTATCAATATAAATTAACATTTTGCCGTGTAGTAGAAACAAATAAATTATTACGGAGGCATGTTCAACAATTTGTAACAAAATTTTAGTAACGTTGCTATTTTCATGTAAATATAAATAAATGTTTCAACATAAATTTCAGTCGAAATTTCACGTAAAATATTTGCTATGATGAAGTTTAAAAGCCAAATTACAACATTGAAAATCGGGTTAAAAATTTTAAAAATTGAACGCTATAAAAATGTGTCAAAATCACATCGTAATCGAATCATATTTGTAGCTATAATTACCGGGAACGATCGATCTTTGTAAATGAAAAAATGCAGTTGGATCTACCTCTATATTATTTGGTCAATGGATCATAAATAGCATACTTACTTGACACGCGGTATAAAGCTTACTTATCATCAAGCACCTATTTATATAAAAGGTTTGTTGAAACATTAGTTAACGAAGCCCAAACTCCCTTATCATCAAGTGATTGCTTTAAAAGTAAAACTGTTACAGCCAGGATATAGCGGCTGTATCATCCATCAACCTTTGACAGGTACTTAATGGAATAGCAGACATGTTGGTGGTATAGGCCTGGGAAACTAATCAGCCACGTACTGAAGGCACAGGGCCACGTTAATGGGAATGAGAGCCCTGAAAGATTTGGAGATTGTGATAAAATCGAATGCGGACAGGCGGAAATAACTTTTTTTATACTTCATGCCCTTTCAGTTGCTGGTATTTTATAAATTGACTAGTAGTTTAGTTGACACTTACAGTTCGATGTTATAAGTAAATTGTACCCAAAGAATGCCTATATTATGAGCATAAAACTGTTCAATAAACTTCCTGAACATTATTTTACAAGTACTTTCTAAGAAACACTTTAAAAAAGACGTTCAGGCATGGTTAATGTCAAATTGTTTCTCCTCTGTGAAGGATTTCATGAAGTGGGAGTAGGTATTCAAAATGTATCAAGAAGATGATATCTCAATGTATAGAAGCTTTTATGGTATATTATTTAAACTATATTATACTAATATAGTACTGGTATACACCAGCAATAGGTAAAATGTGTGATCTCTAATACTATCTTAAGACCAATTTGTTACCACATCGTTGGAAATAAATATTCTTTCTTTCTTTCTTTCATACAAAATTTATTTATAGCAGGGTTCTTAGCTCACATATAGAGGACGGAGGTTCCTATGCCGCTTAAACGAATGTAAGTAATAATTATACTCTTTTCTCAGAATGTCAGGCGAGGTTTTTCGACAATAGGGCTTCACAAGAGTAATTTATACTGATTCAGAAGGAAACTCGCTTATGAATAAGGTAAAATTACCTAGGGCTCATTATTTAGGAGTATACCTACTTATGATATAAAATATTTCTTTCGGTAACATTATGAGAGCTAGTATAAAGTAAAGCTATTTAGATGCGGTGGAAAACTGAAACTGTCCGGGATATTTACCATGTTGTTTTGTTTTAATGAGCTCCCGATATTTCGGCACTGTTGCAAGCGCCATGATCATGTTCACCCGTGACCACAACATGGTAAATATCCCGGACAGTTTCATTTTTCTAATGTGTGTAACCATGACAGTTTAAAATTATATATTTAGATGCGACTATCTCACGTTCGCACATTTTATGCAACCTTATCGCGCGTAGGTAAGTGTCGCTTTATATCAGTCTTTTGTTTTAACATAATTGTTTCGAAATAAAAAAATATGTATGAAGGCCTAATTTGGCTCCCATCGCCTATTTCGTTTTGTTCGTCGTCGTCGTCGAAGGGGTGGTATAATATGAATACGATTTAAGCCATTATCAACCTTTCCCGCGTTTGCTTTTATGTACGAAATTTAACCTACATTTGACGTGTTGATAATCCATTAAGCGCTCTTTTTTCAAAACCAAATAAGTAATGTATGTCAACATGCTTGTTACTTCTTAGAAGAAAAATGTACCTATGTATTATACACGCCAAGCAAGCGTAGTGTACAAATACACAAATATAGTTCATAAAGATCTCGCCAACAAACTAGTAAGTAGGCCCGAATTAATGTTGAAGCTTTTCCAAAAATCATATTATATGTCATTCACATACAGGATAGTCTTTGCATGACACGACATTTTTTTTTTTTTTATAAAAGGCTAACAAGATGACCTCACTCCACCTGATGGTAAGCGGTAGTGAGATCCAAATATGAGGTCGACAGGCACAATATACCATATTGAGCCTGTCGCACTCACCCTGAAAGCCGTGAAAAAGGAGACCACTGCTGCGGCAACAACGAGACAAGGCGTGGAGTCTCGCATTGGTATTGAGCTGTGCGGGTCGGAGTTGGCCAGTCCGCCGGACGGAAGGGCCCCCGTTTCTACGGGTCTCCATGGCCGGCGGGCTGACCCGCTCCGCCCGCACAATACCGCCGCTAAGACTCCACTGGTCCGGCGCTTGCCGCAACAATGGTCCCCCCTGGCTCCGGTTCGTACAGTGCTGATCCCGGAACGCGACCTGACCGGAAGAGGTCAGAGTCACTTGGCGGGTTTTACACAACTGTATGGTGGTAACAGCAACCGGTCGACAAAATGTCTCCCACCTGAGATATTAGGAGTGACATGTATGCATAAATACAGTTGAACTCTCTGTTCCTTTATTATGACGGTTATCCATAGCAAAACGAATCACGAGACACACAAATAAAAATATACCGCGAAAATCAATACACACACATAGTAACGTTTGGCGAGCGTTTTGCATATAAGCAGACAAGATACGAGCCAACACTACTAGTAGTTTTCCCAACAATCTTAGTAAACAATGCCAAATGGATCAAAGTAATTCTCAACTGCTAGTGGGTCCTAAACAAACGCGGGAGAACAAGGGCAATTCATTTTATTGAACTCTCTACCCGCTTCTTCGCCGCACTCGACTGGCTACCGGCCAATAGAAGACATGCATGTTTTTTATTGATTCATATAAAAAGTTTTTCAAATCGATCTGTACAAGATACATGAAAGGATATTTACAATATTTTAATTTTTGACAGTACTCAAATGGTTACTATACTTTTTTACCCAAATTTTCAGTACCATGATTATTTTGTAAATATTGATTTCCACGGTGACTTTGATTCATTTAGTATTATAGGTATGTATATCTTACGAACAATACTTTTAAAATAAGGGCAAAAAAAAAATCTTAAAATTTCCTTGACTTTTACCTTTATAGCTACTTACTGCCCGACGTTTCGACTGGGTTACACCAATCGTGTTCGCTCGCGACCACGATTGGTGTGGACCTAATATCGCGTGAAGACCCATAAAGACTTATTTCAGTGTAATGGAACGCGAAAGTTTAAAATCTAAATTTTACCTTTTGTTCGTAATCAATGTTAGCATGTCGTTTTACTTATTATCAAGAGTGAAAACTTAAGACAATGTATGACGTTAGTTCATTCTACTAGACCACTAGCCACCCTACACATCTTGTACCGTTTTACAGCATAACAAGGTCCCAATCTGCTCGGTCCATCGGATAGAATCGTAACACTCCAGTTAAATATTTAACGAGCAAATGTCTTCCTAGTCAGGGTTAATGGACGTGTACCACAAGGGGTGTGGCATTACGGACGGCTGACTTGTGATCTCTTCGTTTGTGTTGTAATAGAGACTGAATTGTATTGTATAGGTATAGTAGTTGTATAGAAAGATGATAATCCTCTAATATTTTAAATGTGAACGTAGCTCCGTGTATCTTTCCGTTGTCCTCGTTTTTACGCCACCACTATCACTGCTGAACCTTTTTGAGTGAAATTTAGTACTCATATAGTTTAGACACAGAGAAAAACCTGGGCTATATTATAATTATTTTTACCGGCTAAAAAGCGATTTTAAAGACATAACGTTTCTTCAGAAAGGAACGAACGAACTTTCGCCACTTTAGTGCTAGTATTATTTTCGTTTATACGTTTCAGACACTTTACCCAGACTTTGCTTTGATTTCCCAAGTTTTAATCTGATATAACTCACTAGATGACAGCGGTTAGAGATCATAACATTTAACTTAACTTTAGTCCCGGGGGCATAGAACCAGTCTGCAATTTGTTGATAACTTACTAAGAGCACTTTCAAACGGTCAAATAATTCATTCGTCGCAGTCGTAGTAAAATGTATTAAATTACTTTTATTTATGTAACAATTTAAGACAATGAATGTTCTAATCGTTTTATACAACTAATGCTAACGAATAGTATGCATCAACACAACACCTTTAATCCTTCGTGAACCTAAATTCAGCCGAATAATTCATCGAATCTTCGGGAATCAAAATATTTCAGTCCTTTAAATAGGCAAAACATTTACAGATGTCTTGAGCGTCAAGCATCACTCATTATCAGGTAAACCGTTTTCTTTGCCGCCTTCCCGCGAAAAAATAAAAATGCAAACGTCTTCCCCAACTCCTCAGCTTATACGATCGTTATTTTCCCCATTTTAAGTGTTTACGGGAACTCATCAGTTATTCAAGGGAAGATTTTTTTTTGCCTGATTGATGATTCCTTTGACGCTCGCCGAATTGACAATGAAGTTGGTGGTAAAATTGCCAAATTGGGTAGGTGTAAATGGCATGATTCATTGTGTGACTCGGCTCTAAATATCGTGTTAGGGTCACGACTCCTTTCAAGCGTTTTCTTTAGACTTTATTCTATTAAAACCCCAAGTATATTACCTTAAAAATAAATATTAAAGATAAATAGAAACCCAAGTTTAGTCAAAGAGCTGATCCAATTAAAGTTTATTTAGATTTGCGAGTATGGGGTTATTTCAATACCTTTTTTTCTAAAAGACTTATCGTATTTATAATTCAATAGGTTAAAATTGCTTTCACGTCCAAAGATTTTTGTGTATACGATTCGATGATTCAAATTTTAACATTTCTTCATCTATACTAATAATATATCTGTAAGCGTCGGTCATGGAGTAAGTCACTTTGTTTTCAGAGATATTGTGTTTATAGGCTATTGATACTATATGATACTGATACTAATTTCACGATTTTTAGAATTTTTTTCTGTATGTGTGTATGTATGCATGTTCCTCCATAACTCTTAAACCAATTTTCCGAATTTGATGAAATTTGGTATAAAAACACATAGACATCTGGTACACAGGATAGGCTATTTAAATTGCACCTAATGCTTCGTAAAAATCGAAATCTACGCGAACGGAGTCGCGGGCACAGCTAGTAAGATTAAATAATTTAAAGTGTGTGTGTGTATTTTTTGTGAAATTTTTTCTGGGAAAAAGGCGTGATTTTATGGATGTATGTATGTATGTGTGTATTTTTTGTAAATAATCGCTAAGATTATTTTTCTATGTTTTCAATTTTATCCCTTGTAAACCCAATAATTCTGCCGTAACCTCTAAAGCTTGTCTTAACAGTCGAGCACAATTATTAAACAGTTGCTTACAATAATTACTCTGAGCAAATTTTTAGCTGATTCCAGGGGCGCAATGTTCAAGTCATACTCATATAATCACTATTGTGTTCTTGCTGTGTGATTCGACCCGATTCACAGCATGTGTTAACTACCCAGGGGTGGAGATATCAACATACGTGTAACTGCGGGTGGTTGTGAACGTCGTAATAGGATTAGGCCTGTTTAGGTTGATAGTCCGTCTGTATTTGTGCCGTTGTTACGTTATATAGAGCGAACTGATTACGTTTTTTTTAATTGAGTATACAGCATTCGTCGAAATTTGAGTTTATTTAAGAACAGCTTGTGAATGAATTGCTTCATTACATAGATGATACTTGGATGTGTCTGTGACGCAAAAGTAGTAACTTCATCAAAATAGTGTATTGTAGCCTGAAAATTTACGACCACCGTTGACAAGTGATTGCACTCCGTAATTTATTTTGAAGTTAAGTTTACGTTAACAAGGTTAATCCAGTTACAACTGAATCCTGAAGAATGTCATGCATCCAACTTATAGAAAACGGCAATAAAAGTTGAGACGACTTTTTTAAATTTTCTTATATTTTTTTAAACTAAGCAACACTATTCTTATACCTACGAGTATAATTAAATTGTTTTGAGTGAACAAAAAAGCATAGCTCATGTTTTTACGATCCACTCGCAAGTCCTGTAATCTTCACACTACATGTTGATCCTGTGAAAATCTACTCTGGATTAAACTACGTCAGTGTAGTCAGCTTAAAACTCGTGCATGTCAGTAGAGCTAAAGCTCTAATGCCTTACTAGAGTGTGGTAAGGGGGATAATGTTGAACTTGCTTATTTCATACTATAGTAGGTATTAGACGTATGGTATAGCCGTATAACTAATGCCTCGATATACAGGCATAAGTCTTACGGCTAAATATAGTTTTTGTATTCATTGACTGGCTTAAAATGGGATTTAACAATATGTAAAAAAAATGTACATTCATTCAATTCCAAATAAATCCGAGCACAATTGTTAAGCAGTTGTTACGGATATCAGAAACAACTTACGTTCGCAAATATACTTAACTTGTAGATATCATACATAAAATAAAACACATCAAGACACTGTACGAGTAAAATTTGTGTATTCATTTTTGTGAAATATCACACATTTTTTCACCGGGTAAAGATCGAACCCACGACTCTTGGCTAATAAATGCCCAAATAAAAAGCGTATAAAAATATAAACATATTTTTAAATCGGGTTCATTGAACTGTAAGATGCGCAAATTATTTTTCTTTCGGTACCAACGTGAATTACACTGCGCTCCCATTATCGTGGTAAAACGACCGAAAAATGCAAACTAGAGTCTTGTTGGCTGCCGCATGTGGTTTGGATGGCAAAAGTCTGAGGTATAAGATTAACAAGTACTAGGTACTACGAGTATTCAAAATAATGATGACAAATTTTACCTCATTTGACTTTAAAGCATAAAAATTACATTGATCGATTGATGACGGCTAAGAGTTTAACTTCAAAAAAAGACCCTCTACGCACAGAATATATTAAAGAGCTCAAGACTGCGCCCAAGTGTATTCTCTGCTTGTTCGCCCAGTTATATTAATAAATGAAAGTTTCTGCTACAATTTTGCTTGTCTGAATATTTTACTGCGAAAACAGTAGGTATATGAATTAGAATATATTCAAATAAAACAAAAGCACAGAGATGTTTTTTACGAAAAAAAATAACGGATCAACCGTAACGAGTTTTCATTCATAGTGAAACGTATTCAATCACTGTTAGTTACTCTATTCATAAACAAATAAACTGAAACGTGAAATATGCTTGTATAAATCTAGTTAGGTACCGACCTAGTACATTGACGCTATGATAAAATATTTTTGCTCAATAACCACCGCAGGTTTGGACCCGATTTTCCGATTTAATTGAGAGCAAATTCGGTGTAATTCCGAAACTTTCGAGGGATTGCCCAACTCCACGTAGCATTATTCTGCGAATCCGAATTCGCTAACAATGGCGGTAATTAATCTTTATAGAACTTTATTTTTGGTTGAGTAACACTTTCGTCATCCGAGTCGTGATTGCATCGTCTGTTTGAGTCCGTCGTTTGACATAAGCTATTTTTTTTCGTCTCTTTGCACAGTTTCTGTTTCTTCCTGATAGGAACCGTGACGTCACGTAAGATTGATGACGCATGGGAATATGAGTCCTTTCTATTTTATATATCCTATATGTGTGTAGAAATCCTATTAGGCAACCTTCAAGCGAGTGTGCTTTCATTTTATATTATCCGAAACTTGAATCGGATGTATAATGTTTTACTCTAATTAATAGCGTGGAATTATAATGCGAAAGTATGCGTGTAAACACATGCACTCTCTGTTTCCTTACTCTCATAGTTCGGTGAGACGGCAATCCGACATGATCGATGAGAGATCGGGCGCAGGATCACCGGCTTTACGTGCTTTCCGAGGCATGGGCGTGCAACCGCCAACTTCCTAACTTCGGGCTGAGTAATTTCTTTACAGAATAACTCTCGGTCCTTACGCAGCGCTTGCCAACGAGGCAGAATGTACATTTTTACTTTAAATATTTGTGATTATTTTGGTATATCGAATAATAATCGCCAAACAGTCTTTGATATAGACTATTGAATTTGTGAAAACCTATTAGTTTACTTTTTGTAACTTTGTTTAAGTTTTAACACTCGTATGATCGCCTCTTTTACAAACCATAAACCGATATCGCTTATTTAATGGTTGCTGTAATTATAGTAGCCAAGTCTTTATAGTAGAGACATCAGAACTTTAATTGCGCCGTCGCGTCCCTGGGATCGCTGTATAACAACAGCGATTAGGAGTTTAATGAATCCGACCTGACTAAAGGTTTTGTACAACTATTTGCTGTTCGCCTTGATTACCGTTGGGTAATTCAGGTTATAATTTCCTTACCATTCTTATAGATGTACCTCTAGGTTTTATTCAGTTTCTTACTAGTATTGTGAAAGTCTGTCTTTGGCGCTTTATCGAAAAAAGTATTGAACCAATTAAAATTAGTACGGAGATTGTGTAGAGACTAAGAAGGGACATAGGATACTTTTTTAAAGACTTTGCTTTAAGGGAGTATTTTTTTATGCGATCAACTATTTCTCACGATGTGGCGGGCGGTTAACTTTAACTTATAAAACTATAACTATTTATTATACTTATTAACAATTTATCTCTATTTGCATTTTTTGATTCGTGTCAACGGATTTTCCTTGGTTGTGAGACAATCAGTGTCATTTTAGGTCATATCAGTAGCAGGCATCTCAGCGTTATTGTGTTATTTCATTCACGTAGACCTTGTAAGATATAGCCTAAAATTGTTTCTGTCTGAAAACGGAGTAATGCCTAATTGTAAGTGCTGAAGCAACGCATCTAATTATACAGGAGCAACTTAAGGCGAGGCGACGAAGAGCCCTACTCACTTATGCACGAGTCATCCAATTAACCGCGGCGCTGACTCGGCCGAGATTCACTTAACCCTTCGTATTAACTCCTTAGTTCCTTGCCCTTTCGCGAATTGGTGTGACCGCGTTTCTTGCTCGTAAGTACAATAAAGTACATTCGGGTGATTTAATGTACCTATGTCATTCGAGCGAGTACGGATTAAGATAATATTTGGAAAGGGGCCGGGTATGTCCTAGTTTTGCTGTTATCTATTGCAGTGTGTAAACCAGCTTTAGCCCGATGCTTCACCGCTTTAAATTCTAGCAACAGTTTAAATCTGGCACAATTTAAAATACAATTAGTGTCTTGCGCTTTTAGCGCTATACTAGTAGAAGCACCCGTTTTCGAGAATCCAATATTTTTTCGGGATAAAAGGATGTCTTTCTTCATACCCTTAACGTCCATACGTATACAACGTAAAAGTAAAATTTCTAACTGATTTATTGAATACATAAAGCGAAAGGGTAACAAACAAACACTCTTCCGCAATTATAATAGTAGTGAAGATATGCTACGATTATTCAACGCGCCGTGTGCGCAGTAATAGTTTAATCTCTCAGAACTCCCATAACCGATAAAATCTAGCAAACTAACCCATAACTTGTATGGTATTCATTCGTTTGAAATAACACCCGCATTGCGGTGGTACGAATAATTTAGTAGATAATACCTTGTAATGTTTGTCTTTCTTTGCATAATAAATGCGTAAATGGTAGCGAGACAGAAGACAGACACATGGAACACAAAGTGTGAAGCTTTGAAAGAAGTTGAAATAAATGTCTGTTAAAATAATTACCTTATTGGAAACACCTATCATTAAATCTCTTTGAAGAGTGTTACTGAAGTGCCCAGGTAATAGTAGTAATTTTGTTAATGTTATTATTATGAAGTGAACGCGCGTTTATTACTGATCCACACATAAATATTTATAGACCCGATGTTTCGAGCTCTTAACAGGGCTCATGTCCACCTGTCACGGGTAGACAAAGATGACAGTTGTCTGAAACAATTCAATCATTACAATTAAGTGAGTTAATTTGTGCGTTCCGGTTTACGTACACAGAACTCACAGTTCCGATTTTCTCTATTCAATAGGTGGACGGAGTAACAGGTACTCTAGATAACTTGTATTAATAAATGTCCTAGTGACCCGCCTATATAATTCGTAAAAACCTTGCAATTGAATCCGTTGAGAAGTTTTGATTTGAGCATAAATACATACAGACGGGCACACCCGGGAAGCGACTTTGCTTTACACTATGTAATGATTCCAGTGCAATTTTATAACGAATAGAAACAACTTCATATTTTTTTGTTGTATTTTTTACATAAGTGTACTTAAACATTTTTATATTGGCATTCTGCCATTTAGATGTAAACCGACAAGAAAATAAAAAAAAACTGCACGACTCATTTAATTTAGCTGGTCACAGAAGTCAGCACTGGAGCAAAATTTTTAATCTACCCATTTATTCAGGCGTCAATATCCTGCCGATTTAAATATAGCCAGAGAGATAAATCAGCTCTGAACGTTCAAACACTTTGCGCGCCGGGCAATTTGCAAAAGGAAAAAGTAGTTGGCAGTTGTTAGAAAGTGCCAGTGCCCCATTTCCTAAGGAGCTCCGGGCGACGGGCCTTAGCGACCGCTCTTTGCCGGAATGTCACTCGTATGGAAATGACATAGTCGGTGCGGCAAAATGTAACTTAAAAAAAAAAGTTATGGACGTAAAAAAAAAGTAAAAAAGTTTATTGTTAAAGTGTTACACGACAGTAAAAGTTACCAATGGCGCCTGAAGTAGGTTTAAAAAGTACAATTTCGATTTGATTCTTATAGAGTAAGAGTAAAAAATAAGAAGTTTTTAGGCGAAACTGTTACTTGTACAAAACATTTAAGGTTATCAATAGCCCTTAAGTATGTTTGTTTTATATAGGAGACGTTCAGGATTGACTGTCTTAAGGTTCACATATTATTATGAGGTCGACAGGCACAGTAATACAAAATGTTCAAAAAGTTTGACTAAAACATTTTGTAAAAAACACAAACCTGTAAAAAGTTTATTATATTAGTATAAGGATAGCAGGTATTTGTTTTGATAGTTTTAAAGACAATTAATAAACGATTACACAGAATTCCGATTGCGAGAGAGCTAACTTTACAAATAAGACAATGTCCGGCATTCAGCAAAATATTCATAACTCTACAGTTCTATTCATTTACAGCTAATTTCGATTGTGCTCGCACCGCCGGAACTACCTTCCGTTTGTTTGGTTTCAATTAACTTCTGATTGGGTACGTCTATTCTAGACGGGAGTTGAGCAAAATTGTAATTGGAAGATTATTTGAAACCTAGAATTATTGGATAATTGCGATGCGGCGGGAAGTTGGTTTTCAACTCAACCGTTGTTCCGTAAGTGAACTATATTGGTACAACACAATATACCACAAATGTATTTCAAGAAACAACCAGCCGCTTGTTTATTCGTTGTATTATTTCGTATTAATTAAATATCTTCTTTTTGTAAGATAATATAGCTATAAAAATTGGCGACTTTTAACTTTTGGGGTATAAAGTATGTCAAGTTACGAGTAAGTGTCCCTTTTTAAACATCAACAAAGTATGTAACATCTGTAAATATTCAGGTTTTACCGATGTGTGTGTGTGATACATACGATCATATATACCTACTTTTGCGATGGCCTATGTTCAGCAGTGAACAGCAATAGGATTAGATGATGGTATCATAACAAGATACTTACTCAGCGTGGTTAGGTAATAGCAATCCGAAAGTGATACACATAGGTACATTAAAAAAATACAAACCTTAATTGGTTGGTTTCCTAACAACGTATATGTTTCTGTGTTCCGATTGAAGGATATGTCAAAGAGGGATTAAAGTATCAATTAGCATAAAAAGTAATTATTCCGTTCGAATGTAAGTACGAGAGAAAATGAAAATTGTTACTATACGGCTAATTAAATTTACATTACCTACTTTAAGTACGTCTCTTTGTTGAGATTTCATATTCCGTTGAAAGTTTGAAAAGCTTTATCTCGGTTCATGGAAACGTGAGATTTTTAAGGGGCTCAAGAATTAAAAGAAATAATTGGAAAAGTAAAAGAGAAACCAGAATACTGGAATACTAGTAAACGTGATCAACTTTTGATGTGTACTTTTAAAATCCACTGCTTGAGTTTGGAAATGTACGTATGTAAAATTATTTTAAAAGTTTGCAAGAAAAAAAAATGTGCGTAACTTGTTCGCACAGAAATAGTACTTATTATTTTGATAGAAGTTGTAATTTTTTATCTGACTTATGTGAAATTGTGTCAAAATGAGTAATCCTACAAGATATTTACGCACGATGTACGTAATTCTCAAAAAAGGCTTACTAACCAATTTCCTGGCACTATATTGACGATCCAAACTGAAATGGTGGAAGAAATTACTGAAACTATAATGTACGTGGAATCCATATTACCTACGTAATAATTAAAGTCCAACCGTATGTAACGTGTAATGTATATTGATCGATCGGTTGTAAGCTGCGAACGCCCTCACACGAATACTGTTTATGATTATGTATGTTCGGTATAACAAGTAACTATTGTGCTGAGTTCAATTGAACTCTACTGGTATTTAGAACAGCAGTGTTTATTTTATGTGGGTTCGACTGAATTTGAGATGAAAATTCTATTTTATGTTAGAACTCTATTTACTTACATATTCTATCTGTTCTTCTGTACGGTTTAGTGAATTTTTCTGAATATCCGATTCACAAGTGTATCTAACACTTGTCATGCTATATTACTTTTTTTGAGATTTGAATGTCTCATAAGCTTTTATCATCAATTAAATCTTATGTATGTTATTTTCCCTATCTGACAAGGTATGTAAGTGAAGTCCTTGATTTAATACTAGTTCACCAATAACTTTCTCGTAGATACAATAAAGCGAATATTCAGACAGTGTGAATTGATCCGTCTATTTTACAACGAGGGCTTTAAATAATTAATCCGGATCACATGTAATGAGTTTCACAGTAAGTAAATGTTGGTGGTCAGTCTGTATTGTCCGTAACCACAATGTTCGGATATTGCATTGAAACGTCGACAACACATATCAATTGACTACGTTATTTGTTCGCTGTAATGCAGAAATGAACAAGGTGTAATTTACATCGCTAATAAATACCAAATTTGTAAAATTATCTAATTATAAACAAACTAAGCTTATTTATAACTTCATTTTTCTTTATCTGCTGCTAATAAGTATTATTCATAAACTTGTTCGACATGAAATTTTTTGAGTCACCAAATTCAGTGTCCTGGTTGTGTTAAGAGAGTGAATTTTAAGTAAGTATCTCATAAAAAGTTACATTAATTTTAATTGCCTCATTAAAATAAATTGGTTTTAAATCTACATATATGCCTTCAAAGGGTTATAGGGACTAATCTGTTTGTCCGATTTTGTGAAAAGGCCTCTATTAATCAAGAAGAGTTACAGTCAGGGCTTCTAATGAAGGCCAAACCGAAGTTCAATAAATTACGATCGCACTGGTCTACTCAAAACTAGCCACTAATGACACGGCTATACCTTGATTAAACAGTTTTCAAAGATGGCTGCCCTAAAAACACATTTTATTAAATAATTCACATTCGCTTCGAAGTATCTATGATGTATTGATAGAAGTAATATTAAATAAAATGTATATTTTAAAAAGGTAATCATATTGATTTGCAATTCTTTTTAAATAACAATCATAAAAGAAAAACCACACAATCGTGTTCTTGAGAGATTATGTTTTATTAATGTGGAAAAAAAAATATTTTAAGTAAATATCTGCAATGAACGATATTTATACGTTAAAAATTGCGTTTGATTTTGAGTCTGAAACAAATGTTTTGCGGTGGCAGAAATTCTAACCTTAAAATCGAATAATAGCAACGAGATGTAGCTATTAAAGTTTTTTTAAGAGAACGTACCAATTTTTCTTTGCTGTTATTATCACAGACAATTTATTCCTAATATCGCTACCTTAAATCTCAAATGGCGTAACCGCCAATTTGGTCAAAATGACTTTTAATGCAGTTTTATTCAGTTTTTTTTTCTCTATCGATCTGTATATTTAAAATCCTCAAATTCGCAAAAAAAAAAAAGTTATTACGACCCAATATTTTTTATAGATTTGAACACTTTTCATTAGGTAAACAGGTCGTAAAAGGCTTAGTCTAATTTACTTGGTGGTTACGCCCCTAGAAATTATTAAAAAATAATTTCTAGGGGCTAAAAAATGTCAAAAAAAGGGTGTAAGGGACATAATTTTCCGGCGTAACTCGTAAGACACGCTATTTTTCGAAATTTTTTTTTTTTTTTTTATAAAGAGGCTAACAAGATGACCTCACTCCACCTGATGGTAAGCGGAAGTGAGATCCAAATATGAGGTCGACAGGCACAATAGACCATATTGAGCCTGTCGCACTCACCCTGAAAGCCGTGAAAAAGGAGACCACAGCTGCGGCAACAACGGGACTTGGCGTGGAGTCTCGCATTGGTATTGAGCTGTGCGGGTCGGAGTTGGCCAGTCCGCCGGACGGAAGGGCCCCGTTTCTACGGGTCTCCTGGCCGGCGGGCTGACCCGCTCCGCCCGCACAATACCGCCGCTAAGACTCCACTGGTCCGGCGTTTGCCGCAACAATGGTCCCCCTGGCTCCGGTTCGTACAGTGCTGATCCCGGAACGCGACCTGACCAAGAGAGGTCAGAGTCACTTGGCGGGTTTTACACAACTGTATGGTGGTAACAGCAACCGGTCGACAAAATGTCTCCCACCTGGAAATGCAATACAAAAGAAAGGCGTTTACACCCAAAATCGCTGAACACATTATTGTCATTATTGTTAGTATTGATGCGCGCGGGGATTAAGATTGCGGATACATTGGCTATTTATTGCTTTTCCTTGTTTCGGCATTTTAAATCAATGTCCAAACACAAATCAGAATCAAAGACCAATAACGCGCCAAAGTCAACGTAACGGTCACAAAAAATAATAAATTCACAGAGGAACGTAATCTATGCGCACAAGTACGCAAATGGCTGAATACATAGATAAATGTATGGTGAATATACAGCAGCAGGGGTTACGAATGACAAAATTAATCGAATTATAAGTGAAATTTCCCATGTACAAAAATTCTTCATCCTGTTATAAAACTTACAAGGTGAGTATTACCCATTACATCACTATGAAAATGTGACATATGGCGTAACTTTGTAAAAAGCGTAATACAGAGTGGAAATTTAACGTTTTCTTTCATTATTAAGTTATTTTAAAGCACAAAAGACAATTACTTTCGGGAGATACGACCCTCCTAAAAATCATGTTTTTTTATGAGGCGCAAACGCCTTTTCGTAATATTTTCACAAGCGTAACCGACTTCTAGTTTGTTAAATATAAGATTTAGGTGCAAAGAGTTCTTACTGAAGCCTTTATCTCAAAATTCTAAGAAATTTGATGTATAAAACATTTTCACTGCATTAAAATTGACAAAGTTATAAAAAAAAACTTTTTTATAACTTTGTAAATTTTTTTTCGTTTTTTTGCTCTCCTGAAAAGTTGCGTTTTGGTGGTTACGCCATTTGAGATTTAAGGTATCGAATATGCAACCATTTGGATCAAGGACAAACCTACCTAACCTACTTCGTAAACTCAACCTATGTCCTAAAGAAGTATAGACCAGTATGTATGTGCATTATACAGGACTTCACACTTAACTGCCTCGTTGGTCTATTGGTAGCAAGCGTTGCGCAAGGACCGAGAGGTCCTCTGTTCGAGTCTGCGGTCGGGCAAAATTTGTTTGAGTTTTTCTGTACTGAAATTACTCAGCCCGAAGTGAGGAAGTTGGTTGACGCCCGTGCCTCGGAAAGCACGTTAAGCCGGAGGTCCTGCGCCCGATCTCTCATCGGTTATGTCGAATTGCCATCTTACCGGATTATGAGAATAATGGAATAGAGAGTGCACTTGTGTTTGCGCGCACGCTTGTACACTTGTGCATATGGCCTGCGCACTTGGCTGATTTCAATTAAGATCGGCCGCCATGGCTGAAATCGGTCGGACGCCTTATATAAGAGTTAACGCGAAAGTTTATTATATTATTATGTACAAAACTAAGGATCTGAGTACTATTTTAATCTGTCTGTAGACTTAAATCTAAAGTGCTTTCCTTTTGTAGAGCCAATTAGCAAAGTTAAAGGTGTTCATTATTTTGCGCCTGAAACTTAGTTGGTTTGATAAAACTATTTCGTTCTGTGCCTTTTAAAATTCCAGCGACTTTTAGTATTTGCTAAGCTCGACCATGCCTCCATTATGAAGTTTTGTCATCGTAGACATTGTTCGTTTTGTTTGGTTTCGCAGTGACGGACAAAACGCTGTCTTTTTCTACAGAAATCACTTTTAGGTTATGTTATGTAAGTAAAATGGGTAGGTAGGCAATGATTTTTTAAAATTAATAACCTATATATTATGTCGCACCCCGGCAACAAAAGTCTCACAATGCAAAAATATGTGCTTCGAGAAAATGGAAATTAATAGTCCTTTTGTTCATTTATTCATCAATAATTAAAAACTAATAAAGTTCGATTACTTTGCTGTCATTTTTTAAAATTGTACTTGTATGTATGACCAAAGTATCTTTAAATTTCCTATTTCCCTTTACATTAATTTTTGCATTGTGACTCTTTTCATGCCGGGGTGCGATGTTTCTTCCTACAGGAGGAGTCTTCGTTAAATATCCCCTCTGGATAAACATTTATGCGTGCTTATACATACTTTCCATGAAGAAATTATCTTCAAAAGAAAATTATTTTTACTTTATTAATTTTTATTAAATAGAGATACCTAATACGCTTATAAAGGCCAGCTCCATTTAACAGGTGTGCTTTGAATTTCCTTTACCTTCTGCTTTATTCCCTCTGAGAAAATGTTTATGCATATTTTCTTTGAATCTAGGAATCTGAACCGGGAAAGCCTTAAAGGCAGCCGCTCGGAAGATGCTATTTTCTCACTCGGAACCTCTCAAAGCGAATCCAGATGATAAACATAGAAAAGAAATTCAAATTACTCCTTTAAAAGTGATTTTTCACTCGGATCAACGCGCTCGGCACCCTATTAAAGTTGGTAGATATTGAAACTTGAGAATTCAATTTGAAATTAAGTTGCGAGTCGAAACTTAAAGAAAAGAAACTTAAGAATCGTTTTTTGATTAAAATTAAAAAGGAAAGTAGTCACCCGTAATTTCAATCTGTTAATTGGACTTAGGTACGTTACTTTATCATGGGATTGACAAAAATGTTATATTTTTTTTGGTAGCCCGTATTATCACATTGGGCGTAATTCTCCCCTTCTAAAATAAATGTCAAAAAACAAGAAAAGTCTAAAAAAATTACAATGATAATACGGATTGTAATCATATAATTATGAGAACTAATTACAAGTACGTCATCAACTAAATTAATTGTTCTTAAGAAGTGTATTGCGCGAAATTTTTTCGTCCCGAAACTTCAGCCGGAACTCTTGGAGTGAGGTCGAGGATCGCGTTAATTATTTCAACACTGGTCGGAAATTCATTAGTAGGTTGTACGATTTCACTCATTATGCCGGTCGAGCGGGCGTTCTGTATAATAGGCCGGGAGCGTTAATATCAAGCAGGGATTGAGACGGCTTAGGACCTTATCACACTGACCCACGGATCAAGTACCTACATAGACATGTTGTGGATTAATATTCTTATAAAGCATTGGCACTTACAGGCTCTGTGTACTTGCTTAGTGCACTGCATTATTGTAATTGGTTTTAAGTGAAGCTGATTTGAAACAAATTAGCCGCGAATGTGTCGTAGCAAGACGGCATTCACCACGCGGTTATGTTATCGGGCTTCAAGGTTGTCGAATCATTCAGGTAGGTAGGTAGGTCTTCAGGATGAGGGTGACCGGCATAACAAAGTCAATTGTGCATACCGACCTCATACGTGGACCTCTCGGCCAGGTGGAGTGGTCATTCTGAACGTAGAGTATGAAAAAAGAAGTTGGACAAATAATTTAATTTTAACTCCATCTTAGTTTTGGTATATTAAAGGCGGGACTACGCAAATTTACTTTGTAGTGTAGGATAGTTGCATGAATATTTGCTGTAGGCCGGTAATGTAGCCACAGCACAACGTTCACTGGTAGAGCGAACATGGAACATCAAAGCGGATAGGATGCGCATAACATACTTGTGTAGAGCAAATACGCGCTTAAATTCTGCAGAGGCGGCGAATTCGCTGCGTTCCTACTTCGAAATCCGTCAATGTGATAAGGCCCTTAGGCTGGGATTGAGACAGCTTACCAGTCATCCCCTCAAATTGGCCGTCCGAAATGTCATTAGCCGATAACTGTCGGATCTCTCGAGTTGTCACTCTATATGCGTCCCGTTTAAGGTTACGAATTATTTATCCAACACTTATATTATTGCAAAGCAAGTTTAGTTTACTGATGATCTACGTAAACAATCTACGTGTATAAAGTCATATTCCCTTACAAGTTATTGTCATTAGAAAACTGAAAGTGTCCGGGATATTTACCATGTTGTTTTGTTTTAATGAAAAGGTTTAAAGTTATTGTCATTCGTGTTATTGCCATAAAATGCGTGTTCGATACATAAAGAATTACATAATAGTTGTATTGGTATTCGTACATAATGTAATATTATATTTACACAGCATGGTAAATATAAAATCAAAACAAATGTATGGTATACCATGCTTTATTTTTATATAAATCAACTAATTTCGCCTAAGTAATAAACTTTTTGAAGTAAAATGTTGAAAACTCTTTCAAGAAAGAGTTAGTTATACACTAGCTGTGCCATCGTTTTTCCCCTTTTTTACAAGTGTTTTCCTTCTCCTGCTCCTATTGGTCGCAGCGTGATATTATATAGCCTTGCTCGATAAATGGTCTATCTAACACAATAAGAATTTTTCAATTCGAACTTATAGTTCCTGAGATTAGCACGTTCAAACAAGCAAACTCTTTAGCTGTAAAATATTATAGTTCATTTATATTATATATAATAATATATATCATCATCAGCCCATACTTGTCCACTGCTGGACATAGGCCTCTCCAAATGCACGCCACTTCTTTCTATCCTCGGCCACACGCATCTAGCTCCTACCAGCCGTCGTAATAATATATATAGATAGGATAAAAATATAATTTCTCTGATCGATGCGGTACTTAAGCGAAACACATTAACATCAGACACAATTAATGTGAGAAGATTCGTTGTCTGATTACATCTCAAGCCTTTATAAGGGGCTTAAGAGATCATTAATTAGGTGACATTGTCCTGGGAAAAGCGGGGGAGGTCATCCTACCTTTTAAATACGAGTATTTCTAATAATAATAATAATAATAAAACGCATTTGTTGACCACAAACAAAAGAACAACGACAAAAAAGAAAAAAAGACACAATAGAACACAACATAAATTAGTGGTCAACTAGGTCCCAGCCTCAGCATATGCCACAACGACAGGAAGCCGATGGGCTTTCTCGCACCTATTTTAAGGCACAACTAATGAGGCGCACCTAAACTTTCCCTAGACTATTCCTTAATGACATGCTGCACTTACAGTGATAATTAAATATTAAGAACTGAAAGGCGCATTAACACATCATACCTATTTGCATTACAATATTACCAAGCAGTGGCGTAACTACAGGGTGGCAAGTCGGCAAAATGCCACGGGCCCCCACCCGGTAGGGGGCCCCAGCCGAAAGGGGTCCCCGGTCATAGGAGAGTCTCATCTGCCAACCCACATACACATTAAGATAAAAAAAAGAACGGGGGGTGCACGGGGCCCCAACCGATGAATTTTGCCACGGACTTCAAGGGGTACAGTTACGCCACTGTTACCAAGATAAGTTTCCGTGCTAAGTATTTTACCACTCTCCACACTCAACTGCCTCGTTGGTCTATTGGTAGCAAGCGCTGCGTAAGGACCGAGAGATCCCCGGTTCGAGGCCGGGGTCAAGCAAAATTTGTGTGGGTTTTTCTGTAATGAAATTACTCAGCCCGGAGTTAGGAAGGTGGCAGTTGAATGCCCGTGCCTCGGAAAACACGTTAAGCCGGTGGTCCTGCGCCTGATCTCTCATAGGTCATGTCGGATTGCGTCTCACCGAATTATGAGAGTAAGGGAATAGAGAGTGCACTTGTGTTTGCGCGCACCCTTGTGCACTATAATATTATGTCCTGCGCACTAGGCTGATCTCAATTAAGATCGGCCGCCATGGCCGAAATCGGTCGGACGCCTTAATTTTTTTATTTTACCACTCATGAATAATGACTGTCCTTAATCATTTATGAAATTCTTTTTAAGTATATACTATAACGATTGCATATCGATTGAAAGTAACTTTAAGTCCTATTACAACATCGATAAACAATCACAAGTACCTTCAACATAAACGCTGATGCCTAATTGTGTTTTCCTAGGCTAGAACCCTCTTCTAGTCGGAGGTTAACAGCGAGTCCATTAGTCTAATTAACATATCGAAAATAAACTTTCCGTCCGCCCGCACATGACAGCGGGGGCAATTTTAAAGCGATCTCGTAAACACGGTTTTAAGTGTCGAATGGCTAGCAATAAATTAGAGGCAAACAAACGTGGAGTAAGGAAATGCTAAAATACCGGTTGTCAACACGGATTTATAACGTGAGGAGGCGCGTTCGTAAGATATCTGCTTCTCATCTGGGTGGGTGCCAACCGCGGACTAGTGGCCAATACCGAATTGTCATATCTGATACAGATGGTGACTAGAAGTGGCTACTGTATTTAAACTATGGAACATGATGGCAAAACAAAACAATGCTTGTTTTAGAACTGTTTTACAGGATTCACGATGTGTTAGGCACACATTTTTTGTTAGAACGTCGCTCCATACTCCATAATGAAATCAGGATTTCTGCTTATAAATGACAGTAACGCACTTAAGGCGGAATATTAAAACGATAATTAGATATATGAGCGCAAATTTACTCTATAATGAAAATATGTTCTATAATGAAAATTTCTATACAATATTTCAATTTAACTGAACTAATAAGTCAAAGCTATCATTCTCTATCATAAAAATCATGTTTTAATTATTATGAAAAAATATTTCCCATATTTTTACGGTGTAACTAGTACTACTAATTAATATTTTAAAATATCTATTGGTAGTTTTAAAATCATAATGATTGACTTTCAACCAATCACTAACAGATCAAGCTCCAAGTTCCCATTAAAACCCTTTCTAATCCTATCACTTTAACATTCAAAAGAAATCTTCAACAACTGACGCATCTAGTAGAAACCTCCATCAATCCCATCGCGTTCTCTATTCAAGATCACGATCAAGCTCCGAGACAAGGTTAATTTGACGGGTGTGTTCCGGCAACCGGGACACGACAAATATTTTTAGTTTTCACCTCCAGTCTGCCGAGCCACAGGGTCAAGATGAATCAGTCATGTCACTTCAAAGAGACGACAGAGAAATATGACATCTCGCTAAGATCTGCGTTTGATAGGCTCAGGTAAATTATGTTCGGACTTATTAATTTTTGGAGTTAAAAGTTTTCCGTTTAGCTGCCTATTAATAAAACCTTTAAGCTTTGAAAAGAAAGATAAATCCTATTTTTTAGCGAATTTATATTAATTCCTTAGAATTTGAAAATAATACGGTACTTGCCCAAGAAAGAATCTTGTGACAGGTAAGTGACTTCTTAATTTATTAGATATTATCGAATAATTAATTGAATGTCTCGCTTATAATTAAATACTATTGCTATCTAATAAAATGATTTGTCAAAAGAAGACTGCTTGATGATATTGGCAGACGTTCAAAGTAAACTAGAACATACTGTAATGCATAATAATTATCTTTTACGATCACCGTTATGGCCGGCATTATTATCATAATAATAGTGGAAATGTGATCAATAGTTCTAGCGTATAGATTGATACCGATATTTTATAATTATGTAATTGCACACGTGTCACAGTTGCTGATACCGCCAGATCATATATGTGATGATTTGTAAAATATAACTGAGCAGTATGTCAATATTCTAATTTTGTGTTGGTCTTCCTGTCTTTCCATACCATTCAATTGCGTTATGTCTATAAATTGTGTGTGGAGACGAATCTTAAAATATGTTTTAAGAATAATATTATTATTTTAAACTTATGCAGTCTTAGTGACTGAAATAAAAACATTAAAAATTATGATTAAAAAGAGGAAGAGGGAAGACCGATATGTATGCCCTTAGACCTACCGTCATTCTCGCAGTCCTACAGTTCACCCGTGATCAAGGCGCTTGCAACAGTGCCGAAATATCGGGAGCTCATTAATACAAAACAACATGGTAAATATCCCGGACAATTTCAGTGTTCTAATGTGTATAACCATGACAGTTTAAAATTATATATTATGATTAAAGTTTAAAATGTTAAATTGCCACAAATATTTAAATGATGACATTAAAAAATAGTTTACAATATAGTTATATTGCTTCGTAATTATATAATCAATGGATTGGCCACTAATTAATTTCTATCACACATACCTATGTGGCTATTTATACCTATAAAGACCTTACATAATTATTGCCATATTTTGTTAGCAAGTTAATGAAAATAATATAAAACTTATATGTGACGCACAGTCATTTTGTTTGTGCTTTACGATTCTTTGTAGACGTTTACCACAACTCCTCACAGAATAACCTACACATGCGCTAATATGCACGTTGTACCGCTGAAAGTCAATCGCTGACCACATGAAAGCTATCATGAAAATACGCGTATACCTTCGGTTATGATCACATTTGCCGTCTACCGCAATTGTCAATACGGTTCGTGCCTGGGTTGCATGCAGGGCCGTCATTTCATAAATATCTTATCATTGTGCGACCACAATAGCCTATATGTCGTGTGTCGTGTGTCTACTAACCGTTTCACCCAGTTTATTTCTAGTTACGAGAGGGATCCGTGCTTTTAGATGTTACAGACAACTATTTTTACGTTCTATTTTCACAAAGGCCTCTGACACAGTATTCCGTACCATGTATATTGCATGTATTCCGTTCAATCTTATCGCGATGCAATTTTAAGTAGTATCGTTCAGAGCGCATACATGTAGTTTTTACATTAATATGTAACAAATACGTCGTGTACATTTACAACGATGTTTCTATTTTTGAGGATCCTTGAAATTTTTTTAACATATTTAGTTGGTAAATGACTACGCTTGAACTCATAATTCTGTTATTGCTTAAGATCTTAATTTTTTTTTTATTCTGAAATAAAAGAAACTTTGACCTCAGATTCTTACAAATAAAAGCAAATCTTTACGGATCGGTCGATTACGTTATGGATCTACAACAAATAATTAAATGTTTAAGCGAAATAGTCATATATCCAAGAAAACATACATACAGCTCAGACATGTAATGCGTCCGAATGAAATAGGATTTCTAACAAAATAAAACTGTGGTCCCCAGTCCCTGACTGAGTCGGTACTTATCCTCGGGGGTTTGGTGAAATGTTTTCTATGTTTTCACCTGTCGTGCTGACCGCACCGCTATCTCATATAGGAGCAAGCGCATTAGAACAAGACTAATGTTTTAATGCAACACCAACGGCACTCTATGAAATATTAAAACTTGTTCGTTTATGTTTCGCTCTGACTGCTATGATTAAAAAAGTTTTTGCCGTATGAAAGCTTGACAAAGACTATCGGGTGGTTGGTTACCGAAAGTAAAACTGTTGTTTTTTTATTATATAGCTGCACGACCGTATTCCGTACCTAACATTTTGTGCACGGAAAACTTTGAAAGTTTGTTGTATTAAAATAAGAATTATTAATTCTTTTATATTTACTACCATAAAGCAGATTCATATCCGAGATTTTAAATGAGAAAATCATAATGATGATCGATTAAGATTCGATTCGTCCATGAATACAAATGTTTAGCGTAAGCTCTTCTGGTTTAAAAATACAAGACTTGTAGTACTAGAATTTATGACTTAGAGTTATGATAATAATATCAAGAACATCAAAAAGAACAAAAAATATAGTTCCCTTTGGTGTTATTGATTCAAGTAATAAAGAAGATCGTTTTGCTGCTAATTTATGTACGCAAATATAAATTAGGTTAATCCACCTTAAAATTATATTTCAATTTTGTCACTTTGCTTGGAGTTCACAAGTTGAAACGGAAATTATGCAAATTCAGAGCTTAGAATGCTCCAGTAGATCTGATTCTGGCCCTGAGGGAATTTGCAGTGAAATAATTCAATGGCTGGGATCGATTCAGTGGGTTGTTTCGGTACGTTTCGATTGTCTTGTACCTCACCCTATGGTTAAAAGGCAACTCAACTATGGGCCGCACTGCGACTGAAATTTGGGGCTTGACCTCATCCATAATGCACGGATAAGTCTTCGAACAGACGTTACCGGAATCCTTTGAGGGGCCGAGGAACAATAAATTCTGTCCGACGGATGTATTGTAATGCCGCGGCTACATTAGCGCGAAGATTATTTGTGCCTGTCTTGAAGAGCAGGACAACTAATGTTCGTTTGTTCGCCGTAGCCAGCTACTGTATTCACAGTATAAAGGAAACATTTTCGTTCCGTGGATTCTGATCAGTAGTTTTATTAGGGTTCCGTACCTAAAGAGTTAAAAACGGGAGCTTATTACTAAGACTTCGGTGAATGTGTGTACGTGCGTCTGTATATTTTTTACAAAGGATGTATATCTATTGTTGCTATAACAACAAATATAAATAAATAAAAAAGAGAACTGTGTTGGACTTCATTCACCAAACGTGATTTCTTTAATATAATGTACGGAATCCTTCGTGCGCGATCCAACTCTTCTTTCTTCGTGCTTGTAGTTTTTTCGTTCAGTATCCAGTATAATTTTGTAACTTCGAACATTAGTCGACTGCTGGCCGTTTCTTTATGCCTTATTCATTGTCATCGATCAGTTAAACGACGTGTGCAAGGGGCATTGGCATGTAATAGGCACGATATTCCACTGTTAATATTCTTGGTCTACCTATTTCAATTAATTCATGTTCCTTTATAACGATGTTTTCTTTAATATTTTTATAATTAACAAGAAATATGAATCAGAAATGAGGCGATCCGTCAGAGAACCAAAGTCATCGACATAGCTCATCGCATTAGCAAGCTGAAGTGGCAGTGGGCTGGCCACATCAGCCGTAGAACCGACAACCGCTGGGGTAAACGAGTTCTGGAGTGGATACCGCGTCTCGGCAAACGTAGTGTAGGACGCCCGCAGGCCAGGTGGTGTGACGATCTGCGCAGGACGGCTGGTAGGAGCTGGATGCGAGTGGCCGAGGACAGAGAGAAGTGGCGTGCATTTAGGGAGGCCTATGTCCAGCAGTGGACAAGAACAGGCTGATGATGATGATGATGATGAATGTAACAGACAGTTATGACGCATCTTGATCAGGTTTATTTTTGTAATGGACAATACTGTGGACATAGACATAAGGAATACTTGTTCATTAATTAAACGATTTTAAAAAGTAATTATGATTGAAGAAATAAGTATATGCTATATTACCTATAAGATCTTAACGTTGAAGTGGTAACATAAAAAAAATAATACGATTTGATGGAAAGAAAGATTTTTTTTTAGGTATTGAATTTAAATACATACTTTAAAGTTGATAAATCAGAAGAACTATTTAACCCTAAGAGCCTGAACTTGAAACAGTGGAGCCTCGAGTATAGTACAGCTGTCTAATTAAATTACATTAAAAGTTGCAAACCCAAAACTTCGTTATTCATTAGTAAACAGTGAACTTGGGAGTAATGGTGATAAAGAAACTCACCTAAAAGTTTCTTGTCTCCAAACTTAGTTTACTCTGTGTATCTCTTACAAGTTCGACTATGATTTCTTGTTAGTTGAATAACAAATTCTCAAACAGCTACAATACCTCTACTACCCATTTTTTGTGATTAAATACTACAAGCACCTTTAAAATAGCGAAACGTAAGAATTTATATACGATGCAATTGGAGGTGGTGGGGCTTATTCTAGTTGCAACTAGTGTAATAACTATAACAGCTGGGCCCGTGGCAATTTTTTTTGATGGCTCTCTGGGACTCTATAATAAAGCATGTCCAGGATCTCCTAAGGAGGTATCATTTCTGAGACCCTCTTATAGCTCTGACAACCTATAGCCACGCCACTGGTACCAACATCGTTTTTTATTAAATAGATCAATTGCCTTATCTGGCCGATAACTTTGTTTGCAAGTTATACTATTTGTGAAGTATCACTCAACCAAATAATCAAATGCGTGGGAAGCCGTGCGCCTACGCAAGCACATAATTCACTTTTATCGCATTTATATCCCACGACGAGATAGGAAGTCGCAAACTAATTGCTATATACGTATGAGATAACTCCAAAATATGTGATATATGTTATCCACCCGGAATGTGGTATCTGTGATTATATGACACTATTTTTTGGCTTTATTGGGTACTTTATATCTGACATGCGGCAGCGTGTCAAGCCAAGTTTAAGCAAAGGAATTGGCTGGCCAGCACCGGGGGCAATATTACACGAAACATTTGGCGGCACTTTTGAGCCTTTCATAACTCAAATCTTGCTTAACATAAACACATAAAACTACGTTTATGTATATCCATAAGGATATAACGGTCCTATTACTTCTGCACATTATATCCTTGTAACTTACTGCTTTCGACATCGACCGGTTTCTTTCATTGCGTCAGACATTACTTCCGGATTGGTTAAAATTAGCCTTTGCCCTTGCCCAGGTACTGAACTAACTGTAGGTTCACCAAATTTAAATGTAGAAATACCGAAATATTGAGTGAGTTACTTTCGAATTATAATATCAGCAAGGAGTAATAAGGAAGTACTCAGACTATCGATAATAATCTTTGGAATATTATTGACAAACTATTTCTATATATTTTTAATAATTTAATGTTTCAAATGTAAGGTTCAAGGTAAATTCTAGTTTCAGATCAATTACACATTTGATAAGGTCGATGTGTTAGTATTATAAGAACGTGACTAAAGTTACACCAGTCTATACATGGAACACTTACTAGTACACAGAAGACATGTGAAAATTACCCGTCGGGCAAACCGACCCTCGGAAAGGCCTTTATGGGTACTAACAGTAAGAGCATCGGGAATTTTGTAGTAGCCTGTAGCCAAATGACTTTTTTAGTAGCCGAAGACATCCCGGCTTTTACATTTTGGGATCCTCATTATGAATTCTAACAAGGTTGCGAGTATTTTCAAATTTCATGTGGAAAATCGGGAAGATCTATAAAATTTTATGGAACGACTGGTGTCTTATCCAGCTCTCTCGTGGTCTGGTGTGAAGATAACTAGAGGAACCTGAAATTGGGTAAGGATTTGATTACCACCTTAGGGTAGGCGAAATTGATTTCATGAGTAGGTATAGTATAATATAACCTTGTATGTCGCAATATTTCTAGCACATAATGTTAATAAGTTTAATTTTTACAAGATAAATTTACTAGGTGTTTTTATAAAAATAACTAAATTAAATTAACCTAACCACACTAAATAAATACATAATAAACTTAGTTTCATAAATACTTAGAGTTCTAAGTTTAATATAAACCTGATTCATTAAAATTTTCAAAATAGGATCGTTATTACGAGAAAATTGCTTTCTGAATTTGGGAGGACGGTTTCTTTTAAATATTACCAAAACGTGACGTTTAAACTTGAAAAGATCCTTACGTTAAAAAGGTTAAAATATTCACGTCGTGTTTAAGGAAAGTCCGAGATGTATGCTTTACTCAAAACTTAATTAATGTCTTCCTTTTTGTCTTAAATATTATACTTAACTTTAGTGTTTAACTAAGCTTAGTGGTGAAGAAAATTTGTGAGGATGTTCAAGTACTAAATTTTAAATGGTCAAGAATCTATAAAAAAAAACTGCAAACAAAAGTAAAGCCGTTGCGATGCAAGCCAATACTGCTAAATACTACTTAGTGCAGTGATAGAGCGATGCTGACTGCATAAGCATGATCTCATGGGAAGTAAATTTAATTTGAATTTATTATTCTCCGCCACTGAAGTTTTTCGATACCATTTAGCGATTGCAATTAACAGAGTATCAATAAGTAGAGTAAGAGTAAGATTATTGAATAAAAAATTAAAAGAAAGTACATTATCGAACACACAAATAAAATTCTTGTTTATAGTCGAAATACCTTTTTCTCCTTCTTGTCGCATATAATCGAGAATCTTTGTTTAAGGTGACCCTTTGCATTGTGTGAGCGATCGTAACAAGTTCAAACAACCCTCCAGTGCGACCGGGCCCATACAGGCTAGGTACTTCGAAGTTTGTTTGGTATTTCGTATTGTGAATACTTTCAGCTAGAGATTACGATCGAATTCAATTTTGATCCCTTCGAATTTCTATTAGACTCGATAAGATTATTTCACGCTTGAGACGAATACAAATTGTAAATGATTTTTCGATATCGATATTGCTCATGTTGCGATATTTCTGTAACGGTTATTTTAACCTGTGATGTCAGATAACCCTAAAGGATTTTGTTTTTTTTTTATCTTTATCGATAACATATGTCCATGGATATAATATGATAAATAACTTCCGTAGTATCCAAAAGTGTGATTATTGGATATTTCTGTAGTCAGTTGGTCAGTGCGTTTACGCATCTTAAGAAACGGCTTAAATGATCCAGATATAATTTCTGCAATATATTGCGGTAAGCTCTATATAGGTTTTAGTTTTCGATTTATAGTAAAAAAAGTTATGCTAATTTAAACAATGACATCGAACTTGTTGGGCATTCGTAGGCGTATTTTGAATATACTCGATATTAAAAAATGCTGCCCAAAATATCTTTTTCACAAGTTGTAACAATAAAATATAAAAAAATGACTTATTTGACAAAAACTTAAAATAGAGTAAGGTAGTTAGTAAAGTAGGGTATATTAACTATAATATTAATATTAACAAAAGTAGACAGAGAGACTACTTGTCAAATGAAATCTTGAGAGTTACTTCAAAGGTTTGCTTAAAATTATTTGAAACTAATATTAATGTTCACATTATATTGATAAGTTTCCTAAAGTTCTGAAAGGGCAAGCTTTGAAAACCCTACCGAGTTATTTCGTGGTTTTTATTGAAATAACTTTTCCAAGGACATTAAGTCAGCAGGATTTACTAAGAATAATGAACAATTACTAATTATTACATTTAGTGTAATTTGAATGTGATAATAGTAAATGTGTAACTTTGTGTTGGAATGAGGAAATTTTTTGAATTGGTTTATTCACCACATGACATATTTTTGAATATAATTACTTTTAAATACCTACCTTTTAAATTTAATAACTATTTACTGACAGACCTCCCTCTTAGCGAGGACGTAGCATATTAATTGCTTGTATGATTTTAACAGTCCTGTTAAGTGATTAACAATGAGACAAGTATGTTTAATAGTACATTGATATATATTTAATATATCTAGTTACTAGACTAAATTCCTGTTAATAATTGCTACGTCTGAACCTGACATGTGAAATACTTAATACATTGTAAACTAATTATACGAATAGCTACTAGACTTGGATCTATGATATGAACCTTCAGGAGTCAACCTGGAGGTTATATCAACAATGTTTGAGATTTCAAATGGGTGACACGTTCATCACTGCTTGAATTTTCATATCCTACTATGTACCACAATCTAACATTTGAGTATATATATATAATAGTGGTCCCGGCGAACTTCATACCGCCTCCTCGCATTTTACCATGTTTTCTAATCGTTTAAACCCACCCTGGACTATGCAACACATTTAAAACCCAAAATTAGCTTAATCGGCCCAGCCGTTCTTTATATTTAGCGAGACTAACGAACAGCAATTCATTGTTATTTATATAGCTAGATAAAAAATATACACCGGTAAATATAAATAATTCCCGACGCATATGGTTAATGTAGTGAATTATTCAAATTTATAATTATGTAATTATATAAAACTCCCGCTCGACTGTGGTAAATGTTGAGATTGCTGACAAATATCACAAGTACTCTGCAATTCCAAATGTCACAAATCTCAAATCTCAAAAATATATTGACGAGAAAGAATTTTAAGAGTTCCACTGAAAATTGCTTGCCCATTTGCTAATTTTATTTGACTTTATTTTTATAAGATAATATTTTTTTAAAAACCAAACAAGAAGTTTGGTTTCTAGATACTTGACTGGTTTATTTTATAACTAGCTGTGTCCGTGACTTCGTTCTCGTGGACTACAGGATTTTACATACAAAAGTTTTTTCCTAGTAACTCCCGATCCCTTACGAATTTTACAATATCGCGTCGCAAGTAAGCTTTAGGTAAGTCTATTAGGGTACCTGCATGCCAAATTTCAATCATCTATCTTACGCGGTTTAAATGTTTTCAGAAAAGTTATTTATACTTAACTACATAATCACACCTAGACCGATACAAAACAAACAAACAAACACCGATATTCACCACACAAATATATGTCCCGAGTGGAAATCGAACCCGAAAGGGTGTGGTAATTTTATATATTTACCGGTAAATGATTAATTCGATAGTTTTCACCACCTTTACCACGAACACTAGTAATTATGCATAGTTACCGGTAATTATACATAACAACCACTCTATCCACTTTTACCGAAACATATTCATATATCATTCGACGCTTTAACGGTAAAGGAAAGATCCTGAGGAAACCTACTAAGAAATTCTAAGGTTAGTGTAGTCGACCAACCCGTACTTGACCAGCGTGGTCGACGAAGGCCTTATGCCCTGGTTTAGGGTAGGCCCGTGCCCTAAAGAATGGGGACGTAAATGAGCTGATGATGATGATGATGATGTATCTTTTCATTTTCATGGTTACACTCTAGAAATCTGAAAACGTCCAAGATATTTACCATGTATTCTTGTTTACCATTATAATTGTGCCCAAATATCGGGAATACGATAACTCAAACATACATATTAAATGTACTGGACATTTCAGTTTTCTTTATATATTTGCTTGAAATAAGTACTGTTTCAGCACTACTTCCTTGTTTACTTTCTTATTAAAGTACAAAAGACGATGTATGGGGCAGGTTCCCACGACCGATAACATCCAGACACATACGTATCATGGGAAAGCTCTTTTCATGATCGAAGATATTTTAACTAAATTTCTTTAAAATTTAAATTTCTGACCTCTAACTTAACATTCTAAGAACACTGAATCGTTGAGTAAGAATCCACACAAATAAGTAGTTTTTTTTGTTACTTTTTCTCTACAGCGAATTGTGACTAGCCCCCATAATAGCTAATGAAGTCATAAAAAGTGGCTTTCTAACGATATCTGTCTGGTCGTTATTGGTCGGTGGGTACTTTCTGCCAGTTTTCCTTTGTTTACATAAATACAAATTCTCTCATAAGCTTGTAAGTTAAGTGTTAAAGGTAAAATAATATCGCTCTATACCTACTTATGTATTTTATATTAGCATACAAAAGATTACTAGTTAAATTTTGTTTCCCAAAATTTATAAGTTATTTATAACCTAAGTGCGTATTTACTTACTTAGAGCTGTCTGTAACTAATTCTAAATTATTCTGCATGCTATTAAACTTGTGAAAGTTCAGGATACCTAACGCACTTTACACTTCAAATAGCTGAGATATAAATATATGTTTTTACAAGCTTTTTTGTGTTCTTTATTCTAATTGACGAATTAACGTAATACGCATTTAAAAAATGTTTATAGCGGTCTTTTCCTTCTCGTCTCATTAAATATTTTAATCATAAAATCCATATTTTTTTTTTTTTTTTTTTTATTTAACCCTTATCATCCCACTGCTGGGCAAAGGTCTCCTCCAAACCTGTCCACCGCTCTCTATCCAAGGCCAGCACTTCCCAGCTCCTTGATATCTGGGCCAAATCGTCACACCATCTTTCCTTTCTTTTCCTGGGGACGGCCTTCCCCTTCGGCGAAAGCCGTCCCCAGGTACCCATTGTGTTACGATTTTAGCCCATCTATCGTCCTTCATCCTGCACACATGCCCCGCCCATTGCCACTTCAGCTTCGCAGTCTTGAGCCCTACATCAGCGATACCGGTCTTGGAGCGGATGGTGGTATTCCTGATACGGTCTATTAACTTAATATGTAAAATACTCCGCTCCATAGCCCTTTGGCAAACCTTGAGTTTGGACTTCTGACTTTCAGTGAGGGACCAAGATTGTGCACCATATGTAAGGATAGGCAGTATGCAAATGTCGACGAGTTTGCGTTTCAGTGACATTGGAAGGTCACCCTTCATGTACGCCTTCATGGACCAGAAGCTCTTCCAGGCGTTATCTACTCGGCGGAGTATTTCCTTGTCCTGCCTGTTTTCGAATGAAACTATCTGGCCCAAGTATATGTACTCGTCTACATATTCCATTGGCTGCCCATTTACTGATATCCTGTCATTGGTGCTGTTGGTCATAACCTTAGTCTTCAACTTATTCATCGTCAGTCCCACCTCAAGGCTTGCTGTGCTCAGTTGTTCGAGCATTAGCTCAAGCTCTGCCGATGTGTTTGCAAAGAGAACAATGTCGTCTGCGAAGCGAAGGTTAGTAAGTCGCTTATCCCCTACACCAATTCCTTTTGTTGCCCAAGATTCTTTTAGTGTCCTAAAAACCTCTTCAAGCGTGCTACTAAATAGTTTTGGTGATAGGGGGTCACCCTGTTTCACTCCTTTTTGTATTTGAAACGATGGGCCCATGATGTGCAGTTTGATGTTCGCTGTACTATGATGGTAAATGATCTGGAGTAGCTTTATGTATGTGAGTTCTATGGCTTGTTTCTGAAGAGCATTAAATATAGCATTGTGGGTGATACTATCAAAGGCCTTCGAATAATCAACAAAGGCCAGGTATAGGGGTTTATTAAATTCGTTAAATTTTTCAATGATTTGATTTACGGTATGGAGGTGGTCTGTAGTTGAATAATTTGATCTGAATCCAGCTTGCTCTGGTGGTTGGTGTTGTTCTAATTTATAAGCCATTCTGTTTTGTATAATTCTAGTAAATAATTTGTATATGTGTGAAGTCAAACTAATCGGCCTGTAATTGTTGATATCAGTCTTGTCACCTTTTTTGTGTAAGAGTACGATATTTGAATGGCAAAATTTTGTGGGTATCTCTCCTGTTATTAATATTTTATTAAAAAGTTTAATCAGATAGGGTCGCAGTGCTGGTTTGCCGAGTTTTAAAACTTCTGGTGTGACATGCTCTTAATTAGTAATTTAATCAAATAAACCTATCCTTAAAGGTCAAAGGCTTGACATCTATGTATGTATATGCCGAATCAAATAAAACATACCATTTCACCATATAGCGTTTCGAATAAACATAAGTGATTCGAATTGCATCGCAAGTAAGTTGCTACTATAAATACGAGTATAATGTTGCACTCCATCGATCACTACTCCCACCGCTTTTGTGAATTCTCATCGCAATCTCTGGAGCTCTCTACCCGAAGACATGACATTCTTCAATTATGAACGTTCAGACACAGATTTAGCAATCTATTCCTGTGTGCAGGCTTTGATATAAACGGGCCGGGAGACATCTCAGAATACTCCATAACACAGTAACTGATACTCGACAAATTGGATGGGTTGACTGTCAACGTTACGGAAGCGTTGATTTTTAGGGTTACGACGAGTGATTCTAAATTCTCGAGCCGAGGCGATTACGTTACGATTCCGATTAGTGTCTTTTGCAGTAGGGTTTTTCACACATAACGAGTTCATAGGTTTTAGTTTCATTTACGAGTTGATATGTGTGCGACCTTTAGACGGGACATTTTTTATGTCATACACGCCCGTGGCTTGCAAATCACATTAACGTCCTGTAATCCAACTTATTTGTATCAATTAATTGATTATTCTATTATATGAAAGAGAGGAAATGAGAGTGCACTAGTGTCTGCGCACATTCGTGTGCACTAATGGCCTGCGCAGTCACCTGATTTCGAGTTCGGCTGTCATGACCTTACTTACCTCATCACATTGTTGAGACCTTTAATACTTTACTTAGGAGCATATTCGTCACTACTTAAAAGCTAAAACCCAAAACATCCTCGCTTAATCAGGAAATTATCTACTTCCCATGCATTTTAGATTACAACGAGAAATGTCAAACGGCGCGGGACGTCCGCTCGTTTCCTGCGGTCAGAAATTGATCTATTGTGACAGGTTTCCTATTACGGAACCCTTAATCGGTTTTGGGACAACGCTCTTTGTCAATTAATATTTAGTAATTACTAGTGAACTTTGAATTTCATAACCTTTCGGTTACATAATGTACGAGATTTGGCTTTATTTAATTCTTATTTTTTCTTGTTAATAATAAATTAATCAGAAATAGATTTAGTTATAATTCTTCTAACTCGGGACATACCTATAAGTAGGTTAATTATATACGTACATTACATAAAACTAGGGGTGAGAGCCATCCGCTCCCCCGCAAGTCCGGTGATGATGACGAGGCTAATCCAAGCCATCATCCTGTCAGTTAGATAAAAAATATTACATAAAGCCGAGCAATAGTTCCTAAGTACTCCATAATACTGCTATCGCTTGCGAAATTATAAGTATAATGGTAATAGTATAATGGTATCTGCAAGATATGCGACCGAAAGCTGATCACTTTTTTTCTATCTTCCTATCTGGTACTTATATTGTGCATATCTTTGTAAGGAAACGAGCGAAATTAAGCACTCAAAGTTAAACGGAACAAGTGGTTTATGATGTTTCTACCAAATCAAATTTTCTTTCGCTCAGTTTTCCTCGGCCTCGGGGCTAACGAATGAAACTTTGTCTCACTTAGGAGCCCAATATTACTTATGGATTTACAAGGGAATCTACAAAAAGTTGCATAGAAGATTGTTTCCAGTTTAAAGCTATAACTGACGGTTTCTGTGGTAAAAAATAGAGTTATTCAAGAGAAGTGGCGTGACTGCACTATTGTAAAAAACAGCCTTTGAAGTCCAAAGCGCGAGCAAGTACAAAAAAAGATTGCCATCCGAAAGAGATTTTTTTTTCTTTTTGTTTCCGCGAACTGAATTTTTTGGATTCCTATACACTTTTATATTGGAAGAGGGATAGTGATATAGGTAGGTATATAGGATACTTAAAATACTGTCACTATATGTGGTGTATGGTTTGTACATGATGTGTGTGGAGTGTACCACCTGCTTGGGATTCTATCATAAGACCATAATATTATCCCAAGCCCGTCAAAAACAACATATTGCAAGACCAAAGGATGTTGTAAGTTCTGTGTGCGTGAACCGGAACGCACAAAATATTACACAGAATAATGGTAGTGATTAAACTTCTTATAAAGACATCTGTCATCTTTAGTTTAGCCCATGACCACGAGCGCTGTAAAGAGCTCAACACGTCGGGGCACTAAATAATATGTTTAGAATAATAATACACACGAGTTTAATCCGTAAAATATTTTATTTCAAATTTGTACATGATATAAAAACACATAATATACAGTCAAGGGATACCAGTCACAACTATCTGTTCGATGTTTGGTAAACGGTATACGGGTAAGCGACCCCGGCTCCTCGAGCTACTATCGACTCAGTCCAAATCATCCGAGGCGATAGTATCCTTCCTCTCCTTTTCCTTCCCCCGTCATATATCCTTGCTACTCGTGGGAACGCAATGACCTTGTTAAAACAATGCACAAGGCAGAATGGCGGCGACGTGGTCCACAGGCCGACACATCACGTTTCTCACAGAGGTGAAAAGTGGATAGCTGGAAGTGATCTCTGCCTACTGGGGAAAAGGCGTAATTTTATGTATGTATAAAAAAATATGGAGCAAAGTAAACATGTAACTTACTAAAAGTATGGTATTATATATTTTCAAGGTTGAATTTTAAATATGAAAAATGTGAATGTTTTCCTTAAACTTACTTTTATTTTATCTCATAGGCGTATAAAAAACCTGTTCTCTTTATTCAACAAGTTCATATTATCATTCACAAGTCATTATTTCTGCTTACATTAGTTAACTCTGAGCTGAAGGTGCCAAGCATTTGCCTAACTATAATTGCCTGAGTGCATTAACGTCTAGTTAAGCCACCATTATTCCAAGATAGTGACTCGGTGAGATAGCAAGCGGTAATTGGCATAACGGTCTATATCTAGAATCGCACCATCAGTAGTCTACTTAGGTATTAGAGTTGATAGATAGTTCTATTTACTTGATATAGATATAATAGAAACTTCATTGCAAGGATTGCATGGTTGGTGTCGCAATAAAATAGAGTACAATCGAGTGTTGAAAAGAATAATATTTTACAAGCACGTTTTGCTTTTCAATAAATGTTCCTTGCTTTATTAAAACTATGTAGTAGTACATAATGATTGTAAGACTCGTCTCCAGATCTTCTTAGGTTATGTACAAAATAAGTAAGTAATGTAAGTAATGACATCTTAATGTCAATACTGTTTAAATAACCATGTATATCCGACATCCGGCTAGGAAATGTGAAAATTGCAAAAAATACTTCCAAATTGTCTCAAACATGGTTTGTTGTCATTCAATTTTCAGGACAATGGATGGTTTTTGATGTAAAATTAGGGGAATATTCGGATGCTCCGTTGTTAATATTCTCGCAAGTAATTGAAATAGGGAAGGTGCAAAAGCGATTACATCTTACGCTTCTGGAAATAAAATTACGTTTTTATACATTTATGTATAAAAATGTCGGAAGTGGCGTGCATTTGGGGAGGCCTATGTCCAACAGTGGACGGAAAGGGCTGATGATGATGTATAAAATACAACAAAAATAAATATATCCCAAATTCACTTTCTTAGAAGGAGAATTTACTTTTTAAACTTTTCAAGTTTCACGGAAATTAAATAAAATGATTAAAAATCGATGTTGTTAAAATTGTTAATTAGTGTGATAAATAAAGACAATAAGTCATGGTATAAGCAGCAGCTGGAGCCCTTATACTGAATTCATGTGATTTACGATAATTTTATTCTTAATATTATCCTACCAAGGGTAGTATGGATGACACCATGGAAGAGATTTAGGTATTTTAGAAAATAAAGAGTATTATAATGAGTAGGTATATGTTACGGCTAATACGCAAAGTGCGGTTACACCTAGTTTTAGCCGGTTAGAACTAGGTGAAGGCAAGATCTAGTTTTATCCGAAAACAATCGGCTAAACCTAGGTGTAGCCGATTGTTTGATTGCCGTAACATATATACCTCATGGGAGTCTGTTTCTTATCCGAAAAACGTATATAAAGATGAATGCCCTAAGTGTTAAATAGTATAATGTACGTTACTATGAATGGAGCTTTATCATAATATTATTAGTCCGAATTATGAATTATTATTTTTAATTTTGTTTTATTAAAAAAATGTTTGGCCAAAAATGGTTTCGTCAAATCATCATTTTATAAATGACTTACTTTTTGACCCAAGGATAACAGTTAAATTTTCATTTTACAAATAATTATTTTGAAATAACATTTAACAACTGAGTTATCATAAAAAACTACTAAATTGGTCTAAAAAGTTTGATAAAATGTTTTATTTGACAAATGTTTCTTTAATTAATCGATCTGATAATAGATATGGTACAGGTCAAATTAAAACACAATATTTGGAAAATCATTATTTTGATAAATTTGGTTAGGTTAGAATTTTGGTTAGGTTAGGTTAGAACTGGTGACCATAAAACGGCCAGAAAATATTTACTACTGTTTAGTTTCTATGTAACAGTAGAAACACAAATAAAAATAAATATATTTAAATATATATACCGATGTTCGTCACAAATAATTAGTAAATTTTTGTAAGATGATACTGTTGTTAAATGTCTCGTTTGCCAAATGAATATTTGATTAAACAAATGGCCATTTGTCGATAATTTTTTGGTCAAATATTAGTAATCCGAACCTAGAGCATGTAAGCATAAAAAAAAGCTGCATGTTTGCTTGATTACTTCAATTGATTTTGGTAAAATATTATTATATTATATTCATGCTAATTTGAGCTAAAAATATTTTTTTATATAGGATTTGTAACAAATTATAGAATAGCATTGTGCATTTCACATATTATGGATAGTAATATTTATAGCAAAACATTTTAGGACCTTTAGTACTTTCGGACTAATAACGTTTATGGAAAAGCCTTTTATGTCTTTTAAACTTTATAGATTGTGATATTTATGGCAAAAGATTTTAGGGTAAATAATATTTAGGGATTTCGATTTTAGGGCAAGTGATATTATGATAAATGTAGTTAGGGATAATTATCATTCGGACAAATGATGATTCGGACATAAAACATTATGAGATGTAAAATTATGGATAAAAATTTTATGAGATGTAATAGAGAACCGTACCTCATATATACTCGTGATAAGAGAACGGGCGCCGGACCACCGGCTTAACGTGCTTTCCGAGACACGGGTGTCCAACCGCCAAATTCCTAACTCCGGGCTGAGTAATTTCATCACAAAAAAACTCATACAAATTTTGCCCGACCCTGGTCTCGAACCGGGGACTTCTCGGTCCTTACGCAGCGCTTGCTACCAATAGACCAACGAAGCAGTTACAACTATGTACAGACGCTATGAGTCACACTCGCTAGGAGACCTGCAGAAGATCAGCAGCACTTGGCGCTCACAACCTGCAGAGGCGCGTGTCTCGCTACGCCCTCCACCCCGCGCTGCTGCTGCAGATGCTGTGAGTCCTGAGTGTGACGCGGGGAGGAAGGCGTGGCGGGACACGCATCTAAGTTTTATCCAACAGGGATTCTCTGAACTTAGTTTTATCCAACAGGGAATAGCTGGACCTAGTTGTAGCCGGCATGATGAAGGATAAACCTAGTTTTATCCGAAAACAATCGGCTCCACCTAGGTTTAGCCGAGAGTACGCTTCACCTTCACCTAGTTCTAACCGGCTAAAACTAGGTGTAGCCGCACTTCGGGTATTAGCCGTAACACATACATTATCTTAGAATATGATTTAGGCGAAAGATCTATTGTAATACTTATGTACCCCTTATTTATCAAAAATAAGTAATTATTAGACATAAGCATTAATAAAATACGTGTTTTACATCGTACTATATTCCTAGTGGTTAGGTATGGTAATCTAAAAAGATTATCATTTGTATTTAGCTTCGAATTTTATATTAAATATGCTTTCCAAATCCATTCGCCCACACTTTACATCGCGTCAACTCTCATCGCGTTATAATACACAATAGGACTGGAGTGGTCGCTAACACATTTTGGGAATTTGTTCGCATAAATCTCGTTGTGTGAATAAAAACAATAGCATCAGTATGGCGGGATTAGCCAATCGGTGCACACGAAATCGGAGCGAAACGCGATGACACGAACAACGAAGGATAAGCTTATTACAGCGACTTATTGGAGCGAAATGTATGTATTCGAGTGTGGATTAACTACGAACAGGTAACAGTCTCGGGTTCTATTAATAGCTGTTTACAATCGTAGAGTTATTATCACTAACTACATAGTATATACAACTAAATAAAATTGAAGTATCTGTTTGTGTAAATATTTAGCGGGTGCCAATAACAAAGACACTTTAAAAACAGTTTTATCTGTCTGTTCTGTTCTGTTTGATCTTCGAAACGGCTAGACCAATTTTGACGGGAATTTCACTAATAAATAGCTAATTTTACAAGGCATTAATAGGATTTTTTTAATAAATCATTGCTGCCAAAACCATTTCCACGCGGACGAAGTCGTGGGCGGCCGCTAGTTTAAAATAAGGTCAGTTACCACGTCTGTCCCTTTATATGCTTAAATCTAATAGACTATGCAACGGATTTTGTTGCGGATTTTAATTGTTCTCTATATATGATAATAAGATGGGCTCAAGACGAAGGTTTTCGTATGAGTTAAGTATAATATACCCGTAGCAAAGCCAGTATCTTCTACTTTACTAGTAAATGCTAGAAGTCACTTCTATAGAAACTGATAGGTCTATCACGTACGTACTATAGATTCAGTTATATCATCATCATCATCAGCCCATATACGTCCCCACAGCTGGGGCACGGGCCTACCCTAAGCTAAGGCGATAAGGCCTTAGTCGGCCAAGTGCGGCAGTTTCCTCACGATGTTTTCCTTCATCGTTAAAGCGTCGAATGATGGTACATATGAAAATCAAATTTGAAAAACACTTTGGTACCTGGCGGGGTTTGTACTGGCGACCTCTCGTATGGCAAGCAACAACCTTAACCACTCGGCCATCGACGCTTTTTTTCAGTTGTATGTTCTTAAAAAAAGCTCTATGTTGGATAAAATTGCTTTACTTTTCAGTCATTTTAAGGGATGATGTTTTTATTACAGCTGTTATTTTTGCTTTTTACAACTCGTCGTTTTATGATGGTCTCCATTTGTGGCTATGATAACAATAATATAATCAGCGCTTTGAAAAAGCTCTTCCATGGATATACTGCTAAGGTCGCAAGGGTTCTTTACTATCAAAAGAGTGATTCACATTAACGTGTAATATTTGTAGCGCCAGTGAGAAAGATATTAGTATATAAACATGTTATTAAGCTATTAGAGCATTATTAATAATTAATAACCACTTCGTTGATTTATAGGTAGCAAGCGCTGCATAAGGACCGGAGATAGCCGAAGAAACCGGTTGGAGTCCGGTGTCGGAAAAGTTCGGCCGCCGTGGCCGAAAACCGCCGGAAACCTTATTTTTTTTTCACGTTTTACCCCCGCTAGGGCCGCTATTCTTAATTTAGATTGGCTTTAGTTTTATTATTAATGACTTGAAAGATTTACCCTTGCATATAAAAATAAATAAAAATAATACGTTTAAAACATGGGTCACTTTCCACAAGCATGACAAGTAATCGTCAAGCAATATACGAATATTGCTTCTTCCCTGTTACATAAATACTTGACTATGGAGTATGAATTTCACCAAACAATATGTTTGGTAAAACAGACCGGTCTCGCTTGCGTATTTCTGCGGTGGAAATTAAATTTACCTTCACAACGTTGGCAAAAATCAGATATTTTCATTTTATTTTAATCTGAAAGTGGATTTTAGCGCAGCAGCCGTTGGAATTCAATTCAGTTCACGTATTCAGACACTGAGCGTCCAATCAACTCGATAGGGAGAGTGGAACAGCTAGGTGATGCAGAGAGCTGTATTGAATTAGGATTTGTCACGATGTGTCAGCCTTCGTATCATACGCAACGCATTGTTTACATCGGAACGAGGATCGAGAACTTAATTCCCGGAAATGTAAGGTTTTAGCGAAATCACATTACCACTGACTAAGAGCTTCTAACACACCTGTGTTAAGGACAGTCTATTTACTTAAAAGGCCCTTTTCAGCCATTATTTAGCTAATGTCAATGTATTTATTTATTTATTTTAAAGATTCGCCAACAACATTATCTTTATACATTTAAATTATACTTATATACTAGCTATAGATAAAAGATATGTCATAATCAGGCGAATACAACATACACGAAATAATAATCTAAATGTAAAATGGAAAATAAATAAATTTTCTGTTTTTCCCATTTCACCGACTGGGATTAGGATTCAGCATCTTCATCACATTAGTTCATCATTCTCCTGCCCTTGTCCCACACTAAGTGGGGTCGGCGCAACATGTATATTTCTTCCACTCGGGCCTGTCATTCGTCATCTCTGCGTGTACTCCTTTCACTCCCATATCATCTCTCACGCAATCCATCCATGTCTTCTTCGGCCTTCCTCTACTATTACGTCCTTTGACATTCATACTCATCGCTCTTCTAGTCACATGGCTTTCTTCCCTCCTCATAACATGCCCGTACCAAGCTAACCTTGCACTTCTCACCTTTTCTAAAATTGGTGCAACTTTCAGACTTCCCCTTATATATTCATTCCTAATCCTGTCCAACCTTGTAACTCCACACATCCATCTCAACATACGCATCTCATTTGCATGCATCTTCCTCTCTTCAGTCTTTTTCATTGCCCAGCACTCTGATCCATACATCGCGACAGGTCTGATGACCGTTTTGTAAATTTTCCCCTTAAGTTTAAGGGGCATTTGTGGGTCACAAGTTGTTCCCGAGACCTGTCGCCACTTCATCCAACCAGCATTCATTCTATTCTTAACGTCTCGATCAATATTGCCGTCGTTTTCACATTAGTTAGTCTAATTATTTACTAAATAAGTTTTAAAAGATTAGATGTGGTACTATTTTTCTATATAATAAAGTAGAATACAACCAATAACTAGTGATATTTGTAAAATATCATACCTATTTATATCCAAAGAGGTTGATTGAAGGAATTTTCTAATAATTCGGGAAGTATGCTCTGTATCTTAGTGAACCTAAGAATCAGCCCTATGACAGAGCTTAGGTTTATCTACTAGGACTACTAGAACTAAGTGGGCGAGAAATAATTCTGCTAAAGAAAAATCTTCGCACGCTGCGATTTACTCATTGTCACTTATATTTCCTTGCTCCTTGGTTGAGCTGGTTTTGTTTTCACGAGAACACAATGGCATAATAACAACAGATAACAACAATAGCAAACTTACCTTTCTCTCTTTAGCTCGCTGCTGCGTTTTCTGAAGTTTGAAACAAGCACTTGAAGCTCCGATGAATGCCGTTCGTATAGTTGCGACATCTGCGTCGTAAAGTCGGACACTGAAACAAATAAAAAAAATATACTTTCAATGTTTATTTTTAAATTACAATTGACACTAAAGGAGAAATTTAGGAGGCCTTTGCTTCAAAATGGGAAGTTGTGGGTTTAAAAAAAAATAAACGATTGAGTGATAATGAACCCGACACACTGTTACACGTGCTACTAATATACATTGAAATACTTATGGTGCTGTTTTTCGATTGTTTTTACAACAGTATAGTGTATGACTTTAAAAAATTACCACCAAAAGTAACTCGTAAATCCAGCGTATTTACCATGAGAAAATATCCCTTTTATAAATTACAGACTTCAAAGCTTTATAGGTCTATTTAAAATCATAGACTTTTTACCAACACTTCGCAAAAAAATTAATCATTGTAGCTATACGCATATAACGCCCGCCTGGTGCAAAATTTCGTATACACTGTTTAATCAGTTATCCAAACTTTTTGGCTGCTAAAAGTACGTATCGCGTTGTTTCTGATAGCGTTACATCAGAAGCTCATTAGCGGTCCCAAGAGACTCATTTAACACTTTTACATACCCGCTGAAAGCCAACAGACTTGGAACATTTATTATGATTTCAACGGATGCTTTAAACTTTATATCGGAGAGTTGCTGAAGTTAGGACTGGTTGCTTTAAATCATTGTTAAGGTATGTCGGTAGGTAAACATTTTCGGACTAACATCGAATGGTAAGGTACTCGTAAGTGGTGGAAAAAATGAACAGGCATTACTTTTATAAATATACTTATATAAGTTAACTATTGACCCGCCCTTACTTCGCTTCGGGTAAATTTTACATAAAAACCTTCCTCTTTAATCACTCTATTTATTGAAAAAAACCGCATCAAAATCCGTTGCGTAGTTTTAAAGATTTAAGCGCACATAGGGATATAGGGACAGAAAAGGCGTCTTTGTTTTATACTATGTGGTGATATATACGTAGCCATAGCGTGTTATTCTGGAAATCAACCATTTTCAATATTTTTTTTTACTTTGAGCCGCGTTTTTCACTATGCTTTGTAACCAAAAGCTTGCTACTTCCATTCACATAAAAAACACAAACTCTACCGAATGTCGAATATACATTTCGATAGGGTCTATATATTTTGTTTCGTTTACATGACAAATACTATGCACTCCTAAAGTGCGTGATAAAATGCGAGAATTTCTTATCCTAAGCTGTGGAATAAAACAAAAATTGGCTAGGAGTACAATTTGTTTTACTTTTTTCGATCCCAAAAAAGTCTGTGGCAAAAAGTACTACTTAAGCGTCTTTACGTCAAGATCTGAAGTACCATTTTAGAGCCCTATTTTTTGCTAGATACGGTATATTTTAGTTTGCTTCATTGCGTCTCGAGGACTCTTATCAGATAATGTGGCGTTAGCTCATTTGTAATGTCGTCACATAGAGAAGCCGTATGTACTACAAGTAAGCTATGTAGGAATTTTAATGGCACGTACATAAGATTAATCTGTTGTTAATAGGTTGCTCGGTATCGTATGCATAGCAGACATATATATTATTGTTTCAATAATAACATAGAAAATTATTGGAAAAAAAAACAAATTATAAAAGTTTGAACTGTAGAAATGTTAGAAATAAGAACATATAATAAGCAACAGTATTCGTATTTGTTTTTATAAACGAATTAAAGTCAGTTTACAAAATTACTACAATCTTTGTGATTTTGTGCATTACAAGAGTGAACAACGTTTTATTTTCATGGTCAGGTGCTAGAGGATAATAATAATATCCGCTACCTCTTATATATGAATAAAAACTTTATGTATGTAATTTATTTTTAGCGCTTCATAGTCCGGTCAATTTAGACATTCGAAGTTACATAAATTCCCACCAAGCTGAAAATCGGTAAGATTGCTTAAAATATCATTAAAAACAAAATTTGAAAGTTCCCCATCTTTCCCCTGTAAGGAAAAAATGTTGTTCAAGGTCAAAGGTAAAAAAAATGAGTTTTTCGCGATTTTTAGCAAAACGGTAAGTTTTATCATAAAAATATGTATGACAAAATTACTTATCATCTAATTATCTATAAAAATTGTCTTTACACTTTGTTCCTAAGATTCACCATTTCAGAGATACAGCGATGCACAAAGTTGAAATGTTGTATTTTCAAATGCTTCCAGGCCCCCGTGCTATTGTGCTAGACAGATAAAATTTTTACGAATGATGGATTTCAGTTGCCTCTATTATCGCTAATACTAAATACAACATAAAACCATCACTTAAGGTGGGCTCTCATACTAACGCTTTTTTTATTTGCTCGCACTTGGACGGTTCGTGGTTACCCTAGTAAACCTATTCCACATTAACGTGGTGACCATGGCTTAACGTGGTTACCACGTTAAAAACCGGCCAAGTGCGAGCAAATAAAAAAAAGCTTTCGTAGAGAAAAGAAAAAGAGCCCACCTTGAGTGATAGTTTAATGTTGTATTTAGTATTAGATGTTATAGAGCCAACTGAAATACATCATTCGTGAAAATTTTAACTGTCTAGCACAATCGCACCGGGCCTGGCAGCATTTGAAAATACAACTTTTTCAACTTTGTGCATCGCTTTATCTCTGAAATGGTGAATCTTAGGAATAAAGTGTAAGACAATTTTTATAGATAATTAGGTGATAAGTAATTTTGTCATACATACTTTTATGATAAAACTTACCGTTTCGCTCAAAAGTGCATAAAACTGATATTTGTGACATTTGACCATGAATATTTTTTTTTTGCACACGTCGGATCGATGGGGACTTTTGACATATCATTTGTAATGACGTATTCAAGGCCTGCACAAAAATCCAGCTTGTTGGGAATTAATGCAACCTTACCCATAATTTAGATGCTAATTTGACTGGACTATCAGTTATTGGAAGGATTCTTGAAAGAACTTGGCTTGCGTCAGAGCCATTTAAAAATATTTCAACAAAGTTTCGCACCTATGGCCTCCGCATTGCAATGAAAAGCTAAAAAGTTTATGAATTGTGTAATAATTTGTGTTCCATATATATAATATGAAATGTAAGTTTTGAATACTAATTAGGAATTATACAGGTCTTGTATAATTTTCAATTAAAAATTAGGAAGTGTGAAGTAAGGTGGATTTTGTTCTACTACTTACCTTTATAAAATCTTCTAAAAATACTGGTCACAATTATCAAACACGTTTAAATTTGATAATGTCCCTTAGATAGAAAAAAGAAAAAACTAGTACGGACTCGTACAAGGCAGAAAGGTTCAGAAAACTTTAATAAACCCACGCCCGTTCAGGTCTAAAGCCGAGATATAAAGTTCGCAGTAAACTTGTATCTCACAAATAACTTGGCAGGTACAAGCTTAATGAACTCTGCGTGAATAATATAGGTATTTGTGTAGAGGTCAATCACTCTAGTTGCAGCCATTGACGGCCAGACAATGGGTGCTTTAAATAGAGAGAGAGAGATATTATTAAAGGAAAAACTAAGTAACTCTCCACAACTAAGTTGGGTAAATATATCGCAATATAAACTATATCCACCACAGCCAGATATATCGTAATCATTATAATAATAATATTTATTAACGCATGATAGAAACTACGACGATCAAGCAGTTCATAGTAGTTTAGTAAGATTGAATTAATTAGATAAATTCATCAGTCAAACTCATAACAACAGTAAGCGATATTTGTCGGTAATGGGGAAATAATATCGTCAATATTTTAATGAGCTGCTGAAAATTTGGTATTATAATTGAGTATTCAAGTGCTAAATCTGATTAATTGCTGTAAGCATCAAATAATTATTCCAGAATTAATAATTATTAATTTAGCGATGTGATCTGAACTTAATATTTCCGCCACAAATACTGATTTTGCATTGAGTTTAAAAGTTGCGGACTCGATATCGCCTACGTAAATATGTCTATGAAAAACTTGTACAGCGCCCCTGGTGGTCACGCTAAGAACTAAAATCGGTCGTATGAAAAAAACAACTCTATAGGTTTTTAACGTACGTAAGTGTTCGATAGTCAACTCATGGTATCGCTACTGGTCATCTTTACGAAACAAATACCGGTGTTACAGCTAAGACTACTTTTACAGTGTAAATTACAGTTTCAATGGTTACAAAATCGTATGTGTTCGTTATTCAAAAGCCGTCCGGCATCGTGCTGTGAGCTGCAAGTTTGCGCTAACTTGGTTTAGCATTTATCACAGAACGTGATGGCTGTGTAGACTCTGGCTTAGTCTATAGGCACGTGCTGTTTCGGCTTAGCTCAGTTACAAATTGAGTAAATCTATAACACAGTCGGTATTCGTCTGGCTGTAATACGGAGGGAGGAATTTCGTTCAAGGATACAAGGGTAAATAATGGATACTTAGGATTCCCTAAAATAGAAATAGCAAAACTACACATATAATTTGGTAACTTTGGAATTGTGCTTATAAATATTTCGGTACTCTGTCGTTTTTCGATTGCAATCAGTTAATACTTATTGATAAGAGCCATCAAACTAATGACAAACGAAACATCTCAACCACCATCAGAGTCGGGAACGGAAGTTGCTAAACGCTAGTCCGCGACTGTATCTCCACGAAGTTGAACGAATGGACTTTTCCAACTGAAAAGACGTGTAGCACCGCAGCTGTGATAAATATCCTAGTTAATTCAATTGCAAACTTGTTTTGTTAGACCAACTTGGTGATTGACTCCGGCAAACCCCAGCCTAAACAATTATTAACACAGGATCTAGTAAAGGATTCGTGGGAATACCCTGCCAAATAACACACCTGGTGAACGGTAAGCTATGAGTTGTAATTGTAAGAACATTTATTCTAACACGTTCAAGGGAAGGTCTACCGACCGTTTGCAATGGTACACACGCATAAATATAAATAAACTTGTAGAAAGTCTACACACAAAAAATGTTACAGTATATACGAGTATCAGCGCAATTAAGGGCGTTATTTCCCTTTTTTCGGATACTTCCACTTCTTAAAGCACAAATAGTATACAACTTCCGCAATCGATAGCAATGAACCGCCAAAACACAGTCCAAAACAATTGCCCATCGCCACGACTAAGTCCAAGGTGGTTCTCGCCACTTGCCTCGTAAGTCTCTGATGAGGTCGATTACTCAAAATAAACTTCACCGTCCCCGCTTTAACTTCTTTTTGAGGCTCAATCAACTTCTTAGCAATCACATTGTAGTCTGGCTCCACACAAGACGGAAGGCAATCGCATTCTAATCCACTCTCGTTCGTACCAGGCACCTTCAATTTACTGAGAGTATTATAATTATGTGTCAAACATTTCATTCCCTCTAAATCACAATATCTGTGCTTGTAAGCTGCTGGTGACAGGTGGTGAGTACAATTGCAAAGCTCCAACTGCATTTCAATACGACACTGCGTGATGCAAACAGAGTAACTATATTTCTTGTAAGCGATATAGTTATCTGGCACTTCATCGATAAATCTACATCTGCGCACCTCCGGGGTTGTCATAGCAACTTCGGGCTCATTAATCACATCCAGAATAGAGAATATTATCGTCGCTTGCGATCCATACACTATCGTTATCTTACGATCATATTCCATGTTCCAAAACGGTATATCTTCTGGTGAATGCAAAAAAGCTTCGTAGTCGTGTGACAGTATTATTTCGAAATTATCTCGTTTATTCGTGCTAGGCGTTACATAGTACATTCCTTTTTGCTGTTCAGGGTCTAAGTTATGTAAGTTGTTCGCTGAATAACATGTTCCATATTCAGTTTGAATCGGTCTGAAATACTTGCAACAATCAATGGGATCTCCTCGCCACACACAACTTATAAACATTTCCGAGCACTTAGCACGAAAAATGGATGTTATTTTAGTAAAATTAAGATCGCAGATCGGTTCTAATTCACAGGTGGACAGGCAACTATAACAGGCTCCGGTGAAATACGATATTTCTCGGATGAAATGATCTAGTTTCCCTTTGCTGTTTCCTTTTATCTTGTCGCTCTGCAACCATATTTTTTCTACATTGGCTATCTCGCATATAGAGATCGCTGGAAACGTGGTATTCCATTCGAGATAGTCCGTTCTAGTTGTGAATCGGATAGTGTTTTCTTGGTAGTGGTTGTAGTATTTGCGTATGGTGGCGACGGCTGCGACCCATATGTTGATGTAGATGACTAAGTAGATCAGTCGGTATATTATGTGAATATCTTTGCGAGCGAGGAAGCTGGGACCGTGCACCGTGAGACTTCTGCATGCATATTTGATTCGTCGCCATAACACAGTTATGCGTTCCACAAACTTGAATCTCACGCGTGGCATTTAACTGTACTTTCTGGCTGCTCTGGCCGGAATGAGGCGGTAAAATTAAACTCCCGCTTAAATAGGGAGAGGCTTTTATTTCGAGTTGTACATATATGTAGATATTTAGTTCACTCAGCTTACTTTCCCAATTCGTTTCTACAAATTATTCTAACAATTTCGGTAGCTTACCGGCCATTTGTGTACAGTAACTGATAAAAAGGTTTGATAATAACACTTTGATTGACTGACGTATTAAATTCGAAAATAATTAGTTACGTTTCAGGCTTTATAACGGAGCTATTAATGGCAATTTCAGTCATTAACGGAGTTATTGTTGGTATTAATCCATCGCAATCCATAATTGCCATGTATCGGACACGATCCATCTTGATAGTAATGTTGTCATAGTATATAGTTTCAAGTGACTGCAAAATATATTTTTTCACTAAATGTTCGGTGTAAGTCATCATCATACAACAAGTATCTGTTACTGATATCAAAAATACATACCTATACATAATACGTATCTATTTAATATAGTATGCTTAAATAAATAAATATACCCACGGAAAAAATAAATATGCTCATCCATCGCAAAAAAAAACCCGTATGTAGTATAAAATATGATATCGATGAAGGTAAAAAAAAATATCATTCAACGTTTTTACTTCTTCATTAGCACACGTGAAAACTGAATCCGATGCATTCATCCGTTACGTCTGTCCTTTCATTACTTATTTAATCACCCGATTCCATCCGCGGCTTCACTGTCACAGAAAGCTTTTATCGCGAGACCCTCGGGATTGTGAATTATCCGGGAAAACAAGTAAGCAGGTAGTGCCTTCCCCGAATAAGTTTTGCCAACATTTGTTAGCGAGTAGTTGTTATTCTACCATGTTTGGAAATGTGTTCTCAAGATCGGGGAAAACTTGTTAGGTAAGTATGAAATTAGAGTTATTTATTCACACCAAATTGAGGAAAAACGATATAACTTGAATGTCCGTAAAATTCGCTATAGGATTACAACTGATATAACGGTCGTAATTTTAAACCGAAAAACTCGCAAACATCAAATGTGTTAGCAATTCGCTATAGCACTATTTACTATATTCGCTTTAACAACTCAAACGCTATAGCATAGTTTTCATCTAGTAAAATAACAAAAAAACATTTTGCACAGTGCATTTGTACAATGAAACCCATGAAAAAAAATTTAAAGCCCAAAAAGCTTTCAACAAAGCGCCAGTGTTGCAATGCTTGTAATGTAATTACACATATGTTTTTTCTCACACAGCGCGTTGCACTTCAGTGTAATTTTCCATGAAAACGTAATGGCCTACCGTATCCTAGTAGACAATTGCTTAATAATTCACGGGTAAGCCGACGTGAAGTAATAACAAAGTTGTCGGTGGAGCCGGCTAATTACGAATTGTAAATGCCCACAGTGAGATAATCTGCGATAAAGCACGGGCAGACACGTGGGTGTTATAATCAAGTTCCGAGGTGAAGGAGGGTACCGGAAACATGCATGCATTTTTAAAATGTTTTTGTATAACTACATATATAAGACTTCACTGTCCGTCGGTCCGTTTGTGTACAGACTGTAAGCTGGACAGTGGGAATTATCACAAGTCAAAGAAAAATAACTAATATAATATAACGAATATTGAGGGCTCCCATACAAAACCCGTGATTTTCTTTCGGATTCTTATTTTTTAAAGTGTGTGAGTAAGACTTTCTTTTTTAATATTGTTCTTGAATACAATTTTAAGTTATGCTTAGTACATGTAGGTTTTTTAAAAGCGGCAAATCTCCTTTTTTCAAGGTATGATGACATGCTTGATACTTTTATGGGTATGGATATACCTTTAGCATAGACATTAGACATTTGTAAAAAGTTTAAAATTTTCCGTCTTGTTACCTTCAAAAGATTTTTTTTTTCAACTTTGTTCTTTAAAAGAAACTTTTAGTTAATGTCTTTGTCTAGTTTCCGTGAGAAGCAGACAATACTTTTACAATATTAAAGTATGGCTACTATCCTCGCGCCGCGTGGTTATAAAAAGTCCGTTTTAAATTCGTAGCCTGATTGTTAATTTGAACGACAAATACGAGTTAGGTCGGGATTTATTTTGTAAAAGTCTATGGTTATCTTGAATTGAAATTATTCTTTAATATGTGTCAAAGTTTTTACTGATCGTAAATGTTTTTCATACAATTTATCAAATAACTGAAAATACTTTTTTCGAATTTTAAATTTACATTGAGCTTTACTTATTTATTTGTAAATTTATTATAAAAAAACATTGATTTTATATTTGTTTATTACTTATGTCACTGATTCACAATAGTATCTAATGCCGCTATGGAAGACTATACATTAAAATTACCAACTCCCCCCTCCCCCCTAAATAAAGTAACCCTTTTTGTAATTTTCTATTACTATTCACGGCTTGAGCACCGAGAATGTAAATAAATAATTTACTAACATACCAATGGTACATTTTCAGTGAAATACCTCTCTGTTCAAGCAAATTTAATTTGCGAGTTCGCCGTGGATGTTGTGCAGAGATCAAAAGAAAATACACAAATATTGAGAGAGGCGGAATAATATAGGGAATTACAGCTCTTAAGTTATTTGGACGTTGAAATCCTTTTCGAAGCACATCGTAGGCCGGAGGTTGCCTCATGTCAATGTGATGTCAGAGCCGTGAACCGTGCACAAACTGCTATAGTCAAAGAGGTCTTCTTCTTCTTATCGTATGGTTGATGAACAACCTGGTGTCAGAGTTATTAAGCCGCCCGTAGGCCAGTCAAAGAGGTGCATGTATAATAGAACGAGCTTAAAGCAGTGACATGTGATAGAATTATTAAGAAAAAGGGACCCAGATTATCGACTTGTTTTATGTCTTATTATTTGCATGTCTGTTGTTTATTTTTATCAAATCCAGAAAATAACACTTTTAGTCGGTAAGTAGCTGTGTGTGCGTTAAATTGCTTCTGAACCTAATTAAATATAACCAAATAAATGAAATGGGGCCCATTAAACTTCTAAAACTAGATAGAATCGAAATATATTTTTGTGAACCTATGAATAAATGTAATTAATAATTTATCTCTTAGTAAATTACGGTTCACACTCACGAGGAATCGACTAAATTTCCTTTCGCAAAGTTCTATTACCTGCATAAATCTAGAATGTAGATTCACTAAATCGAGATGAATGTTTTCCAACAAATAGACCCCGGTCTATTTCGGACCATCCATGCCCGCTCTCCATAGCGTAATCCCAGGTGGACCTAATATTGCGGTTTTCAAATAAATTGCATTGCGGGAAACAAGATTTCAAACGTGATGCCAACGAGACTAGTGGTAACGGACAATTTGTTAAATAAACTTTTCGAGATTTAATTAAGATTTATTTTATTCTCTATAACATTGTATATATTGTTCAATTTTGTTACTTATTTAGACTAATCGTGTTGACCTATGTGTGAATCGGTAAGCTTACCTTTAATTTTCTTAAATTAGTAAATTGCGAAAATGTTATCAAGAAACGCTTCAATATTTTCTCATATGTATTCAAAACAATTTTGCCTTGATATTGTTAAATATTAAGAACATTTTATGTATATTATATACTTCATATGTGGGAGTTAAATACGCAATTTCATAAGGAATATGCAGGGATACATTTATATCTGCGTAATCCTGCGGGAGAGCGAGTTATAATGAAAAGCTTACGTAAGGGATGAAATAGCCACCGTTTTGGTGAGAGTAAACATTTGAAAATCGCTGGTTTCATAAGTATCATTTTCCACAACAGCATAATATTTTATATTTTCCAATTTGTTAAATCTACTCAACAGATTGATGATAAAATCAATAAACTATTACATAGTTGGTAGCAAACCATTTACGATACAATTTTTCTTTGGTTCAAATAGAACATTAATCCCACCAAAAAGTCAACGATTCGAACTATGTAAAGGCACCTAAGTTATTAAATTAGATTTTACTTTACAAAACTTTAAGAGAACACAATTTAAAAATAACGAAAAGAGTTTATACTAAAATTTAGCATTTATATAAGTTTGTTCAGAGAGTTATTTAACTTTACATTCGCAAGATTAAATAGGTATATATTGAAGTGGTCCCTTTAATTATATAGGGGTCCTACATCGTCTACAAATTTAAACTTTGACTTTAAATTATGTCTATAAATGCGGTTTTTAATATTTTGAAGCATAGATATACGTACTATGTAGTTATAATTACAAAGTCTTAGTTTAACGCCATTATATCGCAAATGAGTTATATTGCAAATTAACTTCTCGTTATAAATTTAGTAATTTTGAATTCTTACTGGCTCCCAGTTAAAACCACGTGCACTTATGACATGTAGCTTATGGAACAAACTGAAATGCATCTCAGGTGCTGCGGATTTCAACGGTTAATTAAGGGATTGTCTGAGTTCATTCCGTTAAATTGAATTGCACCGCTGTCTCTAACTGAATCTTTTGTCAGCAGGCGGCTGGATCAACTCATTATGATACCCAGTTTCCACTTTGTACAATTTAACAACGGGACCTAATTAGTGAAGTTTTAAACTCCGCTGTTATACAATCTCCGGGTTGGATCACGTGCATTCGTCGAGTTGATGAAGTTTAACGAAACGTACACGTGTGGAAGATGTCGAGCAAATTCTCGGTATAAGATTTATCAACTCTATTCAATACCCTAAGGGTAGCAAAGTCCGTGAAGCAGCATGTTCCCTAGAACAATGTTAAGCTGAAAATTATCTACATTCATTAGATTAATTTTTACAGCAGTTAACCTTAGCCTGCTATCTTAATCAGCATTAAAGCTTATTCCTGTTCCATCAATCTAAGTAATTAAATCAAAATGGTAATTTATTTGTATAATAAGCAAGAAAAAAAGTAAAGTTTGAAGGAGACCTTTGCCCAGCAGTGGGATGATAAGGGTTAATAAAAAAAAATAATAAAAAAGCAAGTAGATCAGTTTTCACACTTCCTTTTGCGACTTCAGTCAAGTTTGCAATGTCATCATCTGCAATTAACGAAGTAGGTAATGTTCCACTATCGAAGCGTACTTTAATTATGAGTCGCCATATTTGATAGTAACAGAGCCCACGACCAAAATTTTTGTCTCATAGCAATACGGCCAAAACCGCATCAAATCGATAGATAAGATTATTCTGAACTCGAAAATACCAATATCAGACATTTTCCGCGTAGCGTTTGATCTGACCGAATTTTCAAAATTGTCAAAGAATTTTACCGAACTGCATCATAGCAATATGTCTGATTTGCAGACTGTAGTTAAATGATGATTCTGAGATACCGGAAACATATTTTTCAGACGTTAGTGGTGTAGCGCAAACCCGTAAAATCACTTAAAAAGATTAAAAATGAGACAAAAAAAAAAATGTCTCATAGCAATACGTCTGAAAATCTTTTTTATTAGTAAATTTTGGTTATTTGATGCGAACAAAACAATTTTCAGACGGAAATGTGGACGCATAAAATTTTGAGACCGTTTTGAAAATGTTAACAAATTTTACCGATCGGTATCATAGCAATATGTCTGAAAATTGCTAGACATGATAGAATAAGTTGTCCACATGTGCAAAAAATTTATATCAGACAAATGAAGTGTAGCATCTTTTCTATCAGACAACTTTTCGATACTCAGATATCATTTAAGAATCGTATTGAGGTATCTTGAATGAAACCAATGAATAATAGTAAGAAAGGGGCAGGGGCGTAACAAGCGATGAGGCTGTTGAAATTAAATACTGATTGATTTGATAGTTTTGGTTTTATTTAAAGCACACTTGTTATTTTCGTTTTAGCATATACTCCATATGCTACACTTAAAGTGTCTGAAAACAGGTTTTTGGTAATCAAGGCAGCAAAACGAAAAGTTAAAAAAAAATTATCCGTATTGCTATGATACAGGTCGGCTAAATTTGTTGACATTTTCAAAAATGCGCTCAGGCTATGTGCTACGCACAAAATGTCTGAAAACAAACTTTTTCGTAATACAATTATAAAATCTATGTACATTATCACTATCAGACGTATTGCTATAATACCGACTGCCTTTTTTTTGACACAGCAGAAATGGCCTCCCACGCAGTTGCTACACTTTCGACCGTTACTATATACCTAGTCGGGTTCAGAATCATACAATCTAAAGATTTTATAGGGTTTTGCCGTATTGCTATGAGACATGGTTTTGGTCGTGGGCTCTGTTACTATGAAGTATAAAATGAAGATGAATCATAGTCATTGACAATTGAAAAAAGGTCCGCTTAGGATCCATATCTGCGATCCACATGAACTTTTCAGCTGTGAATAAATGCCGGTTAAATTGCTTGCCGTCTTTATGTCAAATGCAGAATAGGCGAACAATGCCCAGGTATATTCCGACGTGAAGCAGAGCTTGTGTTTTTGATATCGAGTGACAAGCGGGCCGAGTATGGAGCGAGGCGATTACACCGGGCGAACGGTCAAGTGTGAGTTGCGATTTATACTTTTTACATTAAATACAAAATAAAGTTACAACATGACGATGTTGCGACTACGAAGTTGCTGAAGCACTCGTGTTACGGATATAACAAACAGAAGCGTACAACTTTCGCGCAAACACGCAACCACCACCGTCGTTCATTTCACAAATGTTTGTCCCAAGTGGGAGTCAAACCCGCGACTCTTGGAGCAAAAGATAGAGGCATTATCAATTGCACCAACAAACGACTACAGGGGCAGTGACATAAGATTATTATGCCAGTGGTTAACGCTATTGTTCTTTAATGACCCCCAATTGACACAAATCTGAATCTTCATTACATTTTAATCGCATACTTATCTAAAGTTATGCAAGAAGTAAACAATTTGCCAATTCAAGAAATAAATAAACAGGTTTCTTATACCAGAATATTATCTAATAATATCGAAATAATTTAAAGGGACCTTTTAGCGTATTTGATGCTTTAGGTTTATCATAAAAATCGTATTAATTATACCCTTTTTTGACGAAGGGAAACGCTTTACGCGTCGTCAAATTGGAGTAAGCCCTGATTTCACAAAATATATTAACATATTTTAAAAGAAACTCTGCATTCGCGATAAAACGACAAAGAGTATTTTATAGTAAAACGAATACGGATTCCTAAACAATGAAACCAGTTCAACCAATGATGAAAACGTATTCTTTTTCTGACAGTTTCCAAACAAACTGAATGATAGTTATTTTGTGTTCCTGACTTAGCGGTTTGTTATAATTTAAACAACAGAGGACTTGTACAATTTTTATAGGTTAACTGTTTCAGTTTTTATATGTATAATATCTACTTGTGCAATTATATCTGTCAAAGTTTACATGTTGATTTAAAGAAGTCTTGGATCATGAAACTTTATTTGTTTATTTGAGAAAGACCAGAATTTACATTTTGAATATAGGATAATGATGTAACAGTAAATAAAAAAAATAAAAAATGAATTTGTTATAAAACCCATCAGTAAAGAGCACATCCAACGTCACATTGTAAGTTTTTACCGCTAATTACATAAAAAAAAATCTTATTATGATTGTTGCCATAAGCTGTCCAACCCATCGGTACGCTAGTATTGAAAAGAGATCTTAACTTAGCCTGCACCCATCGTACACACGCCATAAATATTTGTTCTGCCTATATTTGCTATACATCTTCGGAAGGGAAATTAGTGGGTTAAATTTCAGGGGCTTGTTATTTGTTTTGCTACGCTGAATATAAAGAAGTCAAAACTCCAGTTCAATTAAGTAATACTTTTTTTTACGTGGGACGTGTGACGTGACACGTTAAATTGTTTTAAGAAATGACGAGCTTAATTGGGACCGTGCGAAGTGGGTGGAGGGAGAAATGGCGCTGATGGTCAAAAACGCATGTAATCTAATGAGATGTCCGTTGTTATTGCTAGCGGTGGCCGTTAGTACTAATTTCACTCCATAAGATTTAACGAAAGAAATGCCACCAAATAGAGGGCAGCACCGTCGTGCACGCTCCCACCATGATAGAAAAATTATGAACATAGCTAAGTTTCTATCAAATTATAGCATAACCTAGTCATCATCATCATCATCAGCCCATATACGTCCCCACTGCTGCGGCACGGGCCTACCCTAAACTAGGGCGATAAGGCCTTAGTCGACCACGCTGGCCAAGTGCGGGTTGGTCGACTACACAACCTTAGAATTTCTTCATAGGCGTGCAGGTTTCCTCACGATGTTTTCCTTCACCGTTAAAGCGTCGAATGATGGTACATATGAATTTCAAATTTGAAAAACACATTGGTAACTGGCGGGGTTTGAACTGGCGACCTCTCGAATGGCAAGCAACGACCTTAACCACTCGGCCATCGACGCTTTTACGCATAACCTAGTAAAGCATTTTTAAACACAATATGTAAGTAATGTTTACGATCATAAAAAGCAATATTTACATCACTTATACGCGTTTCAGTTCACATCTTTTTTGAGACCATTGGTTGGATAAATTAGGTTATTTCATTCGTCAATGCTTCGGTAAATACTTGGAAATGTTCAAGCGTGAATACTGTTTGAAATGGATTTAGGCTTCGGTAACGTTCAGTAAGTCCGATACGAACAATTACTACGGTTCTGTGTGATTTAATTTTGTAATTCGTCTTCAAATACACTTCTACGTTAACGTATCTTTTGATGTCATAGCCGTGAACATCAAATGACATTTAAATAACTTTAGATAGTAATCGGTATAAGATCCCTACAGTAAAGTGTTGTTGGGCCTTTTTAAAGTAAGTAAATATAAACAACTTGTGGATTCACAGCTTAGTGAACCTCCACTTATAACATGCGCATATTTTACATTAAAGTTAAAATGTTTTGTTCATTCTTCTCGCTTGTCTTTTATTAAGTTAGTGTCGCGAAATGATCTAAAGCACTTTGCAAAGTCACATTTGTAGCAAATTGTGTCTAGACATATAATGCTGAGTGTGTCTAAATATGAAATAACTAAAGTGATTCAATAAAGTCAGGTGACACAGCATTGAACACGACACCAAACGAATTATGATAACTGATTTACTTTATACCTATATTAATATAATATCAAGGTACAAAAAGCTTATATTTTTTTAAGGTTTGTGGCATAAGTGTATATGATGTTTTGTATGTATTCTTATATTCTTATTGAATATGTATTACAATGGTAAATTCATCATCATCATCATCATCAGCCCATACTTGTCTGCTGCTGGACAAAGGCCTCTCCACACAATGGTAAATTGTTCATAACATTATTAATTATTAAAGCCTTTTTAGTGATTTATTTTTGCCTGCTATAGTAAAAGAGTGTTTACAAATAAAATAATGAATGTAAAACAGTATTCGTAGTCTGTTACAAAAAACTTTTAGTATTATTGTAACAGGGAAATATTTTAATTCAATTCTGTGCAAGCCGCGAAAATGATAAAAGCACAATCCGGCAAGAACCTTTTAAATGTATTCCAGTATAAAAGTTTTATATATCGGTTTATTATTACAAAGGCAAACCTAAATTGATCAAGTCAGACAAATTTGGACTATTCTAGGAATATTTAGCAGAATAGAAATAAAGGCTAGGAATAATTTCATATTTATTATCGTGATCACTTCTCTAGTCTTGAAATTGAGGTCACTTTCCATATTTAATCACCCTTAATGCGATTAGCTTATCTGCTCGTTCCGTTATTAGCTACAAAAGCTGATATTTGATAGTAACATTCATGTATGTACGGACGTACACTTCGTAAGCATATAAATGATTTCATTAAAAATAATTTTCTTTTCAGATAGTGTGTTACTGTCAAAAGCGTTATGAAACTTTTCAAAATATATAATTAAATTAAAGTTATTAAAAATTTACATGATACTATTATGTATCTCATGTGTAATAAAAAAAAATCTATCGTTTTCAAAGAACTGGAAGAAACAGAATAGTTATGACTAAATTTGTTGCACGTCAAACGAGTAATTAATTAGATTTTCATATAAAATTTGTTTCGCAATAAAAATAACAAACCGCCCTTTCCATGGGCGTAAGTGCTAAAAATTTGGCCTGAAACTCTTTGCGTGTGTAAATACAATTATAATAGAAATGCGGGCCTGCGCCCTGACGGCATTAATTAATGTTACAATTTACATCAGACCGTTTTCAACGACAACTTAAAAAGCCATACAAATATTGTTATTTCTTTTCTTTGTGTGTTTTCACTAAATAACTTTCTTAGTTTATTTAACTTATACATCACATTATAATTGCATATACCTTTTTGCCCATTACGCCGTCCGGGTGGAGTAGTTTATCGTATGAAACTTTAGTAAGTTTTCCTTTAAAGCGCTTTCGGATAAAAAGTGACATCTACTCGTATGTACTTTGTCAGGGGCTCTATCGAAACTAACCAATGTACCAATAAATATTTCAAATGGCTTCAATCGTTTTGGCGTCAAAGCAGACTGCGGTGCGGCTTAAGCATTACTAACGTGTGGTGAGAGCCGCCGCCGCGCCCGCATGCGTCCAGTTTGCAGCCTAAGAACTTTTTATTTGTAAAGGAATCAAAGTTCACTGACCTGTTTTAACCAACTTAAAGGTGACTTGCTGTTGGTTCTTGAGCTGGTCATTGTGTGTGGGATGGGTGAGCTCCCGCAGAGCCATCTCCATCGACGACTGCTGCATGGCGCGCGCCCGCGGCGGCGACGCCTCCTTTGACCGCGACAGCTTGCGGAAGAAACTGACTTTCTTCGATTTGGAGTTTGAACCTGCCAAGAAGTACATACAGTCATGCTAACTGTCAAATAATACACGAAGATAAAATCGCTCTAAGAACACGACTGCAGATATGGTTTCAATGTCTGGTTAGTAAAAAATCAAAAACCCACTCTAAATCGGTTACATGAAATAATGGAAACAGCCGTAACAAAGCTTCGCTGTATTAATATCGATATCGTTTGTTTATACCATGCGCTATGTCGTGATGATCTTGTTAGACTCAATCTCAATTCCACGCTCATTCAAAAACCTTCTGGAGACGAGTGGAGTTGCGTCGGCGTCGAAGAGGAGGTTCGGGCGGGCGAGGCGCTCGGCTCGGAGTAGGGGCGGGGCGGGAGGAGACTAAGGGAGGAGGTCGCGGGGGAGGGAAAGTGCACCGCCGAGACATCGGAGCGGCGGTCCGGCTCCGGGGTCGTCACGCGAATGTTCGCCCCGAACTGCGGAGTGCTGGCGACCTCGAACAGCGCATCGAAGTCGCGGTCGAAGATGTTCTTCCGAGAGAACGCCGGAGTCGGCAGCGGCGCGGGCAACTCGAACTCATCGGGCGCCGGCGTCCTCACAATTTTGCCGAACTCATTGTCCTCCTGCCGGCCGAGTTTCTTCAAAAACTTCGCCTTGGTCTTCTCGCGCAGCTTGGGACGGTCGAGCGACGGCGTCGGCGACGCCGGCGCGCGGTCCGGGGTCTCCGGGGGCGCCGTTTTGGACAGGGACTTGGCTTGGGGCGGGGCGGGGGGCGGGGGCGGGGGCTGCGCGCGCGACGCGGACGGCAGCGGTCCGGTGAGCACGTCGAGCGTGGGCCGCTGCCGGGGCCGGGGCAGCGATTGAGAACTGTATGTCAGGGAAACTACTTCATCCGCAGGATATATTACGTACATCCCTGGCGAGACCGCATCGCGCCGGCCCCTCGCGCCCTCCGAAGAGGATTACGCGCGTCTCTTTAGCTTACTTCTATCAACTTAGTCGTCGACTACTCTTTCCTTATAGGGGTCACTTGGCGAAGATTGAAGAGGGATGTCGAAAGTTGGAAGATTATGGTAGTGGAATGTTTACGAGTGCCGCTTGCGCGTAGATGTGTCGACGATCAATAAGGAATGTTTTATGAAAGGGATCTTGAGCCTTGTGCGATTGGTAGGGGGGAGTATTCTTCTTGTTTCAGCCACAAGTCCGAACAACTCATCTTCATCCTAAATAAAGAAAAAAAAATGTTTCAATAAAAAATTCATTTGTATTGGATGTTTTATAGGTGGACCTATTTACGGCGGTCACAAAGGAATCAGTTCAAACACACGTTGGAAAGGTTGGAAACAACTGAACAAAAACAGGCATCCCCGCGTGCCCGGAACACAAGTGTTTACACGGGAAACAGCTTACGGACAAAATATAATGACATGGAAGACTTTCGAGTTCATCAATTGAACGAAAACAACGGATTACATGTCGAGCGCTTATGTTATATTGTTTCATATTGAATTTGGTAAAGTAGGACATAACGCGAAGTTTGTAAAAGCTGTCGGCATCTTGATTGGATTTCAGATAATTAATAATAAAAAAACAACTTAACAATGAGGATTTTATTTCAAGTACCTGCTCATATTTAGCAAAATAATAAATCAATTAAACATTTTCATCATCATCATACACCTATATTTTTCAAAGCTCGCTCTTCAAAGTTATTCAAACTTTTGATACAGAAAAAAAAACAATTGCTTTGAACAAACTCCTTCTTTTGTCAAATCGGAATAAAACATATAGAATTCTGGGCTACATTCGTCAGATTGACACACATGTATTCCACCGGTTTTTTGCTTAGAACACGAACAGTTTTGTCCGAATTTGAATACGTTGCAGCATCTGGCACGGTACAATATAGAAATTACTGGGTGCGAATGTAAGTCGGGAATACCATTTAGATGTTAGTAAAATATTTTGGGAGACTATAGATGAGTCCTGAGGGAGCCATTTGACGAAATGCGCACTAAAACAGCTCTACTCTGCTTTGGACTATATTCTGTATTCGCAATGCTCGTATGCTCTGTTAATTTTGGCTCATTATTGAAACGGTCTGACTTTTAAGTGAATTAACTCAACTCCTAAGAGAATTTAATGTAACAAAATGCATCATAGTAATTCATAAGCAGGCAAGAATGCAGGGATTTTATTGTTATTACCAGATTTATAATATAAGAGATAATAATTAATGAAGTAGGTGCATATGAATATATGATTTCATTTAGAAATTGTGAAATATAGAACAGAATGGAAATTATTTTCATAAATACACTTGGAAGTTAATTCAAATATCACAATTACACATTAATTCTGTTCTCGTGTCGGTCATTATTTTCATAACAACAACGGCGAATGCTTTTGGTTCGTAATTTTAATACAAATGGCTTTAGAACAAGCATTTGAAGAGACAGTCTTCACAAACATGGCTTTTGATCATAATTCGAAATCACTTTACAATTTGGCATCCGTTCATTTTGGTTTGAAACTGATTTATGTCAAGTCGAATTGTTGAAAATAATAGATGATTAGGGTCGTTCGTTTACTATCTTAGTGGAAACCGCTGGGTAGCAGATTTTAACAAAGGCTCTATGAGTTTGTAGGGTATCGTCACGTAGTGAAATTTTGAGGGCACTCTTGGTGTAGGCCATTGTGGAAGCTCTTGACCTTATTGTGCCCGTCTGCGTTCGGTTTACGTTAAAGGTTCTCGAGATTTTCATAAGCTGGAAATAGCGACACGGGAACGAAACTCCTGCATCCGAGATGAGGGTATTCATATTAAGGCATCGGTTTATGACTTGTGTTATGGTAATTTATTCTTTAATTTTAACGTTATTCTTGTTTAAATAAATAAAAATAAAATGCTTATACGGGTAAAACTTACTTAAGATGTTATGTATACTCGTACTTAGGTGACGTAAAATATACGAAAAGTAAGTTTTCCTATAATAAGAAGTTACCTGCGTGTGTTTTATCGGTAGTTTTTATCCGTCAAGATTTAATATATGTATGTAAAGTATTAATTGAATTAAACGATGGACACTTGTGAATAGTGCTCTAAATCTTCATACTTAATATCTTTCTGTTGGTTTTTAAGCACCTACTCAGTACCTTCCGAGTCAATTGTATCGTAGTCAATGATAGTAAATTAGAGTATAAGTCCTAAGTCACTATGATAGAATATTTTTTTTAAATAGTACAAGTCTAATACACCGTGAAATTTTAGTGGTTGTTTTCCCGTGGCAGAACGATTTGCCTTTAGTAATACTATCGAATCATGCAAATTATTCCACGAAAAAAAATTTTTTTTTTTTCAAATTTTCGAAATAATATTTTTCCAACTCGAAAACGAGAGAAGATATCGTTCTTTTATAAGATGTGACGTAATCAGGTACTGCTTGCCACATAAAATCGATGCTTAAAGCTAAAGAAGCTCGAGACACTAAGTCATAAAGCGGTTCGAACGTGCTTTCGAGTTTCGGTTAAACCTTTCGTAAAACCGGCATTTATTGATTTTAACAAAAAAGAACTTCACAAATCTATTGTACTACTAAGATAGAATCATTTTACTGCGGGAAAACAACCACTAAAATTTCAGGGTGTATAATATCATATTATATACTAATTCGAAAGTAAGGAAAGTATTTTTTATTTCATGTCTTCCATAAAAATACTAGGCATATATACTATTAAGTAGGGTTCAATGATTCTAGTTCATGAAATACTTGGCACGACGCCCAAAACTAACGTGACAAAAATACGATTTATTATAATGTTAAACACAGCTTATTTTAAAATGTTACATCAGTATTATCTTTGTACAGTATAATTTGTGTATTAATAACATACCGTAACATGTAATTTTTAGTTATATAATAGGGAAAATAGTATCTTTAATTAATTTAATTATTTGTAATACATTACAGTCTTTCACTTGTAATAAGCTTATTAGTTAGTCCATGAAAATGTTTATTTTATAACAATTTCATTTTATATTTCTACTAAAGTCTAATTAAACAGTAATAAGCAACAATTCGACTTATTTTACTGTAAGACGTTATTATAATTTAATTTTTATTACTTACAATATCCTTTGAAATGAAACATAAATTTTCATTTCGCTAGTATACATATACGACTAGATAGACTAAGAAATAAACTTAAAGAACTCGATAACAAATTGAACAAATTTAAATAAATTTAAACAATCAGGGAATAGGAAGTACCAGAGCGTAAACTAGCTCGGCAGAATCTTGTTTCTGGGCGTTTAATAGTTAAACAGAAACATGCTTTGTAAATACAAACGGAATACTTGAAATGCAGCGTTAGCGGCATTCACCAGTATTTACACTGCACCATTCTCCCTCAGAAAATAATGTTGATGCGTTGAAAACCTCTCTTCGAGAGGATTTAACTAATCCGGCAAATTGAAACGTTGATGTCTGTTAATGCATTTGCAATGCCTAATTGTGGCAGACAGCGAATGGATGTGACCTAATTCTCTTGAATCTTGATCTCTTTGGCTAATTGAGATGGATTATTTTGCCATTGTGTTTCAAATGCAACCAATCCTGCCTATCGGACTATACCTGGCCTGGATGAGTGAGCGAGTGAGACTATTCCACCCTATCTATTCGTATAGGTATCGACTAATAAACTTTTAAACATGTGGTCTATGCATAGTGTGGCAGTTTATTGGTGACTAGTTATAGAACATAAATGTTATAGGCAAGTTGCCTCAGTCTTTTTTTTATAATAATTATATTATCTTCAGAGAACCCTAACATACTCCAGAATACCATACTTGAAGTGTAATAGTTGACAAACACTCTTGTGCACTATACTTAGTAGGTTACCGCAATGAACGTTTAGTTAGAACCAAAAATATTACTGTTGATTATTTACGAAAGAATAATATAGAATGGTAACCTTTCACGTCTCTTGAAAGGCTTTCGTGGAGGCATAGGCAATTATGCCTAACGTTTGATTAATTACACATAGCTGACATTTCTATACAAACACAACAACAATATTACGTATCCAGAAGGTGGCCATAATGACGTAACCTGATTACATCAATTCCTTAACAATAGCAGGTGTTCAATAATAGCTATAGCGTTTCACGTTTCAAAGCCTGATGACCCGCCCCCGGTCCATAATCAGACTGCTATTCGCAATACATATTTATCATGTTGGTTGGCTTTGTAGATCTTTTAAAAATGGTGTAACATGATAAGTGATAGTAAGTATATCATGGTAATTCGTGTTTTTCAGGAATATCTAAACCGACGAATAAAAACATCGAACTCTAAAGTGTTCAATCTAAGTTCACTATTATAAAATTAATATAAAATAAATTGATACTGTTGTTTTATAGTCCTTAATATACGGAGCCTAATACGGAGCTCGATTCTATTTATAAAACAGTAAATATTTTTTAGGCTTTAGTGCTTACGTACTTTTTTAATCAATACAATCGCAAGTTTTACAAAGCCCATAATTCGTAGACCGTGTACCTGCCTGTGACAATTTGCCCACCTGTGAACACTCAGACGCAACCAAAGGTAACAACAATACCATTAGTACATACATAGTGAGGGAGACTTTCTGAGCGCTCTTAAAATCTCGGTATAATGAGCATGGCGGTCCGGTTGCTATTGTGTGTACCACTCGACCCCGTTCATTCACACTATCATCGTTACTTTTGCCACATCTGTCACTTTACATTCGCTCTTCCATTTTGTCAGCCGTCAAATTTAAAAAAAAAATATTTTATGTTTCAGGCGGGGGAATAGTTGAGTAAACTTTTCTGTTTTGCCGGCCGTCATTTGTTTCTGGATTCTCAAATTTTAACCTTGGGTCTCAAACTTATAATAAGGAGTTGAAGATTGTTCACGAGTAGAATTTGCGTTGAAATAATTTTGGAATCGTCATGTTTGTAGATATTTTTTTATATAGGTACTTACCGGTATACACAGTGAATCCAGGCAATTATTATCTAGTATTGCAAACAAAACAAGTTATAAAAAAGTCCCGCGTCATAATTAACTATTTTGACGTTACTTATAACGTTTAAGAATCCCAAAATCCGAAAAAAGCATCCTGTATTATTACGAGGCATAACACCGAAGCATAACAGCACATTTATAATAAGAAACCGAATGACGATACCGATTTTGTGAGGCAATTTCTGAATCACAACTTTTGCCGCAAAATTAGAATTGAATCAAAGTAATGTCGTCACAGCCATTCTTTATTTAGTCGCGACAAACTTTACAGGCTATTCCCAAACTCCGTCACTTTCCTCGCAGGAATCAAATAAAGTTAATCAAATTGTTTGATGAATAACCAATGAGGCTTGGCTTGCCTCTGTGGAGGGGAAGTGTTTCTTTTGAATCAATGATGCCGTTAAATTGTAGCTACATTTAGCGGATTTTTGTATTTCATTTAACAGGCTGCCAAATTTTTGTCTTTAGTTTTTTTTTTTACATAATTATGGCGACTAGAACTTAGTTAAATATTAGTATTTATAGGTCTACACGCGTTATTAGGAGTAGCAAATTACATAGCTACTTACTGTCAGTTCGCTCGCGACCACGATTGGTGTAACCCAGTCGAAACGTCGGGCAGTAAGTAGCTATGTAATTTGCTACTCCTAATAACGCGTGTAGACCCATAAAGACTAATTTAGTGTAATGGAACGCGAAAGTCTAAAATCTTATAGAACTTAGTTATTTGATGCGTGGGCACCTCAGAAGTTGTTCGGGATTTTAATAATAATAATCAAGTTGGGATTACATGAATGTGTACAAAGGTCCCTTATGTACCTTAAAATTGGGTTACTTTAGCCCTTAGGTAACATTATCCACCTATGAAACACCGTCTTATTCAATTAATCTCTATATATAAAAATAATTTGCTGTTCGTTAGTCTCGCTAAAGCTCAAAGCGGCTGAACCGATTAGGGTTCTTTTAGTCTTGAAATATTCGTGACAGTCCAGGGAAGGTTTAAACGGTGAGAAATAATGGAAAAGAGTACCTAAGATCAGATAGTAAAAACAACGATTTCATTTTCCCATAAATGCTATTCTACCAATTTTTCTGTCAAAAAATATTGTCACTTCGGTAGGTATGAAGTTCGCCGGGACCTCTAGTTAATTGCTAAAAACATATGAATCATGAAATCAAATCAAGTTTTAATCTTCTGTGATAACGTCTACTCTTTTTAACGTTAAGTAAGTCAACGTTTGAAACTGAAAAAAATATATACCTATACAACAAACAAAATATGGTCTTCTCCTATTTACCTTTTAAAGAACTAATAAGTATGATAAAGTGGTACTATTCTAGAGGAAAAACTGCAATACATCCTTTCAATTAAGTGTTCAATTGGACTGGGATGCCTACGCGGCGTTCAGCCAGTGACACGGCATCTCTTTATTAAATCGGTACCTGACTTGAAAGCAATTTGAAACATAAATTATGAAATAATTTAATAAAAAAAACTAATTTTACTAAGATTTATTGATGTTATATTATAAGATTAATAATATGGTTTATGATGTCCAAGATAATTCGTTTGAGAATCTGTCGTTCTGAGCTGTTTACAGGGATTATGGTCACGGGAGACTTTGCAAACATATTTTTTTCCCGTTTAATTATGTGAGACTTTATCGGTTTTCATGTTTTTTTTTATAATCGCGGATTAATGCAAATAAGATTATAAGCTAGATGACCACCACTTTGGCGTCGATAATGCAAAAAGTAATTACTTACTACCAATAATAACTAAAAACATACCTAAGATTTAACTAAAATAAACTGCCCTAAATATTTAACTCCTGTAAGAGTTTATTTTAGTTCTAAGTAATATGGAAACGGTATTTTTTTAAAGGACCAATGCTTATAATACTTACAAGTTCCTATAAGATGTGAATATTGTAACAAACAGTACACCTACCGATTATTTTGCATTCAACGTACAAACATTTATATTTTTCTGAAAGCCTCTGCTCTTGAAAAATATTACAGGTTCAATTCAATTAAAATTGTTTTATTTTTATTCGTGTATGAACGTGGGCAAAACAAAGTATTTACCATTCATTCAATCACGTTATTTTCATCAGAATAAACAAGGAATTGTTCTCGCGCTTTTCAAATATTACGAACCGTTTTAAACGGAATTTGGTAAATAATCAGTTTAGAGCCTTAAAAAGAATAAATATACTTTTTAACCTACAACGCTTAAATTACTGATGTTTTACGCGATTAACGACTTCAAGCAGTTAGAATCACATACCTATGTAATCAGAAATTATTAAATCATTGTAGGTAGGTGCTAATGAAATGACGCCGCTTCAACCATAGGTAAATGAATAGAAGTATTACTAGAGGAAGATCCCAGAGCCGCCAGACATCACTTATTTTCTAATGGACAAAATATATACAATTGAGTAGTGGTGGGGTGTACTATCATCATATGACTAGTTGCTACCTTGACCAGACGGCCATTTTTCAGATATCAACCAATCAAGGTACATAGAAACACTGCTCACCTCACTTAAATTCTGATGGCTGATTTTAACATATATTTCACACAATATCATTAAAAATCAGGTTTTATTACTCCCAGACACATGCGGTCGGCGGTTTTACCTTACAGACGCTTTAAAGCTTTGAAAAAAATTTTACTTTTACTTAATTTTACTTATTTTGTGATGCTTGATTTTTATATATGTTATTCAAACAACTATTTTAAAACGTTTTGCAAACGGACAGACCGTTCCAAGGGGCCAAACATTCACCAGACCCAACTTTTTAGATTTTTTTTTAAAAATTGAATTTAGTTAAGTTTTTCTAATAAAATAGTTTGTAAGGTACAATTCTATAATTATTGCGGTCAGATGAGCACTTTTTAGTTGTTTGAATAACATATATAAAAAACAAGCATCAGAAAATAAGTAAAAGTAAAATTTTTTCATAGCTTTAAAGCGTCTGTAAGGTAAAACCGCCGACCGCATGTGTCTGGGAGTAATGAATCCTGATTTTTAATGATATTGTGTGAAATATATGTTAAAATCAGCCATCAGAATTTAAGTGAGGTGAGCAGTGTTTCTATGTACCTTGATTGGTTGATATCTGAAAAATGGCCGTCTGGTCAAGGTAGCAACTAGTCATATGATGATAGTACACCCCAACACTACTCAATCGTATATATTTTGTCCATTAGAAAATAAGTGATGTCTGGCAGCTCTGGGATCTTGGACCATACCTAATGTGTATGATGTATATTCCGTGAATACATTACATACTATTAACTAGTCGGGTAGTTTCTGAGCGTCTCATGTCAAGAGTATGAGCTGACGTCAAAAGTGTCTGAGTAACGGATGACGTCATTTGCATAAATCGCGGTTGATATCCTGAACATTATATTATATAACAGCATTAGTAACTAGATCACAGAATATTCAAAATGGTGGCTGATTTAGTATGTTTGTATTGAGTATATGTTGGCGCATAGCTTCCAAATTACAGCATCAAATTGAATTATTCCTTTTTTTGTGTAAGTTTTTTATTTAAACAGGTTTTTATAAACAAAAAAATAATTTAAAAGGGTTTTTTTTAATAAGACACAGGGCTACCATGAGTTTAAAACTAACGCACTCGATATTGCCTACGTAAATATGTCTATGAAAAACTTGTACAGCGCCGCTTGTGGTTACGCGAAGAACTAAAATCGGCCGTATGAATAAACAACTCGATAGGTTTTTAACGTACGTAAGTTTTCGATAGCCAACTCATGGTAGGCCCTCAGGATGAGTCGCGGGCAGACGGCTGCTCATTATCAAACTTAAATTAAAAATTACAAAAAATATCTACTACATCACCTTATTACATCATACTATGATAACGTTGTATCTTACAATGTCGCATAATATATCAAGATTGTTCCCTTTTCTAAATAGTACGTTGCAGCTGTTACCAATAAAAACTAACTATTTTACACAACTGAAAAGTTGACAAGGATCACCCACGCTGATAATTATTTTATCTCCGTGTAAATCATTTGTAACTAAAAATATTTTGGCCCAAATTTTAAAATAAGCGGTTGAGTTATTGTTGGAGGAAGCCCTCGGTTGTCTAACGCAAAGTTTAGCATTGTTGTCATTAATAAAACTGACAGGGTCAAAGTATATTTTTTTAGGAGCTTTTATAGCGATATCGATTATCTTTAAAGTTATAAATAAAGCTTTAAGAGTTTTTCTACCTTAATTTCTACTAACGCCCATGGCGGTTGCATCGAAGTACAATTTTTAAATATTAAATTTTTCTCTTTAGTTTTTTTTCCGAGTTTTATTATTATGAAGGAAATATAGTGGCCTTGATCACAATACGTTTAGTACCATAGTGATGTGTTAAGAAGGTCAGGGGGCTTAGACAAAGTAACAATATCGAAAGAATAAAATATATGGGATTGAAATTAGACGCGATAAATCACGTGGTCAATCCCATACATTTTGTTATTTTCGAACTTCGTTATCGTTTCGATATTGTTACTTTGTCTATGGCACCAGGCAATAATCCCTTCAATATGAATACCAAAATATATTTCTCTGAATCATGGTCAACTCTATATGTATTCATATTACCCTCTCCAATTTCAATGATATGTATTGTACCTTTTCTACTATTCAATTTAAATTATGTCGTGTTTTATGTCTTTTTTTAAACTTGTGTGTGTCAACTTAAATCGAATACCTTATCTTTTACACATTATATCGTTGAGAGTCGAGCGGTTCTTTTTTCTTCATCATCAACACATGTTTTCGGTTGAGTTTAATTTGGATTTTGCTAAATTTTTAGAATTAATTACTACGGAGTGAACCTTCCTCCTATGAATAAAGGCACAAGTAGTATTCGTCATAAATCAGGTGAATTCGTTGCTATGCATGTTCTACATGCAAATTAGAATCGGTGGTCATTAGGGAGCGAATTTGAATTACGACATACATTACTTGCAAATCCTGTTCGTACACATTTTCGTAGCAAAACTTTCGAATTAATTTTCAAAACGGTTTTAACGAGCAAGCCTTTTCAAATAAAGAAGTCAGTGTAAGGATCTAAGCAGACAAATAACTTTGAGTGGATCAAAATGAAGTATTTTGTTAACAGTGAAAATCTTTAGTCATTCATAATTTTATCTTATTAAGGACATTTTCTGCACACCTGCGAATAAATTCTTAGGTTGTGTAGTCAACCAACCCGCACTTGGCCAGCGGTTGACTAAGGCCTTATCGCCCTAGTTTAGGGTAGGCCCGTGCTCCAGCAGTGGGGTCGTATATGGGCTGATGATGATGATGAAGTACATTTTCCCTTTTAAACAGTGAGTGTAGGAGTTAAAGCAATACTGGTTTAATAATTGCAGTAATTCCTTTCGCATTTTAATGTAGCAATGGTATTTTAGGAACACCTCCGCCCACACAGATTATTGCATAAATAGAATATATTTCCCTACAAGGGGATTGGTGCACCTGTCTACAAGTTTGTACCAATCAATCGTTTTCTAAGCTGAAAGCTGCTTTCAGTATCAATGAATTTACTGAAGCCGAGTATCCAATAGTTTACTGATGCAAATTTGAAGGTTACTGACCGAAATATTCATTGGTTTCCTAATATTGAAATGAATTAAGCTCATTGATTAATGCTATTGTGTTGGAGTTTGAAATGAGGTACCTGAGGTAGATATATGTAACATTATATACTCGTATGTTACAGTACTATTTATCAATAAGATATAATTATTTTATTTTTGTACACGACATGGAAAAAATTGATTGCGTTTTAAGCTCGATCTTTAATAATGAGCTTCCATAAACAAAAATTGTATTAATAACAAATATATACCTAGTATTTACTAAAATTTAAGGTATTTCTTTAGAAATGAACAATTATACGAATATATATAGCAGGTACCTCAATTAAATCAGGTTAATGGTAGTGATTGAACTTTACAACTAATGTGTTTAATGATTCAAGAAATTGCGGTTCCACTCTAAGTTTGACCCAAATCTTCGAAATACGGTCCAAAGTTGTTATAGAACTACTTGCGTGATAGTTTACGCACTACGTTGAAGAGGTATCTACTGAACGAAGGACATCAGATCGGACGGTTAAAAAAATCCGGCTTAGTGCGACTCGGACTCACACAAGAGAGGATTTTGTACTATTATACTAAAGCCGTTTGTCATGTTGGAGCCACACCTGAATGTAATTTATTTTCGTACTTTTCGTATTTCTTGATAAAGTAGCACCAGAAATCAGCATATCTGTGGTAGTCCGTATTGCGTTAAATGAGCTAGGAAAAACCTGTGACAGACGGACAGACAGAGACTTATGAAAAGAAATGCTAAAAAAGCTCTAAAAGTTTAAATATCCTTTCATTGTTATAACCGCCTAATGCCTCGCAAACTTCACTTAAACTTTTTCCAAACGAAAAAGTAAAGGCGTTCGCCGCATAAAATTAACCTAGAAAGCTCGAACATCGTGTCGCAAACATGGTAAGTGTCGAGTGTCATTAGCCGCGGAAACAGGCTCTTGCGGGGTGCAACTCATTTCCCACGGTGCATCAGTTTCCAATATACTAGACGGTGTACTCACCGCTCGACATTTGCCCTCGGAGAGCTAATTTAGCGGGAACATGAGATTTCTCGTTTTGGAGTAGTAAAATGTGGTCGTAGTTCGTAGTTGTGCAATTTATTTTTGTATTTAGAAGTATATTGTTATCATTGGATACTAGAATAACTTATTAAGGATATTTAGTTTTTTGGATTACTTATTTTAATAACTCTCTTTTAAAAAAACATTGAATATATGGCAAGTCGTTGTTTTATATTCCTCGATCCAGCTTTAGATTAGTTTTTTTGTGTTTCAAAAAACAAAAGTAAATACCTAAGATACCTTGTAACAAATTAAATTACTGTTAATATTCCCTTTACCCAATACCTTACTGCTATGACTTCATTCGAAATATTTCAAAATGTTTTATTCACAAAGTTTCCCCAAACGAGTCCGATACATTTACGACTTTCACTCATTTAGCCACCGCGGCGCCAGTAGAGCCAAAATTCGTTTGAAAAACAGAGCCGGCAAATGACGGGACGTAGTTATTGAAATATACCGCCGATACTTAGATATTCTGGGCAAAGTTAGAACGAAGTGTTTTTGTATAAGAACGAAGATGAACGAAGTTCTAAGTATTTTTGAATCGATTTTGTACATATTTCAATCTAAATCTGAAAACATCCTACGCGTTCTGATGAGGGTTTATATTCGTGTAATTTGTTTTGAGAGCTTGTGTCATTAGTTTTTTTACTTATCCGCAATTTATTATAGTATTGGAATTCACTGACTTGAAAAAGAAGACGTTTCGAATGGAGGTAAAAACGTTATTATAATTAAACATGATTATCGTAAAGACTCAAAACGATCAAAATAGCACCTAGATTTTATTAAATACGGGAGTCTTTTAATACATGTAATCATTTTTGAATTCAATCTTCCCGTAAGTCATCAAAATATTAGACCATGTGAGATGAAAACAAAATAAGCGGTAAATAATTATACATTATCCCACGACGACATGAATAAGGCCTGCGTAATTTATGAAAATCTTGATGAGACAATTTCCTTGGAGACCGTCACAGTTATAAAGGATAACCAGACGGATGTTAGCATGTTATTACGGCAGATTTATTCAACAACCTCACGTCTTGTGGTCAATAGCCTCAAAAATTATTATTTCTGACGAAGAAATATTGACTTGGTAATAAGCTTAAAAACCTATAACGTGCCATTTAACGAGGTGCTTAAATGTAGGTAGGTACAACCAGAAATTTTGGCGGTAGTACACTTTTCAAACAGATTTCTTTAAACGCCATTAGCCCCGCCCACTGGCCAATAGAAGAGCACTTAAAGAAAATCTGTCATAATCCAAGCAAAATCGTTCCAATAGTAGGAGGGCTAGCAAGAATTTTTTGGTAGGTATTTGAGGCAAGCTGAAAACTTATCCTGTACCACTCCTATTATATCCCAGTACGAAACTGCAGACCTGGCTGGTGAGTAGCGGGGCTAAAAACAAACCCCCAAAAATATTTTTCATATTTTTATTTATAACTAAAAAATAAGACTCACTAAGACAAATTATTTCGATGGAACTTCTACCTGTCAGGTGAACTGACAAATTATATTTTTTGGACTATAAAATATATTTTTAAATAAAAAAATTGGGGGTTTGGTTTAGCCCCGGTACTCAGCCAGGTCTGCGGGTTTGTGTTGGGATATAATAGGAGAGGTACAGGACAAGTTTTCAGCATGCCTCAAATATCTACCAAAAAATATTGCCAGCTCCTTGACCACAATTGGGCGGGGCTTGCTCTGACAGACGCGAAATTGCCAAGCGATTTTCACCTTATAGGTGGTCGACCGCCAGCGTTGCCGATAGTACATATTGTAATTAAGCAATTTAACTGTCAATTTTAGATGCGATTAAAAGCAATCTGAGTTAGTATATCACTAAAAATGTTTAAGTACTAAACAGAACTTTTATGGAAAATGAAAATCGGGAAAAGACAATTTCCCAACGTGTACTGGTCAAGCACGTTCTAGAGAATTTGTCATTTTCCATTTTTATGTTATCCATCAATTGTAATTTTCTTTTTATTTCAGTACCGTTTTAACGCTTCGTAGGGTGCAGTAATGATCATTAGGTTAATTATTTACTCATATACCAGCCATTACATGAAGCAAGACCAAAAAATTAAATATGGCGCTAGGACACGCAAGACTTTACTTAATGCGATCGGGATAAGCAATTTAATCTTAAAGGTCACAGCACACATAATGATCAACTGGGAAACGGATCGGCACCGTGTCACCTCTTGCGCCGTCAAGTCGTTCGTTAACCTTAAGGCGATGGCACCGCTCACCACTGCGGTTGGTGTCGTGTGGTTGGTATCAACAG